>CM052707.1:59707547-59855090 GCA_028551405.1 Uromys caudimaculatus | reverse complement strand
CCCACCACTCGGAAGGCCAGGGCAGAAAGATGAAGAATTTAAGCCCAATGTGGTGCTACATTAAGAGTTCTTGTTTCCAAAAACTAAAACTAAAAATTAATTCATGAAAATGTGGGTCCAGGGAAGAAGGGGGGGTTGTTGAGGGGGTAAGTGTGTGGTCCAGGAAGAGAAAAAAAAGCAGGTTCAAAGGAGGTAACATGGCTGCCAGTCATAGTTCACTTAGCTTTGTAAATATGCCAAGGAAGCATGACAGTTCCCATTGGTAATTGTAATGGCACACTATGCACATGATAAATATATTTGAATAGACAAGGCCCTCTGAACTCTTCCATGCATACATGTGTGTACATGTGTGCTTGTGTGTGAGCATGTATGTGTGTGTGTGTGTGTGACTGTGTATGTGTGAGTGTGGGCGTGTGCATATGCATGTGTGTGAGTGTATCTGATAGTGTGAGTGTACATGTGAGAGTGTGTGTACATATATGAGTATGTGTGTGTACATGTGCATGTGTGAATGTATGTGTGTGAGTGTGTATGTGTGAGTGTGTACATGTGTGTGTGTGCATGTGTGAGTGTGCATGTGTAAGTATGTATGTGCGAGTGTGTATGTGTGAGTATGTGTGTGTGCATATGTGTGTGAGTGGGTGTGAGTGTGCATGCATGTGTGAGTGGGTGCGCATGTGTGTGTGTCTGAGTGTATGTGTACATGTGTGTGCGTGTGCATGAATGTGTGTATGTGTTTGTTTCAAACAAAATAATTACAATTCTCAAAGTAAGAATTTTAAGATCACCTGCCATGCTAGAGTCCCGTGATTGCTTTACTATTCACTGCTTTGCTTTATTAAACACTTTTTAAAATAAATTTCACCTGAGTAAAGCTTGTAAGCCTTGATCAAAACTCTTTGCTCGGAACTTTGGAAAGCAGGTATCTAAATTCTGACGGTGTCCTCAGATATTTAGATAACAAGGTACTATCTTAAAAATCTGTCTCACTAGTGCTGCTGAATCCCCGTGAAGGGATAATACATTTTTAATTAAGGGAAAATAAATCTTCCTGCCACTCCCTTTCACTCAGAGACTGACAAGTGAAAGAATGAAAACGTGAAGTGTCAACCCACTGCCAAATTTTCCTTTGAAAAGGAAGAATGGGCAGAAATAGTTCATTGTTTTAGACAAGGCTTGGCGTCTTTGTATATTCAAAATTATGCCTGGAGCCTCGCCAAGCTCGTTAGAGACTAAATTGTTCAGCATAATAAGGTGATTTGAGCATGGTGAGGGTGGCTGATGGTGGAGGCCAGGGGAAGAGGAAGTTGGTGGTTACAGACTAGGGAGGAGATGGAGGAGTTTCTGGTGTGTATATCTCTTTTGTTTCTCTAGAACCTTTAGTGGTCTCCTATTGGGCTGCGATGTGCAAGATGGTTTTTATGCATGTATGTATTGGTAAAGTACCTCGGAAATGGAAGAAGATGTTTGTACGTGTGTATGTGTTGGTAAAGACTCATAAACGGATGAATCTATACACAAGCAAGTAAGTACAGAAGACTGTGTTACAAGAAAGCTGAACAGAAGAAGAAACAAAACCTCGGAAGACAAAAACCGAAATCTGCATGAGTCTAGAATAGCCGTAGAATGTGGGTTAAGTTTTCTAAGTGTCTTTTCTTTTTAAATTGTTTCAAAGCCAGAGTGGTACTCGAATTGTATTACTAAACAGTGAAAATTCAAAACCTAGGATAAAGTTACTTCTCTAGCCAAAGGAAGACCTATCCAACGGATAAAGTACATCAAATACTGGTGGGATTACAGGATCCCTCCCCTGTCCTGCACGGTTCTAGCTTAAACATCTAAAATGCCTTATAGGTCTTGCAATAGGCGTGTGCTTTGCACTGTTCTCTTCATGCTGGCATGCAAGGGTAAGGCTTAGATGGTGTACTGGCTGGTTTTGTGTGTCAACTTGACACAAGCTGGAGTTATCACAGAGAAAGGAGCTTCAGTTGAGAAAATGCCTCCATGAGATCCAGCTATAAGGTATTTTCTCAATTAGTGATCAAGTGGGGAGGGCCCCTTGTGAGTGGTACCATCTGTGGGCTGTTAGTCTTGGGCTCTATAAGAGAGCAAACTGAGTAAACCAGGTGAAGCAAGCCAGTAAGTAACACCCCTCCATGGCCTCTGCATCAGCTCCTGTTTCCTGACCTGCTTGAGTTCCAGTCCTGACCTCCTTTGGTGATAAGCAGCAACATGGAAGAGTAAGCTGAATAAACCCCTTCCTCCCCAACTTGCATCTTAGTCATGATGTTTGTGCAGGAATAGAAACCCTGACTAAGACAGATAGCAACTGTATTAGCTGGTTATGTATACATCTTTCGCTTTGCACATGATAAATGCACAGATCCATGAGCCCACACATTTATTCCCTCTTTGGTGTCTAGGAAAATGTAGTTATCTTTTACACAACTTTCAGAAAGGTGTGTAAGTGTGCTATGAGGTTTTATTTTTTAAGAAGGGCTTCATGCTTTAGACACTACTTTTCTTCACCCTATGAGAAATCCAATGCTAAGGAAATGCAGTTTTTACTAGATGAAACCTGTAGCCTCCTTACTTGGATTAGCCTCCCAGTGCTTGGCTGTGGTTTTTTCTCTATAGCCTACAATATTGAAAACACCCTGTTATGCTGAGTTCTGCAAAAGGGCAGATGGAGTTTAAACTTGTTTTTCCTAAGCAGGTGAGCCAGGTCCTCGTTAGTATAGTGGTGAAGTATCCCCGCCTGTGGTCAATGCCATGGACCGCAATTTCCTTGATTGCCAACACTTGTTTTGTGCTTTTCTGGGCTGTTTTGTTCACTGTATTTAAGAGCTGAGGTCTTGAAGTAAAGTTGTTGCTTGAGAAGATTCTTCTCACGCAACCTTCTTTATGTGTGTTTGTCTTTTATATTTAATCCACAGGTCCTCGCCGATGCTTGGGGGGGTTGGTTATGCGGGCGTAGCCAACAGAAACCAAGCAGCCAGAATTATGCATTTATCTTCATATGAGAACTGGGCACTTCTCTAGTGGAGGGCACATGTGTGCATGTATACATGTGTGTATGTGCATGTGTATATGTGTATATGTGTGTGAGGGCATGAGTGCATGTGCATTGTGTGCATGTGTGTATGTGTGTGGGTATGTTTATGTGAGTTGTGTGTGTATGTATGTGTGTGCATGTATGTGTATTTGTGCATATGTGTGAGTATATGTGTGTATTTGTGTGAGTATATGTGTGGGGGTGTGAGTGTACATGTATGTGTGTGCATGTGTGTGTGTATGTGTCTGTGTGTGTCTGTGTGTGTCTATGTATGTATGTGTCCCCGTGTGCATGTGGAGTCTCCTGAGGAAACGTTCACATACACGCCAATATATACCTTTTGTGCTTAAATAATGGTTTCTCGTATATATTTTGAAAAAATGGAAAGAAAATATGTGCCTTATATTACATCTGGATTCTTTCGGTTAGCGTGTGCCCATGGTTCATATTGTATTATGTATAATGATAGAATGCCTTGAGTGTAAAACAGGGTTCCGATAGCATTATAGATGACCTTACTCACCCATTTTCTGTCACCACAGAAAGGAATGTCTGTTGAGACTTCCAGTCTTTCAAGAAACTGTATTTTCCTTGTGCAAACAAATCCAGGAAGAAGAGACTGCGGGAGACAAACATGGGCTACAGATGCAAAATTTTCCTCATTCCCAAGCTCCTCACATGACCCCATATGGGGTCACAGGCAGCTTCCCCCAAAGGACCCAACAATCTCCCTTGGGAGAGAGGCTGCCCCTCACTGTGCACTCTAACACAGTCTCATTTGTTGAAGGCAGACTCTGGTCTCTTTCTGTCTCTGTCTCTTTATACTGCCTCAGAAGTCTAAAATATAATATACTTTAACAGCTTAGTAATACTCTTCTGTATTGATATACCACATTTGTTCACTTGCTCATCCATCATTTGGTGAGAGTTGCAGTTGTTTATGATCAGGGGTAAGTATAATTAATGCTGCTGGAAATGTGCTGTCCCGTGTTGGCATCATGCGTTACCTGGGAAACAGATCCATTTCATGAGTTGTTAGTCTTCCTAACAAAAGAATTTTAAAACAGACTCAAAAGGAGGCTTGGGGTAGTTTTGTTAAATTTTGAGAGAAAAACAACATGGCAGGCAAGTTGCAAATCTTCGGAGGAATAAAATAGAGAAGAGGAAGACTACCATGGCTATTTGTAAGCATCAACGTGGTAGGAGGGACAGAGAGAGTAGTTTCAGATAGAAACTGAGAAAGCTGAGTATCATGAAAGGCATGCCCAGGCTCTTAGAAGAGATGTAAAGAATAATAAAATAAATTTAGTATTTTCTCCATGACTCAAAAAAATATGCAGGCAAAGCTTCGTAGAGATAGCTCTCAAAACCACGTCACTGCCATCATACTGTTCTTTCCTTCTATAGCTAATTAATTAATTAGCTAATTTATTAATTTTATGGAGTGTGAAAACTTTATCAGATTTTAAAAGAAAAACCACAAGGAAACAAGTTGTGTCTCAGATCCTCTCTGGAGGAAATAGATGAATATGGCGGTCGGTCAATCACACAGTAGACGAACAGCCATGTGTGGGTGGGGAAATAGAAGTGTAAACGTGTCAAGATGATAGAGAAAGCAACACAGGCTCTGGCCAGCATCCAAAGGGAAGGACACAAAAGAAGAAAACCAAGTTACACCTACTTGAATTGGAACTTAGAAAACTGGTCAGACCCAACACACTCTGTGGAAGCTTTGGAAAGACTGCACAAATCATGGGAAATCTGGGGTGAAGAATAAGAACATCTTACTAAAGAAACAATTTTTCTTATTGAAGTCTCACAGTAGATGTAAACCGTTTCACTGTGAAAGTCTTGAGATCCAGTTACAAAGCTGTTACCAGTTTCCACATCACACACAGCCTCCAAGGTGTTCGTTTAGGAGATAAGAAAGAAAGTTCTTTCCTGGTCAGAGAACAGAAGACATTATTGGAACTTCTGTTTCCTGGGGTTCTGTCTCTAAGTCTGCCTAACTAGTTTCTATCTTCTGTTCTTACTGTTACCCATTCTAAAAAAGTCATCCTAACTGTCATTTAGGGAATTAGGGCATTGATCTGTGTGGTTTCTTTGGGGGTGAGCAGAGTCTTTAGGTGTGACACTGGAGGGATATATCCCTCCAGTAAAAGTCTCTAGGGGACCCTGAGAGTACATTGGTAGTTCTATTTATATAATAGCCAGAAGAATAAATAAGACCCTGGATAGAGGGTAAACGTGAAACCTTTTGGGCACCGAGATGTTGTTTCTTCTACTTTTGATACTATGTAAATGGCTAGGGTATAAATCACTGTAGGTTAGTTTTAATTATGTATTTTTCTTCCTTTCTACTAAAAATAGTCACAGAACAAGAAAAAGATAAAGCAATATGATTCAGTAAAGGTGGATGGGATAAGATTCTGTAAAAATGACCCCACCTAACCCCATCCCTGATGAAAGAGAAAAATCAATCTACTCATTGTGTGTATACCCCGATCAACTGGGACACAGACAGTGAAGTTCTGGCTGGATACGCACTGATTGGAGGTCCAAGACCAGGCCACATTTCTGACTGTTTAGTGCAAGTTTTGATGAAAGTCGAAAGCAAAGAAGAAGACAAAGCTGCATGGACATTGGGTTTTGTCTGCTGGGAAACAATGCCAAAGAATACATGATGTCTAATTATCTTTCCAGTATTGGCTGGTCTACATTGATATTAGAAGTATCCAATTTTCACTACAAAAACATGCCTTCTCTGACTGGGGTTTTAGTGCAGTGACAAGTATCTTAGCCCAGGTCATGGGTTCAGTCCCTAGCACCACATATTTTTAAAGTTCTCCTTGACTGGATTAACAGTTGGTTTTTTTTTTTTTTTTGTTTTGTTTTGTTTTTCATAATAATAAAAGTGTAGGACTCATGTCATCCACACTTTAAGACTGTTGCTTCATACTCACTTGTAAATGAAAACAGGATTGAAAGCTCTCCTCATGTAAATCCATACATGTCAGTCTATAACTGTGACACACTCCAACGTTTATTCCTGGAGCTTATTGAACATTTTAAAAGGGTCAGTGTAGCAATCAGGCCACTCTGAACCTCACACATATTTGTTCTAGTGACTGGAAATATCTATTTAAGTAGAGCAAACAGTGTCCCCCTGTGTGCAGGTGGACTGAGATCTAGGTAAACAACCATTCCAAACTTATCACTCGGTCTGTTACTTATAAAGATACCCAGCAACGAATCCTTTAAACAGTGGTGCCCAAGGGCAGACATGTTATTTCCAGTGTATCGAGTAACCTGGATAACACAAAAGCCCTCTGCTTCTCACACAGCAGGAGCCACTAGCTCAGCCATATCATCATATCCTGCTGTGCACAACACCAAATCTACACTGATACTCCAGGTATTGTTCTTGGCTTGTAAGGTAGTCCTTGAAATTTGTAATTACCATAAGGAAGAAGGCATTCACATATAACAACCTAGCACTCTATAATGTTTCAGATATGGTAAATATGCACCAGAATCCTTGTCTTTTAGAGACAAGAAATTCCACCAAATTCATATTGGTCAAGATCAGACCAACATTCAGACCCTGACAAAAATGTGCATAGCAATGAAGCAGCAGATAAAATAAAAATATTGATTAAAATATCGTTAGTGATGGTGGCTGCTGTTGATGTTCACTTGACAGTTGGTAAGGTGCATTTCTGGTTGGCCGTGAATGTACTTCTATAAATGAGTGATATGTGGGTTAGTAAACTGAGTGTAGAAGACATCCCAAAGCTGGATGACACCATCAGCCTTGAGGCCCACAGTGAGGAACACTAAAGAGCAAAGCCATCACCCATGCTGTCTGTTCTTCTCAGGCAGGCATGACGCCACTGCTGTCCTGGCCTGTGGGGATCTGATTCCCGATTCTTCAACAATGATCCCATATCTTGGTACCAGTTTTTCTGTATTATCCACATTTCTGCCCACTGCTATGAAAAAAAATATCTCAAGTCATTCAACTTAAAGAAATAGAAATTTCACTTTGGCTCGTGATTTTTGAGATTTGAGTCCATGGTTGCTTATACATGTCATTTTGAGCTTAGGGTGGTATAGACATCAAGGCAGCGACCATACAGCTAATTCTACGATGTCTGAGGAGAGAGAGAGAATAACGGGACTGGGTCCCAATATCCCTTTCAAGGATACACCTCCGAGGACCTAACGTCTTTCCACTGGGCCCCTCTATATATTTCACTGTCTCTTACAGCCACACAGACTGACTACAAACCGTTAGCACATGGCCCTTCAAAAACACTTAAGATTCCTGTTGTAGCTAGGTGTGGTGGTGTATCTATAATCAATCTCAGCATTAGGGAAATTGAAGCAGGGGGATCCCAAGATGGAGGGCATCTTGTGTGACACAGCAAATTCATGCCAACTTTGGCTGCATAGCAAGAGCCTTTCTAAAGAGAAAAACTTTCTGGGGGGAAAAAAAAAAAAAAAGGCGTCCGAATCATATGAACAGTGGAAGTGCTGATTGCCATTTTGTACAACAGAAGTACCGTAGGAATGGCAGGTCACATGAATTGCAGCTGTGGAATGACAGTGTATTCTCAGACGCCATGTCAATCACTTCGTTCTGTTTCTCCGTGATGAACACATTGTTACAGATCTGCAACATTAGAACGCTTCCATCTTATCCCATTGTAATTTTTAATTGTTTTTAAACATAGATTGAGCGCCGTGATTCTTTCGGTAACGATCTAGTTTTCAGTTATGAGTTTTGAATAAACCCCGTATGTGGGATTCTAACTAAAGCTGTTCTTATCACGCTGTTCCTTCTACTGACTCTGGAAGACCAGGGTTTTCTTACATAGCCTTCAGTTGTAAAATACGGTCTCATTTATTTTCCAAAACTGTCATAATTACTAATTGAATAATTGAACAAAAATGCTTTCATGTACAAAAGTAACTAATCTCATTTCTGCATGTCTCACTGTGTCCTTTCAGGTGAGTATACATTCAGGAAGTTTATTGTAAAAATATTAACTACAGATTTATAAAATACCACTAAACAAAAGAAGGGAAAAATCCTAAGTGCTGGTTTTTCCCCATTAAATAATTAAGTTATTAACTTTACATCCCAATCGCTGTCCCCCCACTCCTCCTGGTTCTCCCCTCACACCATCCCATCTTCTAAATCCCCTCCCCTTCTCCTGTGAGAGGATGGAAGGCTGCCCTGAGTATTCTCCCTACCCTGGCACATTATGTCTCTTCTGGGCTAGGTGCATCCTCTCCTATTGAGGCCAGGCAAGGCAGCCCTGTTAGGGGAACAGGATCCACAGACAGGCAACAGGTTTAGGGACAGCCCCTGCTCCATTTGTTGGGGGACTTACATGAAGACTGAGCTCAACATCTGCAGGGGGTGGGGTTAAGTCCAGCTCTTGTATGGTCTTTGGTTGGTGGTTTAATCTCTGAAAGCCCCCAAGGACCCAGATTAGTTGACTCTATTGGTCTTCCTGTGGAGTTCCTATCCCCTTCAGGGTCTTCAATTCTTCCCCCAAGTCTTCCATAAACTCCCTGAGTTATGTCCAATATTTGGCTGTGGGTCTCTGCATCTGCTTCAGTCAGCTGCTGAGTGGAGCCTCTCAGAGGACAGTTATGCTAGTGCCTGTCTGCAAACATAACGTTATGCTTAGTAGTGTCAGGGATCGGTGCTTGCCCATGGGATGGGTCTCAAGTTGGGCCAGTTATTGATTGGCCATTCCTTCAGTCTCTGTTCCATCTTTGTTCCTGTGTTTCTTGTAGACAGGACAAATTTGGAGTCAAAGGTTTTGTGGGTGGGGCTCCTGCCTGACTACAGGAGGAGGCCACTTCAGGTTCCACATCCCCTACTGCTTGTAGTATCAGCTAGAGTTGCCCCCATAGACTCCAGGGACCCCCCCATCCCAGATCTCTGCCACATTCTAGAGATGCCCCTGACTCCACCACCCCTGCCACATCTGATTTCCATTCATTCTCTGGTCCTCTGGCCATCTCTTCTGTCTATCCCCACACCTGTTCCTGCCCCCATTCCTCTCCTCCTCCCCTCTCCCACCCAGTTCTTCTCTCCATCTTCCTCCTATGACTATTCTATTCCTCCTAAGAGAGATTCAGGCACTTTCGCTTGGACCTTCCTTCTTGTTTAACTTCTTAGGGTCTATGGAGTGTAACATAGGTGTCCTGTACATTATGACTAATATCCACTTATCAGTAAGTACATATCATGCATGTTGTTTTGTGTCTGGGTTATTTCACTCAGAATGATATTTTCTAGTTCCACCCATTTGCCTGCAAAATTCATGATGTCCTTGTTTGCAATAGCTGAATAGTACTCCATTGTGTAAATGAACCACATTTTCTGTACCCATTCTTCAGTCGAGCAACATCTGGGTTGTATCCAGTTTCTGGCTATTATGAATAAAGCTGCTATGAGCATAGTAGAGCACATATCCTTGTGGGATATTGGAGCATCTTTTGAGTATAAGCCCAGGAGCAGTGTGGCTGACTTTTCAGGTAGAACTATTCCCATTTTTCTGAGAAACCACCAGATTGATTTCCAGAGTGGTTGTACCAGTTTGCACTCCCACTGGCAGTAGAGGAGTGGTCCTCTTGCTCCCCACCCTCACCAGCATGTGCTATGGCTTGAGTTTTTGATCATAGTCATTCTGATGGCTGTATGGTGGAATCTCGGGGTCGTTTTGATGACCAAAAATTTGTTTTTATTTAAAAAAAAAAACAAAAAACAAAATATAATAGCCACGTATAAAGCAGGGCACCAAAAGATCTTTGGATTTAAATATTCTTCTAACAATCCATGCTTACTGTAACATAAAAATGAAATAATTTGACATAAACATGTCTTTAAAACCCTAGAACATTAACTCGATGTCATTGCTTTAGGGAGGTTCTGCAAATCCTGACTCCCAACAGTGGCCGGTGAGTGCAGGATGGCCGACACCGACAATCAACACCCTCTGTCTTTCCCACATCAGCTACCCAGAGCATCTCCGCTGCTGTTCTATTTCCTGAATTCATGAAGAATTTCTCCCTGTGTTTCCCTTCTCAAAAATTACTGATAACGACAATTGTTCAAGGAATGGTTTATTTCCTTTATAAAGTCTCTATTGGCGGTGATTACTACCTATTGACAAGCACTGGCAGAATATATGCTAGGGACACATCAGGATCATTACACCGGCAGTGCACAGACATTGGCAGACAGCTGTGCACAGGGTGAGCTCATATGGAATTCTACTTAGTTACCAATCATCATTTTAAAGGCCAATTCCATCTGAAAATAAAGAAGATAAATTATTCTGGTCCATAATTGATTCTGTGATAATGCTTTTAAAGTATCATTGATACCTCAGGAAGAAAAGTGAGGTAACTTTTTTTTTTTTTTTTTTTTTTTTTAATGATTTGGGGCTGGGCTGAAACTCAGAGGCAGAGTTCATGCCTATCACCTTGAAGGCCCTATGTTTCATCCTGAGTGCTGCAGAGAAGCATTTTAATAAGTGTAAGCTCCTACTTAAACTTGTGGCTAATGATGAGTGAAAGGCATATTCTATCAAATTGCATAAATGATGTTTAAATTAAGTCTACTCTTTAACATGCCTTACCTATTGTAGACATATTCTTTTATGGATTGCATTCATCTACTTACTAAAGGTAGCTCTTTTCCTTTGTGTGTGAATGTGCACGTGTGTGTGAGTGTGTGTGTGTGTGTCCGTGCACGCGTGCGTGCGTGCACACAAGAGAACAATTTTTTAAAAGGCCATGAATTTGGAAATGAACAAGGAGGATATATAGGAAGGTTTTGATTCAGGAAATGAAAAATTATGTAATTATATTATAATCTCAAAAAAATAAAAATTAAAAAGGAAACCAAGAGATTGTAGAGTTTGCGTGTGGGGGTGTCAGGATACAGACATACCCCTGAAGCACCACAGAGACTGTGAAAATGTCCCAAAAAGTCAGAATGAGGAAAACCCTTGGAAAACACTGGGGGTTCTGTTTTCTATACCTAGATCAGAACTAAATATTTTATGTTAATAAAGATGGCTGCCTTGGACTGGGGAGATGGCTCAGCTGGTAAAGTGTCTGCCTTACAATCTTTGGAGCCTGAACCTGACCCTACAACACATGAAAGTACTGGGCACAGTGGTCGGACAGTGTCTGAAATCCCAGTGGTGGAAGTGTGGAGTCAGGAAGAGTTTTAATTTTACACATGATCACTTATGTGATTTGATAGATTATTTATGCCTATCGCTCATAATTGGTCATAAAATTTTCCAAGTGTGTGTATGTGTGTGGTGTGCACGTGCACACATGGTGTATTCCTGAATACATACTAGGGAGGGAAAGGGGAGTAAATGCAGATGATTGAGAGAGGGGTGTGGTATAGCAGTAAGGATGTCAGAGAGGGCCATAAAGATCATATATTAGATATCTACCTAAAATACAATCATACAATAAGTCGGTGTATCAATATACATACACAGTTTAAATAAAATTTTCCCATCTAGGCTGGCAATGGTGCCCACGGAGCTGTAGACAATATAATAAAAATCTGGATACCAGGCATGGGAAGCCCTCTGTCGGGTCACTGGTCAAGGTTGTCCAAGAGACTCCCAAAACATGATAAGACATTGTCATTGTCTTTGTTTGCTCCCCAGAGGTAAAAGTTAAGTCTATTACTAAAGACACCATGTACCTCAGATACAGGACCCAGAGGGCCTGAGCTGGATCTGACCTGAAATCTTTCCCTCGAAGACTAGCTCTCAGAGTACCAGACAGCACCATGCAAGCTTCTCTGTGTTTATTGATTCATATTTTCCCCATCGCAATTAGCTAAGTAAGCAATCTGTGAAAAGTCACCATCATGCCAAGAACACTCCCGGGCCACTAAAACAGTGTCGTGTGGTCCCATGTCATTAAAAAATATCCCTGATGCCTAGCAGAAGGCTCTGACTAGAGCTGTTTTCTCCAGAGGGTTTTGAACAGACCAGCATGAACCTTTGCTTCCACATCTCTTTGCAAGGCACTGACAGCCATGTAGTGAACACACTGTATAGCAGCCCTGTATTTGATCGCCAGGGCTCCAGGAGCTTCTCTGACTAGATAGGAAAGGGCAGTCTCACCACAGGATCTAGTTTAGGACACATAAGAATGCTTCTCCTGAGAGTCTTGTCCCAGAGGGCTTTGATGTTCTGAGTGCTGCTTTGGTCCTGTCTGTGTTTTTAAGTGAGCTCCCATGGGAAAGAGGAGACTGTCTGGTGCATTTGTCAGCTCTCCTTTACTATACACAAACTATTTATTTGACACTGAAGTGAATATTTTGGCTTTAATTATTTTTAAGTGCATGGATGTTTTCCTGCATTTTCCTGTTATTTTCTGTTATTCTATTATTATTCTGCTAATATTTCTGTTATTCTTTCTCCAGCAAAGGTGAATGCCTGGTGTCCACAAAAGCCAGAAGAGGGCATCAGATATCCTGGAAGTGGAGTCGCAAGTGTTTGTGAGCAGCCATCTGGGTTCTGGGACTAAAAGCCGGATTCTTAGAGGAGCAAAAAGTGTTCCAATGACTAAGTCATCTCTGTCCACCCCCATTTTAGCATATTGCAATGCAGCAGTTTAGTTTGAGTTATGTAAAGTTTCAGTGTTGTTATTTATGTGTTGAGTCACCAAGCTCTATATAAATATCAACATATGTCCATATACACTTATATGTATAGCCACAATGCTTGTGTGTGTGTGTGTGTGTGTGTGTGTTGTGTGCTTGTGTGTCTGTGTTCACCTGGCACCAGAAACAGGGATGTTCTTTGTGTACACTGACAGTGATGGAGATAGTCTTTTTCCCCAGAAAATACTTGTAAGTTTGGACTAACCTGGCTAGATTTAGACTTTGCAGTGACAGTGGTGGCCACAGTGTTTGTATTCAGCAAACAATGAGCAAAAGGGTGGCCCCTAGGTACGCATCATGGCCCCTTCAAAGGGAGAACAAAGGCTGAGGATTCATCTTAGTTTACAGAGGCAGTTAACAAGCTCTGCAGGGAGTGGCACAGGTGGGAACACCTCACCTGGACATGTCAAGAAAAGTTCAATTTGAACTTTAACTCAAAACTCTTTTACCCATTGATTTTAATGCTTCAGAGATGTTTTGTCTGCATTTTGATCTTTGGTAGACAGGAGATGCTAATGTTGACTGTAAGATACCAGGAAGGGTTTACAAAGAGGAGGGAAGAATTCCACTATTTTGCTCAGCTTCCGTGATGAAAGTTGAAAATGATTAATCCTGTTGACAATGTATGTCTCCAAATGTAACCTGCTCCATTTGAAACGAGTCACTGACTTCATTGAAATGTTTTCCTGCCCCAAGGTGGTAAGCATCTAAAATGCCTGGGGACATTCATTCTAAGAAGGTATCTTTTATCTCCTGTCACGACATCCTCTTCCTCTTTCCTCTTTATTTTGTGGAAATGCACATACCCACCTTGGGAATCACATTCCCCGATGCATACTGCTTTGAAAAGTGGAAGAAATAGTTATGTGGGTTTTGAAGCATCAAATAAAAATGCCATTTTATTGCGTATGTCTTTGGGGTATAAGACTCAAGCCACCGTTCAGACAACTCCGCATTTATTTAGCCATTTAGTAGCATCTGCAGGAAAAAGAATTAGGACTGGTTACCGAGAAGCCATGTTAAAAAATAGTCTAAAGTCACTCCGAAAGCTACAAATCAAAACGCAGTGACCATCTCTTCTCTCTTCAAATTATACATCTCCCTAATGTATTTTCTACTGTCCCTGATCCCTTTGAAAACAACGCATTTAGGTGGTATAACACCCCTTAAGAATATGTGATCTATGTTCTCTGGGCCATGGGAGCTTACAGAGGAACTAGAGGTTGGGGTGGGGTTACAAAACTCATTATTTTTCCTACCTTCACCTAATAAAACCATATTTCTTCAAACTCTGCCACATGGTTGAGATTTCCCAAAGGGCCTGCAATGAATTTGCCATAAACCAAGTCCACAGGCCAGGCGTTTTTGCCTCCTCTTCTTGTAAGCTGATTTTGATAGTGTCTTTGTCATTCTTCAGCCAAGGAGTTTAGTTTAAGCACTCTGTCTGTCCCTTATGTCTTGCCTCCTGAATGCAATGTGTGGGCACCAACCACAGGTGCTGCCGGAGCTGGTGGCTGAAGGGGTCTTAGCCAATCACATCTGTGCAGCAGCAGACCCCAATGAACACTGAGATCCTTTTTACCTGGACAGACAGACGTCTGTACTTCATAGGTTTTTTTCTCATCCTTGTTTCTATGATGTCATCATGCTAAGCTTCATAACTGCTCACCACATTTCCAATGTCCCCTGTGCTGACTGTTTCTTCTCTCCCTATCTATTTTTGTCTATCATTATCATCTACATATACAGCCTGTATATACACGTGTGTACACATATGCATATTATTTGCTCTCTCTCTCTCTCTCTCTCTCCACACACACACACACACACACACACACATCCAGGCCTGCCTGAAACTCATAATCTTCCTGCTTCATCCTCCCTCGTGCAGGCTTTAAGGGGGAATGATTTTCAGTACTCACCTGTTCCTTGTATTTCAAACCTTTGTTTAGGAATCAGGATATAATTTTGAAAAGGCAAACTGCGAGCCCAAGCAGTACACCAAGCTGTGTTGCTGTTCCCTTCTACTGGAAAACTGACACCTTTAGTTTTTCTGGGGACTTAGGGCCTTTCATGCAAACCCTGAAAAGCGTGCCTACGCTGATCATATCCCAGTATTACTCAATATGGGGCTTAACACAGAGGACCTAGACTTGGAAATTTGACAAACAGCACTCGGATGTGTGCCTCAGAGACGCACATGTCACATGGTAGCAGTTGGGAGCGAAGGTTACAATGAAAAGCTTGGTTTTGAAAGTTAAGTGTTACGAAGAATGAAAAATGCTTGTAAAGTATAGTTGGAAAGTTTTCACTTGCATTAGCAGCTAAGATTCCATGTATGATATCCTGAGCTCAGAGGACCAAAAGGAAAGCAGTGAGTTGTATTTGTGAACAGTAAACAAATCTGATGCTGGAGAACCAACAGAATATTTATTTTAAGATGGGCCATGAACAGAAGATGAAACTGTATTGGCTAATACAATTTAAGCAAAAATATAATTTAAGGAAGGTAATACCTACATATAAATCAGATTTCTTTCCAATCCTGACTCACAGGAAAACCAACCAACCAACCAACCAAACAAACAAACCCAAAAAACTACAGGCCAAGAAACAAGCCTTTCAGAAGTGAAATGAAAGAAGTAACCAGAGGTAAAATGTTGGGTCACAGGTAAGTGAAAAATACCAAAGCTACTCTAGTTGATAGAGTCCTGTAGAAAGAAGGGACCCAGCAGACCTGGCTAGATGCAGACTGCTGTATTTGGTCGCGGGGGCATTTTGTGTAGACAACCCTTTCCAGCTTCACCTCTAGGACCCTCTGCCTCAAGGGAAAAGTCCAGCACCAACTCAGTCGTTCTGTGAGCATGTGCAAACACACTGTAGTCCAAAGCTGCAGGAATCCTAATGAAAAGACTACCCAACTAAAAAGCTCTGTTCCTGTTACATGGTCAGAGAGTGGGCAGAAAAGAGAGCAGATGCCACATCCTGTCTTTCTTCAGACTCAAGTATGCATGGCTCGTTTGTTGTGGGGGCATCAGACTGAGTATGGATTACAAGAAGTAATTATAATAATAACACTTTCCTGTAGAAGACCAACCTAGTCCAGAATAAATGCTGCAAAGTTTCTTATAACTTTATGTGTATGGCTGTTTTACCTGCATGTATATCTGTACACCACACTCCTGCCTGATGCGCTCAAAGGCAAGAAGAAGGCATTAGATGCCCTGGAACTGGAGTTACTGACACTTGTGCGGCACCATGTGGATGCTGGGATTCAAACCCTGATCCTCAGGAAGAGCAGCCAGTGATCTTAGCTGTGGGGCCATTTCCCCAACACCCCATTGTGAAGTTTCTTAATTACTTCCCAAGTCCTCAGGATGCCTTCAGATAGTCCACAATCAGCATCATGTTTATGAAAAGGCAAGTTCGAAAACTGAGCAGATTAAGGAACCTGCTACCAAGACTGAAAACCAGAGTTTGGTTCCTGGGACACACAACATGGAAGGACAGAACAGACTTCTGCAAATGAACAAACAAACAAACAAAACTGTTTTAAAACCTGTTAAGACAGAATCATCAGGCCAGCCATGATGGTGGACATCTTTAATCCCAGCACTTGAGAGGCAGGGCAGGCGGCGGATCTCTAAACTCATGGACACCTGGTCTACAGAGTGAGTTCCAGGACAGCCAGGGCTGTTACACAGAGAAACATTGTCTTGAAAAAACAAAGTAGCAATAAATAAATAAATAAATAAATAAATAAATAAATAAATAAATAGCTAACAGAATCACCATTTGTAAAGAAGCTTTAAATGGAGTAATTTTTAATGCCTCTGCTGTGAGAATATCTGTGTGTGTACACATGTCTGATGTAATCTCTTAGCACAGCTCTCTTCGATGATCTGTGTTACAGATATTTTATCCCCAGAAGCTCCTGTGTTCCAAAGCAGAGCAATGTTTTGTACTGAATGCTGAACATTGGTTGTGGTTAGCATTTTAGTTATCAGTATTATTCTATGACACATTAATAATGGTAGCTTATATGCCATGTGCACAATTTATAATGTCGGGGCCTCTCATAAAGGTCAAGAGCCATGATAGATTCGATTCTCGAGAGCCTCGTGCAAGATGCATGTGTAGAGATTCACAGATGAGGAAAGCATAGGTCTAACCCAGCTTTGCCTCTGGACACGTGAAATGAGTAGGCCAACGTGCAACGACCCACAGGTGCTGCAAGTGTCTGAAAAGGGAGAAGGAATGTGAGAGGGCCTCTTTTGATCCAATTCCGTCTTGGATCGTAAATTTAATTATAAATGTTAAATGGGAGTTTCTCATCCCTATCCACACTTGCTTCCTCTTACATTTTGGAGACCTGCCCTGATCGGTGTGGCACTAAGGTTTGTATCTATCGTTCTGGTTGTATTAACTAGACCTCACTGTCCTTCTATGGGGATGTGTATCTCTCATAAAAGCCAAAGTGGACTCTTGGGGAGTAAGTATCAAGTAACTTTTGAAATTTATAGCGCGCATATTTACATGTAAATCAGTTTGAAAGCTGGTCTACAGGTAAACCTTTATTTCTTTGAAGAATGTGGAATACTCTTACTAATTGCATCCGTGACTTAAGCGAATCCAGCTACTATCCCAAATGCTACCCTCAACTGTATCCACTTCTGACCAAAGGCACTAAATCCCCACGGCCATGTGCCTCATAACACATCTCCAAACTACAGACAGGCAAGTGCTTTTCTACAGCAAACATCCTGCGTGATGTGTGAGTGGAAATGCGTTCTGAAAGCCCGAGCTGTACCATGCAATCATGTTCGTATATCTCCATGTCTCCTGACAGTCACACGGAGAAGGCATGAAAAAATATTTGGGACAAAACTCTGAAATACTAATTCATATGTACGTTCTCTTCTGTAAATTTTTGAGCCCACCCTCAAGCAGTAAGAAGCATCCAACGTCAAGGAGAAATATGCGTGACAAAAGTTTGAAATATTAATCAACATGTACTCTCTCTTTCTCCATGAAGGTTCAGAGCCTACGTTGAAGCAGTCAAAGGCATTTACCTGGCCAGAAGAAGAGGGATTGTGAGGCAAAGAAAGAAAGCCCTCACCAGTTAGCTGAGCATCCTTTTGTTCTATTTAGACAAAGGTCGTGAGTACACAAACTATAGTTCTCTTAGTGTCTGCATCTCTGGACCTAGGGTGCCGCCTCCTCTGTTCTGAGCTTTAAGGTCCAGCAACCCAGCAGCTGAACAAGATGGTCAGTGGTTAGCATAATGACTGCTCGGATGCTAGAACCAGTAACAGAGGGCCATGTTTTAGAACCCTCCCAGTGGCTGGGACCAACAACAATCCATAACTCTCCATGCATACACCTTGCATTCTTCGCACTTCATGGCCACGCACCTTCCTGTCCTGTCTCCACATCTCTTGCCTTCTGCAGTCCATTGCAGCCATGATCCAGCCGTCTGTCGGAACCTCAGCTACCCTCCAGCTGCTGCTGAGTATCCCTGTGGCTAACAGCACAGGCAGACCTCTATCTGTACTATGTGTTTCCAAGCCAGCCCACTCTACCCATAGTAACAGTCATAAGTAGGTAGTAAAACCATAGCTGAGGCTGGGTTGAGATAGAGGGTGTAGTGTGGGAGAGAGGGGTGCACAGAGGGAGGGCGTGGAAGAGCTGGGGTGTGCAAGAATGGCTGATGTACACAGGTAGTCACAAGTGAATGGGTTGCCATGAGTTGTGGAGGAGGCATTGCTTCCAAAGTGATGGAGGGAGCCTGCAAATGGGGAGGTGTATAGACAGGGGTCATCTGAAGCTTCCATGGGCTGGGGATGTCTCTAGAACAAGGCAAGCATCTGAGCCAGCTAGGACAGAAGCAAAGGCTTGTCCTGGGGAACCTCAGAGTTTTCAAATCAACACTTGGAAACAAAAAAGGGTGTCTGTTAGATTGGCCCTCTAGTGGGGACAGTAAAATAGTCAGGGGTAACAATGTCTGTGTAGTCTTGTCTCCCTTGGCAAACAAACAAAAAACAAGACAAAACAAAAACCCATTTAAAAAACAGTTGAAATCTGGCCTTTGCCCATTCCTGGCCTGGAGTAGGCACCAACTTTGCTCTAGAATAGTCAAAGCTGGGCACCAGTAAAGGGTCTGACAGCTGTCAATCATGCATCCAAACTGCTTGTACCCTACAGCTTCAGATATTTACATGGGAAAGCACTAAAGGACACATGCCACAGAAACCTGACATGAAAATTAAGCTTTCATTTTAGGGAACGGCACCTAACATTAACCCCCAGCCAAATATCATGAGGGAAGGCATACCCTCCTGGTGCGTCTTAAAACAATCACTATTCAGTGTCTTGACATATAAATTGAGCTGTTTGGTTCAACAAGGAAAGTTCTTTAGATGTGAAAGGTAAGTCATGAGGCAGATCCTTGCTGAGAGCCCCCTCATCACCCTGAAGAAAGCACACAAATGCAGAAACTTGACACCCTTTTCCCATACAGCTGTGGTGCTAAGGGGCTTCCAGAAAGGATGGGGCTGAGGGAAGGAACCTTTCAAATTTGTACTTAAAATTCAAGGCCTACCCTCAAGATGTTCATGCATAAACCAACAAAAATCAAAGCAGTAACGGGGTTTGGAAGCCTCTGTGGTGTGGGGCAGCACCAAAGTCTCAGTGTTGCCTAACAGGACTCGAGCAAGGCAGACTAAAACAGCACCCGAAGGTTCTGGAATCAAAGCTCACACTTGACCTCAGCCCACAAGAAGTATCAGAGGCACAGTGTTCTGAAAATAGCCGCTAGTAATTCAAATAAAAGATAATAACAATAGCAAGATGCATAGAGCATATGGTTCAGATATATGCTAAAGATACATATATAAGATACAGATAAAGATATATAAGATATACTCTAAAGATCCTCAGGACCCTAAAAACAATCAAATGAAGGAAAGCAAGATGAAAATGTCCATAAAACATAGGTATTAGAATTATCTGTCAAAGCATGTAATGCAGGGGTTGGGAGAGGGCTCTGGAGTTAAGAACACGGGATGCTCTTCCAGTGAAAGCCAATGCAATTCCCAGCACCCACAGGGCAGTCCACAACCAGCTATAAATCTGTTCCAGGGGCTCTTAAGCCTACTTCTGGCCTCTGTAGGAACCAGGTGCTGGCGTAGGGAATACACGTAAATACAGGCAAAATACCTGTACATGTAAAATAATAGTATTTTTAAAACAGTGTTTAAGGCAGATAACATAATAATGTCATGGGTATCAATCACTGATCGTCCTAAAATCTATGGAGAAAATGAAGACTGTTGATTGAAGCCGCCTCCTGCCATTTGTTATTGATCTGGAACAGTGATCCCGGAGGAGGAGACTGCAGAACAATGGCGGTCTAGGAGAGAAGCCAGCAAGAACCAGGAAATGCCTCAGTGAAGAGGGTGTGCCGTGAGAACCGCAGAAGGAAGCCGGAGCATAAAGCACGGGCTTCTCATGGTTGGCCTGTTAACTGTGTGGTGTCTAAATCCTCTACAGAAATTTCATCCTGGAAAACTGTTTCCTGGATGCTTCCTACACAGGGTCTAGCATCCTGACGTCAAACCAAGAATCTGATTATTGTGTGATGAATTGTGGAGCCTGGGACCGATTACGCCAATGGCTTGTGGAGCAGCATCAGCATTTGGCTCAAATGTCTTAGCCTATTCCAGCAACTCTTACCCAGGGACCAGAACTGCCTTGGGAGAGTATTTCAAGCTGAGGCACATGCAATAATTATTCAGTTAATTCCCTTGTCATTCTGAGACACACTGTTACTAAGCAATGGTAATTACAACTGCAGCCTGTGTACTGCTGTTGTAGTGATTTAAATTAATGAATATTGTATTGTCAACGTGCAGACTCGGAAATATCCATGTTTGTTGTGCAGGCAGCTCTTCAGTGTTTCCTCAACAGAGGCAAATAAAATTTACTCTTATGCAAATTTAATTACGATGTGATGCGTGAGAAAGCGAGTGACATTTCATATGTTAGGAAGAGAATTTGAAATTTTAAAATGCTAATTTTTAATAAAGCCAATTAACACACACTAGAATTAAATGCAATCTTTGACTCTATCAAGTGATTTCCCCATTACTCTTTACTGTGTCATTAAAATTTAATGTGAAAGAAAGAAAGCACTCAGGAAGTACTAATTATGAGAAGGAAATGAATTCTGAGTGTCCTGCAGGGGGTTTCTTCTGGGTAGGGATGAGGCTGGAAAGAACTCTTTTCATCCACACTTTCGATGCCCGCCCCTGCTGTCGAAGTTAAAGTCCTAGCAGCCTGGGAGTCTCCTACCTGTGTCCTTTGATTCACTGTATCATGCAACCCATTTAATCATGGCAAGGATGGAGATCTGTCAAAGAGAAAATTTCTAATATAAGACCATTCAAAAATTGCTATCTAGGAAAGCAGATTTTTAAAAAAATAATTCTTTAAAGAGAAATACTGTTATTTACCATGTTCATTTTAAGCAAATAATTCTCTTTATGGAAAAATTGATCTGACGTGTTCTACTCCCCACTAGGGGGCAGGGGCAATGTTTTTCTGTGTTCATTCTTTTGAATGAAGAGGAATACAGTTAAGGAATTTGCTAAATCTAGGATTATGTAGAATCTATTTCAGGAAGACGTGTATAGGTCGTGGAGTCTATTCCAAAGGTGTAACGATGCATACTATGTTGAAATAAATGGAAATGTTCACTACATTTTACTGTTATTAAACTTGTTACATAGAATATGAATCATATTTTACTAAACCATCAACACTGGAAACAATTATCAGCTA
This sequence comes from Uromys caudimaculatus, assembly GCA_028551405.1. Lineage (NCBI taxonomy): Eukaryota > Metazoa > Chordata > Mammalia > Rodentia > Muridae > Uromys > Uromys caudimaculatus. The sequence goes on along the minus strand of CM052707.1, from coordinate 59,833,464 downwards.
TCAGATATTTATCACTTTCATATATATATATATATATATATATATATATACACATAGATAGATAGATATAGATTGATAGATAGCTACATATACTTTAAAGTAATGATCTGTGTTTTCTTTCTTTTTCTGGATCTCTGGATTACATGTACTTACTTAGTTTTCACTTAGCTTTTCAGCTCTATTACATTAATCATTAATGAGTTGTTTTTACATCTTTCATATTTCTACCACTAAGTGGAAACTCAACCAGACACCTAGGAAGGCTAAGATCCAAGCACATGTTCTGTTCATCTGGACAAAATTTAGACTAAACTGAAAGGCAATTTTTATTTTCTGCAGAAGTAGAACAAACATGGGACTTGCCTGAAATTTCTTCCAATGTACAAGTAGTGTGCCTGTGTGTGTGTGTGTGTGTGTGTGTGTGTGTGTGTGTGTGTGTGTATGTGCTCATTTTCTTAATCTTTGAAAGAAAAAATATAAGAGATGGTCATTTCTGCTTTTATACAAAAGCATAGGGTTCTTTACAGGCACACATCCCCTCTGGTGCTGTATCTCTACTAGGACTGCAACAAGGTTTCAATTTTCTATTCATTTAATTCTTTGTTCTCTTGAAATCGCACTTTATCTGTTTCATTGTTTTTAAAGACTACATTATTACTTCTTGGGCCTCTGCAGTGGATTCTTCATTTCTCATTGTTTTGATGTTGTTTTCAGCTACTGTTTGAATTTCTTTAACAAGTTTCTGTAATAGTCTTAACTTCTTTAGCTGAACCTTGAGTTTTTTGACTTTCAGATATTATTTCTTCTCTTATGATATTATACAATTCTATCTAATAGAATAAATATTAATTGTAATTAAGATTATCCTGGGTCTCTCCAACCATTTAAGTGTTTGGAAAAAGTTTTTAAACATATTTCAAATCACTTTAATCTACTTATTTCTAATATAGATACACTGGATAAACAGAGATGACTATATCTGACACCCATCCTTTATAACTAGTTGAGATTTATTTTATGCCTTATAATGCAAGTTATTTGAAGAAATACCTCTTTGTTCCTGACAAAAGTATGCTTGCCAATTGTTTTGTAAGGGGTTCTACATTTGTTTATTATAGATTTCTAATTAACTGTATTGTTTAAATGCTATTTTCCTACCTGACATATCAAATGTAAGAGAAACAGAGACGAATGCATTTATCCTTACAATTCTGCCTATTTCATTAGATGTATATTTGAGACTCTGTTCTTATTTGACTTTGACTAGTGGTTACCAGAGCTTCCCGGGAATTGCAGTGTTTCTGTATATCTAGACAAGTCTCTATCCCACAGTCAGGCCTCCTAAGGCCTCTGTGCTCCATCACTGACCACTGCCACTTCTCATAGCAGCGCTTCTGTTGCATCTCTGGCTTCTCCTCTGATATCTCCATCATGAGCCACACCATCCCTGCTCTCAGCTTCTTCTGCTGCTTCTGTCCCTCCCTGCCCCACCCCAACCTTACATCCCTCCCACTTCACTCTTCAGCATCTGTTGTCTGGCTCCTGCAGGCCCTTGTGGACTGTAGCATACTTGCTCACCACTGAAATTCTAGTAGCCTTGGGGCTCACCAAGGAGGCCGTGAGCATCCTCTGCTACCTTGGCCTTGACCAGCAGCACACAAATATGTGAACATATAGGCATGTATAGAGACAAATGCATATTAACTAGAAGTTTTATGATTTCAACAATTTTATGTTTAATTTATTTCAAAAGATTCTTCACATTATTTTATTAAAGTGTAGATTATTTTCCATTCATAACTGAAAATAAATTGTTTTCATAGAACATATTTTGATGTTTTCTTCCCCACATTTTCCTCCTCTCTCTCTTTAGAAAAAAATGGGCAAAAACTGAATTTAAAAAACCAAGAAAGAAAAGCACAAGAATCTCTCTCTCTCTCTCTCTCTCTCTCTCTCTCTCTCTCTCTCTCACACACACACACACACACACACACACACACACACACACACACACACACACACAATACTAAACATATAAAACCAGAAAACATAATATATAAACAAAAGACCAGTAAGGTAAAAATGCCCAAGCAAAGCAATAGGAGACAAAGTAAGTTTTTCAAAAATGCCATAGAGTTCATTTTGTATTGGTCAACTCCTGTTGGGCATGGGGCCTGTCCTTACATGTGGTTTGCGTTCTCAGTGAGACTCTATTGGAGAAATCTATTTTTCTTTTCCAAGCAGCTATCAAGGGGAAAGAGATTCTGGGTTAGCCAGGAAGCTAGCTCTGATTACCTTTTATGTGAAAAAGCAATAGACACAAATTTACTTTTGTTATGATTGTAAGATATATTGGGATTGACTTGCCCAGATCTTTCTAGTGAGTGTTTAAGAGTTTAGAGAAGAAGATGTGCTTCAGTCAGTAGAGCTCAAGACCAGAACCAACCTGAAATGTCTGGGTATGAGGATGGATGTACTTACAATCCTGGCACTGGAGAGTGGTGACAGACAGACCTGGAAGCTGGATGAACAGCTTCTTTGTCCTGGTTGGCGAGTTCCAGGCCATTGAGAGACCCTCGCGCTCTCTCTGCCTTTTTAGAGTATATGTCTCTCCACTGGTCCCTGCGTACATGTGCATTCATATTCGAGAACACATGAGCACATATACACCTGCATACACACAAATGCATGTGTGTGTACATACACAAAAAATAAAAAATAAATAAAAAGACACGTAAGTTGTAAGCACACTGATATGCAATAGCCAATCTTACCAGCCCATGGAATATGATAACTGTCGTATGAATAACTATTGGATAAATAGGGGTATTGCTTGAAAAGGAACCACAGAGGACAGACACTGTAAATGCCCCATGAGCATCATATGAGGGTGTCTTGCAGGGAACCAATGCCCACTGCAGTGGGTCAGCTTGTCAGTACCTAGGTGGAAATGTCTCTGCCAACATTTTATTGTTGTACCAGTCAATCACGCATGTGACTGTTAAACTACAAAGAGTACTCGTAAAGCTTACATCATATTCCATGTAATTTCTATTGCCCTTACTGTCCTTGGAAATAATGCTATTGTGAAACTAAATGCTTAGGAACTAAAAATATGCAATTCTTTATAGAGTGTGCAGCAGCCACTACAGTGACAATTTTTGAAATTTTGGTTTCTTTAAAAGCACATAGATGCTCTAAGCGTGCGTCTCCACTTTAATTCCAGGTGTGAAGATGTGGGGCTGCTTCAGTTTTTCTGCAGCAGCTATGATTTGCTCATGCTCTAGCAGAGGCATGGCTTTGCCAGCTACAAATAGTTTTTGCGATTTTGTGACATTTGGAATGCTGAGAACTTTTCAGAGGACATATAAATGCTAGGGCCCTGATAGTCAGGGTGTACGGTTGTTGGTCGTTAAAGGGGGTTGGTTGCAATTTGTTAGTAGTCATGCTCAAAGAAGAAACAAAAGGAAAGAAATTAGATTCAGATCTCTAGTGCACTCTCTCTCCCCCTCTATCCCTCTTTCTCTCTTATCTAGTGACAGGTGTGAAACTGGGGAGGAGGGGATAAAGGGTGGGAACAAAGAAGAATCTACAGGGAGGACTTTATCAGAAATACCCAACAAAGGGGAGATAGAACCTGTAGAGACCATATCCAGTGGATAGGCACAGTCCCCAGTTGAGGGATGGGGCCACCCACCCATCTCAAAAATATTAACCCAGAATTCCTCCTGTCAAAAGGAAATGCAGGGACAAAGAGTGGAGCAGAAACTGAAGGAAAGGCCATCCAGAGACTGCCCCACCTAGGGATCCATCCTATCTGCTGACACCAAACCCAGACATTATTGCTTATGCCAAGAAGTTCTTACTGACAGGAGCCTGGTATATCTGTCCCCTGAGAGGCTCTGCCAGAGCCTGACAAATACAGATATGGATGTACACAGCCAATCACTGGACTGAGTGTGGGGACCTTAATGGGGAAGTTAGGGCAAGGACTGTAGGAGCTAAAGGGGTTTGCAACCCCATAAGAAGAACACAATATCAATCAACCAGATCCCCCAAAGCTCCCAGGGACTAAATCCCCAACCAAAGAGTACACAGGTAGGGACCCATGGCTCCAGCTGGATATGTAGCAGAGAATGGCCTTATCTGGCATCACTGGGAGGGGAGGCCCTTGTTCCTGTGGAGGCTTGATGACCCAGTATAGGGGAATGCTAGGCCGCTGAAGCAGGAGTAGGTAGGCAGGTGGGGGAGCACCCTAATAGAGGCAGGGAGAGGGAGGAGGGGATAGGGGACTTGTGGAGGGGAAATTGGGAAGGGGGATAACATTTGAAATGTAAATAAATAAAGTAACCACTTTTTTTAAAAAAAGAAGAATCCACAAAGTAGCAAATACTGGCTATCGGTTACTAGGGACCAATATGGATAGAAACAGAAACCAGTATTTTTACAACAGGACTTTTAGAATAGGGATCATCAAAAGGCAAAACCAATGTGAAAAATAATTGTACATTAGATTCATTTTCCCACTGAAAGAATTTTCAAAGAACCAACAAAAATTATATGTATACTACAGTTACCTAGTGGAATCTGCAAAGATTTCCCCATCTCTTCAAGGGAGGTGGGGGGAATCCAGTCACTTTGAATGAGAGAGATATTTTTTAGTATTCACATACACTACAAATGGATAAAATACAAAATAAAACAGCAACCTAATGAAAATTTTAATCAACAGCCAGAAAAAAAGTCCACGTAGGATAAGAAAAGCATTAAAAAGTAGAAAGTTTTGCCAAGCAGTGGTGGCGCATGCCTTTAATACCAGCACTTGGGAGGCAGAGGCAAGTGGATTTCTGAGTTCTAAGGCCAGCCTGGTCTACAGAGTGAGTTCCAGGACAGCCAGGGCTACACAGAGAAACCCTGTCTCGAAAAACAAAACAAAAATAGAATGTTTTATATACTGTTGAGTTGGAGTATAAATTATCACAACTCTGCTTTTAAACTTATTTTTAGGATATTAAAAATGTGCATTTAATTAAATTAATAAATTAATAAATTGAAAGCATCTCATAGGATGTTTTGAGTAAACTCATATATACATATATATATATGTGTGTGTGTATATATATATATATATATATATATATATATATATATATATATATATATATATGTAATCAATACAAGTTAAAGATATATTGGCAAGATGTCACCTCAACCACTCTGGGAAGTTCCCGGGTAATACCTTCTCTCATTTGCATGAAGGTCTACTCTACTGTTGTAGCCAGCCTGACTCTACAGCAACCCAAACAAAGAACAAAACACCAAAATCCAGATCAATCCAGACAAACCCAAAATAGCTCTGAGGTGTGCAAGGGTGCTAAGTAATAAAAAAGATATGTGCCAGCTTTCCCCGGACCCCTGACATCAGAGTCGTCCCTTATAAAAGGAGCCCTCTTTCCCATATCTTGGGGAGAGGATGTTTCAAGACATGAGTTCTCCACTCCTGGGTAAAAGAAGGCTTTGTTCTGCCTGTGTGGCAGTCTCTAAACTTCTGTATTGTACGTGCCAGGCAGAAGTCTCTGAGAAGTGAGTTGCAGAAGTCTTCAGCAAGGAAGCATGGTTGTCAGACATCTTAACTGAAAACAATACTCTAATTCCACATAGATAAGTTATATACACACCATCAATCCATCCATCTGGGTAGCCTAGTCTTTGTTAGAATCATTCTAAAAGTTTAGCTATTCAGCTTAGCTTACACCTACCACTTGCTCATGGAAAATCTACTAGGGACCTAGGTGGCTCTCCAGGACACAGAAATTCTGGGCCCTAGCTTGGTATTCTGAGTTTGGGCGCCACAAGACCAGGTCCAAGAGGTAAATCTGAGTTACAGCAAAGTCATAAGATGTCTATTGCCTCTACCAACATGATATTACAACGTAATGGCTGCAAAAATGTTGCTTTTCGTGCAGAGATGGAAGGCATTGCTGACACTAGTGCCTACTGTACACAGAATGATAAATTACCCATGCATTTCTCCATTCGCCCATCTCCTTGTCTATCCACATATAAACAAGTCTTGGTGAATAAATAAATATGCATATGTCTTATTAACATTTTGGGGACCTACCCCTGGTAACCAGAACAATAAAACTATTTCTTTTGTGACTTTCTCATGAACACCAATTACGTTTAATTGTAATATGCCTACAGACTCAAGAACTCATTAAACCAATCCAATAAATTAGGAAGGGCATGAGAATGTTAACAGACTATGATTGCCAGCCTGCTGCGCTCAGCTGTGTCATGGCAGGTGGCACTAACTTTGTTGTATGGCAGATATCTATTTTGGTTGGGTTGTCTCGGCAGGTGCACAAATGCTATTGTGTGCTGGTATCTGTTTTAGGTGGATGTCCTTGTTGTAGCAACCCTGTAAACAGCACTTTTTCTTCAACTGAAGTACAGATGCAAAGGATTCTCAAAGCCTTTTCTGTGCAAACGGCCTACATCTATCTCTCTGCTCCCTAGTCAGGTTGCTTATTCAGGCAAAAACATTGGTACAGTCTGCAGATTTCAACCCTCATGGTGCATTACCTCATTTAAACTTTCTAAGGGTCTATGAAGTAAGGTTTATAATCTATTACTTATGGATATGAAATTTAATTCGTTTTAGAAAGGGCACTTGGTTCCTCAGGCTGGGTCATTTATCCAATGCCACAAGAAGAAGGAGACACTGTCGGAATTTAAAGTAGTTCCTATTAGTAACAGGACCTTTTCTATCACGCTTTGACCCTGGTCAGAATTCTCTGAGAAGGGTATCACAGGGACATCTTTATTCTTCGGAATAGACTCTGTTAGGATTCCATGGCATACAAATGTGTTATGGAAAAGATAAACAGACCAGACAACTCTTAGCAAAACCAAAGTTGTTTTCTCTCTCTGCCTGGCCACCATGCCAGAATAGTTGCCACCAGAGTCCTATTGAAAGCCACCAGAGAAGCCATTTGATCCTGGTGTCCCTCCCTAACTCCAAACCGTTCTTAAAACTTGTGGTTAAGCAAAGTCCTCAGCATGAAGGCAAAGCCAGCAGCCCAATGACGTCATCACCGCCTCTTTAAGAAATAGATATTTCTTATAAATGGTAAATATGGAAAAGGTCAGTGTGGACTTCCACACCTAGACAGATGGCGAAGAAATAATGTTCGACTCAGGAAAAAGTGGGAGAGTGTTTCTTCCTCTTCTTGCAGTAGTTTAATTTGAAATGATCCTCTAAAAAGTAAACTGCTTTTAAAAAATCCCATTTATTTTCAAACAAATGAAACATATTTGGAGTTTTTCCAAGTAAAAAAGAAGAGTAAAGCATAGACTAATGTTGGAAGCTAACTGGCAGGCTTGTATGCCTGACTAGAGAATACGGTAATCTTTGCTGTACATGCACCACAAATTTGGCCTCAACTTTTAATTGAAAAGTTAGTTATTAATATTCATTTCTCTTGATCTTACAAACTATCGTTTTCTACTAAGTAAAAGAAAATCACATTCTTAGAGATAAAAAAAAAGCTTTTAGCAGGAGAATGCTTTTTTTTTTATTGGATATATTAGTTTGTTTTAATTGTTATAACAAAATAGTGGAAGTAGGCTATCTTTATAAACAACAAAAATAACAAGAGTTTTATCTAAATAAATGTACTTTTACTTTTGGAAGTTCAAGTGTATTGTGCCAGAATCAGCTAAGTTCTGATAAGAAGCTCATGATGACTGGTGTTGCAGTACCAGCAGCACATGTGGGAGAAGGAAGAGCACTTCTCCAAACAGGAAGCAGGGAGCAATTCAGAGACTGGACTAGCTCTCTCTCTCTACGGAAATCTTGGGATTCGGTGGACCCTTCCAATGGCAGCTACTACAGTGGACCTTCCATTATGCCCCGCTTCTTAAAGAGCCCACGACATTCCAGCATTGCCACACTAGGGACCAAGACTCCTACACATGAAATACGGGGAGACAAAACTCCATCTGAATAACATGAGTAGAACGCTAAACACGTCGTGTATGCCTCTCAACTTAGAATTGTAAAATATGGTGACGAGGATAGAAAGGCCGAGATAGTTAAAGAACACCCTTGCTCTGAGCTACATACAAATATTCACTTATGAACCAGCTAGATATTTTTAAAATGTAAAAGTAAGTAAAGATATTGAAGGCTCAGGCCACGCAAACACTAATGACATCCTACTTCTGTGGGTGAGATATACGCTCCCAGAATGCAGCATTAATAAACTACTTTATTAATCCTCTGGGAACGCCCTTTATACTCTCCACAGTGTCTCATTGGCCCCAAGCAACCAAGTGGCAGTTTCCTATTGGCTGTCATTGTCTGCCTCACCAGTCTTTAGGTTCTCCATCAGGCTGCAGTTTTGGCCCTCATATGGAAGTCACCTCTGCTGCTGTGTGGCCCCACTTGATGTTTACTGACATTTATGAGGAAGCAGCCACCAGCTTGTCAGTGAGGCCTGCCATTCCTCCTAAACTAAGCCTATCGTTAACAGTGCAAACCATCAATTCTCTGTAGCAAAGTCTTTACTCTCTAGAGCACCCTCTAGCATGTGTCCATTACCCAGTTTCAATAGTAATTATACTGACTATTTAGTCTACCCTGAATCATTTTTATTCTCTTGAATATTTTTTAAAAATCTCAGACATCATATGACCTAATCCATAAGCATTTCCAGACAGGCACTAAATCATCAGTTTCTATATAACTGCATGCTTACATTGGTGAGGACTCCTCACCTTATCCATACATGAAGAGGTGTATTGGGTCAGTTGAATAGTTCATGACATGCTTCTAGCTTTTACTATAAACACAGTTAGGGAAAGCCAAAGTAGACACTTCAGTGTGTGTGTGTGGGGTGTGTGTGTGTGTGTGTGTGTGTGTGTGTGTGTGTGTGTGTGTGTGTGTTTACAACGTCAGAAGTCACACAAAATCATTTCTACGGCACTCACCATACCTCACTGTGTTAAGGGTTACATTGGTATGTTACAGATAGGGTTACTCAGGAATATGACTACTCACAAGTAAAGATCATTGAAAGAAATATTTTAAAATATTTTTGAGATTATAATTACATCATTTTCCCATTCCTTTGCTTCCATCCACACCCCCTCATATGTCTCCTACCTTTTGGTTTAAAATTCATGGTCTCTTTTTTTCTTTAGTAGCTGATATGTGTATGCATGCATATATACAGCATGCTATATAGCTAATTTCATAGTATATGGTGTTGCAAGCCTGCTATCTCCACACTGCAGAGAGGAAACAGGAGGACACACATACATCATACATATACAGAAAACTAGCACAAACACATGAGCACACACACAAAGAAGATGAAATGTTAAAATTGAACTATCTCTGTAATTACACATGAAATTAATAGCTTTCATGTAACCAGGTCTGGGTGTGTTCGCAGGTTCCAGATCTCTCACCTGACCCGTCCTTGTTTACCACTGACTACACTCTGAATTACGTGAGAGCCATGCACTAGAATTACGTGAAAGGATTCTGAACTCTCTGCTCATCTCTCTGTTTTTATTTTTCTTGAGAGTCACTGTTGTTTTATAAGTGAGCAACACTTTCTGTAGTTTACCTCTTCAAGTCCACATCAATTACAGCTCCTTGAGTGAGCCTAATGTGTTTCTCTGCATTTGCATTTTTTCTCACCTTGGAGTTAGAACTGCATTTGGATTCTGTTTCAGGCTCAGATTCTCAGCAAATCATTTCATCCATAGCTCCTGTCCCTGCAGAAACTCAGTTTCTGGTGGCCTTGGATGGTAATTGGCAACACTGGGCAGGAACCGCCTCTCATCTCACAGGACTCCAAAAATGCAGATTGCAATTTCTCTAACTCTTAATTTGATCCTTGAAATTCATCGATTAACTCAAAGTTCATCTTATCAATTATTTACTCTTGGATAGAGTATGTTCGTTAGAATCTGAGAAAGTATTAAATTCACCCTTCACCAGAATTCAGACATTCTTTCTGAGCATCCTGTACAAAGACTGGTTATACGGGACTGTTCTTAATTTTAGTGTAAGATAGACTCTTACATTTTGAGTGCCTTTGCTGTGTTTTTAAATTGTTTTCTTTTTCTAATATTATTGATTTGCCTTTAAGAATTTTGCTTATGTGTGTAGTGTGTTTTGGTGATACCCAACCCCACTCTCTGCCTGTTCCCCTTACCCCACTAACATGTTATGCTCTCCCAGTATTATGTCTTTTTTTTATAACCCACTGACGCCAGTACTTGCTGAGTGTGTGCTCATGGGCATAGCGACATCCACTAAAACATGACCCATCTACTAATGGCCACACTATAAAGAAAATGAGTCTCTCCACTAGCTGTCATTTGCTAGTATCACTTCAGCATCTCATCTATGGGAGGGACTTAGTGAATTTTACCCCCACCACTGTTGGGATTTTAACTGACTTGAACTTGTTCAGGAAAGCACAGCTACTGTGAGTCCACAAGTACAGTAGCCATGTTGTATGCAGAAGACGATGTTTTATAGCATTAATCTTCATCCTCCAGCTCTTAAATTCGTTCCAAACCCTTTCGATGGCATCCCTTAGCTTTGGGGATGGAAGGGTGATGTAGATGTCCCATTTAAGACTGAGCACTTGCAATAGCTCGTTCCCAGCACTTTGTCTAGTTGTGAGTATCACTAATAGCCACCAACCATTGCCAGAAGAAGCTTATTTGACCAATAAAGGCAGCATAAGTCGGTCGGTATAAAATTAAATATTTAGAAGGTACTTTGACATAGGCATCTATCAAAGGAACAGCAAGTTGCTCTCAACATCAGGGTTTCGCTCAAGACCTCTCTAGCCATGACCTTTTCACCTGTTTAATGGCACCAGGCTCTTGAGAAACGTGCCTCAAGGCCAACCACAATGTGGTCAGTTCCTCCTACAGTAGTCCTGTCACTGCCACATGAGTGGGCACATCTTGGTTGGCATGTCAGTACTGTAGCATGCAGGGGTCAGTGCTAGGTAAGACCATTGAGCTTTTGGGATTCAGAGCTGAGTTTGAACACAGAGTTGGACATAGGCCAAAAGACTGATGTGGCCTTATAACTTTCTCTAACTGTACTGTGGACTAGAAGCTAATGGCTTCTGGATTGCTTATTCTGTGGCTGAAAACCACTGGTTCCTTTTTTCTACCTTTCTGTGTTTTAATAAGCGCTGTATCTTTATTTTATAACACTCTGTTTTATTACTTTATAGCTCTCTGTGCTTTAGTAAGCACTGTGTATTTAACTCTTTTGTGCTGTTTTGTGTTTTAAGAAGTGCTGAGAACTTAACTCTTTATTACTATCCTGTGCTTCAATAAATGCTGGGAGCTTAACTCTTTAACTGTCTTATTATTTGTCCTTAAATAAGCGCTAATTTCTGCTGAATTACCACATGCTGTTTAGCAGCTGGGAATTAAGTAAAAGGATTTATCACTAGAGCTTCTTCTGCCAGGTGACTCCTTTCCTCTGTTCCCTGGCCAGAGAGGATAGAGTTCATTAACTCTTTTTGAGTCAGAGAGAAAAGGGAGGGAAAGAAGTCATTCACACAGACAACACACACACTGAGCAGAAAACGGCTGTCTTGCCTTTCTTTTATTGCTTTCAGCCTCTTTATAGCTTCAGACAAAAAGTTCTTTATGTAAAAAAGAATTACCTCAGCCGGGCAGTGGTGGTACACGTCTTTAATCCCAGCACTTGGGAGGCAGAGACAGGCAGATTTCTGAGTTCGAGGTCAGCCTGGTCTACAGAGCCAGGGCTATACAGAGAAACCCTGTATTGAAAAACAAAACAAAACAAAACAAAAAAGAATTACCGCATAGATATAATGTTACATAAAAGGGGAATAATGGAAGGATACCAATGAAGAGTTCAAAACAGTGTTTCATTCTATAAGTTCATTATAAGTTCAAAGCAACAGTTTCACATGGTCTTGCTTTATCATAGTACACACCTATGCCTTCATCCTTGGACCTGACCTAGAACGAATGTTTTTCCTTGATCACAAATTTGCCCCAAACCTATTTTTCTTTTTAGTGTAATTGTGAAAGTTCATTGTATTCCTTATTATGCAGTCTCTACTTACTATTCTTTGAGGAATGGGCACATTCTATTCTTGATTTTAACTTTACTATATCGTCCCAGCAAAACAACTAAAACCATCTCTTAAAACTTTTTCCTAAAATTATTTTAATCAAATCAGGAATTCTATAAAGTCATTAATTAATCTAAATAGCATTAACTCATGAAAGTTCATCTTCATGTGGATCTACAAGAAATCTGATCAATAACATGGGTTAATGCTCAGGAATCCTTATGCTATATAATAGTGACATAAAAGGCATATCAGCTGCAAGAGGCAGTCCTGAGATGAAGTCTCTTGGGACCTTGCCTCTCAGAGCACACCCATCATAAGCCATGGAAAGATGGTGGGCCACATCCAGGAAGGCCCCCTCTAGCCTTAGCCTTTTCTGACACCTGCACAGCCCTTTGCAGCACTATAAAAGCTAGTCAGCAGGGGTCACGTTTTCCAGTAAGTCCCAGGTTGATTTCTCTATGGTCTACAACAAAAGTCTATGGTATTCAGAAATAAGGACTTACTATGAGGTAACCAAGAACAATGGCAGTAGCCTGAATTTTGTTTTGAGAGGATCTCTGGGTCTCCCTGACCAATAATTCAAATAGAGGAATCTCCTGCCTGGCAGTGTCTCAGTTAATAGTTACTGTGTCCTGAGAGCAGCATAGTCTACCTATGCATAAAACCTTTGTTAAAATGAACTTTTAGTTAGTTTACAAAATATTGTGCTTCTATTAGGAAGCACGCATCCTTGGTTTTGATTAATGTATCCCTTACTCTCTCCTGTCTCCAAACTCCCTGATGCCTTCCCCACATAAACTTTTAATACTTAATATTCCCTTCTCTTATTTCATGTTGTATGTATTCTACTGTCACCTCCAAATATATTTTTAATTGCATCAGAAGAAAGAACATTTCCTATAGATTTATATTCCCTTCATTTCAGTCAGGGATGCTTCCCACCCTCTCAGCCCTGGCATCTCCATATTTAAATCTTCCCAGTATTGCTACCTCTGTATAGTCACCTTCCACCTGCATGCTATCACTATCCCTTCTTTAACTGTTCTCATCTTGATAGCCCCCTTTCAATTTCCTGACTTCTCTGTGTGTGTTCCAAATTAAACATGGAAAGCAAAAGAGCTACAGCTAGGATTCACATCCAACAGAGGATTGGTGTCTAAAATACGAGAAAGAAAGAAAGAAAGAGAGAGAGAGAGAGAGAGAGAGAGAGAGAGAGAGAGAGAGAGAGAGAGAGAGGAGAGGAAAGATAACCAATTCCTGGTATTTTCTTGTGGATGTTCAGATTATCCTACCTCTGGTAAATCAAAGCCCTTTAACTTCGTCTCTATGTTTTTGTGACTCCAGTAGTCTTGGAAGCTTGCCTTCCTTCTAGCATAACCATATTCCCACGTTGATGCCCTGCATATCTCTCAGGTCTCTGGTTTTCCTTGTGGATGATGCTGTTAACAGCATCCTATAAGCTGCTGCTGCTCATTGCTATAGAGTTGGTCATTCTTCCTGGGGGAGCAGCTATACAGTCAGAGATTGAAGTATTGTCTCAGAAAAATTAAACCAAGATCTCTTGTGGTTATCTAAATTTTAAGTTAATATTCTAAGGATTTTACTTAACCTCTTTAAATCTATTTTAAAACTCATGTACTCAAAGATCTTGACTCTAAGTACAGTAGATACATATGAATTCCATTGCCAAGACTATTTCATTATAACATATATACATGAACATATTTTCAAGAATGTAGCTTCAAAAATTATAGCAATATTATTATTGATAGCAGTGTCAAGAAGTATCAAGTGAGTGGATCTCACTGCAGGTTTTTTTATTCTCAAGATATATATTCTAGCCGGGCAGTGGTGGCACACGCCTTTAATCCCAGCACTTGGGAGGCAGAGGCAGGAGGATTTCTGAGTTTGAGGTCAGCCTGGTCTACATAGTGAGTTCCAGGACAACCAGGGCTACACAGAGAAACCCTGTCTTGAAAAACCAAAAAAAAAAAAAAAAAAAAAAAAAAAAAAGATATGTATTCTAGACTACACAGTCAAGCAGTTACATTTAAAATGACAAATCTCTAATATATAGTCGTATTAATTAATTTAATTTTGGTTTAATTCTAAATATTGTTCTTATAAATTTATTTGTTTTATAATTGTACACTATTTATGGGATTCAAATGTAAATTCATAGAAATTATTTTGTCACCACATGTCCACCTCGTGTGTGTGTGTGTGTGTGTGTGTGTGTGCGCATGTGTATGAAGTTTTTGTAATATATTTTGAGCATATTCTTTCCCTTCCTCCAACAACTCCCAGTTCTTACCCCATTTTTTTTGTTTCTGGTTTCCATGCTTGTCTTAAATCGTCTATTTTGCAGGTGAGATAGCTCAGTAATGGAGCACTTGTCTCATATGTACAAGGCCCTAGGCCTCTAAAATTAAACTGACTATACTCAAATAGACTTCTTGTGATCCTTGTCACTTTTTAAAAGCAATGTAATCACAACTAACAATTACTATTTTCTTTAAATATCTAATATTTACCTTCCTCATGTGAGTTCCTTCAGGATAGTGTCTGCTTCATTCACTGAAGTATCCAGTTATCAGTGAAAATCCCAGTGCTGGGTAAAGCTTCAGGATATAAGAAGTTAAAATTCATCTACTATGTTAGCATTAAGAAATACTTAGTAACTGCAATCCTTCAGTCTAGTAATGTAAAAAAAAAAAAAAAAGTATGCAAATTGGCTCACATTTTAAAATCGAAAAGGCTTGAAGAATCCATTTAGTCTAAGTGATGGCACCCTTGTATCTTCTGGAGCATCCTGACTTCCACCCTAAACCAGATAAAATTAATTCTACATAGAGTAACCAAATCTCGGTCTCTAGAATTGTTTAAATACTGTCTCTTTATGTCAACAGACAACACAAAGGTCAGCGCACAAATAAAATACAACTTGAGATGAAGCTTCTAGGTGCTAAAATGCTGCTCTAACTTTTCCATCCAAGCCTCTTGAATTTCTTAAAGCATTCTGAAAAAGAGCGACTATGAGCAGGGTGGAAGAAAGCATCAGTGGCTTCCCTGAAAATGAAGAAAGTCAGTGCTTGACTGACAGCAGGAGGCATCACGGATACTGTCTCCAAGAGGACAGTGCCAGTGTATTCCCTTTCATGTCAAAGACCACAGATAAATTCAACTGCCTTTAATTAAGATCTCCCTAGGCTTAACAACAGGAGAAGCTTCCTAGCCTATTCTTCCCACGGATAGGTAATTTGCCAAGCAGGGTAAGTGTGAAAGATAGCAGAGCTCCAGGGTATCTGTATAATCCCTAGAAGTAATTAGAGAGGGATTATAACCTAGTACTCTGCTCACAACAAAAGGCCTCCTTATCACAGCCATGACCTAGAGATATATACACTACTGAAAAGTTATTTAATAAGATGTACACACACACACACACACACACACACACACACACACACAAGAGGAAACAACCTTGTTTAAAATCACCATGATGGTGCCTGTGGTGATATTTAAATGCAATGCTTTTCAACACTCGCGTTTGGTTGCAATGCTTAATAATCAGTAAAGTTGGCTTTTTTTTTTAAGGTTTATTTATTTTATGCATATGAGTACACTGTAGCTGTCTTCAGGCACACCAGAAGAGGGCATCGGATCCCATTACAGATGGTTGTGAGCCACCATGTGGTTGCTGAGAATTGAACTCAGGACATCTGGAGGAACAGTCAGTGCTCTTAACCTCTGAGCCATCTCTCCAGCCAGTAAAGTTGTTTTTTAAAAAGTAACACTTTTATTAAAAAACAAAAAACTGAAGTGTCATTTTTGTTCTGCTGTTGATACAAAATCACATGGGTCTCAATGATACTGAGAAAAGCAACTTTGTATAGGAAGTTGGAATTTTTAATCTATCATTATCTGTGGAAGAAAACTCTACACTTAACTTCTGTAAGTTGACCAAAGTAACTTACGAAATAACGCATTTATTTGACCTCATGATTCCAGAGGGAGCATCTATTATGGCAGGAGCCATACTAGTAAGTAGCAGACATGGTTGCAAGGGGCCGGAGGCTGAGAACTCACATCTGGAACTGCAAACACGAAGCAGAGATAGAACTGTGAGGTGGATGAGGTGAAGTACTCAAGTCCTCCCATGCTGACATACTTCTCTCTCTCTCTCTCTCTCTCTCTCTCTCTCTCTCTCTCTCTCTCTCTCTCTCTCTCTTTTTTTTCTTTTTTTGGTTTTTCAAGACAGGATTTCTCTGTGTAGCCCTGGCTGTCCTGGAACTCACTCTGTAGACCAGGCTGGCCTCAAACTCAGAAATCCACCTGTCTCTGCCTCCCAAGTGCTGGGATTAAAAGTGTGCGCTACCACTTTCCGGCTGACATACTTCTTACCACAAGGCTGTTCCTAAACCTGTCCAATCAGAGCCACCAACAGGGGCTGAAGTGTTCAAATGCCCAAGCCTATGTAAGACAGTTCTCATCTGTATCTCATCAACCAGCTTCTCACGCCCTCCTTCTCACTTGCCCTGTTCCTCTTCCCTAATGCATCTCCCTCTGGCTTCAAGTCTTTTATTTTTTCAACCACTAAGACCAATCCTGCTTCTGATACGTGCTTTACTGTGAGATCATCCATCAGGACAATCAGTGGCCATTCTCTCAAAGCAAAGAGAATGTTTCTTTTCTAGCAGTCACCTGGCAATAGTTCCTCATTTATGGCTGGAGCCTTGGAGCCCTTCCGCCTGTGTGCTAGAGCTTTCAATTGGCTTAGTCTTGTATTGGTTTCGTCTTGTGTCAGTAACCACAGTTGCCGAATTCACATGAAAGATAGTTATATCGTGTCACTTTATGCTCGCTAAAGGAGCAATCACACAGAGGATATTACGATTCTACACATGCATAATAAACACAATTGCATCCAATTTCATTAAGCAAATACTACTAGACCTAAAAGCTACAGATTGAGCCCAACACAGTGGTAGTGAATGACTTCAATATGTCACTCTCAAGCAGTCTTTGAATAGAAACTTAACTTCATAAGTATTTTAGAACTAGTTTTAGAATCTGAGAATTGAAGAGCCTTAAGCATATACCTATAACAACTCATGGTCCTTGAGTTACTTTGAGGTATGAATACTAAGAAGGTGCTAGGTTTGGGGACAAACTGTCTAGGTAAGAGTCACAGACATATAGTAACTATTCATTCTTGGGTAGACTCCTTAATAAGCTTGTACCTCAAATAGAAGTTGATAATAGCTCTTACCACATATGCTTGTTGCGAGAACTGAGCGGGTGGCTAAGAAAAGCTGCGTAAAGCACTGTTTTGACATGGTAGTCACTGATAAGCCTTAATATTATTATGTGTTGATGTCAATCAAGAAGCTCAGCATTGCACTCATGGCTTTATTGAGTCAAGCATCCGTGTGTCTTTATCAAAAATAGAAGATTTTCCATTCAAACACTAGACAGTAAATGTCTTTCCTAAGTTAGAATGATTTATATTCTGTAAAATACCATTTAGGAATATTTCATTATTTATATTTCTCCTCATCCCCAGTTTAAGAGTGAATCTGTTGGGGGGTATTTCTCATCTCATAAATAGCTTTATAGTATTTCATTTTTATGGGTGATTTCATATATATCTCTAAGAAGAAGGATGATTTATTACATTTTTGTTCTTAAATGGCTGACTTAAACTTAAAACAATGCCATCTCAAATTAGATTGGCTAATTTGTTTCCCTGGTTCTCAAAACTCTAGCTCGACTCCACCTGTATGCACTTGGTTTTTGTTCCCTTGATAGGCTTATCCCCCACTACACAGTGTTTCCTTGAAGCTTGATTGCAGTGTGTCAAAACCGCTGGGCTCTAATCATGAGCCGCTTTTCAGAGATTCAATTGCTTCCCCATAGCTGAATACCTCCATCCATCTACAGACTGTTACTGTCAGAATCCCGCTGCCTCCTCCTGTGAGGAGTTCCCAAGCTCTTTTTCTTTTAGCAGCTTAATGAGCACTTTGAGTTGTGACTACTGTTTACCCTGGGAGGCCAGGGCCACAAATCCCTCCAAGTCACCATCTCCTTCCCCCAAATTAGAGAGAGGAGGAGAAAGTTTCCTCTTCTCTCATGCCATTCCTTCTCCTGGCAGATCAAACAAATTCTCTCAGCCCCTGGAAACTAGCTATTATGAATCCTGCATCTCTGCCTTCTGTACAGAACCCAATGTAATTTTTGTGGAATCCTGTTGTGACAGCAGATCTGTCACCTGCCAAAGTGACCA
Organism: Uromys caudimaculatus; assembly: GCA_028551405.1. Taxonomy (NCBI): domain Eukaryota; kingdom Metazoa; phylum Chordata; class Mammalia; order Rodentia; family Muridae; genus Uromys; species Uromys caudimaculatus. Next base: position 59,815,017 of record CM052707.1, on the reverse strand, counting down.
GAATGGGGAAAGCCTCCGAGGACTTCAGAGTAGGAAGAATGCATTGAGGATGCAAAGCCATTTACATGCACACTTCCATCTCCAAGATTTCGTGTTTCCTGGCTACTTGCCTTTACTCACAGAGACTAACGATATGGGTTACGTCGGAACTCACTTCCTCTCTTCAGCAACCCCACTTCTATAAGTTTCCCAGGGGAGGTGGAATCAGTGTTCCTAGTACACATTCCATTGTTGCTTTTTAGAATCCATATGTAGCATCACAACTCTCCAACTAGCATGAGCAAAGGGGTCAACTCTCATGAAGCTGGTCTTTGTACTATTTGGATTTCTGCAACATCTCCATTGAGCTCTGTGGGAGACTAGGCAAATCTTAACTTTGTTAGCCACTGCCAACAACATGCAGAAAGTGATAAAAGTGACAGAAATAGTTCCTGGAACTAAACAGTGATAGAATATGCACACAGCACAATATCCAACAACTGGTAAGCAACTCGTGAATTTAACTCATTAATATAATGGTGGTTGTATCCCTAATATTTAACAGGCTTATTTTTTATTATTTTTATATTATTATTATATTATGTTATAGTCCAGTTGTTGCTCCCCTCCTGGATTGCCCTCCCACAGTTCCTCACCCCATTCCTCCTCTCCCCTGTCTCCAAGAGTATGTTTCCCTCCCCCTTCCACGAAACTCCCCCCTCCCTGGGGCCTCAACTTTCTCCAGGGTTAGGCACGTCTTCTACCACTGAGGCCAGACCAGGCAGTCCTCTGCTGTATATGTGTCAGGGGCCTCAGACCAGCTCCTGTAAGCTGCCTGGTTAGTGGCTTAGTGTCTGAGAGATCTCAGGGGTCCAGGTTAGGTGAGACTGCTGGTCTTATTTTTAAAATAAAAAATGATATTCTACCTTAACCATTTAAATCTCAAAGCACCAAGCCAATAGTTTATTAATGGTTCTTTTAGAGGGATGGCTCAGGGGTTAAGAGCACTGGCTGCTCTTTCAGAGGCCCTAAATTTGAATCCCAGTACCCACATGGTGGCTCACAACTCTAACTAGTATCATGGGATCCGATGCCCTCTTCTGGTGTATAAAGGTACATGCTGACAAAACACCCATATACATAAAGTATATAAATGAGTGGCTCTTTTAATTGTCTATAATTTTAGATATTATAAAATCTTGTGAGATAGATAACCTGGTACAAGTATCTCCATGCATCTGTGGTTACATTCACATTTGAAACTGTGGTGGTTTGAATGAGAATGACTCCAATATACTCACATATTTGCATAGTTAGTCCTCGGAGAACTTTCTAGGAACCACTAGGAGGTGTGGCCTTATTGCAGGAAGTGTAGTTCTCTTAGAGGAAGTGTGTTACTGGAGGTAGGCTTTAAGGTTGCAAAAATCTACACTAAGCCCAATCTTTGTCTCTCTGTCTCTGTCTCTCTGTCTCTCTGTCTCTCTCTCTCTCTTTCTCTCTCTCTCTCTCTCTCTCATGTCTGTAGATCAGGATGCAAAGCTCTCAGCTGCTGTTTCAGCATCATGTCTGACTGCTTCCTGTCTTTATGATTTTAAACCAACCTTATAAAACTGTAGACACCCCCCCATTAAATGCTGTCTTTTGAGAGCTGTCTCATTCATGCTGTCTCTTCATAGCAGTAGAAAAGTAAATAAGACAGAAATGTTCTCAGAAGTGTCAGTAATCTTAGAAAGATTAGAAAATTTCCCCTGTTCTGTGCTACCTATTATCATGCTGAAATTGCATTAGGCAAACGTCTTAGTGAGGGTTTCTATTGCTGCAATAAAACACTATGGCCAAAAAGCAAGTTGGGTCTGAAAGGGTACACATCATTGTTCATCATCAAAGGAAGTCGGGACGGGAACCCTGACTGGGCAAGAGCACGGAGGCAGGAGCTGATGGAGAGGCCATGGAAAGGTGCTGCTCAGTCTGATTTCTTATAGAACCTAGGACCACCATCCCAGTCTTGAAACCACCCACAATGTGCTGGGCTTTTCTCCATCAATAACTAATTAAGAAAATGCCCTACAGCTGGATCTTATAGAGGCATTTTTCTCAATTAAGGTTCCCTCCTTTCAGATAACTCTAGCTTGTGTCAAGTTGACATAAGACTAGCCAGCACAGCAGAAGATTTATTTATGGCCTTTCCTTCCTTCCACATAAAGCCAAAGGGTTTGTAATGTGGATCAAATTATGTACCCCCTCAAGTAACACAGAAGATGAATCAAAGTATAATGTTATAAAACTTAGAAATAGGATGCTCCCTGCTGATGGAAACACTGCATACTCTGATAATAAGCTATAGAGAAATTAAACTGGATCATAGATGGAAATATCCTTCCTATGGTTTCATAGTGGTGGACGGTGCTGTTTGGGATGCTGGGGAAGAAAAAAAATCACTGGTCTAAGGTAATAATTAATATTAAAATTCTCAGTGCAGGGTGTCTACCTACCTTTGACCATTTATGTTCCCAGATGAAAGACACACACAGCCTTTATCAGAAGCCAACATAGGAGATGCTAATAACTACCAGGTGATCTTCCTGAGATGGTCTACCACCTTGATTAAAAAAAGAAATCTACAACAGATTTGCTCCAGAGGGCAAGGCCCAGGAAAAATTCATTTTAGGACAGATTGCTTCTATGAATATGTTTTCCTGTTATTATTAAACATATATAGCAATCACTAGGTATTAGACCACCCTTTTGAGCAGATCTCTGCAGAACAATGAAGATGTACTGTCTTGTAGTGATGCTATATAGACAAATAGATGATTTCTTAATCCTTAATGATGATCCTATAAGAATTCCTAAATTTATAGTAATTATTAAGCTCTGCCTCAAGAAGAACCAAGAACAAAAAAGAAGACCCACTGGGGCTCTCCTTCAGCAAGCCTTTATATTTTTAAATATGCCTTAGGCAGCACAATAGCTGAGCAACTGCCTACCCTTCATGCTGTTAGAATCTAACTTCCTATCCATAACCCAAGTTATTACTTACTATGTTTTATTTGGGCTGCTCTTAACTCCAATTAGCTCCAATGGACTCCCATATGGTCACAATTTTTATGGTTAAGCTAACCCAGGATGGCTCTCCTCTCCTAGTGGTCTCAAGTCCAAGAAACCTAAACCCCACCCTTGTCTCTTCTCCCCAGCTATTGGCTGTTGGCATCTTTATTCATCAATCAAAATTAACTTGGGATCAGGGTCCCAGGAGCTCCGTGCAGACTCAATGATTTGGGGGACCTGCACTTAGCATTACAATAGACAGTAGAAGACAAAACCTCAGCAATCTAACTCACCTGTGGACTCATGATCTACAATACAGAAAGTGCCTAGGAAAAAAATAGTCTGTTTCAATAGTGGCAGAAATCATATGGTGGTAACCAGTGGCTCTCTGATTAGATTTGAGGCTGGTTTCAAGACAGGAAATCCATGCCTAGTACTATAAACCCACTCAAAAACCCACATCTGGGAAGGCCTTCAGTCCTAAAACTATACTTTAGTTCAGGTTAGTGGATATGGTACAAAACTGAATCATCAACATTTATTTTTTATACCCATCAAAACTGCTATTTTCCGTCTTAATCAGAGAGGCTTCTCTCTGCAATCAATGGTGGCAAGCAAGCACAGGTTCGGGCTACTCGAGGGGATGAGTACAGGCAATATCTGAATAGATTGTGCAGCCCTAAATGAGATGTCTACTCCATTCCTCATAAGAAGGGGAAGAAAGAATGCAAGAGAAATGCTACTGTCTAGGCAAAACAGACAGTGTAAACACATAGTATTTTTTAAAGGGAAAGAAATAAGGTCTTTGAGGATGGACGTAGCTGAGATAAGGTCATAAAGATGGACTCCAGTATGAAATGACAGATCAGAGAAGAGGAGGAAATGCACTCAGAAACAGCTGAAATCTCAGGTAGGACAATGAAGAGACTTACAAGAAGGCAGCCATGGGACCACAAAGGCAGATATTGGCTGAGTGATATACCTATAAGCCAAGAGTCCCAAGAATGGTTGTTAATTTGAAAAGCCAGATAAGAGTAGGAAAGATTCTGCTTGTAGATTTCAGCCAGAGTGCAGTCTTGTTGATATCTTGTTTACAGGATTTCAGCATCCAGAACTGTCACAGACAATACATTTTCTGTTATTTAAAGCCACCTACCCAGTATTCTATTTTTAATGTCAGCCCTAAGAAATCAATAAAGTTTGTTTCTGCATCAGTTTGGCTTGGCGGCCAGATGCTTATCCAATGACTAGTGTCTTAATAAGAAGAGGGAAACTGCCTTATGCATAGACATACAAAAAAGAAAGTCAAGCAAAACCAAAGACAAAGGTTGGAGGCACATCTATCTGCATGCTTAGGAAGATACAGGATCTAGGCAACTACAGGACACAAGAAAGAGGTAAGGCAGGATTTTCTCTCTACAGACGACAGAGGAAGGAGAGAGAAAAGGAAAGGAAGAAAAGGAGAGAGAATGATATCACCAACAAGTTTACTTTGGACTTTAAACTATCACATTTATATGATAACGAACTTCTTTTGCAGTGATTCTCAAACTTCCTAATGTTGTGACCCTTTAATCGAGTTCCTTATGTTGTAGAGACCCTCAACTATAAAATTATTTCATTGCTACTTCACAACTGTAATTTTGCTTCTGTTATGGATTATAATGTAAATATCTGATATGAAGTATATGTGATATGTGACCCTTGTGAAAGAATCATCTGACTCCCAAAGGGTTGAAAACCGTGGCTCCATTGTATTATGGGTTAGGGGTAAAGCACTTCACAGGAGGCTGGGGCCTCTGTCCCCTTCACTGAAAAGAAACAAATAAGAAATTGTCTTTTTTTTTTTATTTTTAAATAACCTACTTTGAAGAGCTTTGGTTTTCAAGACTGGCAATCTCAACCCTCACTATACACTACACCTTTGTCATACACACTGCTGTGACGATTCGATGTCCCCCTGTTGAAGGCTGGGGGAAGACAAGCACTGATGTTTTCTTTCAGACATGCCATCCTAGATTACTAGAAGAGAAAGCGTCAAGACACAGCCAAGTAAGAGGGAAAGATGAAACGCAAGGTAGTGAGACAAATTAGCATTCTGACTATTTTAACTCCATCTGCTCCAAAATTGATTTGGTGCTCACTACTGAAAATAGCTCTGCATACACAAAGATGTATGCAAAGAAGCTGTGTCGAGCTGTAGCATAGTCTATGGAGAAGAGGAAGCCGAGGGTATTTGTTCCTTCGTTCCGTCCTATGACCTGCTTGATAATGATAAAGTGACTTCATAAAATTGGAAAAATAATACCTGATCCCTTTGACCTGAACTTGACAAGCTAGATCCCACATTCTGTTGAAATTCATGGAAATCCAGGCTCAGTCCGGAAAGCCAGAAACTATACCAGGCTAGCTTTCATAGTCAAGCCTCCCAACTAAATTACTTGTTGACCACAGAGACTAGACCTATGTAGATGAGAGTGAAGGCACAGAGGCTGTTAGGGCAAGTAGCTGAAGACCATGAGAGAGGATGGCTCAGAGAGAAGTGAATGAGAAGTGTCAGACCCATAACCTCACAGCTTTCTACCTGGCAGGTCTCATCCTTCCATTGTCTACACTGCGGCTTGTACTAACTTTTCCAAAATAGAATCTGAATTTCTTAGGTTTATTTAGAGACTTAGGCCAGAGGCCAACATTCTTTAACATGATCCCTATGTTTCACATTGTGTTTCCTCAAGCCCCTTTCACAGTGGATCCCCATTGCAGACCATCCCTTGTAGAAGACCCCATTGCAGACCATCCCTTGCAGAAGACCCCATTGTAGGTCATCCCTTGCAGAAGACCATTTATAGACCATCCCTTGCAGAAGATCCCATTGCAGACCATCCCTTGCAGAAGACCATTTATAGGCCATCCCTTGCAGATGACCCCTTTGCAGACCATCCCTTGCAGAAGACCATTTATAGACCATCCCTTGCAGAAGACCCCATTGCAGACCATCCCTTGCAGAAGACCATTTATAGGCCATCCCTTGCAGATGACCCCATTGCAGACCATCCCTTGCAGAAGATCATTTATAAGCCATCCCTTGCAGATGGAACCCCTCCCTCTCCACAGCAATCCCAATGCTCAGTTTGTAGTCATTGGCATTCTGCATTCCACCATGCTTTTGTCTGGAATTTTCTTTGCTGTGGTCTGATTTGTTTCACATAGGAAACCGCTAATGTTTCTTCAGATTCATGCTTATTTGCTGTTTCTTTAGGAAAAATACCTCCCCTCTTTACTCTAGCTAACATAATTATAAAGACAGTATCAGAATCTTCTAGATTAAAAATATGTTAGTGTTGGAAGGCTTTTTTCCCCTCTTTTAACTCTCTTAGGCCATGAACCATAATCCTGTGATTTTTTTTTCCCCATGAATGATGCTATCTTAATGCAGTATTTCATTCTGGTAATTCTCAACCTACCACTGTGATATGATTTATTTACATGGATAATGTGTGGAAAATGGAGCATTGTAATGAATTCACCATAAACCCAGTGTAAATAAAAACTTTATGTGGTAATACGACCTCATATCTCATGCAATTCATTTGCATAATAGTCTTTAATTATAGTCAGAATACTATAGAAATGCTAGATTGCGAGGGTATGATTCAGGAGCTCTCTGGCTGAAAGAAGCATGCTAGATACATGTTAGTTGAAGCTATAAATTATTTAGTTCCATCTTCATGGTGCTTTTTATATTAGTTGTGCTTTGTTTAGGAAATGTGCAGTTCAAATATAATTTGAGATCTATTATTCTTAAATTATTAAATTATATTTTTTCTGTTTCAAATTATAGTGTTGCAGAAAATTTAAATGTGGGACATAGTATCTAGAAGGACTTATTAAATCTTGAACCTTTGAGGTCTTGTTAAGATTAGTTAAGATAATTCCTTCATCAATAACTCCAATTGAATGCTGTGGTACATGAGTAATTAGCCTACCTCCCAAGCTACTGTTTTCATGAATATCATACAAGCATCTGCAGAAACAACATGGCTCATTTTGGGATTGGACAGAAGGCACAGGCTGCCCAAAATATAAGGAAAATATGATTAAAAACTAACTTAGGTTTTAAATGTTAATGACATGGAAATAATTGAAGAAATTGATTTTGAGGAAACTGGATTTGGAAGAAATGATAGCCATACCTATAGAAGCAATTAGATAAATTGTTATCTATTAAAATTATATAGACATACTCTATATATACATTACATATTATATTACATATTACATGTTACATGTTACATATTACATATTACATATTATATATGCCATATATATAAATGTTATAGGGCTACTGAGGTTTATAAAATTAGTATTCAAAATATCAATCATCTTATAATTACAAATGATAGGTTCAAAATATGAATTTTTATTATTCTTTAAGACTTTATTTTACTCATACTCAGGATCTCACATTTACACCTGTCGAATTTAAAGTCAGCAATTGATAAACTACACTCTGTCAAATATTGTTAAACCTGCATTTTAATTCCTAAATAATTCACAGCTTACTCAAGTTTTATGTCATTAAGCTTTTTAACTGGCTTTTTATGCTTTCTCTGTAGTTGCTGATGAAAACCCTGTGCTGGCTAGTTTAGTGTCAATTTGATCCGAGTTAGAGTCACTTGGAAAGAAGGGACTTCAATTTTAAAAATGCCCTCACCAGAATGGCCTTTTGCAAAGCCTGTGGTGTAGTCTTTTGGTTGATGATAGATGTAGAAGGGTCCAGCTCACTGTGGACAGTGCCCCTCCCCAGCAAGTGTCTGGTGGACACAGGATGCCTTGAGAAAGCCATGAGAAGCAAGCCAGTAAATGGCACACCTCCATGGCCCCTGCATCAGTTTCTTCCTCTGTGTTCCTTCCCTGCTTGAGTTGTTCCCCTGACTTCTCTGGGCAATGACGCTGTAAGATGAAATAAGCATTTTCAGCTCTGTGGTGGTTTGAATAAGAACTGCCTCCATAGGAGCTCATATATTTAAATGCTTAGGTAGAGTTAGGAGGTGTGGCCTTGGTGGAGTAGGTGTGGCCTTGGTAGAGGAAGTATGTTCCTGGGATTGGCTTTGAGGATTCTTTCTCCCTGCTGCCTGCAGATCCAGATGCAGAACTCTCCGCCCTTTCTCCAACCCCATGTCTGCTGTGTGCTGCCAAGCTTCCTGCCATGCTGATAATGGACTCAACCTGTGAAACTGTAAAAAAGCCCCATTAAATGCTTTTCTTTATAAGAGTTGCTGTGGTCGTGGGATCTCTTCAAAGCTATAAAACACTAAGATAATTCCCGAGTTGAATTTAGTTATGGTGTTTCATCATACCAGTAGATATGATATCTACTGCCTAACCAAGGCAGCCATCAATGAGGCAAGATCAAGAAGAGTATTTGAAATTTTTCTCTGTGCTTTCCAAATCCATCAATCAAAAGAGTATGTTAGCTACTTATCCAACAAGTTAAAATACATCTTAACAGGATTTAGTATTTAGATATCAGATTCATTTTTTATAAGTAAAATAAAATCCTTGCCAAATATTTTATTGAAATATGTCCTGTATAAAACTGCATGATTTCCCAGGTAGAACTACCAAACAGAACGTAGCCCAAGTCTCATGTGGTATTGCTGGTAGATTATTTTAACAACCTTCTTAAATGCCAATAAAAATGTTTTTCACTGATATATTTTAAAGTTATAAAAAGTGATATTAAACCTAAGCTTAGTTAATTCTTAGTATTAACTCAGCCAGCTGCTTCATATACAGTATATTAGTAATTGAGGGACTCCACAGATGGCTATGTGCACACCTCTCTGTCTTCTTCTCAATGAAGAGCCTTGTGGTCACAATAGGGAGGGAAAAGCTGAACTTTGATCCAAGTTGTACTCACAACTCTCTTAGTGGAGGCATTATGTCGTTGCTAATTCCAGCTTTACCTGATGTGCATATAAAATGTAAAGAGATTAACAGATCATCATTCCCCAAAGGGCTTGTACAATTTTAGCTCTATTGTTCCAGAGAAACTGCAGAAAATAGAATGTCTATGGCGAAATCTCTGGATGGTGTCAATGGACGTCTTTACTATGGCGTTATAGGAATGTTAAGATTAACATTCAAATTTTCTTTCCAGAAAAAAAGCCTACAGGACTGATTCTCAAACTTCTTAAGGCATGGGACACTTCCACCGTTTGTCTTGTTGGGCATGCTGGAAAATGTAGGCAGACACTCAGAGACCTGTCTATCACTTCTGTCCTTGGGATTCCATCAGTATCACATAATAACATATCACATAATCACAGTCTTCTTAACCATCAGATACAGAGTTTTCACAGGAAAGGTGAAATCCCAGGAAACTGAATACAAGGGACAGCATCAATATATTTGGACCATCTAAATTAGAATGTTGACATCTTTAACTGTAAGAACATTCTGAGTGCACTCATGGCCTGTGGGGTCAAAATAAACTCAGTGAAAGCTGTCTAAAAGGCCCTTGGTCTTGCGAAGGCTCAGTGCCCCAGGGTAGGGGAATGACAGGGCGGGGAGGTGGGATTGGGTGGATGGGTGGGAGAGCACCTTCATAGAAGGAGCAGATGGGATGGGGTTGAGGGGTTCCCAGAGGGGAAACCAGAAAAAGGGATAACATTTAAAATGTAAATAAAATAAAAATATCCAAAAAAGAAAAAAGTGATGTGACATGTTCTTATTCTTCACTGTGACTATGGGGTCAACAATAAATTTCAGACAGAGAAGGAAGATAAAGATTTAAAGTAGATTTGGTATAAGATGGATATAAATGCATGGTAAATGCCTGGTTAAAAAGCAAGTAGGCTTTCCAAGTGGCTGTTGTGTCAAAGGACTGTAAATGTCAGCTAGAAAGGATCCTATGAACACCGTGACCACTGTTGTGAATAGCGATATATAATATAACGAAAACCGCAGCGTTGTTTTAAGTGCTTTCCCAAGCTGTATAGACAATGTACGTATAAGGAGTCCCTATGAAACATGACTTGCAGTACTCTTTCCACAGCCTGTACGTGTGTACGCCAACACATGGTGTATAACATTCATCCATCTTTAGTTGATAATTACAGTCAAGAAGAAAATTACTTCAAAAACAATAGAAGAAAAGCTAATTGTTTTTAAAAATATTCTGGCATGTTCTAGTTGGAGAATATTAACAGAATTCTTTCTTTTCTTCTTGTTTCTCCAAAGATTTGTCACCTTTCTCTTAACAGAGGTGTTAACGGAAGAATGGATTAGCAATAGAGAGTAAAAACATGATCTTTTGGGGAATGTGGTTCATCGTTAATATAAATGTTTATCCCCAGAATGTTCAAAACTTTGTTTTTCTCTATCTGTGGCCCCTGTGCACATTGATCCTAGGAATTGGTCCTGACAACTAGGAAGCCAGTTGCTCTCCATCAAAATCATTTTCAGCAATAAGCCTCAGACTTCTTAAAGGTATTGTGGACATAGTTTCATCCCTCTAGGAACTCTTTTTAGTACCTTTCCATAGTGAGAACTCAGTGAGTCCATATCATTAAAGCTGGGCTAGGAAAGGGTCTAGGTGTTAGAGACACGAAGGCAAATGAGACATCCATCGCTCCTTCCCTCGAGGCCTGTGCTCTGGTTGGAAAGCTCAGTTTTCCAGTGTGGAGAGAGCCATGGACTTTAATGGGCTCAAGCAGTACTAACCTAGTACCAGCCAGAAGAGCTTTAATGAATTCACCAGGATGAACCGAATTAGAGAATTCGGAGGTGGGGGGTGAGGGCGCTCGCAACAGAAGCACCGGGTACAGTGAGCAAGAAGTGAGAGTGCGACAAGAAGAAAAACTAAAATGGAGGAAAGATGAACGTTTGGAGGTTAAAGGCTAGATCCCAGATGTCTGTCGCCTTTCGGCTCCCGGGTGCTCTACTCTTCTCCTTCATTGTGCCCAGCACACCGGGTTTAGTCTGTCACGTGGTCTATCTTTTATCTCGCTTAGGTGGGAGCTCATGTGGCTCACAGTTTGAAATCATTCTTCCATACTCTGTATAACTACAGCTCATAGTCAGTCCTGAAATCCAAACAGTTATCCCCTTCCTGGGGAGGTGTTTGCAACCTTCCAGAATCTTCTATTCTCACGTCATCCTGCCTCCTTCCTTTCTGCCACTCATCACTGTTGTATTATATACTAATTTGTATAGTTTCTTAATTTATTTCCACACATAAGGTATTTTAATTAAATTCTCCCATTATCCTCTTTTGGTGTCCTCTCCCTCCCATCAAAATCCAACAAGTAACCTTCCTGATTTCCTCTGTCTATCTATCTATCTATCTATCTATCTATCTATCTATCTATCTATCTATCTATATTTCTATATCTCTCTATCATTTATCTATCATCTATCATCTCTATCTCTCTATCATCTATCTATATCTATCATCTCATATGTGTGTGTGCAAGCATGTGTGTGTGTATGTGTGTGTGTGTGTGTGTGTGTGTGTGTGTGTGTGTTGCTGCATTCACTGTGGTTACTCACATAACTATGCATGGAGTTATTTTCTTGAGCAAGGGAAACTTACAGATGTCTACTGTGCTGAGGAATATGACAGCAGTAACTTGAGGGATGATCAACCATCAACTGCCTGCAGTCCCTTACCGATTTCCTCTCCCACCCATGACGGAATGTTGGGTCCAGTCTTGAGCAAGTCATGAGTGTGAATGCCATGGCCATGTTGTGTCCATAAGGCCACATTTCAGGGTGATTCTCCCATCCTCGGGCGCTAACAGTTTCTCCTATCCCCTTTCCACAGTCTTCCCTGGACTTTGAAGAGAGTAACATGCATGCCCCCTGTAGGCCCAAGTTCTCAAGAGCCACTTTTTCTCAGCTCTTTGTCCCCTTATGAGGAGATCCTGCCTTCTCTGCCCATGCCAAAAAGAATCTTCTCTGACAAGGGCTAAGAGCAGCACTCACCTGTGACAATAAACATAAATATTTGGAGGGCAGTTTAAAATGTCACCGGCTCATGCTAGATGGCATTCTCTGTAAAGTCAGACTCTGCCTCTCCCACTCAGCATCAACTCCCATGACCTAGCAATGTATTTTCATATAGAAATATTGTTGGTTGAGTGCACACGTGAAAAATGTGGAGAAATAAGACATGAGAAAGTAGATATTGCATGTAAAGTTAGGATTTTTGTCTTTTATCTTTTAGTTATATCAGTTTTATAGAAGCCCATGGGAGGAATTAAATCTTTAAAAAGGAAGGATATGTTATAAAGACTGTCATCACTGCATGTTAAAAATTTATCAGGGTGAAATGAGACTAAAGAGCCCAATTAAAGGTTACCACAAAAATTCAAGAATAAAACGCTGGTCACCTGAACTGGGAAAAGGGACAGGAAAAGGTCAGTCTGTTTAGGATTAATGCCTTTTATTTATCATGGAGAACAGAGAATTTTCAAGATGTTTTCTAATCTCTTTTCTGTTCCTGTCTTGCTATTTTGTGATGTACAGGGCACTGCTTAGATGTGCACATTATCAAAAACTTAATTGCATCTATCTCAAGTAGTATTTTTATTATTGTTTTTCTTGATACTTACATAAATGTTTTTTTATAAAGGTAATCTTTCTTATGAAAAATGGAGCAGAAATTTATTAGGTTTCAACAGCTCATAAACCAAACCAATGACTGAATATTTTTTATTTAAAAGTCTAATTTTATTAATAATGCTATTTTATTTCTTTCAATAATGTAGTTATCATTAAGAGAACTTCAATTTGATATTTTTATCCTTTGTAATTGTCTTTTTGTCTGGACTTTAAACAAATATGTGTATATGAGAGTATGTGTGTGCAACTTGGGTAAAGAAATACTTAAATTTTAACTATTTGTGTTTAAACTTTAGCTATCACTTAAAACATAAACAATGATTTAAATTGGATATACTTTGTCCATAATAAAGTTTATGTAAATAACTTTGGATTTTTTAGATATAATATAATACTACATGAAAAGGAATTTTTGATTCACTTACCCAATTAATAAAAATGATCTCTGTGTCTGTACTGTGCCAGAAGTGATGCAATCCATGTCTTCACAGGTGTCAAATCTAGAAAATTATCAGAGACATACAACATGGATTCAGACGAAGAATTCGGGTTTAAAAATTGTAGAACTAAACAAATGGGGCAGTGGTGGTGCACGCCTTTAATCCCAGCACTTGGGAGGCAGAGGCAGGCAGATTTCTGGGTTAGAGGCCAGCCTGGTCTACAGCGTGAGTTCCAGGACAGCCAGGGCTACACAGAGAAACCCTGTCTCGAAAAACCAAAAAAAAAAAAAAAAAAGAACTAAATCAAGTCAGGAAGGACAGAGGCAGACTGAGAGCAAGTATGGTGTGGTTTCAGGAAGAAAGACTTCAGGGCTGACTGATAGAATGCTTAACTGCAGAGAGAAGACTTCAGGGGGGATTGCAAAGCAGAAGCAGCTGCCACTCAGCCAGAAGAAGTCTCCAATGGAGAAACGCAGTGAATGAAGCATCTCTGGTAGAGAAGGCGTTAGCAGAAGGGCAGAGGCTGGTGACACCTACTGAATAAGAGGGATTAAGTAAGATGAAGCTGAACACTGGCAAAAATACACTGTAATACCTTCTCAGAGAAACAGAGTTTATAAGGGATATACAGAGTTGGTACTTCTGGAAAATTTGTAGTTGTTTTGTTTTGTTTGCTTATTCGTTTGGAGGGATCACTCTGACCCCAGGGTCGGTCTGGAATTTACTATGTAGCAAAGGCTCACAGTGAACTTCACCAGGGCACACCAGCACACCCACTTGTCTGTGCACAGTTTTGTCATCCAGTCGTGGTCTTTATCATCAGTCTGGGTCCGACTTTGGATAAAATGGAGAAACGATCATACAGAGTTATCATCTTAAACTCTAACATGCCAAAGATACTGGGAGAGTTACAGAACACTGTAGACTACAAATTAATTAGAAACCATACTATAATAACAATCTGAAGTTATGTAATCTTTCAGACATTCTGTGGGGGTCCTAGGCAGTGAAGGGCAGATAACAGACACATTAAAACTTTTCATTAAGGTAAGTATCACATAAGATAAAAGTAACAATAAATAAAGCACATGATTCAGTGGTATTATACAAATGCGTGTGATATACAACCATCATCCTTCCAGATTCAAAGCACTTTTGTCCCCCCCCCACAAAATTCTCGGCATCTACTGAGTGATCTCTCTTACATCCCTTTTGACTTAGCTCTCAGTGGCCACTGTCTTGCTTTTTGTCTTTGTGGAATATTAATACAAACGGTACAATATTTCACTTTCATATATATTTTCAAGGGTCCTATAAGTGGTGCTATGTAAGGAAACCTCAGTAAGTTTTATAAATGAATAATATTTCATTATTTCATATATTTTATATGTAAGCAACATAGTTTGATTTCAGTTTAAGTTCTGAAGTCTTATAGGCCAACTCTCCAGAGGTGATGAATAGACTCCAGTAGTTTGTTAATCACAGAGTATGGAAATATGCATGATGACTATAACTGGATGAGATTAAAAACAAAAGGCCAGGGTCATAGTCTCAGAAACACCAGTACTTAAGGAACAGCTGAGGAACCTGGAAAATGACTCGGCATCTGGGTGTACTTGTGTCAATCATCTGGAAGCAAGGATTACTAATATTAAAAGGGGGAATGTTTGAATATAGACTAAATAAGGAACAAAATGAATTCAGAAAAGAACAAAGGCCTGGGGAGAAGACCTTAAGGAAGTGGACCACGGAAGTGACAGACTGTTACCAGGGACCTAGAGTCTTTAATTGTTACGTATAATCACTCAAGCACAGGCTTGGGTGTGGACAGCTTGCTAATGCCAACAAAGTGAAGGCCGGCAGCACTGAAAAAGCACAGGACTTCAACAGAGAGATGTTGACTTCATAGCTATTAATAATCAAAGAAGACAATGCAATTGGGATTAAAGGAGAAAGGCCTGGTTCTAAATTTTTGCTTCAAGGATAAGTGTTGTCAGGCCAGAAGGCCAGAGTCACTAGGAGAACAAGAGAGCGATGTGGATTAGATAATCCTCGTGTGCCAGTGATTTCTACAAGTGTCTTAAGAAGCATAGTTGACATTGAAGGGCCAAGGGAATAAATCAGTTGGTAAAGTGCTCCAATAATCAAAAGGTAATTGACAGTCTTTAGATAGGAACTGAGAGACGCCGATAACATGGTGATTTGATGGAAGTCCGTGACTGCACGGGCAGGAGCAGCTGGGGAGGAGCAGAACAAATGCTTAGAGAGGGGTCTCGAAGGATCCTGCACTCTTTAACATAAAGTAGATAGCTGAGACATTGATCCACACGAGGAAGTACAAACAAGGAACAGATTCCTCAAGGTAGGAGTGCAGATACTAAATCCCAGCACATACAAAGTTAATTAATGACAGAATGAAAGACTCTGAGTCTGTCGCCATTACCTTAGACAGTTAACCACGGGGGTGGGGTGGGCGGGGCATTCTGTAAAACATGGAGGTTTTCTTTCTTCCTCCTTCCTCCTCCTCCCTATATCCTTCTTCCCTCCTCTCCTTTTCCTTTTCCATCCTGTGCCTCACAGAAGCTCTGAGGAGGACTCTCTGAAGCCCAAGAAATGTGATTGCTATGCTCTTCCGACAAAAGCCACACCCAGACGGCAGCATTTGAAGGACCTGACAAACCCGACCCCCTCAGTTGCTTCTTTAAAAGTTGCACGACAATCACAAATGAACAAGGTCATGACACCAACAAAATTTCAGATGACTTTGGAGTAAGAGCTCCTGACTTACTTACGCTGGTGCTAACGAAAGCTCCGGATTTTTCCAAAGAGTACAGCATGTCTCAGGATCACCAGCTGTCTGTTTTGATCTTTCTGATGAAGACTTAATTAGAAACCTGAGACTGTGAAATATTTTACTACCTGAGTCTCCTTCAAAATGAATGTGTAAGGTAAAATCTAAAATCGCGCTGACCTCCAGCAGTGACTTTTACATTTGAGAAATATTTTTTAAGCTTTCTTCACACTCGTTTCTCTCTTCTGTGTTCACTGCTTTTATCTTGTATTCTTGGCACCTCCTGCCCAAGTTACCCTTTGGTTCTAAGGTCTCAGTACTTCTCCCCCTTTACTCTAGTACAAAGTGAGTTGGAGTTAACCCTAGATCTGGAAGCTGACCATCCGGAAAGCACTGGGACTTTTTTTTCCTTCTCCTAAGACACTCTCGTCGTTGAGCATTGAGATCTTGCAGAACTGATCGCAGGGCGACTTGCAGCCTAGTGGCTCCTTCTGCCACAGTGTGGCCTCTTACCGGACTAAGACTACACTTTGCACTTTCCTTCCTTTTGCCTCTTTTTAAAGTTCAGTTCAGTCTATCTCTTGCACCTCTGTTGATTTCATGACTATTCTTCTGAAATTATTGCTCTGTGTCACGTCGTTTATTATTTGGTCTCTCCCAACGACTTTTATTTTGCAAAAGAAATGTTCCTCCTTTGAAGTACTATGTGTGGGGCTCATGGGGAAAGATGAAGGGGCTGATACGTTGACGGTGGCATTTCCTGTTGTAGAGGGCAGAGGAAAAGGCAGCGCAGTAGGCTAGGTGTAGTCCATTTTTGACCTGGAGCACAGTGGACAATTTCCAGGACAATTTCTTGCAAGCTTGGAGCACACGGCGTTTATATCAATTTGGTTAAATGTCACCGTGTGTCATCTCTCAACTCTCCTTTCCCCATTGATGCCACCAGCTCATGTTATTCTCTTATTGGAGGCCCCTCCCTCCTGACCCAAATCCTGCTAGCTTGGCTGCTAAAGTGGAGATAAATCTGACTCTTCATAAATCATCATCAGGAAAGATGTGAGCCAATCGAAACTGTGAGCCATGAAAATACACATCTAAACCAAAGTTCTGTGTGTTGATAAATTATAAGTGATGGTCAGATCTGGACCCAACATGTGAAGTCGAAAATATGTTAAGTCAAGAATTCACTCAATGCACCTAACCTATCAGACACCATAGCTCATAGTGCCTTCATGGCTGATGGGGAGCTAAGGGTGACAGCCAGTACCCAGTATCATGGACCAGGGTGTTAGTAGCCTGAGAAATCACCATGTCTCAGAACTAGAAACATGATTTCTTTGGAAAGCACATAACTTTTGCACCGTTGTAAAGTCAAAATCAAAGTCGAAAAGAGAGAAGCCTAATTTCCATCATGAGGAGATACCATTGTTTCTATGGAAAGTATTTTTTTTTAATTTGAATTGCTAAACACTTTTATTTAATCAGAGTAAGCTTCTAATTATTTTTGAAATTCGGCGAGTTTTACAACCATATGTTAATTGCTTTTTCACTATTTTTTCCAAGAACAGTGTTCAGGTTTGTTTTGTTTGGTTGTTTGGTTTGATTTTTTTGGTTTTTTTTTTTTTTTTTTTTTTTTTTTTTGATATTTACTTTATTTACATTTAACCATCTACTGGGCCTTAGTTGCATCTAAGTGATATTAGCTTAGTGATACAGGATCCAGGCACAGAAATCAATTACACTTCCCTGAAGCGAAAATGAAAATGGTTTTGTAAAAAGTAGTTGTCATCTGCCTCAGCACAAAAAATACAAAATGTACAATAATATGCTCGCCACAGAGAGCACTGAGGACTCCCATGTTCAGGGATCTCATAACAAATAGCTGTAGACTGGGTGTTTTAAACAAACAAAAACTTCCTTCTAATAGATCTAGAGGCTGCAGAGAACAAGATCCTGATGAGGTAGGTTTGGGTTTGAGGTCTCTTCCCTTGTTCTTCACAGGGCTCTCTTCCTGCTGCCAGTCACTACTTAACCTTGTCCATCTTGATGGCCTGGCTGTCTTGGCCGTGCTGGTCCCTCCCTGTGGCATCCTGATCACCTCACAAGAAAGGTACCTGCTCTTTCCTATGGTCACACACCCCACCTTCCTCTCTCTTCCTCACTGATGACGGCCACTCATTTATACTCCTCCAGAGCAGGGGCTAAGAGAAAAGGCAGGGGTGGACAAGATGTGTCTTTCTCAAGAGGGCTGGAAGCGCCAGCGTGCAGGCAGCAGCTTCAACCGGCTTCCACCCTTGAGGTTGGGTCTTTATTTTACTATGTTTTCTGTTTAATGTGTGTGTGCATATTCATGGGTGGGGGTATTTATGCATGTGGGTGTGGGGAAATGTGAAGTCCAATCAGCAGTGTCCTGTGGTCTCTCTTCATTGTGCTGAGACATTCTATCACTAAACCTGGAGCCCTTTACCTGATGGGCCATCTGCCCAGTCTAAGTGATCTCTAAGTGAGAATATCTGATTCTACTGCCTTAATGAAGTCATATGTAGATTCTAGCTGGATATTAAACTTTCTCTCTCTCTCTCTCTCTCTCTCTCTCTCTCTCTCTCTCTCTGTCTCTCTCTCTTTGTTAAAACACACACACATACACACACACACACACACACACACACACACACACATGCACACATACACACAGGTAACAAAAGATAAAATTCTTAGCTTCTGAATCTATGGGTAGAAGTCTAGTCTCTTTGTACTGACTTTGGCCATGTCAAGAGTCAATCCTGCCTAAGCCATCTTGGTTGTCTAGGATATCCAAGGATGGACCACAAAACAAACAAACAAAAAACCACCACACCAAGCAAACAAACAAACAAAAATCTTCCCCCTTTCTCTTAGTAGAACATATTTTAGGAACCTCTACAATGGGTCAAACTTTAGTGTCTGAGCCCCATGCAACCAAATTCAACTTTTCAATTTGTTTCTCCTGATGGTTCGTAATGTTTACAGAGACAAGGATCACCTCCCTTCCCTCAGAGTAGTGGTTCTTAACCCCTTTGATACCCCTTTGTGGGCCAAATGGCCCTTCCACAGAGATCACCTAAGACCATCGGAAAACATATCTATTACAATTCATAACAGTAGCAAAATTACAGTTATAAAGTAGCAACAAATGTAATGTTATGATTGGGGGGTCACAACATGGGGAACTTTTTAGCATTAGGCAGATAAAGAACCACTGCCCCAGAGCCTGGAAGAGGAGGGGTAGAGAAGGAAACTTTATACTGTCTTTTGCCCTTACAATCCTTCCACAGAGTTCTGCCTGGGTCTCCGCCAGCTTAACTCCTTTCCACTTAGTAGTTGTGTGGTTATTCACCCAATGCACACTTTTCTGGCCAGTTTTCACCCTAACCTTGAAAGCACTTGGGTTCTTCTCACCTTCTGGCTTTGTTTTTAGCGGGGAGTGAGTCATATGATGAAGAATTTTTGAGAGTATTTTCCACCAGGTCACCCTACCTCCATAACCCTTTCACTACACTTTCTCCGAGCTCTGCCTGTTGGTTTTTATTGGCTAACCTTTGGCAAAGAAGGGTAATAGGAAACTGAAGGTGTTTGCCTCAAGTCTTTCCCACTTTCAGTCTTCCATACATTGGTCTGCATCTCTTACCAACCGTGTATTTTCTCCTAAGCTCACCTTTGTGAAACTGTGCCTTCTTTATTCATTTGCTTCATGTTTTTCAGGTGGTAAGAGATAAAAATTAACCTTATAAATAATACAATCAGAAGGAAAAAAGCTAATTCTTATTCTCCTTTGCAGTACCTACTAAAAAGGCTTTGTTCAAATTTATTTGACAAATAAGATAATAAATACAACAAAAATTTTCTAACACTTAAAAACAAAGCATTTTTCCTGAATAATATATTATAACTACCGAGCTCGTGTACTCTGCCAAATATTTATGTGACAGCTAAGAAATTATCCACACAATGAAAGGAAAACTCAATAGTTTTTCTTACTTAGGCTTTTATGGTTATGTGTGAATATGTTTGTATGTGTATTTGATGGGGCCTTGTATTATCAGTAATTTTCAATTATTGTAAATCTAAAGCTAGCATATCTTACTGAGACAATTTCTTTCTGTGTGAAACTCTGTCTGAGCAATGAGCTTAGACATCTTGAGGTTTGCTTTGTTTCTGTTTGATGTGATTATTTTGTCTTAGCAATTGTGCACATCCTACTGTAATTAGTGTCAGTGCTAAAGTATAAGTACTTCTCAATTAGTTTACCAATTATACACTAAATTACTACCCTGAACAAGCCTAGTGGAAAAGAAACATTTTAAAATCCTGATATCATCATTTGTTTCCTCAAAAAAGAACAACAACATTGAGGAATTATGAGAGAGCTGATCACATAAAGGCAGTTTCAGCTGCATCTGAGTTCCTGAGTTTCAGCTTCCAGGTCCCTTCATGCAAAAAGTCAGCTTGTTCTTGGACCTCCATGTGTGCAGCATGGCACATGTACTACACACACTCACACACACACACACACACACACACACACACACTGACAAACTCACACACAAGGTAAATATATTTAATTTAAATTAAAAAGAACAAAAGTAAATGGTCACCATGCACTGATGTGAAAATCTTATACACTGGGGAACTACCCACTACTCTTTTAAATACAATTAAAACTTATGTTAACACACTAAATGTCTATATCTGAGTGTGGGGTGCTTTTATATACCAGATAGAATGTAAAACTAAAATAACTTTTGTAAAATACAATGTATGAAAAGATATTAAGGATGTTTACAGATTATAAATAAATAAATAAATTTTTTCCCAAGAACTTCCTCTTTAACTCAGTCCCCTTTACTTAATAACAAAGTGCATTTTGTGGTTCCCAGAATTTTATAAAATATTATCATAAGGGCTTCTTACAAGAGCTGGTTTGGTGATAACCTAGTGACTATTAATTAAGTCACTGTGCAGGGAGGGTTAAGAACCAGTGACTGATAACTGTCTGACAAGGAGGGACAGACAGAACAGAAAGCATATGGCAGCAGAGTACAGTGGAACAGCCTTGACTGTTCTCACCAGAAAATCTTTCTAAACCAGTTGTGTTAGGGCTAACCCCCTGCCCCAGGATTGCTCCAGGCATCCATTTTTACTAAGAAGCATGAAGCCTGCTAAGGGATTTGGGGAGAAAATGTCTTCATTCTCAATAGAGAAATGTGAGAAAGGGTGATTTATCATTCTTTTCTATTCTGATACATGCAAAGAGGTCATCTGCCCAGGGGCCTAATGAAAACACACCACCAGGATGACGAAATAGAAAAGAGGAGCAAAAAAAGTATCCTGATTTTTCTACATTGTCCTTGAGTAACTAAACCGGCCAGCACTGGATTCCATCCTGACCCTGGTAAAATAATAATTTCCACCTTGTTTAAGATAATTTGTGGAGAAGTTACTAGTGTTGAAAAATACCTCAATTTAAAAATATGAGGACATATTGGATGGAAGTGGAAATTTGTGCCTTCTTTAATAACTCAGTTGTGTCATGTGATGTTTTTCTGGAAGCTGTCTTGTGGGATGTCATGTGATGTTTTGCTGAAAACAGACACTTGAGAGGGCAGGTGATGTTCAGGAAGAGTATAGATGGAACCTCACAGTGAGAGGGTGCTCTTGCATCACAATGCAGTGTGACACTTTGCTTCCTCGATGATCTTCATTAGTCTTCACTGGTCATCACTTCATAGAGAGAAATGCGCCAAAGAACTTTTCTCATGGTAGTCCAGCTGATTCTGGCTGCTTCTGCTGAAGCCATTACTATATCAGCAATCTTGTATCTCCTTCGACCAAACTATAATATTTTTTTCAAAATGAACTACTTTATTTTCCACCACAGACATGTTAGAAAAATCTGAAGGACAAAAACACCTAACAATAGTTTAAATTTTCATCCAGTCATTTAAAATCTTAGTTAATACAGCACCAAGCATCTGGATCTCCAGACTTGCAGACGACTAGCAGAAACTTGTGTTTCATGCTGACTAACTACCCTCTCAGCTGACATATTTGTTCCTTTTCTGGAGTCATACTGAAGGATTGGGTGAGAAAAATTAAATACATTTTTTCGTCTTCATTCTACCCTTAAGTGTAGAATAGTGTGAGAGAATTTGACGTTTAGAGATGCATAGGTTCACTATGGTGAATGAGTGTAATTTGGCAAGGTGGTGGCCCAACTTTAATCCTACTCCCTAAGTGCAGTTTCTCTGCTTCCTTCAAGGCATTCTGAATGGTAGATTATTATCTAATCCAGCTCCCCTTGCCAGAAGTAGATTTCTGTAGATGTCCCACCTCGCAGCGGTTTTCTGTGAGACTGTATGAACTGAGCCAAACAAGGACATTTGTGGGTTTTTATTCTGAGGATCTCAAGACCAAGAGCAACAAGAAGACATGAATTGACTAAAAGTATCTACAAGTTGTTATATTTGAGAGTCACATTCTGTCTGGTTTTGGTATGGATGTGTGTTTATTTGTGCAACTTCAAGATCATAATTTTTCACTTCTCTTAGGCTGCAGAAAAAATAAGAAAAACGTCCAATGGATCATCACACTGTGTTAATAAAGTAGAAAGTCTATGAGCAAAGCCTTTAGTAATGGCTAAGAACTAAGAGATGGGGAGGTCTTCACTGTCAGATCCCGAGTATTCCTCACATTCGAATACTGAGGGTCAGAGATGTGAATTGAAGTCCAATTTCAAATTTCTGCTGTTTCCCTTGAAACAGTGAACTAATCTCTCAAGAAACAATATGAAGTTGAATTTCCACAAAATCCACACAAATTTGATTTCTACCTGGGACCTTCTTAATCTGTATGGTATCATATATAGAAAGTACTTTAGAGCCGAACACCATGAAAAATAAAATGAATGATGAATTTGAAGTTGACATTTTGTTTTAGTTCCTCTGTATGGAAATAGTAATAATGTGATTTTTCACATAAGAAGTTATTGAAACTATCATGAAAGCAGAAAGTCTGTGTATTTTGTTGTCGTGCTGAGATTTCTAATAAAGAATTGTATAGGGATGCACACAGAGTATTTTAAAAGGATCAAATAGTGATTCCCTGTGGAATTTTGAGCTAGCTGCTGTGTTCTGACCCTGGCCTCCCATGCTGCTTTGTCCTCGGGCCCCAATATGTCAGCTTCCCTTTCTTGCCCAAGCTGTCCCTTATCAGTTTAGTCAACATAGTGTTCTTTGACGAATATCTGCTTCTAAGGTTACACAACAGAAGTGCCTTCTCTTTCCAAAGTTCACCTTAAATGTTAATTGTGTTTTGAGTTTTATAAAATCAGAATATTCCTTGTCTATCATAGAAGAGTTAGAAAACTTTAGTGTTTTCTGTTAGAATTATTACTGTCACAGTAAATTCCCCAAATTTATTACCTTTAAAAATTGAAGAAATTTCTAATTTCCTTCAGCAAAGGCTAATATTACTATTTCAAGGGATAACATTTTTAAAAATTATTTTTATAACACTCCTTGCTCACTTACACAAATGGCTATTTGTTTATTTTTAGTATGTTGTCTTCATTCTTCATCAAGAAAACTTCTCTTTGCAACAGATGGAGACTATTACAGAAAATGATACCCAATCAAAATGAAGAGTTCTAGAGTCCAGTCTCAGTGGATCCATCCAGCACCTAAGACTCAGGGGACATTGTAGAAGAGAGGCTAGAAAGACTGTCAGATACAGAAGATCAGGGAGTGTGTGTTTCCTAGTAATGTGAGACACTATACCTGTAATGTCTCACTGAAATGATATGACAGCAATGAGCATGCAAAAAACGGACAGGGAAAGTCCAGAGTCTTAATCCTACACAAAAACTATAGGCAACCAAGAAATTCTGGGAGAAGACAAGGTCTTCCTTGGGAAGAGCACAACAATTTGTTGTCCAGTGCCTAATAGTCCTGCAAACATACATATAAGTAATATTATTGTGCTGGTCAGGTTGTCCTTAAGGATACACACACACCCACACACATCTATTTTCTTATGTGATGTAATAACAATTAAAAAAAATAGGCCATGAATTTGAAAGAGAGTAAGAACACATATATGGAAGCACTTGGAAGAAGAAATAGAAGGGGTAGATGATATAATTATAATCTTAAAAAGAAAAATATATGCAATGATTATTTGCATAAATAAGCTAAAAAATTAAATAACTTCACAATAGGTAAACATTTTTGGGTATGGAAAATATGAAATATTCTTACGTTTTTCCAAAGTTTTGCTTTATTATTTTATTTTTCTTGTTGTTGGTGGTGATGGTGGTGGTGATGCTAGTTTGTGTGTGTGTATGCACATGTGTGGGACAGGGTCTCTCCGTGTAGACCAGACTGACCTTAAATTTTTGGCAATCTTTCTACCCACTTCCCAAGAGCTGGATTACAAGTATGAGGCTTCATACATAGCTTAAAGTTGCTTTAATGATCTTCAGTCTTCATGGGATGTTACGCTTTCCTTCTAGATGAGAAGGGCATTTGTTTTTCATTTCATAACTTTCAGCTCCTATTGATCATTGAATGAGATCACGCTTGCATCAATAAGTTTGAGGATCTTTATAGATAGGTTGAAATAAAATCACCTTGGGAAATGTGTGACCAGACATAAGCTGAGGACTCTGACTTTGAGGGGAAACAGAAAGGCCATTCCAGATAACTTGATCTTCAATTAGTTTTATACCAGAATTTGAAATAAATGATGATCTTATTAATAATTGCGATCACCAATCTGGAATAATTAAGAATTTTATAATGAGTTGTTGGAGGAGAAGCTAAAAGTCTTCACAAAGAATGAGGAAAGTTAACTTTATCGTATTTATATTTTTTAGCAAGTAAGGAGATAGTTTTAAGGGCAAGCATCAATCAGTTTAAGTACTACCGGAGATCAGCTGAAGTTAATACTTCATATGAATGTGTGTAGATTCCTTTTCATTGGGTTTGACAACACTGAAGGTCACCAAGGGGTCAAGGTGAAAATCACATTGAACAAATTGAAGTAGAAAGGAATATGATGCTCTGATAATTATATATTTTAAAAAATAAATTATCTGGGGTGCCAGAGAGATGGCTCAGCGGTTAAGAGCACTGACTGCTCTTCCAGAGGTCCTGAGTTCAATTCCCAGCAGCCACATGGTGGCTCACAACCATCTGTAATGGGATCTGATGCCCTCTGCTGGTGTGTCTGAAAACAGCTATGGTGTACTCATATACATAAAATAAATAAATCTTTAAAAAATAAATAAATAAATTATCTATGAAGGGAAAAATTAGAACAAGGTAAATTTTGGGTCTGTGGGCATGTGGGTTGTGTAGTTCAGGATTCACAGGGCTGAAGCTGAGTCAGCGGAACTGCAGCTGATGTCTATGAGAGAGACCGGGACACCAGGACTCTCAGAATTAATACACATCATTTGTCATAAAGGTGTCAAGTCCCAGGGAGAGTTTTGATGAGTTTATAATTTTCTTGAAAGGTGAGTCAAGATCACCAGGTGCTAAGTCTTTGTTCAGCAAAACTTCACAAAAAGGAGAATTAATAAACACTCTGCTTTCTTATTTCAAATAACATGCCCGAGTCTTAAAGCAAATGCACATGACTGTTCTCTTTTCTGTCTCCTACTCTTGGACCAGCCCAGTCAGCAGAAGTATGCAAGGGAAGACAGAAGCCTTTTGACTTTCTCACAGTTCATTCAGTCTTACAGGATGAGAGCTTATGTTTAAAAATGGGCTGGTTTAAAATCAAATTTACTGTGTCGGAGAGAAAAAGGACAAAGTATTAAGAACATATTTTGCTAATGCTTGCTTTCCCCAAAGATAAAGAACTTTAGCTTAATGTGCCTTCCCCTTACTCTTTGTAAGAGAAAAAACAGAAAATGCAAATGAAGCCCATATTTCTGCTGGTAAGAGCAGGCAGTCACGCTGGGCCAGATCCTTTTTAGAATTATTGGTAACCTTTTGTATTCATGGGTGGCCTCACTCTCTTTCTGCCTGCCGTTCCCACTAGGTCGTCCCCCATATTTGCTCTCTATGAAGACTCTACACAGAAGCAGATTAAGGTACCTCCTTCAAGGAAGTCTCTGTCCTAGTCCTGCTTTCCTCTCTGTACACTCTGTCGCAACTTCATCTCTGTTGTTCTCTGTGGCCTTGGATGCTGAGAATCTAACCTGTGCTCTTCGGAATGCTGTGCTGGACCCTTAGCTTCACCCTGCAGAATTAAACCCAGATGGTCTTGCCTGTGTTGCACTTGCACGGTCTGACTGACATGTGCCTGCTGTGCAAACGGCAAATTCAGGAAGAAAACTGTGACAGAGACAAGAGTGACTACAGCAAGCAACCAAGTTATCCACTCTATACAAATAAATCGCTACACATTTTGTTTCTTCCATGTGATACCAATAGCTAAAATTTTCTTTGAAATAACTTTTAGCAGTAAATAGTTTCATTAAATGGATAATGGTGCTACCTCTAACCCTACTGTGAAAAATATATCTTCCTCAATAATGGCAGATGCAATGATAAATTTTATCTTACTCTTGGTGCTCCTCTTGGCTCTAGAATTTCCTTTAATACCACTGTATAGTGTGATCTATTATTACATAGTATTAACTCAAAATGAACTCTGTGGATTGCATTCAGCACTATAGAGCATTTATGCCTGTTTTCTAGATCAGCACTTGGTAAGTTTTCACCTATTCTTGAAGCCAAGTCCAAGGTCGGCTATTTCAGTCTGTATTGATTTCCCTACTGCTTGTGCAAACCTCTTATTGGTGGTTTTACCAATTTCAACTAAATGCTTCCTAGAACTCCACATTATTGGCTGAAAACATATCCCAATGAGGAACGGATTCCTCCTACACAGTAATTTTATTCTCAAAACTAATGACAGATCAAAACACCAAGCAAAGCTTCAATAAATGTTAAGGGATGGAAATATGAAGGGGTGACCCTAAGATAGGAGATTACTTTATAGTGAAATGTTAAGGTAAGATTTTGTATTATTTTCAGAAATCCTTTGACAGAAGCAAGGCCCCGTGTTAGGAGTGACTTATACATTATATATTCTGAATTCTCCTGTTTGTGGCCTGACTAAAAAGTGGTCAGCCAGTGTCTAGGGAGAAGGTCTGTCTTTCTCAACTCATGAACCTTTCTAATCACTGCTGAGAACAAGATTCATATTATATTACACCTAGGCCCCTTCCCTGTGGCTCCTATTGATTACATCATCACTACAGCACTCCCTTGAAACAGGCTCCCTCCTTGAGGCTCCTATTGATGATATCATCACTAAGCACCCTCTTGAAAGAGAGGCCCCCTCCTTGTGTCTCCTACTGATGACATCATAACTACAGCACTCTCTTTCTCATTTGTCTTCTCTAGTCTTATCAATGTAGGCTTAGATTTTTATTAAAAAAAAAACCTACTTGATTTAGGGTTCTTAAACACTTCAACTTCCCTTCTAGCCCACTGATCAGAGGTAGGGGGAAAAGAAGGCTAATAGGAAAAGAGGGTTGTGGACCTGTTTAAAAGTAGTTCCTTGGGGAGAATCCACTCTTCATTGTCAGGATACCGCAGTCCAGTTCAAAAGCAATCTCCAAACATGAATCAATAGAGTCCAGGAAAAACAGCATGGCTCCATCGTTTATCAATTATTTCTTAATGATTTGATTCTCTGTAAAATCTAAACTTTCTTCTGTAGGTAAAACAATTTTCATTTGTTTGTAATATTATGCCCAAGTTAACTTCAGCTATTAACTTGGCAGCCTAGAGTCACCTGAGAAGGGAGCCTCCATTAAGGAAATGACCAGATCAGACTGACCCTTGGGCATGTCTGGAGGGACTTGATTGGTCATTGATAAAAGAGGGCCCTGCCCATAGTGGGTGTTACCATTCCCTGGGCCTGCAATACTGGTCTGTCTTAATTACTTTCCTATTGCTGTGAAGAGACACCATGACCAAGACAACTTATAAAATGTTTGTTGGGACTCACGATTCTGAAGGGTTGAAGTTCATGATCATTGTGGCAGAAAGCACAGCAGCAGGCATGCAGGCATGGTGCTGGAACTGTGGCTAAAAGATTACATGCTGATCTGCAAGTTGGAGGCAGACGGAGCTAGAGGTGAAAGGCATGGGCTTTGGAAACTTCAAATCCCACCTCCAGTGACTCACCTCCAACAATGCTATGCTGCCTTAATCCTTCCCAAAGAGTTCTACCAAATTTGGGCCAAGTCTCTCTCTGGGCATAACAACTAAAATCCTAATCTTGTAAGCCGAATTAAATCTAAGTCCTCTGGAGGTGAATCCTGATGGATCCTCCATTGAAACCAGGAGACACTAGCAGCTACATCTTGTCCTCATGCTGTCCCTGTCCAAAAGTACCCTCTCTCTTGCCTCCTCCTCTCTTCCCGTCTCCAACCTGGAAGTCCCTCCCACTCATCCAGTGATTGGCTCCTTTATTCATAAGGGGATTGGTTCACAAGAAGCCACGTGAGTATGTAACTCACTCCTTGTCTGAAGCCCGAAATTAGCATCAAAATACAAGCAACCCCAGGGCTATCCACAAAAACTAACCACAGGGCAGTTCTTTTTTGGCATATTTAGGATTTTGTGTTTCTTAAGGCCTTTGGTTTTTTTGTTGTTTTTTTTTTTCTTTCCCTCTACTCTGATGTAAATAGGAGCTCTAAGACTAATTAGTGAATAAAATT
Organism: Uromys caudimaculatus; assembly: GCA_028551405.1. Lineage (NCBI taxonomy): Eukaryota > Metazoa > Chordata > Mammalia > Rodentia > Muridae > Uromys > Uromys caudimaculatus. The sequence continues at coordinate 59,786,348 of CM052707.1, read as the reverse complement.
CTTCCCTAATTGGCAAAATAAGCCATAGTCATAATCAGACAGTAAGTTTCAGGCATGAAGATCAGCATTGTCTGCAATGAACACTGTAATAGGATGAATGCTAAGGCAAACAAGGCATGTCATACTCGGCTCCTAAAATGCCAGCATCTTATGCAAGCTTGGCATGAAGAGTGCCGAGACAATTGGTTAAACTAGATTTTTTTTTTCACCTTTTACACGGTGTTCTTGTCTTTGTTTCATTATTCCTTTTCACCTGAGTGTTCTTAGAAGGAAAAAAAAGAATGTCAAAGGAGAAGGTTATGTGGTGTGAGGTCATACACATAGACCTCCCTCATCAGACAGAAAGCCAACGTAGCCATGAATGGAAAGAAATATACTCTATGGAAGCTTTATAGAAGGTAAAGTTGATGAGAGAGAGAGAGAGAGAGAGAGAGAGAGAGAGAGAGAGAGAGAGAGATTTTCATTACTTTAAATGAGAAGTATGTGTCTGTATAAATTTACAGAGAAGCAATGAATGTCAGGAAGACCCACATGGTAAAGAACAGAAATATGTCAGCATTAAGAAAAAGAGACCCTGACAGGATAGCTTTCCAAAAGATAAACGCTACCAATATGGTATGAGAATGGAAACAGACCCTTTCCCTTAAATTTCAGGTAAGAACTCAGCCCTGGTAGACAATGAGATTAAAATCTTGCAAAGAACTTGAGAGCAAGAGAGCGTGCTAAATAACAACTGGTCTCCTGGCCCACAGAAACCATGATATTATAAATACATGTTATTTTACACTAAGGAATGTGTGATGAAATTTTAGGCAACAACAGAAAATTAATACCAATTCTAAACCGCTTAAATGCAGAAGTTTGGACCCATTGCAGCACCCCTACCCCCAGCTCCTGACCATAAACCCACACTGATTAAATTGTTTTCACCTAAATTAAATTTAATGTTCATCATCTAGGGCTATATGTGTGACATAAAACACAACCCTTTTCGCTAAGGTCAAAGTAAAGTGTGAATCTAGTGAGCCTGATAAAGCATGAAGTCTGTGATGGCTATCTTCATTCTATGTCATTTTCTAATGCTCTCCTTAGTTTCAAGTTTTATTTTTATTTTTGTTTCACATGCAACCATCTGTCTTAGTGACTTTTCTATCACTGTGATAAGTTGACCAGGGCAACATAGGAAGAAAGAGTTTATTTGGGGCTTACTTGTGTCAGGGGTCTGATCCCATGATAAACAAGGTGTGAAGCATCACAGTGGGTGAGTGGGCAGGAGAATGGGTCAGCAAGCAGGCTCAGGCACAAGCAGGAGCAGACAAGCAGGCACAATACTAGAACAATAGCCAAGAACTTATAGCTTCACCCACCCACAAGCAGAAAAAAAAGATAGTGGAAATGTCTGACACATACACAGCAGAGGACTGCCTGATCTGGACTCAGTGAGAGAAGATGCACCTAACCCTCAGGAGACTTGAGGTCTCAGGGAGTGGGGAGGTCTGGAGGAGTGGGGGGGTGGGGAGTGGGGGTGGAGATATCCTCTTGGAGATAGGGGAGGAGGAATGGGATGAGGAACCGTGGGAGGGCAGACTGAGAGGTGGTAACAACTGGACTGTAAAAAAAATAAAAGTAATAAAAAAAAAAAAAACTTTAAAAACTGCTCTAGCTAGACTTGCGACCCGTTGACAGCTGCTGTGATGGTCTAAAAGAGGAGTGTCCCTGAAGACTCCGATGTCTGTGTGCTCCACCAGCTGGTGGCATCATTTGTGAAGGCACGGCACTGGGGGGCTGGAGGGGAGGGATCGTGCCTTGAGAGTTCAGAGCGTCACCCCAATTCTGATCAACCCCCTCTGCTTCCTACACATGGAGGGAAACATGATCCCTCTGCTTCCTGCTGCTGTGTCTTCCTGCTATGGCGGGTTCTGACCCACTAGACATAAAAGCATAAACTCCTCCATGAGTCCTTTTCGTCACGTGTTTCATCATGGCAATGGCAAAGGGAACTAACAGAGGGTGTTAAACAGAGTCAGGTGGTAGCACAGGCTAGCCTATCTCTCTTCCCCACTCTGGCCGTCTAAGATCTTACCTCCATCTCACGTGTGCAACCCTTTCTGACTGAAGCTGTTGGTGCCTCTCTTCCTGGGCTATCTGGTCACTGTGGACTCCTTGATGATTCCTGTCTTTCTGTTCTCAGCTTCTTACCCTGTTTTCTAGAAAGTCGTAAGAATCTTATTAGCTAACCCTAAGCCACCAACCAAAGAGTACACATGGAGGGACCCATGGCTTCAGCTGCATAAGTAGCTAAGGATTGCCTTATCTGGCATCAATAGGAGGGGAACTCCTTGGTCCTGTGGAGGCTCAATGCCCCAGCATTGGGGGTGCCAGAGTACCAAGGTGGGAGTGGGTGGGTGGTGGGGGAGCACCCTCACAGAAGCAGGGGAGAGGAGGAATGGGATAGAGGGGTTGTGAGGGGGAAACCAGGAAGGGGGAATAACATTTGAAATGTAAATAAATAAAATAACCAATTAAAAAAAAGAAAGAAAGAAATTGTACCTAAGTGCCATGCTCAGTAAGTAACAAAGACCCCAAGAGCTGAAAACCAAGCCTGTTACATTGTAGAAATTTAAAGAGAGAGAGGAGGAAAGTCATGTTAAAAATAGTTTCAAAGATTTCATGAAAAAAAAGATCAAAAAGAAAAAAAGACTGTTTATTAGCTAATGTTGGGTAGGTAGCCTTGGTCTACAACCCCATGGGCCTATCTGTTGCATATTTCTTTACCATGTGGCTGTCCACGGAGGTAAAAATCCAAGCATGTTTGACAGCTGCTTTTGGGGGGAAGTCCTGAGAGCAGTTGAGACTGGGCAGCCCTTCTGAGGTGTTTCCTGCATGCTTTAGCCAAGACCCAGGTGTGTCTGGCTTGCAGCAAAATCGGTCCTGAGGGTTTTGTGAGTCTAGACCTCCTTCCTACAGGCTGTGAAGCGAGCCTCCAGTTTGGGGCTTCCTGGTGCTCATCTGCAGGGGCAGGTGGAATCCTCACTTGCTGTAAATCTCTGACTTCCCTTTAAGGCACAGCCAGAGAGAACCGCTTCTTCTACAAGGCTTCCGGAATCAGACTGGGCCCACCAGATAATCTGTTTTAATTAATCTCACAAGAGCTGATTAGAAACCTTAATTAAATATACAAAAATCCATTTCCCTGTAACATAAGCACTAGAGAAACGATGCCTTAGCACAGATGTCCGTTCCTGATGGGGGAAATTACGCAAGGCTTCAGGTTGCCAGGTGTCTGTAGAAGTCCAGGACAAATCCCAACGTCCCCTTTTATTACTCTTAGTTAACCACAGTTGCCTGCTGCTGTCTTCTGAAACCTACATTGTGTCTGTACAAAGCTTTGTCCTATCTTTTGGGGGTCATACTACTACCCTGCCCGTTTTTAAAATGAGGAAAGTAGGTGGCTCACAGACGTTCGATAATCTGTCAGCATTAGATGTCTCTTTCCTTTTGACAAACACCTGACAAGAGCAAGTTCAGGAAGAAAGGGCGATGCTAGCTGGCGGATGCTGGCTGACAGTTTGCGGGTACAGACAAGTATGGTAGAGGAATTATGTAAAACAATGAATCAGTTTTTCCTCCAGGAATGACGACTCTGAGACTATTTATTTATTAATAAATGCCTAGGCTATAGCTCTGGCTCATTCTCCGACTAGCTCTGGTAATGTATTTAACCCATTCAAACTATTCTATGTCTTCCACATGATTAGTTACCTCTCCTCAGCATCATGTGTCCAAGTTCAGGGCTAATCCTCTTTATTCTATCCGGAGTTCAGCTACCAGCAGGTTTGGGTCTCCTCAGCATTCCAGCCCAAATCTCCCACGCCTCTATTTCCCAGAATCCTCTCTTCCCGCCAATGTCCCACCTCCTATATCATGCCTCAGCTCATTGGCCATCAGCCTTTTTATTGACAGGTGGTGTTTATGAGAGGGTTTCTCTATAGGCAGGAACTTGAGCTATCTTATGGGACCTAAACTCACAGAATGATGCTGTCCACAGCAAAGGCCAGCCTCTAACCTCAGTTAACCTAGGCTAGACCGTCCTTCACAGGCATGCCTGTGGAATTAAGCAGCACACAATCACACGGAAGTGAGACAGGAATGGGTTTGAAGGCGGGTGGGCTGGTCCTGGACTCTGTGCTGCGGACTTACATCAACTTTTCTGCACAGCTAGTGTCGCATTGTGAGCTCATCTCTCTCCTGCTCATCAGACGCCCATGCAAATTTAGTGATGCTTTGGTATCCGAAATGTAAAGCAATACTGAGTAAAACTTTTCCACGCATTTCTTTTCAAGAGCTGTTGTGTATCCATGCCTCATTTCGGTCGTGTGGAGTGGCTGTGGTTCCATATTTGTTTATCGCTGTGTACAAGCCGCAGTTCTACACACAGCAGAAAACAGCATCGCGACACGGACCCCTTTGGGAACCTGTGTGCATGGTCAAATGTACAAGCAAGAAAAAGACTCCGGATGCAATATGATGTCTTAAGTGATAAAATATAGTGGAATTTCATTATCTAAGGCAGTAAGAGATTATGAGTAGAACACACAGGTCAATTCAATACACCACAGGACCCGTTGTTGAACAAATCACACCAAATAGTAGTTTGGAAAATACTTAGACTGTTCCTTGAAAGCAGGTAGGCTAACCTAACATCTTTACCTCTACTCTGTCCTTTCCTCAAAATCTAACCCCCAGGCTCATCTACAGCTTTGTATCAGAGTACCTGCTGTGGCCTCTCCTCAATCTCTGCCCCCATTCCCAAATATCAAGTGGAGAGGGGGAGGGGGAGGAAGGTGAAGGAAGGAATATGGGCAGAGAGAGCTAAAATGAAGGGCCATTTGACAAGTAGTGTGGAAACCTAATATAGTAAAATATATACATATATACATATTTATCATATGTATAATAAAAGAAAAATAAATGAGCTAATAAAATGAAAAAAAGGAAGAAAGCAATGTGTAATGTCCTAAGGGCCAAAATATCACCCAATCACAAAATTAAGTTTTCTGTTCTCTCTGCATCCTGTTTTCTTTGTTTGACTTTGAAATTAATCATACTCCCATGGGTGGAAAAGCTAATATAGGTAAGATTAGCAACAGGGATTTGCCCCCGTGGCTGCTGTTTGTGAACATATTACTGTCCCCCGGTGGAATTTGAGTGGAAACACTTTAAACCACATCAGCACCAAAATTAGTCTTCTTGATTAATGTCATATTTTATAAGAAGCAATTGCAGAGCAGTCAGCCTTTGCCACTATAAATGGGGCATCTGTTAATGGGTGTTTACATCGGCTCATCGATTAAACTTAATTGTCTCTCCCTGTGGTTTTCAACCCGGGAAGATTTACATAGAAATGTATGGCGTCTTCCGAGATTAGCACATATTCCGCATGAGAGGATAAAGGGGAAAATGAAGATTAAATTAGTTGTTTATTAAACAGCTACTATGTGCCAGAAACTTCTGCTTCATCCCACTGGTATCACTCAATAAGTACATAGCGTTTCTAATACAACTCCTAGTTTACAATAAAAGAACCAAGGCTTGGTGATATTGCGAAAATTATTTAAGATGGCACAGTGCGGACCTATCTTCCATGTTCAAGATCATATAGAGGTACAGGGGGGCAGGGAAAGAGGGAAGGAGGAGGGAGAGGAGTAGTGCTCTGTACTCTCATGTTCCCACTGCTCTGGTCAGTCGGGATGTTTGAATTTCCTTTGTATGTCTAACTTTAGTGACTCACATTGTCTATGACTAGAGCTCTCTGGCCAGCACACTGGCTGGCGGAGAGCAAGTGCTCCACGGTGTTCACCTCAGATATTAGTACTCTATTTAAGGAGTCTCCTCTGCACCCTGGGGATATTCAGATGTCCTCTGTGATCCACACACACAGCTCACGCTGTACTTTTCTCAACTGCCTAGGATATTAATGTGTGTGTGTGTGTGTGTGTGTGTGTGTGTGTGTGTGTGTGTGTGTGTGTGCGCGCGCAAATGGATGACTTGGGTCAAGGATGACTGGATGGGGAAGAGAATGTGGCATAATGCATCACCTGACATCTGTTTTTAAAGGCAGTCTCCCTGAGGTATAACCATATACATGCTGAGATACAAATTATCTCGCCATCTCTAAGAACAACATGCACCGTAAATAAAACATAACTTGAAAATAAGGAAATCTCTTATTTTGTTTCTCACGGGAATGACATTAGATTTCAAGAGTGTTTAAGGGTGGTGCTTTTTCTTCCAGGTTCCCTTATCACATGAAATCCTCTCTTCAAATTATCAGAAAAAAAGAAAAATTACTCCCAAGGTTAGAGTGAACAGGCATATTTAAAACAACCATGGGAAGTTTCTAGAGCATTAGCAGAATTTCCGTTTTATTTCTATTTCTTCTCACAAAGCACTTGTTAAAATATTTTCTTATTACTCACTGTGTGGGTGTGCATGTGTGCACTTTTGTGTGTGCATGTGTGTGTGCATGTGTATGCACTTGTGTGTGTGCATATGCATGTGTGTGTATGTGCACATGTGTGTGCCCGTATGTGCACATGTGCCTGTGTGCATGTGTGTGCATCGGTATGTGCATGTGTGTGTCCATGAATCTGTGCGTGTGGGCGCACGTGGCACTTGCGTGTGTGCATGTGGGTGTATGTGTGTGTGCACATGTGTACCTGTGCCTATATTCACATGTTCCTGTGTGCGTGTGTGTGTGCATCAGTGTGTGTATGTGTGTGTCCTTGCATGTGTGCACTTGTGTGTGTGCATGTGTGTGGGTGTGGACACATGCAGTGCACCACATGTGCTCCTGCAGGCACATGGAACTCAAAGAACAATTTGTAGGAATCATTTCTCTTCTACCACGTGGATTCCACAGATCAAAGTCAGGCTGTAAGAAAACAAAAGAATAATTTTAGAGAATTGGATTGCCCTCAATTTTTAATCTGCTGTCTAATTTAGGCAGTGTCCCGAGGATCTTTGTTGAGTCGGAAAGTAACTTTATCTATACTCACTGAGGCATCTCCTCAGCATGTAAGATACACTTTATCTTATTCGCACATACATCCAATTTGCTAATGTTTAGATAAAGATATATTTTATCTTGGGAAATATTGGTCTCTAATTTTCTTGTAGTGTGTTGTCCTGTTTTAGTGTCAATATGTCCCAGACATATTCTGACCTCTTCTAACTTGTCAAGTAACTTATGGAAGGTGAAAATTGTTAACAATGGTGGTGTTTCAATCCTTGATTTTGGGGTAAAGTGACTTCACACACCATATAGGATTGTAGAATTACCAGTGAGACTGTGTACTTTTATTCCTCTGAGGGTTTTACTCTCCTAAGTATTTTATTTCCAGTTATCAGCCTTCCTTTCAGTTTAAAACTTCCTTGAAAAGCTACATGATGACAGAGTCCTTTAGCTGTCACTAGTCTGGAGAAGTTTGCATTTCTTTCTCATTTCTAAAGGACAGCTTTGCTGGCTAACATATCCTGGGTTAGTGTTGGGTTATGGTGGTGTAAGACCTGCGTCCGCCCCAGGGCTCGGGCCTCTGGGGGAGGGGAGATGCGGGAAGTTAGATGGAGCTCACCCCACAGCATCGCTGGCAGGTGTCCAGCTGTGAGAACACCACCCGGGGGTGGGGGAGCACAGCTTGGGTCCCGAGGACTACACAGAGCGGGCTCCATCTGGTTCTCAGGTTCTTCCCAGGTGCTGCTGAATGCCATGAAGAGCTGAGAAGAAAGTGGGGGCCTGCAGGCTGGATCTAGCCCAGGGCTGAGGGGGAAAAGCTGGGAGGAGCCTGGCTAGATCCCACCTGGGACTGAGTACTTGGCTTGTTGGCAGCTAGCTGGCTTGGTTTGGTAGAGGCCATGGCTGGGAGCATTGAGAGGCCTTCTGCAGGAGACTAGACAAGGCTCTTTAGACAAGGCCTGTTCCATTGTTCCCTGAGGCAGATCCTGATGAAGAGAGACAGTCCATGGTTCTAGGGCATTTATTGTCATGGTGGGGAGTGGAGATGACTGAAATCATACCCCACTTTCTCAGAACAGGCCTGAGGTTAAAATACCTTTTGCAGGGAGGAGTGTCTGGGAGGGGGAGTTTATTGACTAAGCCTCTAGGTACCTCATTAAAATGGAGATGTCTTGAGGCTATGTGACCACACCTCTACCTGGAGGGGCTTGGGGCATTGCCTTTATGTGACTGATGGTCACAGAACTATGGAGAGCCTCACATCAGGAGCCTGGGGCCCAGGAGCATGGCAAAACACCCTTGAAAGGTTATTCCCTTCTGGGGACGCCCTACTGGGTCTCTGGGTTTTAAACCTTAGCTCAACCAGAAACCAGGCTGCCTTTCATGGTCCCACAGATTAGCAGGGGCATTTTCCATCAGTGCCTTGAATTTACAAGTTATCTAAACTTAGTGGCTGAAGATCAAACCTTTATATCCCCATACTGCTAGTCACATCAGGTGTGGACTCCATTGAGAGGAAACCTTGGATGAGACATCTTCCTTCACTAGAGACAATCCCCGTAAGAGTTGGTGCTACTAGCAGAAGTTTAGCATCGTCTCTGAAACTGTGCAGATCAGCCCTTCATTTCTCGAACAGAGTTCCGGGCAATGCATTCTAGCATCTACCACCACACAGCCACGTCCTTAAATAAATTGACAGATAATTTTTAATTTTTCCCAGAGGCATTGAACTATGTTTGTTCATTGACAAATTGAATCATCTGAAAGTGTGGGGGGGAAAAAGATTCACTGCTAGAAGTTGCTAATATCATGAAAACCAGGCTGTCTGCTCCCCTGATAAAAGTATAATTGTAGGGAATTGGCCTACCATTAATTTTTAATATGCTGTCTAATTTAGGCTGTATACCAAGGATCTTTGTAGAGTCACAGAGTAACATTTCCCCCTGAAACTTGTTAGAGGTTGCTAAATAGTATTCTGATGTGGCTCATAAAGTGAGCCCTGAAGAATAGTTCTAATAAAGGATATATTATTTATCCCATTAGAATTATTTGCCCTCCATCTCCTCAATGTTCTTAATTCTAGCATGTTCTGTTTCTTTTGCAAATAACAGACCTAAAACAATGAGGATGTCCATGGCCCAAATCAGAATCAACAGGCGTACTGAAATAAAGATCTCTTGACTTGTTATTGAATGTCTCATGAGTCCTTCCTCAGATTTAAAAAAAAAAAAAAGTAGAGGAGAAGGAAGGTTGAAGGGGGCCTATTCCTACAGCTTTAACGACTATGCTCTGTCAAGTGTTGTCAAGCATTTAAATAAAGAAGGTCATTTCAACAGGAATGAAACAGGAATAAAATTCTATTCATTGGTTTCCTCTGTCTCCTCACTGACCTGTGGGCTTGGTGCCTTTCGTAATGCTGTTTCACACTTTGCTCTCTATGCTAATTCCAGTGCTGAGGGTAAGAACATGAGGTGCCACTACTTTTGTGGGCTGTGGAAAGCCACTGAGCATTCAGGGTTTTAGCTAACTGTACTTTGCTGAGTCTACTTCTGCTATATTTGTCCAGACCTGTACATTGTTTTATATAAGTAGAGCCCAGGGCCCAGGAATCTCAGATACTAAACAGGTTAAAGATCTTTCTATGAGATCTATAAGAAGTGCAAAAGGAAGAGAGTTGTTACAGGTTGGAAATGGCTGTAGGGACGAAGGGAAGATATTTCCTTCCTTGACAGGACACACATGCACACATATGCTCAAGAGCATTACACTCTCCTGTCTCTTCCTCTGCCTTTTCAGAGGAGAGATTCTTGCAAAGTTTGTTAAGGATAAATTGGATCTTGGCAGGATCTCTGAGCCCTTCTACTGCTTAGGAGCAGGAGTGAAGCCTCCACTTCCAACCTTTTCCAGTTGTCCAATGCTATTTGCAGCCATCTTAGAGATCTGCCTCAAAGGAAGTGTGTATGTGTGTGCATGTCTATATGTGCATGCATGTATGCATGTGTGCATGTGTGTGTGTTTGTGTGTGTACATGCAAGTATGCATGTGTGTATGTGTGTGTGTTTGTGTGTGTACATGCAAGTATGCATGTGTATGTGTGTGTGTTTGTGTGTGTACATGCATGTATGCATATGTGTGCATGTGTATGTGTATATGCTTGTGTATGCATATGCATATATGCATATGTGGGCATGTTTGTATGTTTGTGTATGTGTATGAATGTATGCATATATGTACGTGTGTTTATGTATGTGTATGCTTGTGTGTGTGTATGCATGTATGCATATGTGTGCATGTGTAGATGTGTATGTATATGCATATATACATATTCGCACATGTATGCATGTTTGTATATATTTATGCATGTATGCATATATGTGCCTGTGTAGGTCTGTGTATGTTCGTGTATGCTTATGAATATGTGTGCATGTATGTATGTATGTATGTGTGTGTATGCTTGTGTGTGTGCATATATACGTATGTGTGCATGTATGTATCCTGTCTGTGCATGTGTATATGTGTATTGGGTGGGGGTACATCCAGAAACACAGCTATTAAAAGACCAAGTCTATGAAGGCATCCAGAATCTCTGAGAGGGACTGAGTTACAGAGTGAGGAAGAGAGTTAAATCTTAATTACAACTTACAAGTTTCAAACTTCAAACATTTAATTCCACAGGGGAAATAATTTGATATCAGACTTTAATATTTTGACTTTCACTTGAAAGGAGATTTAATCTTTGAACTTCAGCTTTGCCCTGGGACTTTTGTAACATTAGGGGTCTCTATATTAAAAGTTTGAGGTATTTTCTTTGGTATGGGCATCCTACAACCAGAAAAATTTTATACTTTCTTCTTTTTGTAGTCATTAATTCTCCTTGAAGAATTTGTGACACACTGTTGGAAAAATGAAGTTAGACGTGATTTAGAAATGGAACTAGAACAGAATGGATTTTAAGCTTTGTGTTGCAATTGGCATTAAAATTTATTTGCTTAATGAAATGTGCATACATATTTTAGGACATTCCAGAAGCAAATTCTACAGTGGTCTGGGGTACCAGGAGAATTAAAAAGGATAAGCGTTAAGGATGTTAGCCCAGCCTCAAGATAGAGAATACATCCTGAAATGTATGTATCTGTCCTTCTTGAGTCCTTAGGATACAATGTGTTATGATTTCAGTTTTCATGGACTGACGGAAAAGTGAATCTTGGAAGTTTGACATGAATGCTTCTTCTCCACTCCTGGTGATTCCTTCTCATCATAGCCTCACCATGAGCTCTGTACTCCATCTCAGAAGAAGCTGAGTAATATGTAACTGCTGAACTGAGGGCACCAAATCTGGCAGGTTTATTCCACCTCTCTCTTCTGAGTGAAACAATGAACCACTAGCAGGAATAAGGCATCCCAGTTATCTGTCTCTGAAATCCGAATCAAAACTAGTCAGGCTAGACCTTCCTTCTGGGCTTCAGGAGAGAGACAGACAGTCTGACCGATACCTATGGAAGCAACTCTGAATAATTCTGAGATTTGGTATTAGCAAGGTCATGTGCTCCACATTAACTCCTAATAAAAGTACAGTTGATCCCTGTCCTCTATCTGTACCTGGGAGATTCATTACCCAATGTGATCCAGGAAAAGGCTGAGGCTATACCTCACTTGGTCTCTCATAGACTCCTCATGGAATCAGAACTCCCCTGGACAGCTTGCTGGTATCATGAACCAGCCATGTCTCTGACACCTAGTCTTCTCATCTGTGATTCAAAAGTGAAGTTTACCTCTCTTTGGGAGCAATGGCAGTGAAATCCTATTACTAACTGTGGCATCAGTTTAGGTCTGTGAACAAATATGCTAGCTCAGATTTCATTGCAAAAGAGAGACAGAGGCCAACAGAGCTGGACAGCAGAAGCACTCCAAACAGAGGATGAAGAAACTCCAAGGGCAGGCTTACTGAACCATAGGGGCCTACCAAGTCCAAGCATGTGCATTTCTGTCTGGCAAATTCATCGGCTGGAAAACAGCCATGCTCATGGAGTGAATGGGGACCACCAGAGCACAAAATGCAAGGAGTGTTACTGTAGAGGAATTGTAATCCAGCAACATGGCTGCTCTGGCACGGGATCAAATCCAAGACCTAGTTCTGTGTGATCTACCTGGAATCCAGACATGCCACACACCATTAAAAAAAATCCATCTGATTAGAATACAAACACATGTTTAGTACATAGCTTTAATCCAAAACAATGAAGACAAAGTTTATTTGTAGAAGAAAGCATCCATGTTTGAAAGTGATGTCTAGTTGAGGGGCAGACAAAATGATGAATCAGAGAAAGATTTGCCAGAATGAATCAGAGACAAGATATGCCCAACTCTCTCAGAACAGAGAAGAGAGAGGCTACTTCAAAGCAGGAGAGAGAGAGAGAGAGAAAGAGAGAGGGAGAGAGAGAGAGAGAGAGAGAGAGAGAGAGAGAGAGAGAAAGAGAGAGAGAGAGCGAGAGAGAGCAGTGACAATAAGTTAAGTTCAGATAAGGTCAGTTGAGCAGGATAGCTTGCAGAGGAGTTTGACCCAGAACAACAGTAAGTCTCAGTGACAACAATTACATCAGGCAAATAAAAGAAACTTTTACATATTACTTTAATGATACTCATGGGAATGGAAAGAGGAAGTTTAATATCACCCTCAGTGGTGGAGATTCTGTGTGTGCATATTAGATGAAGAAAGGTGCCCAAAGCTATAGAAACATTTGTAGCACTCACACGAGGAGACTGAGACTTATTATCGCCCTGTGCAAATTCTCTGTCATGTGAATTGATTAGAACTTTTCAATCACACTGAAGAAAAGGAAGCATAATGTCAGTGCTAATTTATTTGGAATTTGTAATTTCCTCACTAAAAGGGACTGAAATATTGATGTGTGTATCACTTTATGTCTAGCCTAGTTACTAGAGTGGATATGTAAAAATAATGAATTATCTCTCCTACCCTAATTGCTGACATATCAATAAGATTTTTCTTTCATTGTTAGAGAATGTCTCCCACAAACCCTGCCCAAAAATACCATTGTCTCTAGACAATGTATACTAATGTTTACATTGCATTCATGTTTTAAACAAATCATATGTGAAAGAAAACAGAATAGATCCAAACCAAACACAGTGTAACAGAATGACATGGAGTGGACAAGATAGAATGTTACTGGGAGGGGCTGGGAGGGGTTGGCAGGGGAGGGGATAGGCTGAAAGGGGGAGGGACTGGGAGGGAAGGGGGAAGAACAATGGGTTGGTGAAGATGGTGTGGGCTGGCCTGGATTGCAGAGAAACAGCAGCACAGAAGGGCTACTCTATAGATAAAGAAAAGTAAGCCACAGAATTACATCATTTGCCTGAGGTCACTCCCTTATTAGTGGAATTGCAAGAAAAAGGAATCTAGTTTTACTAAGCTCAGCAATACATTGTTCCAATATACTGCCTCCGGTAATTCGCTCAGTTCTGAAGCAATGTTTTCATTTGTTTGCTACTTTTATTTTGTCTTTATGCCTAGACTTTTCACCTTACTTAGTTTTATAATTGGATAGAAATCACTGGAGGAAGGAAAAACATAAGACTTAAGAGACTTTTCTTTCTGGGTCCTTGTAAGAATTCCCTTTAAGAGTCTTTTATGGTCAAATTCAGCTGCTCTGGTTCATCAACTGGGGACACCATAATATGGGAATGGATTTTTCTCAAGAGATAAGATATCCAAATGCATTTTTTAAAAAAAACTTTACATAATGGAAAGGTTCAAATTTGTGCAATGGCTGAGTAACAGGAAGTTCTCTCCTTCCCCTCACTGTTTCCAATCCTGGCACATGACCTAACCTCTTTGTCTATGCGGATCCCCTACATTATTTCAAAGCAATTATTATACAGCAATATACCTTGGAATACATTTCTAAAAGATTGGGACTTCTCTTTTAAAACAACCACATCACCTCTGCACTTCAATTATTGACATTTACCTGGAATCACTGAATAGTAATATAAATTTTGACTAGTTTGTGAGATTGAATGAGGATACAATGATTGCAAGTGGTTACTTATTTTCTAAATTGCTGGTTTTCATCTCTTCTCTATATTTCTTACCCTTGTTTAAAGATCAAGTCGTCTCTTTTGTAGCATCTCCCATAGCTAGTGTTGGACGATGACATCATTAACAAGGCCCCCGTGTGTGGACTGGGGATGTAGCTTTGGTGGTTGAATGCCTTCCTCTGAGGGGAGCTCCCTCTCAGCAGAGTGCTTGCCTCCTGTGTGAGATGCCCTGAACTCAATCTCAAGTCCTGAAAAGAAAATATGGTACTGTCCTGGCTGGTTTTGTGTCAACTTGACACAAGCTGGAATTATCACAGAGAAAGGAGCTTCAGTTGAGGAAATGCCTCCATGAGATCCAGCAGTAAGGCATTTTCTCAATTAGTGATCGAGGTGGGAGGGCCCCTTGTGGGTGGTACCATCTGTGAGCTGGTAGTCTTGGGCTCTATAAGAAAGCCAGCTGAGCAAGCCAGGAGAAGCAAGCAAGCCAGTAAGTTACATCCCTCCATGGCCTCTGCATCAGCTCCTGCTTCCTGATGTGCTTGAGTTCCAGTCCTGACTTCCTTTTGTGATGAACAGCAGCATGAAAGAGTAAGCTGAATAAACCCTTTCCTCACCAACTAGCTTCTTGGTCATGACGTTTGTGCAGGAATAGAAACCCTGATTAAGACAGGTACCATGTATTTCATGTAAAACTATAGTTAGAAGCAAAGATAGTAAGATCCAGGTTTCTTTCTCTTTTTTTTAACAAGAGTGTTTTGTGGGTGTCCAAGAGATGTATTAGTAATTAAAGGCCCTTGCCATCAAACCAGCAGACATAAATTCATTCCCAAGATCACAAGAGGTGAGGTGAACTGACTCTGTGAAATCATCTTCTGACCCCACATGCTTTCCTGAGCACACAAATGCCCACACACACCTCACAGATAAATAAATGTAAAAGCAATGAGTGTTTCATAAGAGGCAGGTAGAACTGTGTAATTTTCACTTTGTATGGTGGTGTCTTAGGGTTTTACTGCTGTGAACAGACACCATGACCAAGGCAACTCTTATAAAGGACAACTTTAATTGGGGCTGGCTTACAGGTTCAGAGGTTCAGCCCATTATCATCAAGGCAGGAACATGGCAACATCCAGGCAGGCATGGTGCAGGAGGAGCTGAAAGTTCTACATCTTCATCTGAAGGCTGCTAGTGGAAGACTGACTTCCAGGCAGCTAGGATGAGGGACTTAAAGCCCACACCCACAGTGACACACCTACTCCAACAAGGCCACACCCACTCCAACAGGGCTACACCTTTTAATAGTGCCACTCTCTGGGCAGAGATATACAAACCATCACAGATGGCATTGTCTAGATCCATATAGATTATATTCTTGTTCACATTATATTCTGTACTTATTAGCTAAAATATTTGTATCTAAAATCTTCTTACCCTTTCCTTGCTATCTGAGGTGTTTGGAAATGGAGATTCTCCCATGTTGCGGTTATCTACAGCTACACAGTATATCCCTGAATCTAGCGTGTTAAAACTGGTAGGTTACTTTGTTATTCCCTCTCATGATTCTGGAGTCTGCTACTCTCAGCTTGTTGGTTCAAGACAGCGCAAGTCATGTGCTCGTAGATGGTGACCAAGATTGGAGTCTTCCTGGAGCTTTATCTCCAGTTTTCGTCTGGAATTCATCTTTCTTTGACTTTGTCCACCATGGTGATTGATATCAAGAAGTGGCCGTTCTAATTATGACTTTGCATTGGATGTCACAGACGAAAGTCACAGGCTCACCAGACTGAGGGGACAGAACACAGTTCTTAGAGGTCAATCAATGTCAATTTGCGTTATAAAAAGTTCAAGTGACAGGATAGGGCTCAGTGCTCTCCTCCTGATATCAATTTGCCTCGTTTTACTTAACAACTTTTGCTTTAATTAATTATAGGATCCGCTGGCATTTATCCAACCCATTTTACTCTCAACATGATCTGTGGAAACAAATACATCTGAGGTGTTTTCAGTTGCTTGCACTTATTGTTTTGACCCACATGCCGGCTCCTTCCTGTTAGTCAAGCCAGAACCACTAGAAATCAGCACCTTTGCTCTCCAGATCCAGCTCCACTGTTCATGAGAACTTCTTCACTTCCTCCTCTAGTGTGGCATCCCAGAATATTCTTGAACACTTCTCATTCCAAAACTGGAGTTAGCTACTTCTCCAAAAACTCTAGATCCTTTGAAGATAAAATATGATGATTTGAATTCAAACTCAGGACTGTAGAGTTCTCCTAACTTCAATCATGTTTCTGTCATTTTTTAAACCTCCCTATCAAACATCAGCCTGATTATGAATGTGCCTTATTATAAAAACTGAAAGATACTCAAATGTATGTGAATAGCAAAGTTAGTGAGAGTTGTTTTTCTACCCAAAATTCCTACAACCTAATGCTTCATGTTTCCGGTGTATCTCACAGTTACATAATGAAGCAAGCATGCTTGAATGTTATTTGAACTAGTGTGTGTAACTAGGGCCCAACCCCAACACAGTGGGGCTCATCTGCCTCTGATTTTCTCTTATAAGGATGGCATTTTGAAAGTTTAATTTAATTGCATTATAAAATATTTACATAGTGTCAAAACCCAGTCTGCAAAAGCTTATTTATGCAGGGGAAAGGTGACTTCTATTCATACCCCTTCTAAATCTCCCCTGTCAGTAACTTCCTATTCAATATTGTATTATTGTTTTTGTCAGGAGAAAATACGTATATTTTTTAATCTCACAACTCTTTCATGAGCAAATGGATTCGTACAATACATACTTCCTCCACTGTGCTCTTCCCTACCCTAAAATTGAAGATCACTGTAAAGCAGAACATAAAATATCCCTTCTCTCCTTTTACAGATCTGTTCTCAGAGCCATTTGTCATTCAGCAAGAGTCCCACTAGGAAGCTCAGCCCTTTCCAGTCTTCCGCACTACCACAGGTAGATCTGTGGTGAATGGTCTTAGGACAGTATACGCTTTGGTGGTTTTTTCGAAGGTATTTTAGAGAATGATTCCTAGAAATGGGAGTTTGCTTTAATATAAATGTTAATGGATAGTGCTAAGCTCCCTTTCACAGCTGGTGTAAATTATAGTTTCTGACCAGTAGTAATATGTGTAACTACCCATCTCCCCAGCCTCAGTCCATTAGATACATTGTCAGATTTATACATTTTTTGCAAATCTGTTAGGTTGTGAGATTATTTTGTGTATGTATACCCATACACAAAACCACAATTGTGTCCATATTAATAGGACACTTAAATATGAAACATGAAAATAAAATACCATTGTAACTGAAGGAATTCAACAGCCTGCATTATAAAGCACAAAACCAAATACTTTTCTCTCAGTGACTTGATAGTCATGCAGCAGGCACTTTGTGGGCGTCTACTGCACTCTGTTTAGCTAAACACGTCTTTCGTCTTCACATTTAACAGCAAATAAACCATCCCTGGGATGCACTGGACTGGAATTTATCCTCATATACATGCCCTGTCAGAAAACACCCCGTTTGAGATATTACTTAGTAAAACCACGTTGACCCTGGGCTGGCGGCTAAGTCAAATGATTGTCACGCACTCTCAGGGGGTATGACCTCCTTCCTGCTGGATGCACCTTTGAGTGTGTACAGCACCCACACACAGGGACCTAGCAACCGTCACTAGCCAGCCTCACAGCCCTATACTGACAAGTTAATTTTCTCCCATTTTACTACTTAACCTCCCAATAACCTCAATCCATGCAAGGTTTAACGATCAGGACTTTGGTGACACCACAGAGATGCAGTTTCTCTACCTGGTTTGTCTCCAGTTTTAATGAATAGGGAAGAGCAAGGAGAGGTGTTAAAACAAACTTCGTTAACTCGTGCATTCAAGTACTCAGACACTTGTGCACCTTTACCTATTTATATTGTTTGAATTATAGCTATTCTTTAACTACCCTGACGTTAAAAGAAAAATGTTTGCTACACCTGGTTCTGGTCAGTCATGCGTTCACCACTCTTTCCTCATTATCCTGATTTCAACTAAACTCAAACAAGAGCCCTTATGTGATACTTTGTAGCTACTTGCTAAAAAACAAAACAAAACAAAACAAAAAAACAGATGAATGCAAACAAGTAGAGTCCTGCTTTTCTTTAATTTTCTGTTATAGCCATAAAAGGCATTTTCTCAGATGTGAGTGACTTTCTGATTATTCTTAAAATAGAGACTGGCTTTAAATTAAGTGTTCAGGAAGCAGAGGTATGTATCATAAGGAAGGGCTGGAATCCAGGCTGGAAGATGTATTAGTAGTCTTACAACCCTCTCACAGGCAGACTGGATTCTAGCTCTAGAACTGAACTCTGGCTCTCTGTGTTTCAAAGCCAAAAAAAAAAAAAAAAGATTTATTAAATTAAATAATAAACGTTCTAGGGCGCTATTCAAGCTGTATGCCCCTAGAGAGGAAAATTAAAGCAAGAACATCTCTCCTTAGTTGCTTTTCTAATGGCAGTGATGGCATGTCTGGCTTGCTTACACAATTTAATGGATGACGATACATCTCCGCTCATGGTGAAAGGGATGTAGGCAGCTGCGGCAGGGAAGATGTGGTGGCCGGAGGAGGCCAAGGCCACAGTGATGGGAATTTGATGACACCTAAGTGGATTAAGAAGCAGTGTAGAGACAGGAAGAGGGGTCGGTGGGTACCTCACGATCACAAAGGTCCACTTACCCCAGCCTGACCTCCCAAAGCTCCACAACCTCTCCACACATGAACATGTGCTGGGGACCAAGGATTCAAATACATAGGCCTGTGGGAGACAAGGTACATCCAAAGCACATTTCCAAGATTTATTTTCCATGCAAGTTCACTGGTATGGGAAAAAAAAATCTGTGAAATGTCTGAAATTTTGCATTTCCAATTTGTTGTGAAGTGTGTATATGTATGTTCAGACATGTATGTGTTTGTGTCCAGATACTTGTACATGTGTGTGTATATGTGTGCACCTGCATGTTCATGGTGCATGTATGTGCATGTGTGTGCAGGCGTGCAACTATGCACATATGGGGGGACGGGGATCAACACTGGCCATCTTTCTCAATCCCTCTCCACCTTAGTTCTTGAGGAGGGTTTCTTACTGGACCTGGAGCTCATCAATTGGCTAGCAAAGAAGATCCAAGGGCCCTCCTGTCGGCCTATCCAGGTCTTACAAGGCATGTTGCCCTGTCTAGCTCTTACATGAGTTCTGGGGATTAAACTCAAATCCTCACACGAACACCTCACCCACTGAGCCATCTCCTTGGCTCCTTTTTAATGGGAGTCAACTGTTCTGAAATCCTCAAATAGATCAACTGAGGAAGCATAAGCATTCAGTCCTCTACCAAGTTTTATGGTCAAATACCCTTGTCCTGATCATTTTCAAACACTACTGTCTACTATATTATTTTATCCATGTTTCTGCAGGAATGGCCAAGAGTTGGGGAATATTATTTGCTTTTCTAAGATTTGAAAAACATATCTACAGTCTGGCTGTGGCCATTCTGCTTTAACTGGTGAGATAAATGTCGTGAGGCTCAATGTTTATCGGGGTCTCCTATGTCACTGGTGTCTTGCTTTCATTTGTTGTCTTTCAATATGCTTCTCTTGTTTACAGATGAAGGGATAGGGAGGGTATCAAACAGGCCATTTTCTTGGAAAATTATTTATAGGCACGCTCGAACATGTTGGTCACTTACGGTTTATCAGAATAATCTATATATTCTACTCCTTTTCTCACCTCCATGCTGGTAAATGAATGTACACAGAGGGACAAAATGTCTTCACTGAGGCAAGAACAACAGACTTGAGGGAAATTGCTAGCTGAAGGGTTTTCTATAAAGAAGGGGGGAAGAAAGTAGGGGACCTCACTGTGGTTTCAAAACAGAACATTTCCCCAAAAAGAAGAAGCAATAAATAGGAACAGGCATGTGGGTGGTCTGGGCTTCTCACTTTGTGGATCTGCTTAATGTGTTAGCTCCTAGGGAATGTTGAAATCTGTCCATCCATCACACCAGTTACGACAAATGGGGATGGGATCAGCAGTACTCCTAAAAGTGGCCATCGCAGACACGGACAGTCTCAACCCGAGTTTATGCCAGTGAGTAAGGGTGGGGGAAAGCTCTCTCAGGGAATTTGTATCTCAAAGGAATTTGCCTCTTTTCCTCTCAGTGTCTCTACATGCTAAAATATTAGACATTTGGAGTCATTTCATGATTTAAAGTCTTAAAACTGTTTTTAAAGTCAAAGGTAAAGTTCTCTTAAAATTAACGACATGCACAAGTCTACAATAGAGTGAAATTTAATCAGTGTTATTTTATCAAGTCAGTCTGCACAGACAACTCGATGATGGCGGTGCCTGTGTATCTGCTCTGCTCTGCTTGCTATTTTCCTTCTATATTGCTACAATGATGCAATTATACTCCTCCATATAAAATCCTTCCCATTTTACCTGCCAAATACAGCTCATGTATATGTACACACACACACATGTTTATATATAACTTTTATTATTGTTGCTACTTGGTTTCTTAGTAATTTTTCCCTGGCACACAGTCATAAGTATTGAGTATACTATGCATATATTAACTAAAATAAGCAGAGTGGATTGCATAGCTGTATTTTGGCATCTTTTATACTAATTATCAAATCGAAAATTATACACACAGTATAGCATTATTCTTTCATTATTCTTCAAACATAAAACAATGAGTACATAGATCATCCAGACATGCAGTATCTGAAGTCAAACTTTCACAGAGAGCTCTCAGTTGATGGTGTAAAAATAAAAGTGATTTACTGAAATCACTTTAACTCAAGCATGTGTATTCAAATGTACAGACTCGTCTAATAAATATTCATGAAGTTTAATTTAATATTATTTCAATGTTTTTCAAATGGCCTCTTAGAACACAAGTTAATGAAGCTCCTAAGAATGAATTAATTTCGTCTAATCATGAATAATGCTCACATTTTTTGAACATTCCAGTGCGTTGTGGGAAGTGCTAATTTTTCTGTGTGCCTTATCATGATCAATCTTATCCATCTGCCATTTGTTCCTTCTGTCTCCTCCTTTCCCTCTTGAACTCATAATTTATGTTTGCTCTGCAGAAGAAAGATTGCTCCCTGGCCAGGCCAGAACAAAGATGGCAGATTTGCAGCTCATAGAAAAGATTAAATCACATAACATCAATGATTATTTAAGGCTGGTACAGTTCAAGGCACTGAAATGACAGAAGTCACTGGAAGAGTGAAGAAAGTACCAATGCCTAAATCAGCAACCTAAGGGATCATCTTAGTGTGCCACACCTAAATCAACAACCTAAAAGGATCATCACTTAAGGCCCAAAGTCTTCACCATAACTCTTATCTAGATTAATTTACCTTGTTATTTTATATTCCAAGTTCTTGTCATAGAGCAAAAATCTATTCGTATAAAGTTTAATGTTATGTATCATATCGGTCTTTCAAATAATTATACTTTGTCGTATTTTGATGTCTAAAGATTCTCCAACATTCACATGTGTGTTAAATGACTTAAAAGATAGATAAGTGCTCTGCCATGCCACCATTGAGGGGTGTCCCCAGCCACCATACTTCTGATATGGATACGTTTCGTTCAATTCTCTTTAGTTATTACTTTTGCTCATAGGTTTGAGAACTTTTATGATGTTCTCTTTCTTTAAGTCTACATACTCTTAGATTATCTTACAGATTGCTATGATAGGTCATTCTTTTATAATGAAGAATAGTTTAAATTAGAAATTAACTCCATCTTATATTTTAAAATTACCAACAAAGTTAACCTTAGCACATGCATCTTCATTGACTCCATGTTTTCTATAGCCATAGAATTAGAGACTTCTCTTGTGGAAATGGACATCAATTGTTCAAGGCATGTCATCTTCAGTCTCGTCTCACATTAATGTGTGAGGGGGAAAAAAACCAAACCCTTCACCTCATAGTTTGTACTTGTAAGTTCCTGAGCTTGGAGTTCAATGGAACACGCGCTAGATGTGAGAACTTTTGTTACACAATGAATTGTTTTCATCATCTTTTGTGAAAAAGGTCATGCCATTGCATAGAAGGAACAATTTCATGTTCACCATATCACTAAACATGTCTGAAAACGACTGTCCAGTGGAATAACCACAGTGCTCTGTCCACTTTCGATTAGGCTGCACATAGTGGTTACATACAGTCTTTGCTCTAAGGTCGGCAGCCTGAGAATGTCACGTGCCAGGGCAAGCAAAGCATGGCTTATTCTGTCCAATAATGAATTCATTTGATTCGGTTAAGCTGGACTCTCATTTCTACAACTTAACTCAATATTTTAAAGATGCATTACTATGTCAAGAGCCATGTTTCTCAGTTGGCCCCTGAGTGACTGGTTTGTTGACTTTCCAGTAATGACCAGTTAGCCATTCTTTGCCTCTTTGTCTTGCAATGGAATGGAATGTTTCTTCACATCCTTCAGAGGGAGCCTATGTGCTAATGGCAAGTACTTTCCTACTGTAAAAGTCCACTTATAACGCATTTGCCCATGTGCTATATTTTCCCATTTAATTAATCCCTCTTTGTTACACGTTTTCCAGGCAAAATTCACACAAGCAATGCATCACCCAATGTAGTTCTTATGTCGACTCAGCTAAATAAAGTTTTGAATAAACATAATGCCAAACTTCAAGATTCCAATAACATTAAAAAAAATTCTCTTTCTAAATATGTTTTCTATTTAGGAAAGTGTTACCAAGCTTATTTGGTTTAATTTCAAATTAAATCCTTAACCTATTCAAATGCACCCTAACATAATAATCTACCCACCAATCCATCACTTGGTGCGTCTGCTAAGAAGGGCAGGTGGTCTCTTTCAGAAATACCATTAGATAATGATAATGATTGTAATTAGGTGGTAATGATCTTGGTCATTTACAACATGCAGAGTCATTTGTATAAATGATATTTTTGTAAGTATGGCAAGTAGCTGGAAGGAACCAAAAGATATTTCATTCCTAGATTACAATTTCCCTAAATAGATACAATTAGTTAGGCATATGGATTTAGGAAAGTTTCTTCCATGTTCCTATTTATTAAGGCAAATTATATCATTATTTTCGGGGGTATGAGCTGGTGAAGAAGGTTCATGGCAAGTGCAGTTTCCTGCTTACGTCTTCAACTCCCATCAGGCCTCCGATGTTTTGTGGCTGAGTCTTGTTAGGTAGCTAAGCTAGGCTTTGAATGTATGGTCATTCCACCTCTGCAGCCTGAGTGCCGGAATCACATCCTCAACCACCAAGAAGATAAAACAAACCGGAAGTGACCTAAGTCTTTAAATCTCAAAGCCCGCCCCCTAGTGCCGTATTTCCTCTACCAAGGCCAGCCGGAGTCACCTAAACCTCCCCAAACAACATTACCAACTTGGGTACAAGTGTCAAATGCCAGACTATGGGGGCATTGCCTATTCAAGCCACCTTAATAGTGTCCCCCCAACCCTCAGATTTAACACTGAAGTCCTGCTTCCTGGGACAGAGCCCCGAATCATTCATTCTTCCATGGTTCCCTTTGCTTATTACAGAAACTGTGGCCCATTTACCATTTTTCTGAAGTGACCAACTCCAATCTTCAGTACTAACAGAGATAAAACTAACAAAAAGACTATCTTAGGGCGCTGTGAACAGACACTATGACCAAGGCAACTCTTATAAGGACAACATTTAATTGGTGCTGGCCTACAGGTTCAGAGGTAAAGATCCTATCATCAAGAGAGGAGCATGGCAGCATCCAGTCAGGCATGGTGCAGGAGGAGCTGAGAGTTGTCCATCTTGTTCCGAAGGCAAACAGAAGACTGGCTTACAGAAAACTAGGAGAAGGGTCTCCAAGCCCACCCCCATAGTGACACATTTCCTCCAACAGGCCACACCTACTCCAACAAGGCCACACCTCCTAATAGTACCACTCCCTGGGCCAAGCATATTCAAACCATCACAATGACATAGTCTACTCATGGGATTCAGTCCCTCTCTAATAAACAACTGAGAACACAATTTTAGATGAAGAGAGTCACTTTTTTATTTCTCTTGTGGTTTAAAATATAGTATGAATAAATTATCTAGTTTATACATAATTTTACTGAAATATGGTGTAAATCATTAAGCAAGCCATAATTTTTGCATATGAACTCTGCACAACACAATGTATTCTGACCAAATAGGCATGTTTCTTTGCCTTTCATAAATAAATTCCACAGTGTGTTCTATGGAAATACATTAGCTTCTTTAGTGCACATACGTGTTTTAGCAACTCACAAATATTTGTCCATGCACCATTCAACAAGACCTACGTAATTAACACATAATTCATGTCAGCGTGGCAACCCTCCCCATTAACACAAAGATACACTGAATCCCAAAGGTCAAGTGAACGTTCATAGTTAGCAAGTATCAGAAATGGGATATAAATTGATTTTTCTTTTAGACCATTTATGCTCTATATCAGGTTATGTCGCTTCATCTCACTGGATAAGGAAAAGAGAGAGTGTTGAGGGTGTTGTGGGCATGCCAAGTTTCTTGAATAGTGACATACTAGATTCTACTGTCTGAATTATTAGAAGGATTGGTTTTATATTGCAAGATATACTTAGTAACAAAAACATAGTGCAAACTGTTCTCTGACAATATGAAACTATTGTGCCACTGAATTAAAGAGTAACAGGCCAACAATAGGCCCTACAAAAGGAAGGAATTTCAGATCCTTACAAGGAGAGGCCCTGGCAGGGACTGGAGCTACTTTGTGAAGTTCCCTTCTCTCTCCTAGCAACCATAATCTACTTTGTTTGTTCCTAAAAGCAGCTTTATGATATCAGAGAATAGACTCCAACACAAGGACTGAGAACTAAGAACAACAGCTCTGAATTTCAGAGGGCATTTCTTGGAGAAAGACAGACTTTGGTATCAACCTGCAGATATTTTTGGATATATATATGTATATATATATATATATATATATATACACACACACACACAAAACAAATAGTTATGCTGCACTATGGTGCCTCACACTTGTGATCCCAGAGTTCTAGAAGCTGGGACTGTAAGATTGACACTAAATAGTTCAAGGTCTGCCTGGACTGCACAGGGAGTCCCAGAATACTCTGAGCTACAGAGTAAGAACCTGTCACAGACAAACAAAAGTGGCATAAAGCAGAATTCAAAAAGATGTAAGACATACACAGGCCATCCCTTGGCTCTGGGCTCTGCCACAGTGGCCACACATGATGTCTTTAGAGGATGCTTCCTGTCTGGAAAGAACCTGCCCTTAGACATTGTTTAATGACAAATCTCGTAAACACAAATGTGGAAAAACAAACCAAACAAACAGATTTCCATGAAATTGGAATCACTTCCAAGAAACAATATTGGATTTGCAAAACGTGTTTCAAATGACAATAAAATGGTTATTACAAATACATTAGAATAAACCATTCAATACTTGTGCATCATGCTTACACATTTTTCTCAAATATATTTTCAAGAGGAAATGTAAACTGGGCAAGGGTAAAATTAGACAGCCTTTTCTGTACTTGGAGATTTAAGAGATTTATTAATTAATTAGGTCAATGCTAGAAGTAAATACTCAGGGTTTGGTGGGTTACATGATGTTTATTTCAGACTTGGGTGAGAGTTTTATGTAATGGGTCAGGTGGCATTCAGGTTTCACTTTGACCCAGTCCAGTAGAGACAGTGAGGTCATCTTCTGGTTTCTGAGATCCCTTGGCACCGACCCTCACCATCAGTGGGAGAAATGAAGCATTTCTACAGCTTTAATCACAATGCCACTTCCACACAAAACCCATGAGCTGACTCTCACATACATGGCTGCATACAGCTGCCCGGCTTAGCTATAAATGCTTGTATACTAGAAGGGGAAGGAAGGTTGTCCCCTAAGAGTAAGACAACTAAGTTGACATTTATCTACATTGTCAACCCCAGATTTTATACATCTCTAGATAGTAAGCTGTATTTTTTTTTCTAGCATGGTATTAACTCCTAGCAGAGTTAATCAAAATTGGATTTTAGCATAAGTATCTTAAACCCATGATACCCTTTTAGTTAGGACTTGTTGCCAGTTGGAAGGAACAGAGAGAGACTCATTCAAATCACCTGAATTCAAAGCATCACTAAGCAGGTTCCTGGTACCATATGGGAGTAGGTGGAAACAAGAGTTAGGGAAGCCGTAGCAATGAGTTAATGATTCTTCCTTTCCCTGGAACCTGATTTCTTTCCCTTGTTGAACCACCATCTCCACAAAATAATTGCTGCTTTCGCTTTACTTTTGTAGATTGTTTGGTCACAATTCTCCTACTCATAACAAAGGCTCTCTCTAGATTCAGGCTTCATGGTCTTAAGTCTCATGCCGTCATATCAGATTCCTGACCTGAGAGAAAAAGAAAGATGCCAGCTCATCTGAAGTTCAACCCTAGAAGACAAAGAGCTAGCCAGTCTATTGATTTGTTTGGTCACGGATCACTGTCTGCTTCAGGTCTAATCAACTGTAAACAGGTATTGAGCATATGCAATTTCCTGACAAGGAATTACAGTAGTAATGAGTTGGCTCATTGATTAAGATATTTATCATAGGCTTTGAAAATAATACAAACATATCTAATGAAAAATAAACAAAAACTCAAAGAATCAATATTTGGAGCCAACCAGGGTAGCACAGGCTTCTCTGGAGAAACCAAGGCCTACCTCAGATGCCCAATTTCATAGAGTGTACTCATTGCCCCAAACTGAGACATCCCTCACCCACTGACTTAAAATTTTCTATTTTAGTTGTCAAGGTCATCTGTGTAGTGAAATAAAGTCCCCAAACCTTCTCTTTAAAGGACTCAGTCAGGGACTCCAATGAAGATCAAAACCATTCTCCACCCAAATGTGTGTTTTCACGTCGTTAATCATACATTTCTAGGCTTTAGAAACTCTCCAAATGTCATAAATAAAACACAAACCCCCAATGGATCTTTGCAAGTACAGTGTTGTGCAGCATTACTAGAGTGTCCGATGTACTCTATAGATTATATAAACACCATATAAATGCCAATTTGTTGGGTCAAATGGAGTCGAGTCTTATGGCTCATATCATAATTTACTTCCTAATGAGATGTTATTTTTTTTAAGTTTTTGGAAGATATAGTGGGAGTGTTCAAAGAGAAGGAATTCTATATTTCAATTGCAATCTCTAATGCTCACATTCACCTTTTTAAAAAATCTCACCTGATTTAATTGGAATTCACAAAACACACAAATCATTTGTGTGCATGAATATGTGTGTGTATAGAGATATGTTCACATACCTGTGTATGAATATGGAGACTAGAGAAAAATCAACTCCAGATGTCATTCCTCAGTTGATACCAACCTTTTAGTTTGTCTATTTGTTGCTTGTTGGTTGGTTGTTGAGACAAGTTCTCTCACTGGTCTGGGGCTTGCCAAGTAGATTAGGCTGGCTGGGCAGCAAACTCCAGGGACCCATCTGTCTCTTTCTTCCCAGCACTGACATTACAAGTGTGCCCCATGTCCAGCATTTAACTTGGGCTCTGGAGATCAAACCTAGTTCTCACACTTATGAAACAATCACTTTACCATCTGCCTATGCTTCTCATTCCCCCTGCCAATCCATTATTTGTCACCCAAATTCCTTGGTTGAAGGATATTTTATTACACTGTGAACTCTGAGATTGTGTTGTTTACTGGAAAAACTTATTTCTGTCTGTGGTGTGGCTCACCTGTAATCCCTCTGGCTGGAATACAGACTTGCCCTTAGTACACACCTTTAATCTCAAACAATGAAGGTAAAGTTAGTTTATATAAGGAAGCAGCCATGTTTGAAAGTAATGTGTAATTGAGTGGCAGACAAAATGACGAATCAGAGAACGATTTGACAGAACAGGAAATGCCCAAATCTCAGGAGAAGAGAGAGGAAATAGAGATGATGTAAGAGAGAGTAGTGCAGAGAGAGAGAGAGAAGGCAGTTTTACTAGGACGTTGTACAGAGACGGGTTGAAGATAGAATGGTCCAGAGAATGAGAAGGAACCAGAAGATTAGAACTTATTTTCAAAGTTAGTCTGAGGCCAGACAGAGAATTCAGAGGCTGAGAGAAGCCAGATTGAAGAAATCAGCTGGGAGAGAAGTTTGAGCCAGAACAGCTGAGTTGAACCAGCCAGCTAGAGTTCAGAAAGAACAGAGAGAGAGAGAGAGAGAGAGAGAGAGAGAGAGAGAGAGAGAGAGAGAGAGAGAGAAAGAGAGAGAGAGAGAGAGAGAGAACAGAGAGAGAGATATTTTAAAGGCATTTTTTTCACTTACTTATAATGGACAGAATAAATGAGTGTCTGTGTCCCCTCCAAACCTCCTATGTTAAAATCCTATGTAGAGCTGAGGTTTGGGGAGGTAATTAGGGATACAAATGGAGCTGCCATTAATGACATTGGTGCCTTTTTAGAAAAGTTTCTAGAGAGTTGCCTTACCCATTATGTCTTACAAGAATACAGGGACACAATGTTCTTTATCAACCCGGGAGTGTCTTGAAATGGACACTGAGTCTGGCCACCAAGACTTTGTCCCTGGGCTCCCCAGCCTTGAGCACTGAGAGCAATAATTGTTGCTTTAAAGACTTAATTCATGGACTTTTGATATTGAACCCTGATGAGACTGAGGCACATGACAACCTGGACTGGATGTTGTTATCAGAAAGTTCTGGGCCTGATTCTGGGTTAAAGGAAACTGCCCACCACCACACAACTGTTAAAGATGGAGTCAGAATTTGACTGATATTTGTCTTTTGGCCACACTCACTGTTGGCCAGTTCATCAGCATGCTCTTTTAAGAAAGGGTTAAGCATATTTTTTAAAGAAACAAATTGAAAGTCCCAGCAGTGTCTATATCTGTTTCTGATGCCCGAGTTCCCTGTATCTTCCTCTGTGGGGTCAGATGCTGAAGCTGCAGACACTCCCTGTAGGGAGCAGCTAGGTCAACTAAGGCTGGTTCCCACACCAATCCAACTTTAAAACACGATCTGATCATGGTGTGATCCCAGGAAGCCAGTTCATGGCTGGGAAATTCTCTTCTTCCTCAGATCAGATAAATATCTGTACAAGTCCATCATCAGAGTATTCAAATATAGTCTAAAATATCTGCTGGCATTCCCTATGGAGGAAAGAAATCATTTTCCCAAAGTGTAAATACTTTTATCTTAACAAAAATAACTACTACTCCTTAGAAGTGCTCAATTTGACAAAATAACTTTCATCAGAATTTCAAGCACAGAAGGAGAAATGTCTTCTCAAGATCATTTGAATTTAAATGCCAATTTTGAAACATTGTTAAACGTCAATATTTTGAGAACTAGTTGAAACAGCAACAGAAGAAACATGGTTGACTACGGAATTCATATCTGCACCGTTTTCGTATTTGTCATAGTAAGACTGTGATGTAATCTTATTTTCACCGTTTCAGTATTGAACTGAGACAATAAAAACTAAAGTAAATGTGAGGAGCTCAAGACAAAGATCATGATAAGATTGTTACTAGGAAAAAAGGGGGGAGAGGTTGTGCAGCTAGCAAATATCTACTGTGTTTCAACACTCGTCACCATCTTACCTAAAGTTATTCTCAAACTCTGAGTTTGAGATACTGAACTTTAATGGCAATTCAATGGGAAGAAAACCTAATAGAATGCAGCTTGTGTTAGTGTCTTTCTGGCTTCCTTGAGAATCACCAAGGCGAGAGATGTGCCTGGTTGAATCCTCACCAACCTTTGATGGAGATGCAGCCCATGCATTTCTACATATTGAATGTCAATGAAAGACCTCACTCTTTCAGCTCAGTTCCACACCGTTGGGAGCATTTTATGCAAGTACTCATCCTAATCCCTGGAAAACAGTGGTGTCACTCTGTCATCCTTTCCTAAGGAATGACAACAAAAAATAACAATAAAAGTAACTTGCAGTCATTAAAAAAAAAATGCCCTTTTAAAGCTAGGAAAGTAATTTATATATACAGATATGTACATTTTTACATATAATGAAATAAAAAGAATTCATGATAGATATTTCATATATTACAAAGTATGTACTTATTAATTCTATAAATGAAACTGTATGTAAGTGTATCATTTATTTTATATCATAATGAACATACGCCTAAAATGATTTTAAGAGAAAATTTTAAACTACCAGTTAATAGCCATTAGCAGTCTGCATGTGGAGATCTTACCACATACTATTTTTTGTCTATTTTCCATTTCCTCATCAGGTTTGGCGCATTGCATAATAGATGGAAGACTGTCTTGTACACTAGTTATCCCAGAGCAAGCAGCGTTCCCATCCTAAACAATGTCTCAAGTATCTTTGCCCAACAGCCCGTAAATTCTACCCCTCTTCCAGCTGCATGCTGTGGCGCAAATATGCCATGATTTATAGTACAACACAACTTTACATCTCAATATTCATTAATTCATTAGCAAGAAGGAATATTCATTTATGTGTCCATTTTATTTTGCTTCTATATTTAAAACAATACAGAGAACATTTTAGGTCAAACTACCTTGTGAATGTGATGCATTTCTACAGAGAAACCACTGGCTGCCTAAGTTCTATAATCAAATGCTCAATGTTTTAAACGTTTGTGTAGAAGCTGTCCGGTCGCCCTGCAGAATTCCTAATGCTCTGTGCACTAACCAGCTACAAAGGAGAACTCATTCCCCAAATAACCCTGAGTGCTAGGTACTGCACGGCCTTCAATCTCTGCTAGTCTAGAAGGAGAAAATGGTGTCTCATTCGCTTGATTTTCTTTTTGCTTATCAAATGCATGCTACTAGTGTTAGTTGTACAAGCAATAGGCTCCTTTCCAACATTTCCATACGTGTAAGATACTATTTTGCTTACTCTTACCTCTTTGCTCCCCTTTCTTCCCAGCCCACCTCCCACTGGCCCATTTTCTTCTCCAGTACCCCCCTCCTTTAGCACTTAAAAAATCTACATCATTCAGTTTTTGTTTTTCCTACTCGTAAACAATTACGTTTTGTTTTGATGGGTGTGTTCTTTTCACATTGCGATAGTTAATACTGATTACCAACCTGACAGAATCTAGAGAGATAAAATGTGCTGGGGTATATTTTGTGCACTCTGTGCTCATATGCTGATTCTGTACCCAGAGATCTGGTTGCGATATGGACCTTGGCATGACTCAGTATTTTGTAAAACATCATTCTCCATCATCTTCTGATGGTTAATACAGAGCTGATCAGCCTATAGCTGGTGAAGAGTTAAGATGGGACTTCAGGACTTCTGATCCAGTGAAGAGACCCAGGTGGATAGAGGAGAGAGGAGAGAGTCGCCATGAGGGAGTCCCAGTGAGGGCATGGATGGAGAAGGAGCAGCCAGGGACTAAGATGCAGGTAACCGGCTACGTGACTGGATAGTAGGCACCATGGTCGGGTAGAATAGATCAGAATCCTGCCCAGCTGTAGTGCAAGAAGCTTATTAATAAATATACCAGGTCTCCGGGTCATTATTTCAAAGCAAGGATGGACGGATGCAGAAAAGCCCGCGTTTTTACATCTGTGTGAGGGAATTTGTAGATTGGGTTAACAGAAGGGGAGGCCCCATCCTAAATGCGAGCAGTACCACTGTGTGAGCTATGATCTCAGGTTAAATAGATGAAGAAAGCAAGCAGCAGAGAAACAGCATTCGTCTTTCTCAGCTGCTTGGCTGAGGATGTGATGCGTTCAGGTGGCCCATGCTGCGCAGCTCTGTCTTCCCTGGAAAGCCAGGCTGCACCTCCAACTGTGAGCCAAGACAAACCTCCCTTCTTTGAGCTGCTGTGTCAGGTATTTTGCCAGACTGATGAGGAAAATAAAAACGATTCATAGATGTAACTTTTAACATTTTCTGTGTTTTATTTTTTAATAGTTATCTCTTTCATATGTTGTGCATTGCAATGCTATTTGTTCGCTACTTATTCAGTAAGTGTTTGGTATCTTGATTTTGGAACTATTTTGTTATTAACGAATGTATTAGTTGTATTTATGCATTTCCTTATTGCACATTTTAAAAGAATATCTTCAGTGCTTTAAAGTTCATGTTTCATGTTTTCCTTAAGATACGTGCATATAGTTTCCTTTTTTAAGATAGACGATAGACAGACAGACAGATAATAGGCAGATAGATAGATAATAGATGTATAGATGATAGACAGATAGATATATGATACACAGACAGACAGACAGGTAGATAATAGACATATAGATATATATATAAATAAATAGGCAGATAATAGATACATGATAGACAAAAATAGAGAGATAGGTAGATAAGATAAATAATAGACAGGAAAATAGATAGATAGGTAGATAGATGATGGACAGATCGACAATAGATAGATAGACAGGCAAACAGATATACATACATACATGCATACATACATACATACAACTACGTCTTGTGTTTACTTGGAACATCTTTTTGTTTCAATAGTAAAGGACCCTATTGTTATTTTCCAAATGATTAGAAAACCATCCAATCCCAGTTTTCTAAGAAGTGAATATTGAATGATCTGACAAAAAATCTTTAGTGAATTTAATACACCAAAAAGTATGTACATTTCTGTTGTGCTCCATTGGACGTGCCAACTAGTAATTACTAAGCATGACAAGCATGTTTGGTACCTGATAACACTCATTATTTCTCTTCCCAATTGCTTTTACTTGCTTCTGCATTTTGCTTCCCACACAAACTTTAGAACTAGCTTCCAGGTGACATGCAACAGTCAAACAGAAGGTCTGTGACTGTTGCATTCATAGTAAAGATGAGTTTTTAAATGAAAAGATTAGAATGTTGAGATTTTACAGCTATTAATATATCTCTTCTTTTACCTTTCTCTTTTGAGTATAGCTATAAAGTTTTATGTTCGAACCTAAGGGCTTCACACTCTGTTGTTGGAGGGCTTATTACTTATCACTTATCATGACTAACATTCTTACTTTGAGTGGGAATATTTTCTTTCACATTGTCTAATGAGTTGTTATTAGTACAAATACTACTCTGTTGTAGCATTTAAACTTGTGGCCCCATATTCTGCCACTGAGTTATATCCCCACCTACATTTGATGTTTATTTGGAGACAGGTTCTTACCAAATTCCCCATGTTGGTCTTGGACTCATTCTACAAGTCTGGAAGGCCATGAGTTGGAGAATCCTCTTTCTTAGCCTCCTAAGCAGCTGAAACTATAAGTCTGGTTGGTCACCAGGGCAAAATAAAATTGTTGATTGGTTTTATATCACAACACTGATCTCAATATTTCTCAGACTTTTCCAGTCAACTTTGTTATGGAATAACACCTACACAAAAAGATACCTTCATATTCTGCTCTTTCATATTTCTATTTTTATTATTGATCATGTCTGGACTAAAACCAAAGTTGTGTTATATTTTTATTATTTGTCATGTATAGAGTCAGTAGTGTAGCATAGAGTACTTTAATCCTGACTTTGTAGACTGATCTAACTTTAAGCCATATTGTGTACAGTACTTGAATATGTCATTCACATTAGTGCTGAAGGCTATGTTTGAGTACAGATGTCACCAAGTGTTCTTGGCGTCAACCACTATACTTCCAGAATGACAATACTGACTTACCATGTCGATGTGACGGGTTTTGAGCAGCACATAGTAAGGACTGTGTCAATTTGGGTTATTGTTATTCCTATTCTGACAGTAAATTAGATGTCTGATAATATAATTGATAACCTTGATCCTAGTTCTGAACTTCTATAATATGACCTACCTACTACCTGATACTAGCAGAGGGTTTCATCAAAGGCTTTACCACTGACCTTAAGAGAATAATCAATGTAAGCCTTCAAGTAACCGAGATGAAGTCTAAAATAAAGAGATAGGGAACATCTGTTATTGAGCACAAAATACAATCCAGGAAACATGGAAGATGAACATGGTTTCTCAACACTGTGGTGCTGTAAGATGAATAAAGAGGCACCATGTGACGTTGACTATGAAGGTGGGCTGATGAACTGGCACAGCATTACCCACAATTTTGACAGAATATTCAAATTCTTTAGACTTTGCAGTTTCTACCAACGTGGAGGTTGGCCTCAGAGGCACGTGGATGTTTCTTTGTCTTCCTTTCCTGTGTATCTACTCTAGAGAACGTCAAGTTGAAAGGACAGAGGTGCGCACCTCGTTAAAATATAAGCTGCCAACAAGCAAGATCCATTCCTCTCAACGTGCCATCCCAAAAAGAAGTTTCAAATAAATCACTAAAATGCAGTTGTTTAAATACCAAGGGACCATGGGGATGGCTCAGAAGCTAAGAGTACTCACTGTCTGCTCTTGCACAGGACCTGGGTTCAGTTCCAACATGGTGGCTTCCAATTGCCTGTAACTCCAGGTCCAGGGAATCCACAGCCTCTTCTGGAACCTACAAGCACAAAGTACACACATGGGGCACGTAAACACATGCAGGCAAACACTCAGACATATAAAATGAAGATAAATATTTTGAAGTCGGTTAATGTTAACACATGTGAGCACGTAGGTGTGTGTTTGTCCTGAAGATGTTCATAGGCTGAGGTCCAGCTGGGCAGCTTCCCTTCTGAAGGTTTATTTCTGGTTTTTCACGATGATAATACTTTATTTTCTTTACTTCCTTAAACACAGGAGGGCTGTTAAGCACACAAACAATAGACAAGACAAATTATAAGCTTAGAATTTGAAGTTTGCCATGATATATAGTCTAGCTTATATTGGGAGAGTCCATTTACACTTACATATTGGGAAAAAAGAACTCACCAAAACTGATATAGATAGATAGATAGATAGATAGATAGATAGATAGATAGATAGATAGATAGATAGATATAGATATAGATATAGATATAGATATAGATATAGATATTGATATATATATGATATAGTTAATAAAATTGGTGGAAATGAGATGCTTTTATATACTTACAAATAAAGTCTCAGTTACAGTTGACCACCATAAACCATTGAGATCGGTATTTTTAGACAACAGGACACAGGAGGAAACTGAAGCTAAGGATTGTAGAATAATTTTCCAAGGTCACTAAGCAGGTCAAATAATTATAATTCAAACCTGGAAGGACTTTTTCAGAATCCTCATTTCAACACCACCCCCTGTTGTGATGCCTCAAGCTAACATCACAGATATCTTCAGGACATTGCCTTCCTGGATGTGTGTTCAAGGCACACCCAAGGGTGTTTCTCACATCACTGCAATGATTCTTCATCTGCTCCCATACGTTTGCCTAAAATTTCAGAAGAAAACTCTGCTCCGCTTTTGCCATACACAACAGCAGCCTTAAAATGGACATGTCGGTGTATTAAACTTATCTTTGAGAGCTTCCACCCAGCTGCAACTTTCACCACCATCAGGCCTCCTTTCTGTTCAGAAAAAAGAGAGAGAGAGAGAAATAATTTCTGCATTTTTCGATGAATGTTGGGATCCTGTGTTATGTGCTCTGAGTAGCAAAGTCTCTTCAAAGTGCATGTGCGCTGCTGTGTTTCCCATGGAGGAAATTGAATCTGTTCTCAGAATGAGCAATCTCTCGGCAGCGCAAGTTGCTTTAATGGACGTCTCTTCCTGTTCAGCCTTTGCCATCTGCTTCACCCGCTAATTACAAATGCGGGAAGGAGCACAATTCACAGTTGTGTCTATAGAGAAAAGTACAAGGGACTTAAATGCAGGTTTATATCACTGCATCTGCTGTGGATTTTTAAGCCTGGGAGGAACAAAGGGGCAGGAAACCTTCCTCTGCCTTCTCCATCCAATCAGCGGGAACAACAGAATTCACAGCACTAAGTTACCAAGATCGGCTCATCTGGAGAAAACTGGCAAATGACGCTATTACTCTTGGGCTGTGCTTCACTTTGTATTCCTCTGAGGCTGGCTGGCCGGCTGGTTGGTTGGTTTCTGTGATTTCAATAGTGATGCAGACAGGGGAAGTTTTTAGAGGGTAGGCAGAAAACTTAGAATTTAGCTAGAATAATTCTATGAAGAGTGAGGCTCACAGGCAGGCCCTCGGTTAGATACAGTGTGTTAAGAGAAAAGACAAAATGGTTTCTTTCCCGGTCTACAATGTTCTGTTTGATAAAGCATTTGCAGGTTATGGGAATCTTAAATCTAGACCATTTGTCAAATGAGTGCTGAGGCCTCCTCAGCCAGGAGCCTAAGAATGGCTGCTCGGCAAAACTGGTTATGCATAACTGGACCCTTCCCCATTTTGTAGGTTTAGTTTGTTATAGGTGTCTTAAATGAGGTGGCTTTAATGTCTTTTCTCCCTAATTATGACAGCTATAGATTCTTAGTTCCTGAGATACAGAAGTTTCTCAAAGCTGTGAACCAGCTGGGTTATTTTAATGGTTGAATCCATTCAAAATGTCCTCAGCTATGCAGAAATAGTTACTTGTATTGGTGGTACAGGGGTTGACATCTGGTGTCTTCCCAATCGTACTCCATCCTTTTTTTTTTTTTTGAACTTGGAGTTCACACATTGGGTATACTGGCTGGCCAGGGAGGACCAGGCATATCTGCCTGTCCTGACCTCCTCTCTTCTGGCATTGGGGTTACATATGTTCACTCTCATGCCTGGCCTCTATGCCAGTGCTTGGAATCTATGTCTCATTCTTAAGTAGCAAACACTTCAACTGAGCCATCTCCCCACTCCCTGTAGAAACTACTTAAAGTATCTGAGCATGTAGACAGTAATCCCCACAATCACTGGGCTATCTTGGTTCTAGACTATAAAATATGGCAACATAGGAGCTATCTCCTCCTTCACAAAATACATACTAGCAAGAGGCTCCTGCGGATAATCCCAGAACTCTGTAAACTGAAGCAAAATTGTTTCAGGTTTGAAGACCCTTTTGGCTACATAGTGAGAGCCTGTTCAGAATGAGCAAGAGAAAAAGGGAAAGAGAAAAGGGTCCCCAGTGCACTAACTAAAGGTATGGCAGTTGCACTATCATTTCCAATACTACATTAAAATAAAAATCCATGAAATAACCAAAAACTAGGGAAGTCACCAGAATTGAATAATTTATGCTTATAGACACAAGTTTTTTTACAATAGCAAAATAATTTGTATTAGTTATTTTATTTATTCACATTTCAAATGTTGCCCTCTTCCCAGTTTCCCCTCTGCAAACCCCCCATCCCATCTCCCCTCCCCTCTGCCTCTATGAGGGTGCTCCTCCACCCACCCACCTGACCACTCCTGCCTCACTGCCCTAGCATCCCCCTACACTAGGGCACCAAGCCTCCATAGGATCAAGGGCCTCCCCTCCCATTGATGCCAGATAAGGCAATTCGCTGCTACATATGTAGCTGGAGCCATGGGTCCCTCCATGTGTACTCTTTGGTTGATGGTTTAGTCCCTGGGAGCTCTGGGGGGTCCTAGTAGTTGATATTGCTTTTCTTCCTATGGGGTTGCAATCCTCATCAGCTCCTTCAGTCCTTCCCCTAACTCTTCCATTGGGGTTCCTGTGCTCAGTCCAATGGTTGGCTGTGAGCATCTGCATCTGTATTAGTCAGGGGCTGGCAGAGACTCTCAGGGGATAGCTATACCAGGCTCCTGTCAGCAAGTGCTTCTTGTAATCAGCAATAGTGTCTGGGTTGGTGTCTGCAGGTGGAAAGGATCCCAGGTGGGGCAGTCTCTGGATGGCCTTTCCTTCAGTCTCTGCTCCACTCTGTGTCCCTGCACTTCCTTTACACAGGAACAATTCTGGATTAATATTTTTGAGGTGGGTGGGTGGCCCCATCCCTCAACTGGGGGCCATTCCTATCCCCTGGATATGGTCTCTGCAGGTTCTGTCTCCTTTCCATTCTATTCATGTCCTGACCGGAGAGTAGATATAAGACATTTAGTTCAGTGTTTCATCTAAATGTTCATAATTATCATCTTTTTGATGCCTATAGATGTGTTGTTCAACTAAATCCCTCATACAGAAGAGGGAGTCACTCTATTTATGAGCCAATCGTGTGGGTTATTATTCCACTTTCTCTGGCTGTTTTCTGGGCACTAATGCTGTGGAGTGGGTGTGGAAGCAGGACATGGACCCTGTTAAACCTAATAACCCAATGATTTACAATACATGACACATCTGAAGTCAACTGCTCTCACTGTCTCATTAAGCAGTGCAGACAAGGGTGGAAATATTATTTGCCAGTACTCTGAACCTGAGTCTACAGGAGCGTGACGGCAGTTATGTTCACTCAAAGCCATGTGCAGATACTCGATTGTTAGTCAAAGGACATAACAATATTTAGTTTTGAAATTTGTACAATAAGATGCAAAATCAACTTAGTTCATTTCACTTACGCCATTAGCATACAACCATTGCTATCCTCTTTCTGACTTTTTTTTCAGCATCTGTGGCTTCTCCCTACAACCTAAGATCTATTTTAGTGGTAAATATGACCTACTCATAATTCAAAGTCCCCTTCTTTACTCCCTAGGTGTCTTAGTTAGGGTTTACTGCATTGAACACACACCATGACCAAGACAACTCTTAAAAGGACAACATTTAATTGGGGCTGGCTTACAGGTTCAGAAGTTCAGTCCATTACCATCAAGGCAGGAGCCTGGCAGCATTCAGGCAGACATGGTGCAGGAGGAGCTGAGAGTTCCTCCTCTGGTTCCAAAGGCAGCTAGCAGAAGGCTGGCTTCCAGGCAGCTAGGATGAGGACCTTAAAATTCACCCCCACAGTGACACATCTACTCCAACAAGGCCACACCTACTCCAACAAGGCCACACCTACCTCCTAATAGTGCCACTCCCTAGGCCAAGCATATTGAAACCATCACACTGGGCTATTGCCTCCCTCCACACTCCAAGGTGCTTTTCCCCCACGTGTACTACACAGCCTGCAAGTCTGTTGCTGCAGATTATAGGACTGCAAATTCTTGTGTGTGTCAGCACTTTTGTATTATGGTATGAAATAAATACTTCCAAAGCTCAAATGAAGGCTCACCTTCATTTTTTGTCCTTTTTAGCAAATGAATAGGTAAAAGCATTATGGGTGCGATCGTTTTCCCTTTTTCCTTTTGGATTTCTTTTGCGTGAGTATTTTGTCTACACTTATGTAAGTATGCTGTGCAGCGCTGATGCCCACTGAGGTCAGAAGCGAGTGTCAGAATGCCTACAACTGGAGTTACAGACAGTTGTGAGTCACCTTGTGCATGCTGGCAACAAAGCCCAGGTCTTCTACAAAAGCAGCAAGTGCTCTCCAGCCCCTGGAATATTCTTATGTATCTGGTAAATCATTTCACAGCCAGGTTTCAAAATCCTCATCGGCTTCTGTGTAACTTCTCTGGTCTTATCTCGGTTCGGTTTGGTTTCACTAATCTCAAGTAATATTCACTCTTGTCTAGACCTCCATATGTTAAGATTTTCCTATCTTGAGTATATTTTCTTTTTTTTCTTTTTTTTGAGAATGCCTGTCTATATAACTCAGGTTGGCCTGAATCTCACAGAGATCTGCCTAGATTGGCCTCCCAAGGGCTGGCATTGAAGGTGTGCACTACCATACCTGGATATGTTCATTATTTTGTTGTTATTGTTACATATTCTCTTCCCTATGGTTTTGAATTTGGTCACTGGTTGTTGTTTTTTTGGTTTTTTTGGTTTTTCGAGATAAGGTTTCTCTGTGTAGCCCTGGCTGTCCTGGAACTCACTCTGTAGTCCAGGCTGGCCTCGAACTCAGAAATCCGCCTGTCTCTGCCTCCCAAGTGCTGGGATTAAAGGCGTGCGCCACCACTGCCCGGCTTGGTCACTGTTTTAATGGATGACTCCAGGAATGTTTGCTACTGGAAATACCTAGGTAAAAGCCTTCTCCAAGTCACATAATCCTATTTCATGGTTGCCATTGTTCACCAATACCTAAAATGAAATCCTTGGTAACAGGGACTACGCTCCAATAATGTTAAAGATTCAGCAGTGTTTGGCACATTTCAGGTGACTGGGTGATCTGTATTTGCTTGCTTACAGAATGTACTTACCCCAACCCCACAATAACCCTTATGTAAGCCTTCATGTAGTTCCATGATTGTACTGAAAATTATCTGAATGTCATTAAGATAACTATTTTTAAAGGACTTTAGTTTTAATTATGTGTATCTGTGTATGGTGTGGGATATTGGCCTACAAGTGTAAATGCCCTCTGAGGTTAGAGGAGGGTGTTGTCTTTCCTGGAGCTGGAGCTACAGGTAGTTCGGAGCTGCCTGGTGTGGGTGCTAAGAACTGAACTTAGGCCCTCTGTAATAGAAGTGCTCTTATCACTAAACCATCGCTCCAGCCTAACGGGACTCTTTTTTTTTTTTTTTAATCTTTTTCTCAGAACGTGTATTTACCTGCCCACTCAGTACACCTTTGAGCATCTTTGCCAGAACCTCCCAGGAATGTGTAGTTCACCCACCCCACACACCATGCTCTCCCTGGCCCTTGGTGACAAGGCCCTTCACAGCTTGCTCAATGACATCCTTGTAAATACCAAACATCTTCAGCAGCTCAGCTGGCTTCCCACTTCGTGGTACTTGGCTGACAGCCAGGCGAGTGACGGTGACTCCAGGTTTGGCCACTACAGCAGCAGACATAGCCTCGCTTATGCCACCTTCGTAGTAGTGATCCTCTACGGGGAGGGTCCTGCCTTTGGTTGCTCAGGCAGAGTCAAGAATGAGCTCTCCGTCCAGGGGCTTGATGGTGAAGGGGTCCAGCACTCGGATGCTGATCTTCTCTTTCTTCAACATCTCTGCAGCAGCCAAGGCCTCATGCAGAGTTACACCAGCCCCGACCACTGTCACCTGGTCATCCTTGATCCTCAGGACCACCGTGGCTTGGTCAACCTGGAAATTCTCGTTGTTGCTGTAGATAATAGCATTTTCTGGGCAGCTGGTCTGGATGAAACAAATGCCCTTTGTATTGGCTGCTAATTCCACTGCCTTCCCTGTTACAACTCCATCACTTGGGTAAAAGATGGTAGACATAGGGACTGGCTGAAACAAGGTCAGGTCTTCCAGGGCCATCTGCGAGGGCCAGTCTTCCCCAGTGGACACGCCACAGTGGGAGCCACAGAGGTTGATGTTGCTCTCAGAGATGGCAGCCATGTGAATCTGGTCGAAGGCCCTTGTGAAGAAGGCTGCAAAAGTGCTACAGAAGAGCACTGTCTTGTCACGTGTGGCACAGCCCACAGCAATGTTCATCATGTTTTGCTCAGCAATGTGGCACTCAATGAAACAGTCTGGGTGCTCCTTTTTGAAGAGCTCCGAGAAGGCAGAATTTTTGGAGTCTCCATCCAGGGCGATGATGTGGTCACTAGCGTGGCCCAGCTTGGCGAGGGCCGATCCACAGACCCTCCGGGTGGCTATCTTGTCCCCCTCTTTGTAGCTGGGTGGGATAGGCATTCAGATGTTGGCAGTGTCCACTGAAGGGGCATCCTCCTGAGGGGGGAGTGGCCAGGATCTTCTTTTTGCTCTGAACCTGGCTGCAAATCTTCTGGATAACCTGCTCAGCCATGTTTTTAGGGAGGGGCTTCCCATACCATGCCTCATTGTCTTCCATCCCTGTGATCTCGCAGCTCTTGAAGGTCTTTTGGGCAATGATAGCTGTTGGTTGCTGCTTGGCCTGACCAAAGGCCTTGCACAGCTCCTCCATGCTGTGTGCACCCACGATGATGGCGTGCCAGTCAAAGGCCTCAGAGGTCTTCTGTTAGATGCCTACCTGGTACTGCCGTGGAGCTGGGTCACTCTGGCCCAGACTGTTAATGTCAAAAAACGGCGACAAGGTTGTCTAGCTTGTAAATTCCAGCAAAGGCCATGGCCTCCCAGACGGAGCCCTCAGACACCTCCTGCCTCCCAGCATGCAATAGACTCAGTAGCTGTCTTTGTCGAAGTATTTGCCTGTGTATGCCATCTCACAAGCAGCTCCCAGGTTCTGCTGAGGGAGCCAGGGGCCACATTGGTGAAGGCTTGTTTCGGGACAGGATGCCCAATGCCTATCCAAGACAGAGCTGATCTTCCTCAGGTTCAGTAGCCCCACCTCCGGCAGGAAGCCAGCTTCAGCCAAGACTGCATATAAGATGGGAGCTGCATGGCCCTTGGAGAGCACAAAGCGATCATGTGAGGGTTTCGGGGATCAGGGCCTTTGTAGCGCATGGTATGGAAAAACAGATCAGCCATGATCTCTCGGCAGCACTGCAGCATGATGTGGGGTGGCCCAAGCCTGCTGCAGTGCTGGCCTGGATGGAGCTGATGCACAGGCAATT
Organism: Uromys caudimaculatus; assembly: GCA_028551405.1. Classification (NCBI taxonomy): domain Eukaryota; kingdom Metazoa; phylum Chordata; class Mammalia; order Rodentia; family Muridae; genus Uromys; species Uromys caudimaculatus. Next base: position 59,743,873 of record CM052707.1, on the reverse strand, counting down.
GACTGTATCCTTCATGGGCTAGAGCTTCTGCTGATCTGGCTTGTGGTAACCTTCCATGGCACTATCGGGAGAGGATGAGGACCCTGAGGACAGAGGCACAGAGCCAGCAGCAGCTCAGGAAGCGACTGGCAGTGACTCTTAAATGTTTCCTCGTACTTTACCATTAAGAGATATATAAGGCTCTAGCACTGGAGAAACGTCTCTGCAGTTTGCTAGCCAGACAGTCTAGCCAAATTGACAGGCTCCAGGTTCAGCAAAAGACCCTGTTCTCGTGAAATTTAGTGGAGAATAATAAAGAAACCTGACATCATCCTTTAGTCACCACATGCACATGCACAGGATCTTGAATACACTCCCACACAAGCACGTGCCGGCATGCGCGTGCGCACGCGCGCACACACACACGCACACGAGTGAGTAAACACCGGAGACAGAGTGAAGAACACAGTAGCTATACAGACGAGCACTTCCTCCTTGAGGTTTGTGCCGGGTTGGAATGTTCTGTTCATTGAGATGCCTAGCACAGTCACCGTTTAGCAGGTGCCTCCTAAGCACCTGAAATGCTGCTGGCAAAAGTGAGTTGACATGAGACTGTTTGGCTACAAGTCCCATCTCTATAAATATCAAAGCATCTGAAAGCAAGGGGGCAATGAATATGTTCTCAGAATTTCTCTCTATTCTGTTGACTGAATACAAGTAGGGGCACAAGCAATTAAGCGAATTGGAGAATCAAGAAGCAACCACATAAACCGTAAGTTCTGATCGGTGGTGGTTAAAAATCATTGATTACATTTGCATCAGGGAAAATACCTTCTGCTTCTGTAGCTTCCCTGTCTTTGCATGGATTGGGGTTTTAAAGGCAGTTAATGTTTTAATAAATTGTAGCTTTACATTAAAAAATATGTTGGACCTTAAGGATCACTAGTCTCTTTTTGCATAGCAACATAAAGAATGCTTAATTGTTCTATATTATTGGGGGAAGGTAAGTGGAATCTTACAAATAAAAGAGGGTGAAGATGGGACGGCTAGCTCTAGATCTCTAGATGGAAACTGCAAAACAGTTTCCATTCTATACTTGTGGCTGATAAAAAGCACTTAAGGAAATACACGCAGATGATATTTGTAGTGAAACATCCTCTTGATTTTTTTCCCTAAACATGTCTTGAATTAGTAGAACCCGTTTTTGCTAATTTTCTACCACATCCAGTAGGAACGCTCTTTCTTTCAGTTTAACAACCAAATGAAATAAAACAGTGGATGGGTGGATGGGTGGATGGGTGGATGGGTGGGTGGATGGATGAGTGGATGAGTGGATAGATGGATTGATGGATAAATGAATGGATGGACAAATGGATGAATGGATGGATGGATGGATGGATGGATGGATGGATGGATGGATGGATGGATGGATAGGTGAGTGGGTGGATGGGTGGGGGTGTGGATGGATAGATGGTTGAATGGATGGATGGATGAAAGGGTGGATGAATGGGTGGATAGGTAGATGGGTGGGTGGATGGATGGGTGGATGGATGGGTGGATGGATGGATGGATGGATGGATGGATGGATGGATGGATAGATGGGTGGATAAGTGGATGGATGGGTGGATAGATGGATGGATGGATGGATGGATAAGTGAGTGGGTGGATGGATGGACTGATAGGTGGGTAGGAGGATGGGTGGGTGTGTGGATGGATGGATGGATGGATAGGTAGGTGGATGTATGGGTGGATGGATAGATGGATGGATGGATGGATGGATGGATGGATGGATGGATGGATAGGTGGGTGGGTGGGTGGATAGATGGATAGATGGATGGATGGATGGATGCATAGGTGGGTGGGTGGATGGGTGGATGGATGGATGCTACAAACAAACTGAATCAACCTAGAAAGCATTGCATGTGTATTTCAGCTAAATGGTGAAGTGAATATTTGAGTTTTCTAATCCAGCAGCTAGTCCAAGACTGGAGGCAAAAGCGTGCTCTGTGCTTAGTAATAACACAAGTCACAGAGAGCCCAGGGAAGGGGTGTGAGCTGTTTGATCTGACAGGGAATGGTTGCAGAACTCGGGGGTGCTCTGATCCTTGAAGCCACAGGCCACCAAGTGGCTGGTCCTGGAGTAGCTTCAAGAGTCAAGATGATGCCAAACCTCTTAGGAAGCTGTGAGAAAATGACAGTAATTTAAGTTTTTTTTATCTCCTTTCGTTTTCCATTTTTAATGTCAGAGCGATTTGACAATGAGTACAAAGTGATAAAATGTATGAAGAGATTAAGCAGCCAAGAGGGAGTGCCGTCATCATCTTTTGAAGAGTTTAAAGTAATTTGTGGGCACCATCCCACACTGAGAGACGATATTGGATTCTTTGAAGCTTTAGGGGGTAAGCTTAAACATATTTAAAGTGTACACATGTGCTCTTTTTTTCTTTGCCCAAAGGAAATCTGTGTTCTCATTGTCTTGGTGCTTTCTCTGTCTATCTATAATAAAAATCTGCTTATTGTACTATAATTTATCTTTTGTGGAATCGGGTTCATTTTTTTCCTACTTCTTCAATGAGCTATTTTTTTTTCCTTTTTTCATCAATACCCCAGGTTTTATATTTGTTTCATTGTGTCTTTCTCGTTCCTAAAATTCTCTTGTTGGAATAGGATATGGTAGAAATCAATAATTCACCTTTGTGGATAGATGGCCTACCAGGCTTTAATTCCTAACAGATTGATCACATAAATCCCTCTCTTGGTGTACTTAGTTCTTTATTACTGTTCACTAGACCCTGACAGTGAGTGCCTCAGGCCAGAGACATGTTTTATTCATCTTTATTTTACCTACAGGGCCAGCATAAGATTTACATGTTGTAGGTATTCATGCAACATTTATTTAATGATCAAGGAAAATTAATGAATTAATTAAATCAGATGCTCATTTCTTCTGCATTTATGATAAGCACACATGCTAAAATCCATTCTCATGCTATGTGGGGATTAATTTCCAAACCACAGTAATTAATATTCTTACTATTTCAAGTTTATTTAACTCCAAAGTTTTCCTGATAACAGTAGATCCCATCTCTTAATTGCTTTTCATAGTCCAGTTTTAAAAATATCAAATACAGAAAATAAGCATTAGCTCCATGTTTCACCACACTCTTCGTGCTGTCATAGCGGAAAATTTGGGAGAAACAAGAATCTGTTTTATCATGTGCTGCAGGGCACGCTGCGTGGTCAGACGCATGTTTGGTAATTCTCACCCAAGTTCCACAATCACACAGCAAGTTAGAAGATTGTATAACATCTCTATAAATATGATGCTTCATATTACAGCTCCTCCAAAATGTCCAGATAGAATTTATGACTAAGTCCTGCTTATCCGGTGATGCCATACCTCCAGAAGCTAGAGAATAAGCAAGGTTGACTTATCTTTTTCACTCCCCAAACTGCCTTTCTGAAAGTTTGATTTTGAGGCTTCTTGCTGCTAGAAACCCTCACATTTGCCATCTTTAGAGAGAAGAGTTTGTCCGTGATATCAGTCTCTAAGGGTAGAAATGCAAAGTCACCCCATCAAAAGATAGATAGGTAGGTAGGTAGGTAGATAGATAGATAGATAGATAGATAGATAGATAGATAGATAGATAGATAGACAGTAGATAGACAGTAGATAGATGATGGATTATACATAGATCAGTGTCCATACATTACTGATTGTATATAAAAGGATGCATTGGAAAATTGGGATTAATAAATTATTTGTTTTGTTTTGCAAGCGATTAACTGAAGCTACAATGTCAAGGCTGCTGGTTTCGAGCTTCAACAGCTTTGTAACTGTTGGTTTACACACAGCAAATGCATTTCTATGTAGCAAGAATAATCAAAATCACATTTCTAAGTGGCTTGAGTACTGTTACAGTGTGACTTTTGCTTGTGTTCTAACTGGATGAATAGTACTAGAGAGAAATATGCTCGTGTCTCTTAAAACAGCTTTATTTATAAACTGCTAACCTATTAGCCTATGGCTTTAAGTACCTTGTAAGTCACAACATTTTCATCACTGTTACTATAAACATAAACTGTCGTTTCACAGAAACTTATTTCACTGGTCTCAGATAGCTTAGAAAAAAATATTCATTTCCATAGAATCAAAGGAGACTTTGAGTTCTTTCTGGAATCTATCATTTTTAAATTGTGTAATCTCAGCTGATTTGCCCATTATTCATGAAGTTAAATTTCTTGTAAAAATAGAAGCGAAAATATAGACATCATTCAACGTTTTTACTAATATAAAAATACTTTAAATGAATTTCCTCCCACCAAATCCTATTATTATAGTATGTTTCTTTAAGTCTTGACTAAATGTGGAATTTTAAAATGTGAAAATAATATAGTGCCTGCCTCATAGAATTACTTTGAGAAGATATAAAAATGGTCTTAATAAGCCATAATTGATAAGTTGAAGTTGTCTGAATGTTGGAGAACATGATGCTGTTATGTTTATATAATGAAATCCAATAGACTAGAATTCCTAGAAGGAAGATGATTAAGTTGAATAAAAACTGTAGACTTGGCTTATTTCAACAGAGCTCTGATCTACAATGTCACATGGATGTAAAAAGGGAAAGTCATTTAATAATTTAAAATTATCACTATAGTTGATTGTCAACGCCCATTGTAAAGTGGGCCAAGCAACACGCTTGGAGTGATCTCTCTGAGTTTCAATCCGTAAATTATTTCATCAAAAGAATTCATTTCTCTAGATTTTTTTCAACCCATAATGCCACAGCATTGTCATTGATTATCTGGCGAAGAGGTTGGACATTCTCTTTCCTTTCCTTCATTTAAGGGAGAAAATGAAAAGGTACTTACTATTTCGGCTCAATGTTATTTCTGCAAAACAGCCCACATTTTGATATATTTCTATTTATCCTCTTTTCAAAGAGATGTATATTTCAAAGTCAGAGGTTTTGAGTCAGCTTATTTTTAAATGTGATATGATTAGATAGTTCACAGTCAGTGAGACATTGGCTGTGAAACAGAACTTCATTTTCTAGTATTTGTAATTTTATCAAGAATATCCCAGTGTGATTTTAAAAAATAGCCCACTGAAAATAGAGCTTAAATGTGGTTGGTTTTGCAACTTGATTATAATTAGAGTCAGTAGATAGCAATATTTAAAAAAAAAAAAAAAAAAAAAAAAAACAGCATGACCCAAATTGAGGCCAAAGCAGCCAACGTAATCCCTGTTGAGCAGTCAGACAGAAAACATTAGCTTGTGAATCCCAACGTTGAGATTCAGCCTTCGCACTGAGAAATGTCCCTTCAGGAAACCAGAATGAACGCGGAGTGTCCGTTTTACTTGGTTGAGACAAGCTGAAGTTCTGGGCTCTCTTCAAAAGAGCACCAAGTCTAACAAATAGTTGATATGCGGTCCCCAGAAACTGACCGATTACTTTCCCAAGCACAGAGATAGTCTCTCCTATTTGTTTTTCTGTTCCTCTGTCTTTTCTTTTTTTTTTTTTTTTTGCCTTTTAAAATTCTTTCACCATGACTTAGTAAATAATCTTCTAATCAACTGTTTAAATGTCACAATAATAACTACTTTGTAAGCATCCCTATTAATTATTTAGAAAACAATTGAAGGACTTATTGTAATCTCCTATTGTTTTATTTGTAATTCAATTTGTTGATCCTGCTAAACCTCCTATTAAATAACAGAAAAATCTAAAATTGTGTCCATCAAACTAATTAGCATCTTAATTTCCCCCCAACTCTTTGCTTTTGTTTATAGAGCACTTTTTCTACATAAGGAGATGAAAGATGTTGAGAACTGTTAACATGTGTGTGTGTGTGTGTGTGTGTGTGTGTATGTGTGCGCGCGTGCGGGTGTCTTTTAAGGATTTTATAGAAAACATTGGTAGGAAATGTACTTGTTTGCCCATATTGCCTAAGCGAGCTAAATTATTTTTTTAAACAGATACCTTCAAGTTCTGGAAAATAAGTTCCATGGTGTTGAGAGGCAGGGTTTAGATCATTTAAGCTTATCTGCCCCTCCTGTTACCCCACTACTGCAGAAGGCAGCACAGTTTTCTAAGGAACACAAATCTAGGACAAGGAAAGCAAGCTGACACACAGCACAGAACACAGGCGTCAGCATTTTTTTGTTGTCAACAGAAAATGAATGGCTTGTTAGAAGAATAGAGAAAACACAGAAAAGTTAGACCAACACATTGAAGTGCCTCGGGTCACTTCTTGCTTGATGCAGCTTCCTCAGAAGATAAGTGTTATACAGTATCAGTGCAGTTCATTTCTACAACCTGAAGAGACTGAGAGATGAGATCCATGCGACTTAATCCACAACCCAAGTAGCTAATACAATGTGTCTAGCTAATGACAGTCAGCTAGAACAATACAAAAAGTCTGATTGTGATCAGGCAGGTTGTGGTGGAAGTCCCTACTCAAGAGGCCACTAATGAGAGTTGTTATTCATCTCTACTGTCCAGTGCATCCTGATTAATATGCTTAACCTTGGTGAGATGTATTGACATAATAGGTAAATACAACATATAAATTCCCATCAGTGAAATTTAATTATTCAAGATATTGTTGCTCAGAGAGTCTCTCTAACTTGCAAGAGTCAGCTTTAAGAAGCTGTCTTACTGTTCCGTTACTCTGAGGAGACACATGATCAAAACAACTTATAAAGGAAGTCATTTACTAAAAGCTTGTTTATAGTTTCAGAGGGTTAGTCAATGACCATCATGGCCAGGAACATGGTGGTAGGCAGGCCAGTGTGGTGTTGAAGCTCACATTTTGATTCACAAGTTACAAGCAGAAAGAAAGAAAGAGACCATGGATCTGAATGGGCTTTTGAAGGCTCAAAGCCCACCCCAAGTGAAACACATATTCCAACAAAAACACACTTCCTATACATTCCCAGAAAGTGCCACTACTGGGGACCAAGCATTCAAACATACAAGCATATGGGGGCCATTCTCATTCAAGGCACCACAGCAACTAAACCTTCTCTCCTCGTGTGGAAGAATGTAACTGACTATCCTACTGTGAACTCTAGAGATTATACATTTTCTCTTAAATTTCAAATGCCTAGTTAATAAAAGCTCATTCTGAAATCTATGTTGATCCATATCTACTGCTCAAGAAATGGCATGAAATATTAAGAGCTAAAATTGCCTTAACTCATCTAGAAAGACCTGCTTTCCTTGTGTTTCTAGGTGAGGCAAATTTTGGTTTGAAATTTCACTTTTGAAATCTGATAACGAGAGAATGGCTAAGATATCTGATAGCATTTGTCTCAAAACCTCATCAATGAATCCTACCATCTCCTAATATATATATATATATATATATATATATATATATATTGTTCACAGCAGTAGCTGTTAAATTTCAGGAGAAATATGACCAGGAATACACAAAGCCCAGATTCCTTTTCCACTAATTCAATAACCTGTCCTGGGTTCTGTCATCATCATGAATGAGAAGGAATGGGAGGAAAGAAGAGAGATAAAAGAAAGAAGAGAATATTTTCCATGCTTTCCTTTGTCGCATTTATAAGAGAACTTTGTTCTTGGTAGAAATTGAGCCAGAAGGTCCCAGGGATTCCAGGTAGTGGTAAGTTGTGGCAACTTAATAAACTTTATACAGTAGATGATCAGAGCCAAAGGAACAGATGAGAAATAATTCTTACATGCTAGGGAGAGCCAAGGAGCAGATTTTCATAGGAAGCAGAGTGGGGTGCTTTTCTAACAAAATAATTAAGACTATCAGTGTATTGTGTAAAGTGTAAAGTGATACATTTTAAATAATTAAAAATGTCAGAGATCATTCAGAAAATGGAACAAAAGAAAATAAATGTCTAAGCTTTTTAAAACAATGTTAGAGAGTCCTGGAGCAAACAATTACCTAACAAAAGCTCTTGCACAATGAATTACATGTACCTAAGAAATGCAGAAAGCAAGAGAAACAGTCTTCCCCAAGGAAGAGCACATAGTTGCTTATCCAATACCAGATGGAAAGTCTTGAAAACACGTACATACAAGTAACATTGTATGTACACGGTTAGGACTACACTCTAGCTTGTGGAAGAAGAAAACAGAAGGCACTGGATACACTGAGGCAAGGTATGTGAACTGTAATACATATGGATAAGGAGCACTATCTGGGAGTTTAAGATAAACTGCTTTCTATACTTATTCTTATAAAATGAGCTTCAAACTATCATGATAAGCAGTCAGGTCAAAGAATGGTTTTATTCTAAAAGGAAACATAAAAAAAAAATCTTAACTCTGAAACTATGAACTGTATCTTTAATGTGAATTTAGGTCTAACCAATGTTTAAATTTAGGGGCGAAGTTAGTGTTCCTCATTTAAAGAAATTAGCATAATTTGAATTTTAATTGAATGGATAAATGTGAATTTGAGGGTGAGAATGAGAAAATAATTTAATTTTATATTAGAAGTCGTGTCTAACACAGCGTAAGTTTTCAGAAGTTCTTTCTTGCTCCCCCATGAATTACTCAGTAAAGATAGCCAAGCACACCCCGGACTCAGACTGGCATAAAGGATACCAGGCAGCCAACTGACACATGCCAAGGTGACCTTAGAGAGAGTTTTAATATCCTATTATTAAGTTTCAATAAAGATAATGTGCTTAATTCAATAATAGGATGAATTAAAATATGTATTGTTGAGCAACTCAGTGTCACCGTCTACTCTAGGTGTCCTTTCTCTGGGTTAGGATGTGTTTCAGGATAGCAGAAGGCTGCTCACATCTGTCTCTTTCCATCCCTAAATAGACTCACTTGGTAGTAAAGACAATGAAAAGTAAGGAAGCCACAGCATCGAAGAAAGTTCATGAGGATGGGACCATGGAATTTGTACATTCTAGCAGAAGAAAAAAGAGAAAAAAATGAACTAGAACTCACAATGAACTGCAGCCCGGAAGAAAAGAGGAAAAAAAAAAAAAAAAACCCAGAGACAAGGTCAAAGAGAGAGCCTATCTACCAGGAGAGCCTTGAGTGGCTTTGGTGCCCGGTCAGCAGAGAGTTGGTTCGTGCCACGTGGGCAAAGTAAGCTTCCTACCAGGCACTTAGCAACAGATGAAAATTACAGAAGCTTCTCCTTTTAAATCTGCTATCCCAGGATAATCAGCGCGACCTGAGGATAAAATCCTGCTAAGTGGAGCTCTGGGTTCCGGCATTTAGGAGCGTTCAGGTTTAACCGCCACTTACCTAATGCAACTCTTCTGAGTTTTCTTCAGTGTGATCTGGAAATCAAGATTCAACTTGGGCTGGCAGGAACATGAGAGAAAGAGATAACAGAAATATTGTTTGTGTAACATAATAGGAAGTCAAAATTAATTTTTTTATCAGAGTGATGAAAGATATAATACTCACAAAATAAGAACATGTGTATAATACTAACCATTAAAGAAGTCTCACATTTAAGGAGGGGTCATGGAGGTGCTCAAGTGGAAAGAGGAAGGGGAAATGGTATAAAGGCGGACTTCATGTGTAAAATTCTCAAGAAAAGTAAGTTACATTTTAAAAAGAATGGGGTGCTGTGGAGAAGAAATAATCAAAAAATGATAACAATTTCATACTAAGAATAACATTGGAAGATTAGTTAAGTAAATAATGTTAATATAGAGGATTTACAGGAAGCATGAAACAATCGATAGATTTCAGTAAGCACTTGACAGAAACTCTAAAAGGAATGAAGAATTTTTCAAATTCAAGGCAAGCTTAACAGGTGTCTTGAAATTAAAGTAAGAGGGAGAGATTGTCAGGACTCCTTCTTGGCTGATGTTTCGCAGTCTGCTAGGTGGCTGATAACTCATTCCGAAGAAAGAGGGGTCTCCAGGAGTCACAGCGTGCCTGAAACCGCAGCGTGGAAAAATCGAAGCTGGCCTATGGTGACTTTCATATTTAATAAGCAACGTCTCGTGGGGACGGTTGTAGTTAGTGCTCAACTGGTCCGTACCACAAATCTCCAAACTCTGTACCCAGCTGAGTACCACCCCTGCTGGCAAGAGAGCTGAGCACACACTCTCTTTCCATTGTTTGGTTTTTGAGACCGGGTTTCTCTGTATAGCCCTGGCCTAGAACTCGATCTGTAAATCCGCCAACCTCTGCCTAACCATGTGCTGGGATTAAAGGAACGCCTCAACACCACTTGGCCAAAGGGTGCGTTCTTTAGCTCTGTTGGGAGGTTCAGCTGATTCCTGTCCAAGCTGCAATTTTTGATGCAACAATATGACCTGTTAAAAATAATAAAATAAATAAAATGCAACAGATAAATTATCTTTACTATTACAAAGAAAAAACACATGGTTTTAATTGCCCGGAAATTTCTTGCATTAGGCTAGAAATAACTGCCCCTTTTCCCCTACAGAATCCATCCTTTATCCATGTTGTTGTCAAGAAGTTTGGGATGGTAGGCTAAAGAAACCTTTCGTTTTAAACTCAATGAAAGGGTGGGCAGCTTTGTACATCCAGGCCAAGACATGACAGACCTGATTTTAAGGCAATGGCCATGATTCTAAGGCCTAGGGCATTCTCAGACACTGAAGGGAGAGAGAGCAGATGTCAAGGTTGAGAGGGACTCTGGGTTCTGGCCTGCAGCAGCACTCGGGAGAGCAGTCATGCACCTCGACTGGGCTGGCCCTTTTGGTGTGGGCAGGCTCTTACCCTTTCCAGTTGTGACATTGGGTAAGCAACCCCGGGCAATGCTGGAAAGCTCACCCGGGTGGTTTGGGTCCAGAAACCCTGGGTGGACTGACAAACTCTGCTACTACTGAGGCCCAAATGCAGGGCTTTGAGTTGGTCCACCCCAACATCTACCCCATCTATGAACTGCTGGAGTGCATGAAGGGGCCGGTCCTACAGATTCAAAACTACAGGATCTCCATGACGCAGGACGACAGCAGGCTATCTCAGAACAGCCCAGTGAGGTTCCAGTATTGATGGTGCAGCACAAGTCAGAGAGAGGCCTGAACCAGACCAATGACTCGTCGCAACAGACATTCGTAAGCAAAGAAGTGTGGACAAAAGGGTATGCTGTGGGACACACTGTGACAGACTACAGCTTCCATGACTAGAATTTTTTTTTTTTTTTCGTTTTGGAAGCTGCATGGGCTGAGGGTGGATAAGAAGGGGTGGGCAGAATGGGATTTGGGTGTGTGATGTGAAATTCACAAAGAATCAAGTAAAAGTTAAATTTTTAAAAAATTAAAAAAAAAAAAAAATGCTGTGACTCAGCACATCTTACCTCCCTCTGTAGGTGGCATTGTGTGTGGATGCCGGGGTAGGTTATGGTAACAGAAAGAGGGGGAAAAATCAATCTGTTCTCAGAAACAAGGCTCAAATTATTTCTCTTCAAAAAGAAGGGAAAAATAAAAGTATATTTATTGCCCGCTTCAGTTTGAGTTGGTAGAATCTTGTTCTTAGTGAACATATTCCATTCTAGTTCAAAAAATTTGATTTGAAGAAGGAGGACAGAGAGGAGATGTGGGGGAGAAGGAAGCGGTGAGCTGATTCAGATGTAAAACGCAACCACAAATTTCTCATTTTTCTAAAATAAGAAACAAGATGCTTATTCTTATAAAATTTATTCAACATAATACTGGAAACCCAGCCAGAACAACCAGGAAATAGAAAGAAATAACAGCCACACACTTTGGAAAAGAAGTCACTTCTCACTGTTTGCAGTGTTAGCACCATGCCCACACGTTGAAAACAAGGAAACTAGGAGTGGATAGCTCAGTGGTTAGACCACTTGCTGCTCTTACAGCAGAATTCAGTGCGTAGCACCCACACCAAGTAGCTTAAAGAATCGATCCTTCGGTAGAGAGTGCATGGAATCTGTGGATCACTTGCAGTAGTGTGGATGTTTTAATAATATCGATGGAATTACAACAGCCTATAATCCAACTCCAAGGGATCTAATGCATTCTTCTTGTCTCTCCTGGTACCCTTTCACATATGCCATACATTCACACAGCTACACATAAACAAAAATAAAATAAACGTTTAAAAACAAAATCCTGAAGGTCTCACCAGAAACGTGTTAACACTAATAGATTTCACAAAGTGTGGTGGTTTCAATGAGATGGCCCCTGTAAGCTCATATATTTGAATATTTGGTCCCCAATTGACGAAACTGTTTGGGAAGGACTATGGGGTATGGCCTTGTTGGAGGAATGTGTCACTGAAGTGGGCTTTGAGGTTTCAAAGTTCCACTGCAGACTCCTCCTCCTCCATGCTTCCGACTTGTAGATAAGACATAAACTCTCAGTTATTGCTCCAGCGTCATGCCTGCCAGCCTGTTGCCATGCTCCCTGACATGATGGCCAGGGACTAATATTTTTAAACTGTAAGCGAGTCCCCAATTAAATGCCTTTCTTTATAATTTGTCTTGGTCACAGTGTCTCTTCACAGCAATAGAAAAGTAAGATACAAAGCTCAGTGTGCAAAAATCAATTAAGAAACAAAAACCAAAAAAACAAAAACAAAAAACATAGTGTTTTTTTAAATATTTATTTATTTATTGTATGTATATGAGTACACTGTCTTCAGACACACCAGAAGAGGGTATCGGATCCCATTACAGATGGTTGTGAGTCACCATGTGGTTGCTGGGAATTGAACTCAGGACCTCTGGAAGAGCAGTCAGTGCTCTTAACCACTGAGCCATCTCTCCAGCCCAGTGGTTTTCTATTACTAATTACATTCATAGAAAAGAGAAACGCAATCTCACTTATAACTGCTATAAAAATAAAATGCTTCTGGTGTGTCTGAAGACAGTGTACTCATATACATAGAATAAATAAATCTTTTTTAAAAAATAAAAATAAATAAAATGCTCGGGAATGAATTTAATGAAAGGAGTCAAAGGTTGCTTCACATAAACTATGAACATGTAAAATATGTTGAAGGGAACACGCAAAACTTGGACAGGCATATTTACTGTTGATAGAATAACCAACATCACTACAACACCCACACTACAATAAGTGATCTACAGATGTTACACACTCCCTGTCAAAGTATCAAGTTTTCACAGAGCCTACAAAAATTATATGGAACCACAAGAAGCCCTAAATAGTATAAACAAATGAATAAAAAAAACAGAGCTGAAGGCATCATACCTTCTGTCTTAGACAGTACAAATCTTTCACAATCATCAAATCATGGTATTGGTATAAAAGAGGCATGTAGGCTTAGATTTTTTTCAGAACCTAGTTTATAAGGGTTCTTAAATGCTTTAACCTCCTTTTAGCCCACCACCCACTAGAGGTAGTGGAAAGGAAAGGTTAATAGGGCAAAGGAGGATGTGGACCTGTTTAGAAACAGTTCTTTGGAACAAATCCAGTCTGTGTTGTCAGGATATCAGCAGTTCAGTTCACAGGAATCAGCAGTGGCAGCTCGATCCACTCATAGATACCATTCATGAATCAGCAACCACAGTTCAATCCAGAAGAAACTGAGAGGCTCTGCCAATCAGAAGCAGCAAAAACCTGCAGGAACACCACTAGAAGTGTTTTGGTACATTTCTGTCTATGAAGTCATGACAAATGATGAACAGCAAAGAGTAGCAAGGTGAACCAATACCATATAGTGTCATCAGCAAAGACTGGTGTCAGTAAAGCCCAAAGATGACAGCAAAGAATGGTGAGGCATACCAATACCACCCAGCATCATCCACTGTCTGTTGGTTATATTTATACCCCTTCCAAACATCACATGTTCTCTCAAGTGTCTGCTTATCAAAACATCATATGCCCCTTTTCCAAGCTGCTTCCAGAAGGATACCATGTGTCTCTTCTCAGCAAAACATCCTCCCGCACGTCTGCTTCAGCAAAACCATTCTCTCATAAGACAGTTTCCAGTTCTTGACACAACTGAGTCTCCAAAGAAAGTAGAAATTTCCATGTCAGAGGCACTTGGGTGAAAGAAACCGAATAGAGAGCATAGAGGGTAGATATAATCCCTCTTATCTACAGCCAGCTGATTCCCTACCAAGAACCAAGAGCACACTTAGGAGACAGGATAGCCTTTTTGGGAAGTGGTGCCTGAAAACTGGGCAACCACTTTCAGAAGAATAAAACTACACCTCTATCTCTTAATAGTTCCAAAAAGCATTTCAAGTAAATTAGATGTAGACTAGAAACTATAATATAGTTAGGGGAAAATGTACATGAAATGTTCAAGACATTGAAATAGGAAAGATTATTTAGAAGATTTCAAAAGAGAAATAGGAAAAATAGACAAATAGGAATATATCAAACTAAAATGATTTTGTGCAGCAAGGGGAACAATGTGAAACCTTCAGAAGAAGAGAGAATATTCGACAACTCTACAGACACATAACACACTCCAAATGTTCAATCATAGCAATAGTAACAAGTTAGAGCTCAGGAAACCCCGTGGAAGAGAAGGCAACAGGAATGTAAGGGCCAGATGGCACAGAGGACACCAGGAGAACAAGGTCCTCTGTAGGGGGTGGTTCTGATGTTTTGATAGGGAATCTGCATGGGAACCCTGAAGGTCCTGTTCCCCAGTTGGTTCTTGATCTATCAATAAAGATACTCATAGTCAATGAGCTGGACAGAATAGGAAGGGCTTCTAGTTTTCCCACAGGCAGGCTAGCAGATGCAAGGGAAAAGAGAAATTTTTCACCATGCTTCAGAGGGAGGAGGAGCCACCAGCCATGTGAGATCTCAGGTGGAATGGTCATTGGTCGATTCCCTGATTGGGCCTGGAGTAGCAGGCAGGATATTAGAAACATAATTAAGCTGAGGGAAGATTTAGAGGACTGAACAAGGAGAAGGTTACTAAGCAACTAAAGCTGAGGGAAAATTCAGGGTGCTGAGCTAGGAGTAAAAAGAAGGGCACATAGCTGAGGAAGGCTTAAAAGAACCCAACCATTGAGCTAAAGCATATGAAAGATAAGCTTGTGTGTGTGTGTGTGTGTGTGTGTGTGTGTGTGTGTGTGTGTGTTTCATCTGTGGATCTGAGGGCACCTGGGCAGGGCTGGTAGCATGGTCTACCCAGAGCTTAAAGCAGGATAGCAAAAACTACATGCTACAGCTCTCTATCAACTGGCCAAAGTTTATATGTACCCATGGACACTGGAACAGCAAGACAGGACCAGCAAGGCTCTACACCAGATATGAGAAAGGGTGCACACGCAGAGAGAAGAATAGGAAAGAGAGGGAAAGAGGGAGCAAAATGTCTGGATTATATAGGGAAGCACCTCTGAGGGAAAGGCAGCCCAGCCCCTGGGCTGGAAAGCCAAGTTTTGGGGGCAGGGTATGCCAGGTAGGGACTGAGGGATGCTGGGAGAACCTAGAGAGCAGGTCTGCTTTGCTATGTAAAATATGCACCTCAGTCGCTTGTTTCAGGGTCTGAAACCAAACACACAGTTTAATACCTATCTCTCAGAAGAAAGCATACAATGACAGATGGATTGTGAAAAACATCAATATTGCTAATCAACAAGGAGATGCAAATCAGAGCTATAGAGTGTTACTCCAGTAAGAATCATTGATATCGATGTATCAAGAGACCAATAAATGCTGGTCAGGACAGGAAGGAAAGGGACCCTGGAGCACCATTGTTGGAAATATAAGCTAATACACCCATTACGGAAAATAGTATTGTGGTTCCTTAAAGTAAAACTACAGTCTGATCCACCTATCTCACTACTGGGTATCCAAAGGAAATTTAGTGGGCACATTGAAGAGACATCTTCACCCTCACGTTCAGTGAAACACTGTGGACGGTTTGTATATGCTCGGCCCAGGAAGTGGCACTATTTGGAGATGTGGCCCCGTTAGAGTATGTGTGTCACTGTGGGTGTGGGCTTCCTCATCCTAGCTGACTGGAAGTCAGTATTCTGCTAGCAGCCTTCAGATGAAGATGTAGAACTCTCAGCTCCTCTTGCACCATGTCTGCCTGGATGCTGCCATGTTCTCACCTTAATAATAATGGACTGAACCTCTGAACCTGTAAGCCAGCCCCAATTAAATGTTGTCCTTATAAGAGTTGCCTTGGTCATGGTGTCTGTTCAAAACAGTAAAACCCTAACTAAGACAAATGGTATTCCATAGTAGCCAAGCTGAAGAAGCTCTCTAGGTTTCTCTTGATTGATGGATGGATACAGTGCATATTAAAATAGATTACTACTTGGTCACTCAAAATACTTTGTGCCATTCAACAGAGACTGTGATGCTAAATAAGATAAGCCAACACCAGAAAGCCAACTACCTCAAGAGTTCACTCATAAATGGAATCAGTATGAGTTAGAAAACAAGAGTAAGATGTTTGGAGCGAGTTGGAAGTGTGGGTCATAAAATGTCGGCTAACAGGCACTAATGTACAGTTATGGAAGAGCAAAGTCTGGCCTGCCACTGCCCAGTGTGGTCACTGTGCACGACAACAGCACTGTGTATTTCAAAAAACTATAAGGAATGATTTTGACTGTTCTCATGATAGGTAAATTATAAATGTTTGAGGAAATAGACTCGTATTTTATATCATGTGATGTGTGTCCGTATTACAATGTAAGTTGACACTCTGTCAACATGTACAGTTGTATGCTGTAATGTATAACCCAAGAAATTTTGGAAGTGGCCATTTAATTTCCGATAAAATAAGATGCTGCTCTGGAACACGCAGTTCCGTGGCTAAGCACATATTTAGTTTGCAAAGGTCTATGGGATACATCCTCCACCCATAAAACATACACACAAGCCCAACTATATATGCTATTTCTTGCATGATAGCAGATTTATTCAACAAATAATAATCCTATTCACCTATCTATAAATGAAGGTTGAGACATAAGATGCATCTTAAATTAAAGTTAATATTGACACCATAGTTTTGCTTGAAATTTTTGTGTTTAACAAACAGGAAATAATGACCTGATCCTTCGGTGTTTTTTGTACTGACCACTAGAGGGCAAGACAATCTAGCAGATTAGAGTAAGCCTAATTCTACCCTACAGAGGGCAGTAACCACCATGCTGGGCAAACGCGCCCCTGTGCTCCACCGCGTCCCAGCTACTCACATCTGGCACCCCTGTGCTCCACGGCGTCCCAGCTACTCACATCTGCCGTCTCCTTTGTGGGTGATTGAAGAGAGGAAGAAAAGACTACGGTCCTCTCAAGTAAACAATTTGTTGGCTGGCTCTTCTGAAGTTATTAGGGAAGTAAATTTCGTTAAACAGTTTTGCTTTTCTAGATTTAAGTAGTTTAAGTTTGAAGTGAGACGAAGGAGAGCCTCGAGTTAGACGATAAATCTTCACAAAAGGGAAAAGAGAAAACATGTGAAAATCATCTTCAATCAAAGGGACCCAGGGTTCCGGCTTGCCTGTTCTGTAAACACAACGCACGGGTTTATCCTACAAGTCTAAATCTTGAATTAGCAACATAAATAACCCTCCAGGGAAACAAAGGAAGGCTGGGGGGGGGGGGGGGGCATGCAGAGGGAAATCTCAGGAGTCTCAGACCCAGCATCTGTGACAAGGCCCAGCGTCCCTGATGCTAAGCCTCAGTGGCCTGAACTGACAGAGTGGCTTTCGAGTCCACACTGAACAGGGGAGAACCTCTTCTACTCAATCTTGGGGGTGGGAAGTGCGCATGTGCACAGCTACAAAGGCTCCATTCTGTGCACTTCTCTAACAATCTTATTATAAAAATGAGTCAAATGAGAGATAATATTTTGCTGTCACTTTATACAATCTGTACTTTTTTCTTTTTTGGTTATTTGTATGCATCTCTACCACTGGTATTTGAAGATAAATTTTTGACCCTTTCCTCAAAGAAATCAACAAACGGGAAAAAAACTGTTAATTTTTTGTTTTTAAGAAAGAACCAAGGCTTGACTGGCACGCGCATGCCACGTTAATCTTCGGCGCTGTGGCACAGGGAGTAAATTAAGAATCTGAGACTAGACAAGCAGAACTGTCTCTGACCCTTCTCTCAGCTGAGAGATGCCCTGTCTGGATCCAGGGACAGGAAGAACCTTGGCCAGCAGCCAGAGATGCCTGAACTGAGACCCTGCGAGTTCCCCCAGCTTTGTAAACTGATTTTCGGCTTTACTGCACATTCGTCCTTGCAAATGTTTCTCTGGTTCTACACTCTTTCTTCATCAAGTCGGCTATCAAACATGTAAGCCGATCTCTTCCTTGGGGTCACCTTACAATATGAAGTAAGTTTATGTATGATGTCTGCTTAAGCCATGTGCTCTCAATAGCCCCAGTTCTGAACCTCATAGAGACAAAGGGAAAAGATATTCCTCTCTTACAGAATGAAAAGGGGTCGATTTGGAGATAGTTGACAGGAGACTTTTGACATTGTTTTTGATTTTTGCTTTGTTTCCCTTGAAAGTTTCCTTCCTTACTCTATATTTGTTTTTAGGGTTGGGATCATGTGGCTGCAGCTGATTAAGTATTTATGGCATTTGACTTTGTGTGGTTACACCTGGAATGCACTGGCTAATCGCCACAGTACAGGGGCTGTCCTATTGAGTGAGCCTCTCCTGGGGTATCATCAGTACAATTGGAATTGCTCTTTGGGATGGAGCCAGAGAAACCACTGTGAACTCAAGACACAATATCTGAGGGGAAAAAAGAGAAAAGGATTCTGGAATGATTGCTAACTTACTTTCTGAACAAAACTTTATCTTTTTTCAATCTTTCTCCAAATAAGAGGATTCACAACTTTAGCTCTGCCTTAGAATATGTCAGAGACATCTCTATAAATCATCTAAGGACCAAATTAAATTTGGGGACAAGAAGACAGAAAAGGACTTCGTGTGTGTGTGTGTGTGTGTGTGTGTTTTAAATTTTATACTACATTTCAATTTTATTTATTTTGTGTGAGTGTGCCCATGTGTGCTGGGGATTGGAGTGGGGCATGTTTATGAATGACATAGGAGGTGCTCCCCACTGCTGGTCACATTTTCTACTTCCCCTGAGAGATGGCTCCCTGATGAGAGCACGGCTGCTCTCGAAGAGGACCCGGATTCAGTTCCCAACACCCACATGTGGCTCACAACCAACCACCTGGAAGTCCAGTTCCGGGGGTTCTGAGTCCCTCTTCAGGGCAACTACACATATGTGTTGATCGTATAGAGAAGCAGGCACCCACATAGACAGAAACAAAAGTAAGGTAAATGGTTAAAGGACCTTTTCGTGTGGGGCTAGGACTTTGACACATCTTTCTGTTTCAAGATAAATAGAAGTCATTCTCCTATAAATGACATCGAAATGTAATCACAACAACAGAGGGGCTTATCAGTATTTGAGCAGCCATCAGGTGTTAGTTAACCGCAGCCCTTCACCAGCTGTTTGCACTTATTCTAAAATATGCTGATTTTTATTGGGAGAGCAAGTCACATTTTTCTTAATTCCATTCACTTTTCTGAAATCGTTTCCAAAGTACATTTGTTGATCAACAACGACACATTTTAGAATTAGAACATGCAGTGAAAAACAGACAAGCTTCTGAGTGTTTTCAAATGCCTGGCACAGTTACCCTTGAGACTCGATCAATCATAAAGTCTCAGAATTTTCAGAATGATGATATTTTAAACATCCTTCCCGGGATCTTAACACTCTTATTTGAATAGCCAAAATTCTTGTTCATAAAGAAAATACACTAAGTTCAGCAGTTCTTACAAAGAACCACAACCTACAGTCAATAAAGACATAATTTCAAATTCAGGTCTCCTGGTAAGGTAACAGCCCCCAATGAAATCCCATGTGGACAC
Organism: Uromys caudimaculatus; assembly: GCA_028551405.1. Classification (NCBI taxonomy): domain Eukaryota; kingdom Metazoa; phylum Chordata; class Mammalia; order Rodentia; family Muridae; genus Uromys; species Uromys caudimaculatus. Next base: position 59,724,086 of record CM052707.1, on the reverse strand, counting down.
GGACCACTTTAGTTCTTATTTTGCACTGAAAATGTTACACCTTGAGAGGTCAGTCAGGATTCCGGAAAGTCTACTGTATACTCCCCAGTATGAGCTTCGTCTTGTTTAAATTTTGCTTTCCTATTCTCTTCTCTAAATACTACACTATGGCCATCTGTTTCCTTACACAGACGTTTACATTCTAGGCTAACATGCTTTTATGACCGAGAACGTAAAATGTGTTTGTTTCTTTCAGAGACTGTGTGACTCGTTCACTTAAAGATATTCAGTCTAAGTCCATCCATATCTCTGCTAATTTTGTGATTTTTTTTTCCTTTAGAGCTGAATAATATTCCATTCTTACATGTACCATATTTTCATTACCCACTCGTCCATTGCTGGACAACTACTACGTTGATGAAGACTTGTGTTGCTATAGGAGCAGTAACGAACATGAATATGCAAATAGCTCTTGGTAGGGAGTGGAGTTCTCTGAAAGCCTCTATGAGCCAATTAGCTCCAAAATCTTAAATTACCACACTCAACCTTATGGTGCAGAGAAGAAAGCTGCAAGAAACGGGAATACAACCCTCATGTGTGGCATCCAATTCATGACAGACCTTACGCTGTAAATATAAATGTATAGAATTTCATAAGAAATTGAAAATCAGAACAGTTTACCCCTACCGGGAAAACTCTGGAGCGGTGTCCATTTTAAATAAACTTCACACCCTCAATAGCTCAGTAAACCAGTGACAGTTAACATCAATTAGACCATTAGCAAAATCAAGCCTCTAAGAAGAAGCGTCAGTATTCAAAAACTTAGATCCAGCACTGGAGGGCTCTGTTGATAGAGCATTTGCCTAGCATAGGTTCGAACCTCCAGTATCACATAAACCAGAGGTGTTTATGGAGAAATAAATGCTATTTGCCTAAGCATTGCTGTGATAAGCAAGGCAAGGCTACACAAATAGTCAACTTCCCCAGAAACACCTTCCTCACCAGTTTCTAAGGTTATCTACTACATAGCACCATCTAGAATGTTCCTCAGCCACATCTGATTTGCCCTGGGGACTCTGAAAGTATTTCTATTCGAGACCCTTTCCAACTCAAGAAATTTTTATGTGACAGTACATACCTAGGGATATAAAATATCTATACAAACCAAATACTTACTGATATCCATAAATCAATTTATTATAAAATAATCATTTATGATGTATATTATTTTTGCCATCTATTTAAAATGAATGTAAACAAGCTGCTTATATACACATAAAAACCTAAAGCTTGTCCAGATATTTAATACTATAAGACAGAGTATTTTCAACACTTTTCAGAGTTGATTGATTCTTCATTTCATACTAATGGATGCCGAGAATGTTACCTATTACAAAAATAGGTAATACATAGATTGGGAGAAATGTTGAAACGCTCAAAATCCTGCTCTAATCCCAAGGCAAGATTAATGTTATTTTTTGTGAGCGTAAAAGTCAAGCCAGCAACTAAAACAGCAAATTTAAACTCAAACATTCCAGCACAAGACAATCCACGATGTAGTGATTCGACTCTTACATGCTGGGCGATAACGGTAGAAACCTTTTAAAGTCTTCGTTTACATAATTAAGCAATTATGTTTCCCTAAGAGCAGAAAATCCTGGGTGTTCAGAAAGACGCAGCAGTTTAGAACATTCCAGAGACTTGGGTCTGCACTCGTGTTTCAGGAGGTGTCCTTGGCATTGTGTGGTCTGACTATGCACACAGCGCATGGTGCGCATGCTTAGAGCAAAGGCTGAAGAGACGCTGTGTGAGGTAACACATTGGCAGTGTGCACTGCCAGCATTTGTCAATGTTTGATTTTCAATCCATTTTTAGTCGTTGTGCTTTCAAAATCTTTACTGCTGCGGTTTCACCGCGATCAGTCCTGCTGGCCCACATGGCATCATAGCTCATGTGTAAGAAGCTGTAATCTACCACATGGCTGTACTCTGAGTCCATCCTCCCCCGGGCCCATTCTGAATCTTGATTCTGAAAGGGACCATCAGTGCTCCATCTCCTGAAATTGACATTCTCTCTTATTTCTCAACTTTCTAGTATTTCCTCCTGTCCTAAACTTGACAGGGAGAAGCCCAAGAGCCCCAGGAAGACAGAGAGTGCTAACAGATCCAAGTCGATTGAAGATGAGGTGCCTCTCCTTCATCTCCATCTAGAGGATGAGCGAGAATGGTCCAGCAGCGTGGTGCCTCCTCCCTTTGGAAAGCATGTCTCTGTCAGTGCGGCAAGAAGCACAGAAGAACGTTAGACTTCCCTCTCTGTACCACGTGCCCATGTCTCCGTCAGTGTGGCAGGAGGCACAGAAGAACGTTAGACTTCCCTCTCTGTACCACGTGCTATTTAGAAAAGCTATCAAAAAGGCCACTGTTAATATCCAAATGTGTGACACATGTATCACATCGCTTAGTGGTTTTCAAAGAATTTTTTTATATATACATCTATGAGCTTGGCTATTTTCCCTGCATGTATATGTTTGTATACCACGTGCATGCCTGGTGCCCTGGAGGTCAGAAGAAGGTGTCAGATCCTCTGTAATTGAAGCTGCAGATGGTTGTCAGTGCTGAGTCCTCTGGAAGAGCAGCCTGTGCTCTTAACCACTGAACCATCTCTCCAGCCCCCATTTAGTGATTTAAATATAAAGAAACCGATTTAAATTGGAATAATAGAAAGCCAAGGGCCAGTGTTCCGATATACGCTCCTTTTTATCTGTCCTTCGAGTCTATACAGTAGAACACTTTTATCTTTTAGAAAGTCTAGGAATGGAGATAAATGAAGATAAATTCATTCCTCAGAGCCCACACAGCAAGAGCACACACCTGCAAGCCCACGGTTGGGGAGGCAGCAGTGGGTGGGGTCTCTGGAGCTTGATGGACAGCCAACCTAGCCAAATCAGGGACTTCTACATTAAAAGAGGATGTCTCAAAATACAAGGTGGATGGCAGTTGGTCAGAGAGCACCGGAGATAAACTCGGGCACTCGCTACAGAAGTTTACCAATCTGAGCTGAACCCCTGGAACCCACAAGAAGTTCGAAGATGAGAACCAACTCCACAAAGCTGCCCTCAGACTTCCACATACGTGCTGTCTCATGGGGGACCCCACATGTCATGCACACATGTACAGTATTAACAAATTTCTAAATTCATTATTTAAAAGGTGGAGAACAGGCCTCCACACATACACGTGTACACAAACACATAAACACATGAACACACACACACACACACAAAGATATTCTAGAAAGCTTCTACAGGGAGTTTGGATCATTTATTAATGACTGATCTATTATACCGTCGACTGAACATGTATTTTTTGAGATATTTGAACATAGAGGTGTAGCTCCTGAGCTCTGAAGTCGGAGTGTCTTGGTGATAGCCAAGCTTTTTCATATGCTTACAACACTAGGCCAGGAATTTGTTTTGCTTTTCTACAGTATGGGACCAAAGAGGTTGTATCATAAACCTATCAAACTGTCCTTATAGTTTGAATGCCTGATGAGGCCCCCAACCCGGAATCATATACTTCAATACTTAGTCTTCATTTGCTGCTGCTGTTTGGGGAGGTTTGGAGAGCATTAAAAGGTGGATGTGGTTTACCTAAAGCTCTAGAAAGCAGGACTTAGAGGTGATAGCCACTTTCAGCCCGAGCTCCCTGCCCTGTTGCTCCTCTGAGATGGAAGCAAGCCGCCTCATGCTCCCATTTCCACATCTGTAAGTCACCAAGAATGCAAGACCACCAAGATGGACCTCGCCCAGTGAAACCACGAGCCAACACAGATAATTATGCTCTTAACTAAATACACTCAGGTATTTTAGCACTGCCATGCAAATAATAGAACTACTGAGGTACTAAACACAGTACCTGCATTTAACAAATGTCATAAACACGGTTACCTACATAGGTTTTGCTTGTTCCTGTCTCTAATTCTTGCAACCCAGAGGAGGTCTCAGCATCTGACTCACCCTATATCAAACTGGATAATCAGTTGGGAGCTGATGGGGCATGACTGCAGGGCCAGCACTGCAGCGGAAAGACAAGATAGCCATCCCATTTCTTATGAGTCTTTAAGTGAGCCACTTCATACTTGAGGCTCAGCCTTCTCACACAGAGGGAGGAGTGCATGCATGTCACATGGTTGTCATGGGAATTAAAAGATATCATCATGAAAAATTAAAAGCTCTGAACACTGAACTGGGAAAGGTAAATTTTCTTCACTTGGGACACAATAAGAAGGTAAACCCCTACTCAAATCTTCAGGTGTTCAGTCTGAGCTCTCCTCGTCTCTCCCCATCTCTCGTGGGCCTTCCCTGCTTCCAAGGTATCTCCTGGCCCCAGGGTCTTCTGATTCTCTGCTCCTCTTTGGTTCCCTGGAGTAATGGTTCTCAACCTTCCTAATGCTACAACCCTGTAATACAGTTCCTCATGTCTGCCGTTCACGCCAGCCGTGAACTCATTTTTATTGTTACTCCATAACTATAGTTGTGTTACTGTTATGAGCCATGATGTGAGTGTTTGTGTTTTCCAATAGTCTTAGACAACCCCTGTGAAGGGGTGCTTCAAGCATGTGACCCACAGGTTGAGAACCACTGCCCTAGAATAACACACACACACACACACACACACACACACACACACACGCACGCACACGCGCACACGCGCCTGGAAAGCAATTGCTCACTGGTCATTGGGTCTTAGAGATGAAAGACATCTTTCTTTTCTCATGCTGACCTTCCATCTCAGAGACAAACACTGACTCATTCCTGTCTAGGAAATAATTCATTAATTAAATAATTATTTTTAATCCTGACTTGGATTTTACGCACATATACAAGTATCAGATGTCACAGGTACACACAAGTATCCCCACATGTATGTACCATTTGGATGCATCATTGAAATTAATAAAAGACTATTTTGTAAAATGTAAATGATAAGCAACAGAAGTGGTCGTTTATGTATCTCTTTGAAGTATGTGTGATGATTCTTTAATAATATGATCTATACAAAAATATAAAGCCCTAGATAATGAGAAAAGAAATGATTGAATGTTTGAATGAACGCCTGAGTTCTCTTAGTACTAATATAGAAAACATCAACTCTTGGAATGAATGGTCAAGAAAAAACGTCCAATACCCTTAAGTTCTAAACAGGCTGTCTTCAACATTATTGTCTCCATTTACACGTCCTCATTGAAAACACCATGACAACCTTCCAGAGACCAGCAGATGTCTCTTTTACTGGGTAGATAAGAACTCCAGATTGCTGGTTCAGCTAGATCTCCACGCCATTCCAGCAGAAAGACTAGAGAATGTGGAGAACCTGGGAAAGGCATTAGCTTCAGGAGTATGGTGCTCACAGGCCACACTGGAAAGAAAACTAGCTTTGAGTCAGACTGTGTTCTTCAGCTCATCCCTAGGGAAGAGTTTATTGATTATGTTGGCTACAACAAGAGACAAGGAAGGACTTTACTGGACAAGCAGAAAAGATAGAATGTCATTTAGAGTATTCTTGAAGACTCATGCTCAAGTGAACTTAGCCACTGGAAAGTAGACCCACACTGAGAATACTGAGGCCTTTCTGTCCATAATTGGGTTGCTCTCCCTGCCTGTCCGTAGTCTCATGTGAGCCACAGAAGCTTGTACTGCCACAGAGGAGACGATGATCAGAAGCCCAGTCCTTACATCTGAGCAGAGCAGATCTATGTAGGAGTTCCTGATTACTGCACAAACAATAACAAACAAGCATTTAGAGATGCCTAACTAGAGGTTCAAACCTTCATAGGTCATAGCCAATGAAATATAGGGTCTCACAATTTCAGCAACTATGGGTTAGGCTTCTCAAAAACAACTAGTTTCATGGCTGGACAAAATTTTAATATTTTAATCAGCTATACTGAAAAAAAAATCAAAAAGATAACCTCAGGGTTGTTGGTGTATAGATGAGATGCATTATATACTTCTCTTCAAATATTTTTGGTCTGAATTTTAAAAAATAAAATAAAACAGTTGAGACAGGGATGGAGAGGTGGCTCAGTGGTTAAGAGTGAATACTTCTCTTCCAAAAGACCTGAGTTCAATTTTCAGCTGTCTTGGGGTCTCTCTTGCTGTGAAGAGACACCATGACCACAGTAACTCTTATAGAGGAAACTATTTAATTGGGGCTGGCTTGCAGGTTCAGAGGTTAATATGCAGGCAGACATGGAGTTGAAGAAGGAGCTGAGAGTTCTACACCCAACTCAGCAGGCAGCAGGAAGAGAAAGTGACAGTTGGTCTAACTTAAGCGCCTGAAACCTCAAAGCCTGCCCCCAGTGACATACATCCTCCCACAGTGCCACACCTAAACCAATAAGGCCACAGCTTCTAATAGAGCCACTCCCTCTGGGCCTATGCAAGCAATCTTCATTCCAACCATTTTACAGGCCCACTTTGGGTAATGATCAATTGTGAAGAATCCTGCTGTCGATAACACCTCTGGCCTCCATGGGCACCCACACTCATGTGCACCTACCCCACACACATACAGGCATGAGATCCTGCAGACGGGATCCTCATCACTACTGCACCACACAGGCCCCATCTGTACTTAGTTAAAAATCTGAAAAGTAGCTATCAAGAGTGTAAAGACACACTGGTCACTGAGTTCACTTAAATGCAGGCTTCCCCAGATCAATACACCTTTATAAAAGCACACACTGGGCTGGAGTGATGGCTCAGTGGTGAAAAGCACAGTTGTTCTTCCCAAGGACCTGGGTTCAATTCCCAACACCTACAGGGTGGCTCACAGCCTTCTGTAACTCCAGTTGCATTGAATAGAATGCCCTCTTTCGGTCTTCTCCATAATCAGGCACACACATGTGATACACCTATATGCATCTGTACAGATAGAACAGATAGAATAAAATAATAAAATGTACAATAATAAAAAGAAGTGTTACTGAGAGATGCAAGTGTTGAGCACATTGACACTTCTTACATTTTCATTTTAAAATTCCCCACCACTGGTTGAAATATGTCTATGCAGTAAACTTGCCTTAAGTGAGCGGGGAAAAGATTAAAATGGTCAAAAGATGAGGAAAGACTGTTGGTGGCCATGGGGTGCGTAGAGAAAGCCAGCTTGGTCATGAAGGAAGAGATGCTCCCAGCACTCATGAGTGGAAAAAACAAGCAGCAGAACTCAGCTTTATCACAAAATCAACCGATTCATTTATAAGGACTTTCCCAAGGGAATTGTTTAAAATCACAATCAATGAAAAGATCTTTAAGGAAAGAAAGGGAAATGAATCACTTTAATTCAACCCGATAAGAGCTTCTCTTTATTCTCTGAGTAATAGATTCCTTCTCCAGACCCTCCAAGGGCAGGTCTCCACAGTCAGCAGAAAGAGAAGTTGAGCAATTATTTGTTGAATTTTAATTTGAACAGCTGTAGATCAAAATAATTTAGGTCAATTATGATCAAGGATTCATGTCAGTGTGATGGCCTCTGGTACCTGAGTTAATGATCCCTCCCTCACTGTAGTCCCGAAAAGAAAACTCACTGAGAGATCAGGAGAACTCAGTGACATTCTTTTGTCCGTATCCACCATTTAACTAGTGATTATGAATCTCTCTGATTTGTACTCTATCCTCTGAACACTACAGAAAGTATATACAATTGAGCTATTTTGCTAAGCAATGAGAAATTACACTGTAAATAATTTCACAAATATGAAATACCAGGTAGATGGCATAGCTCAATAGATACAGGTTGTAGTAGTTTGAATATGTGTGGCCTGCGGAGTGGCACCATTTGGAGGTGTAGCCTTGTTGGAGTAGGTGTGTCACTGTGGAGGTGGGCTTTAATACCCTCATCCTATCTGCCTGGAAGCCATCCTTCTGATGAAGATGTAGAACTCTCAGCTCCTCCTGTACCATGCTGCCATGCTCCCACCTTGATGATAATGGACTGAACCTCTGAACCTGTAAGCCAGCCCCAATTAAATGTTGTCCCTGTAAGAGTTGCCTTGGTCATGGTGTCTGTTCACAGCAATGAAACCCTAATTAAGACACAGGGTCTTGCCTGTGGACCACTAAGCTTTAGGACCCAACTTCAATCCCTGGGGACCACCTGGTGGAAGAAGAGATCTGACACCCCCAAGTTGTCCTCTGACCCCACATTTGTGTTGAGGCTCATGTGGGCTCCTGTGCACACACATATAGAGGGAGAGACAGGGAGGGAGACCCACTGATAAAATGAAAATAAAATGCAAAGGTAATGTGGCTAATGACAGTGAGCCCGCATGGGCCATTTTCCTTCGTCCTTCTGTATTTGGGTCATATGAACATTTCTTTAGTATAACGGTGAAGTGCACGTGGTTCAAAAGGCAAGGCCGTATAAAGTTAAAACAAAAAAAGCAGGGCCTGAAGGTTGGTTCACCAGGTAAGGGCGCTTCCTCAGAATTTGTAACTGCAGTTCAGTCCCAGGGGACCACTGCCCTCTCCAGGCTCCTTGAGCATCGGGCATGTACCTGGCACACAGGAGTGCATTCAGATAAACCTCTATACATATAAAATACATTTTTAAAAAATGCAAAAGCAGGTGTATTCGGGAAGGAAAACGTGACACAAGGACATTCATTAGAACCTTTTTGGAAATGACTTAGAATATTTTACAACATAAATAAATTTATAGTATAATAATATTAATAAAATATATGATAGTTTTATTTTACAAAATGACTAGACTCCCCGCAGGCGAATAAAAATGGATTTTTTTTCAATTTATACATGCTAAAATATCATCAAGCTACCCTAAGAACCCAATATGATCAGACTCATCTGCTACAAAAGCAGTTCTTCCACAAGTTGAAAATGGCCTTGAGCTTGACTGGAGCTCAAACTATGCCACCCTGGCCTTTGTTGTCATTAGGAATAATAATAATATATTCCAAGTGTGGCCAATAAAAGCAAGACTATCAGATCTTCTCAGGAAATTTTAGAGTTTACTTGAACTCTAACCTAAATAAGACTAGAGCAGGGGGTTCCACATGAGCCAATCCCCAGACCCTGTGGATTTCCCCCAACCTTTGGTGTTTTCAAGACACAGGCACGTGACTTTAAAACATGAACATCAACATGAGCGAGCACCAAGAAGCTGCAGCAGAATGAGTGAAGTCCATCCGTGAGTGGGTTCTCTGCCCCTCTGCTGTTGTTTCTGTTGCTTTCCATGTTTGAGTTCAAATTTATTTGCTGGCTATAGGAAGGAATGAGAGCTCATGACAAGTTTAGAAATGTCCAGAGATGATGACAACATCTTTTTATAACTCAAGTGTAGGAGGATTCTTTTAGACTGTATGTACTACTTCTAAGACACAGGCAAAGAGATACTGCCCATTTGGCATTTTATTCAAATACTAAGAACTTACGGGTTTTTTTCTCCCTCTTTTAAGAGCGCAGGCAAAACAAAAGTAGTGGTGACTCATGTAAACATGTCGTTCATACCTATCTTGAGAGCCGGCTCTGGATGCAAAAGCTACATTCTAATTTTAATGCTGACAATATTTCATTGCGTGTGTGCATGTGAGTGTGCGTGTGCGCGAGTGTGTGTGTGTGTGTGTGTGTGTGTGTATTGGTATGCATGCAGAGGCATGTGCCTACATGAGCAGATATGAAAGCCAGAGGCTGATAGGCTGATATCAGATTCTTTCTTCTATCACTCTGCACCTTATATTGTTAACAAGAGTCTTCCACTGAACCTTAACCATCTCAGCCAGGCTGGCTGGACAGCATGCCCCGAGAACTGCCCTGCCTATCCCTGTACAGGAACCATGACATGTGACTCCATTCCCAGCTTTTCCTGTGAATATCAGGAACCCAAATTCAGATTCTCTCTTTGCACAGTGAGTTTTTACTGAATGAACATCTCCCCAGTCCTCCTTAGCAGTTTTATCCAGAAATTTTGGTGATTAGATAAACACTAATGTGTATATTAAAAATATTGACTTTTCCTATCTCAACAACCTCGGATTATAGAACTCTACTGAAAAAAAAAAAAAAAGAAAATGGAGCCAGTGGCTGGATCCGCAGACAAAAGCCCTAACCTGGAGGATCTGATGACCACAGTGCAAACATGCGATGTTACAGTGGCACGAGAGAACAGACTCCTGAAAGTTGACTCCTGACTTCCACATATGCTGGGGAGCACATGCACACATACACACACTCTTACACACATATACAAATACACACACACACACACACCTACACACCTACACACATATATGCATACATACATCCACATACATGCACATATATTCACACACATACACATATACTCATACACACTCACACACAAATACACACACATACACACATACACTCATACACACTCACACACAAATACACATACACCTACACATATGCACACATACATTTACACACATACACATACATGCAAACACTCACATACATGCACACATACACATACATACACACCCGTGCACACACTAACAACAAAAATAATGACAATTTTTTTTAAAAAGAAAAGAAAAAGAAACCTAAATGCACAAGATGATTCGAACAGCTTGGGATTCTCCCTCTGACTCAAACAGAAAAAGCATGTTTAAACTCTGTCCTTTAAAAAGAAGTCTAACAATTATGCATGTAGTCGCTTCTTTTCCTGAAATGGAAAAGTGTATACCTTGGTATCTCTGATATCTCTGGCTGTGCATACTCATTTTACAGACTGTTTTATAAAAGAGAACAAAGGCAGGAAGATGGTGCCCTTCTGTGTTCAGTCTTGGGAATAAAACAGTAGAAAGATTTAGGAACGTGCGCCCTTTTTTTTTTTTTTGAGCAACGCTGCAAACACAGAGAGATAAAGCCCAGGTTGTGCCCATGCCAGAGGCCAAGAAAACATGAAGACTGGAAGTCCGGGAGGAGCTGGGAAAAAAGGACGGCTGATCCTACAGAAAACAGTAGAGGGGCGTGGCCCAGACCCTAAACCCCACCTCTTTCTAATTGACCGGCTCCTTTCCAGGATAGCTGCAGGAATGTCACAGTATCCTCACCCTGGTAGCCAAGAAATAGAAGTACCACATTTTCACGCCATTTCTTGTGTGCTTGGCATGTGTGCTTTATAGAAGTCTTTGGATGCAGGGCTGAGCGTATCTACTGGACCCATTAGTACAGCAAACCGGCTCAACTCATAAAGACACAAATGTTAATCTTGTAAAGTCAAATCCCTCACCAGGAAGGTTACATGAACACTTCCAAGAGCACATAAACCGCGGGCACACTGCCATGAACTTTTCTCCACATCAGCTGTCAAAATAAAACACATTTATGTCTTCTACTTTTAGAAACAAAACTGGCTTTCGTTCCCCAAAAGAAAATAGCTCATTATGTTCCCTGACTGTAAAACCCTATATATGCTTCAGTTAACAAAAGTTCAACAATTACAAAGAAAAAAAATTTTCCCAAATCTCTCAGCCCAGCATGTGCGTGATACCATGATAAATCTTCAAACATTGTCTATCATTCCTATAAAAATTCTATAAATGAGACATGCTAAATGTGAAATTCTATAGGGTTTTCTCACGTCTCTACGTACAGAGAGTTTTGACTTGTTGATTGGTTGGTTTGATTGATTGATTGATTGATTGATTGATTGATTTTGAGACCAGGTCTCTTGCAGCTTTGGCTGGCTTGGGACTCAATAGGAAGCCAAGGGTAACCTTGAACATTTATCTTCCTGCCTCCATCTCTAGGATGCTAGGATCCGGGTGTGTGCTGCCATATCCAGTTTCTCACAGTATTTAATGAGTGTAATCTCTGCTTTTTATATTACAATATTTTCTATAGCCATTATGTCTAGTATGAAAAATCTCAGGTTATTCCAAATCCTTCTCTGTCATGAACAATGCTGTGAGGGACCCCTGCGTGCTTGGGTGTGACATCCCCTGTGTGCTTGAGTGTGACACACCTTCCCATCTTGTGGAGGTATTACTTTAAAGGTACATGCTTAAGAGTGATCTTTAGATCTAATGTCAGGTCCATCTGAAAGTGGGCTTCAACACGATACAAAGAGCTCTTGCTTTTAGAACATTTGATTTGCAAAAATGTCTAAGATTGGTAATATGAAAAATACTTGATTTTTAGTGCTAGGTAATCTGAATCAACATCTAGATAATCGGTACTTATGCATATGCCAATGATTTCCAAATGATGAATGCATAAAAATTATATAATTCAGTCGAATAAATGAGCCATGTGACACTTGGGTCAAGCTGGGTTTTAAACAAATGTGTCCGATTGCTCATTGGACATGCTACTGCAGAATCCACTCTTTGCCGGTTTTTAAAATAACAATGAAGAAGATCATCCAAGTTTATATAAAAAGATTGTTTGAACATCCTCCCTCTTCAAGATACAGCTCTATAGGCTAAATATTTTAATTAACGTTTCAATGAAAACGCAGATGCAGCAGATTTGAGGCTAAAGCAGACGCGGACCTAGCCAGCGATGGCCCAGCAGGATGACATTTCAGAAATTTGCAAATATTGTAAACGCATGTCACTTTGTTTCAATATTTAATTTTGAAAATTTATACTTGAAAATATAGGAAGTTTTCAGGAGCTGTAGAGATGGCTCAGCAGTTAAGAAGATACAGCTCTGGAAGAGGGCTGGGTTCCTTTCTCAGCACCGTGGTTTACAACTGTAGGTTTGTGACGCATTACTCCAGCTCCAGGAGATTTGGTACCCAGGGTCTCTACAGGCAAACACAGACACGACTACACCTATAATTTAAAAATACAAATAAATCTTAAATCTTTTTCACAAGATAAGCCAGCTGTCCATATTTAAAAGCCCTAGGTTTAATATTGTAATTTAAAATAAATTTACAACTATATTCTAAGTGTTGAGCTCTAATGTCTCATGCAGTGAATATCTGTCTATAACATCTACGTAAGGGAAAATTTTCTGAGCTTGAAAATAAGAATGGAAGGAATTGTGAGTTGAAAGATGTGAGACACGTAGCTTAGCACAGCACCCATCAAAAAGGCACCTTGAAGAATCTGATGGACAGACAGCCCACACCACAGGGAAGAAGGATGACTAGGGATGCTTTGCTTCTGTTTCCAAATCTTGGACATTACGCATATTTGTCTTGACAGTATTTTTTAATTCTGTACTTGAGAGAAAATTTTGAATGTTCATTGAAGATGAGTCTTTAAAGAGCAATAAATAGGCTCACATCTGCTTTAAACTAGGGTTTATAGGACTTCGTATGCACGATGAGAATTCTAAGATACATTGTGCTAAGAATAAACCACAGAGCCACAAAGGAGAGCCAGACACCGCCGATGTCATTCCTCAAACCACCGACATCTTGCGTATAAAAAAGAACAGGTTATCAATGACAACATGCTTAAAGAGGCATAAAAAGAATGGTAAGGAAAGCTGGCAAGAAGAGAGAGAGAGAGAGAGAGAGAGAGAGAGAGAGAGAGAGAGAGAGAACTTCCCCTGATAATGCAGGACATCTGGATGCTTTAATGAAACATATGGAGCCTAAAGATTGGCTGAGTGCTCCTTCTGCTGTCTTATAGAAACTCTAGAACTCAAGAGACTACAGTTTCTTATTTTAAAGCAAACATGAAAAAGAGGATTCTTTTAAATTTTTTTGTACTATAAATTTCATGGTAGACTGAAAGTGCAGGCCTGACTTCCTGGGCATGTCTACCATAGTTATATGCCCAGAGTTTACATTTCGTGACAGACAGGAATGCCAGGTTATTAATATATGGATACTAATAGCAGAACATCCTGGAGACTCTGAAAACAAAGGCAGTTAATGTATATTCTCTAAGGACAGCCAGTATTCAGTGGAGTGGATAATAAGAACCAAAGAACGCAACTGTGAGAGTTTAGGGACCAATTGTTTACATCTTAAAACTAAGCCTAAAGTTAAGCAATCAATCTTGGTTACAATTTAAAGTCAAAACAAGATTGTACTCGGACAAGGCATGGAAAATTACTCGACAGAAAGCTTAGGTAAAACTGTAGCAATTATTGAATAATTAAGGTATACCCATCCTTCCGACATTCAACAAACTTCTTGAAAAGACACATCTGGAGACCCAGTGCAGGCCCTGGGGACATTCAGGCCTCTGCAGGATGCTCTTCAGTCTTCACTGCAGACCTCTGAGAAGGAATCCAAGACAGAGAAATGACTAAAGATGCCATTCAATCAAGGAACCCACTGTGTCTCACACCCTTTGCTAAATATCCCCATCTTACACACACACACACACACACACACACACACACACACACACACACACACACACACCTTCATTGGATTTAAACACCTACTTTGAATTATAAAGAACTAAATGTGAATGGCTCTGGCTGCCTAAGTCAGCCTGCACAGGCAGCCTCAAGCCTGTCTGAAGACAGCAACACCAAGAAATGTAAGTTTACAGGGCAAGAAAACTATGTCAGCTCAATTGACTTATCTCTCTGTGTCTGTCTCTCTGTCTCTCTCTCCCTCCCTCTGTCTCTCTCTCCTTCCTTCCCTCTCTCTGTCTCTCTCTCCCTCTCCCTCTCTCCTTCCCTCCTTCCCTCTCTCTTTCTCAGTCTCTCTCTGTCCCTCCCTCCCTCTCTCTTTCTCTCTGCCTCTCTTTGTCTCTGTTTCTCTCCCTCCCTCCCTCTTTCCCTCCCTCTATCCCTTCTCCCCATCTCTCTCTTTTCTCTCCCTATCCTCCTATCTCACTGTGCCTCCTCTCCCCCCTCTTCCTTGCATTTTTTCTCCTCTCTTATTTTCTCAATCTCTCTCTCTGTATCATTTTCTCTCTCTAGCCCCCTCTTGCCCTCCTCCCTTCCCCCCTCTTTTCTCTCTTCCTCTTTTTCTGTGCGTCTTTCTCTCATCTTATGTAAGTTGCTGAAGAAGACAGGAAAAGGCAGACACCTTTTTGGGAGATTCCATTCCTGCTGAACCTCTAGAAGAGAATCAGCAGTTAGAAGCTTTGGCAGAGCCTGCCAGACTTGTTTATGTGAGCATTTTAAATTCTGCACACAAAGAAAGGACTCCTGTTTCAAGGAAGCTAGCCACCCGAGGACAAACTCTGAGATTCATACACATCAGCGTGCGTATTGCAGAAGCATACACACATGCACACAGACTTGCACAGGCATGCGCACATGCACACATACATGCACAGGCACACGCACAGGCACACATACGTGCACAGGCACACGCACAGGCACACAGATGTGCCCAGGCACCAGCACAGACACACAGATGTGCCCAGGCACCAGCACAGGCACACAGATGTGCCCAGGCACCAGCACAGACACACAGACGTGCACAGGCATACGCACATGCACACAGACGTGCACAGGCATACGCACATGCACACAGATGTGCACAGGCACGCGCACAGGCACACAGATGTGCCTAGGCACACGCACATGCACACAGACGTGCACAGGCACACGCACGGGCACACAGACGTGCACAGGCATGTGCACATAAATGGACACACACAAATCAATTTAATGCTGAGTTGGAATAGATTCTTTCTGGCAGAGAACAACTGTTGGAGGAGAAGCACTCCTTTTAAAAGTGTGTGCATGGACTTCCAGCCTCCATCTGGCGGCCAGGGACCTCAGCTTGGGCCACAGGGCTCCATAGCCAATTAGCGCCGGGAGAGGGATACCCTCCCAGGAGCTTGGAAAAGTCAGGAGTGGGCCTAAGACAAGCTCCACAGCTCACCAGGAACTGCACCGAACCTGCGAGACACAGGGACTGCGGTAGGTGGGCATAGAAACCCCCTGGATCCCAACAGCGGCGGCTGCAGCAGGAGACATCTGCCTGGGCCACCAGGGTTCCATAGTCAAGGAGCTCCAGGAGAAAGTTACTCACCCAGGAGCATGGAAAAAACACCTCTCAGAGAGAGCTTGTCTTCAAGGAGTATTGATACAGAGGCCTGCAGGTGAGAAGAGCCATAGCCAGAAAGTAAGATCAGCTGACATCAGAGTTAACAAGATGGCAAAAGGCAAGGGTAAGAACCTAAGGAACAGAAACCAAGGCCACTTGGCATCATCAGAACCCAGCTCTCACACCACAGCAAGCCCTGGAGTCCCCAATACGCCAGAAAAGCAAGACTCAGATTTAAAATCATTTCTCATGATGATGATAGAAGACTTTAAGAAAGAAATGAATAACATCCTTAAAGAAACACAAGAGAACAGAGGTAAAGAACTAGAAGCCCTTAAAGAGGAAACACAGATATCCATTAAAGAATTACAGGAAAACACAATCAAACAGACAAAGGAAATAAACAAAACCATTCAGGAGCTAAAAATAGAAATAGAAACAATAAAGAAATCACAAAAAGAGACAACCCTGGAGTTAGAAAACCTAGGAAAGAGATCAGGTGTCATAGATGCAAGCATAACCAACAGAATACAAGAGACAGAAGAGAGAATCTCAGGAGCAGAAGATACCATTGACAACATCGACACAACAG
>CM052707.1:59670681-59707047 GCA_028551405.1 Uromys caudimaculatus | reverse complement strand
GAAGTTTGGACCACCAACCAAAGAATACACATCTATGGACCCATGGTTCGGACCACATATGAGGCAGAGAACGACCTCGATGGCCATCAGGGAGAGAGGAGAGGCCCTTGGGCCTGAGGGTGTTAGAGGCCCCAGTAAAGGGGAGTGTCAAGGTGGGCGGGTGGGTGGGAGGTGGAATTCCCCCATAGAGGTAGGGATGTGGAGGGGATAGGGGGTTTCCAAAGAGGAGACCCAGAAAAGGGGAAACATTGGAAATGTAAATAAAGTATCATAAATAAAATATAAATAAATAAATAAATAAATAAATAAATAAATAAATAAAAGTATGTGCATGTGTGTGTGCATGTGTGTGTGCATGTGTCTGTGTGTGTGGCTGTGTGTGTGTGGCTGTGCATAGCTGTGTATGTATGTGCAGGTGTCTGTCTGTGTATGGTGTGTGTGTGTGTGTGTGTGTGTGTGCATGTGTTTTTGTGTGTATGTGTATGTCTATATATGGATGAGACACCTACATGAACCCCAAGCTTAGCTAGTTTAAAGGGGAACATTTGTAGGTACCGCTTATGTCTCAAGAGAGACCCTGACAACTGAGTTTACCCCACCTGTGAACCCCAGCCTCCAGGTATCCAGTACTGCTGGCAGCCCCGTTTTCCAGATCTTAGGGGTTTCCACAGCCCAGGGCGCAGGTGAGAGCTATGTAGCACATTACCTGCCATGCCAGCTAGGTGTCTATTGCTGTGATAAGGACCTTAGCTAAAATCAACTTGTGGAGGAAAAGGCTTACTTTATCTTATACTTTCAGGTAATAGTCCCTCACTGAGGGAACTGAAGACCCGGGCCTAGAGGCAGGAGCTGAAGCAGAGTCCAGGAGGAGTGCTGCTCACTGGTTTGCTCAGTCTGCTTCCGTATTCGGACCAGGACCACCTTTCCAGGGGTGGGCTGGGTCCCCCTGTGTAGGCAAAGTGATCCGGGCATTTCCGCAGTTGAGATTCCTCTTGCTATTAACACTAGCTTATGTCAAGTTGCAAAATGAACCAGAACAAAGGACTCTGCCAGTTTCACATACAAACATGTCCATATTCAGCCATAAGCTTTTCCGTTTTATTCACCTGCAAGATCTCAACATTAATGCCACCATCGTATGAGCATAAATAACCTTAAAATTCTGTCTTTTTTAAATGACCAACTCTCTCAACTGTGGGCTACTGTAAAATGAAAAGTAAGTTACATGCCTTTGGCTGCGGCCACGCGGTCTCTGCAGGGCACAGCGTGTGAGTGCTTCTCTGATGGGACTCTGCTGTGGCGAGGCCCATGGAGATCCCTTCCTGACTCAGCAAGGACCTGTGGTGAATTCGGTGGCCTCTATGCTTATTACCTAGATCGTGTGTGCTACAAGCTCTCCTTGCTTGCGCCATGTTGTTTATGTTCATAGCCATATTGAGTTTCACTTTGTGGGTCCAAGGGCAAGGCCGGGGTCATGTAGGCTGGAAACTCGTGGATGATTCTATGCTTTTCTCAATATTCTTATTCTTTCGAGGGGTAAAATCCTCCTCTCCTCTCTTTGCTTCCATTGATCCTCCAGATGGAACCATTAATCCTGTGAATTTTGGGACGTTTGTAATCACGTCTTAAGAGAAACAGCTGTAGTCACACTGAGTCAGCCTGTGGCGGTTGTGGAGAACGGTGAGTCCATAACTGTTCTGAGGTCTGATCAACCGAGACTCGAAATGGGGAAGCTATGTCTGATCAATAGATTTAAAAATGGTTCTTAGAAAGATGATGTCAGGAATGATAGGTACATTGAACAGGTCTCTGTGCAATTTAAAAAGTATTATGACTGGGGGTGCTATTTGATGACTGGACTTATATCCACAAATGTTTAATCTGTCTCTCACCTTGCATAACTATGCAAACACATTTGCTAACAGCTGGGTATGTGCTCATGTCTACAGGACATGCTTAGTTAGACATATTTTTTGGGGGGGGGCTTGCTGTAACTGTGCTTTGTAGTATAAAATAAGGTTGGGGGTGATTAATCCAGCAGGAGTGTGGAGAAGGAAGAGAAACTATTGGGGGATTTTTGTAATGATGAAGCTTTTATAATTCTGATGTTATGATTTCTTTTAATAAAATAACCAATGATATCACTGCTTGGGCAAGCAGGGTTGTGATTGTATAAATAATGACTGCTTGAGCTATTCGGGGAGACTGGCTTGACCATCAACAGGTGGTTGGTGTCTTCACTTTCACCAACTCCCCTTCCCTGTCTAAGGACCGGAACCTAGCAGCTGGAACTGGACTCTGGCATACTTTGTTGCTCCAAGAAAGAAGAACCATGGGAAAATTCACGACTAAATCAAAGAAAATCATCCAAAGAAAAAATCCAAAGATGCAAATAGCTTATGTCTAAGGTTCACGATACTCCAGTCTCCCAATGTAGTGGGCGACTGCTCTTGGCTGCAAGCTCTGCCATTCAAGGCACACTGAGTTTGTCTGGAAGGCTCATGTTGGCTCCCGTCTACACCTGCTGCGGGTTTTGGTGGTCCTGCTTGGCACTGGTTGTTAAGTCTCAAACCTTGGGACAAATGGCTGAGGTACCTACTTAAGGTATCAAAGCATATCTGGCCACCAGGTTTGCCCAGCATCCCTCAGCCCCCACCTGTTACAGGGTCCTCCTGGGTTGCCTACCCTGCCCCCTACCTTGAACTCTCCAACCTAGGGGCCTGGATTGTTCTTCCCTATATAACCAGGCATTTTGGCTATCTGCCCTTTTGTATCTTTGCCCTTTGGCTGCTGCACCTCGGTCCCTTCTCCCTTCTCCATTTCCGTCCCCCTCACCCTCCTAGGCTCAGGGTCATGTCCACTCTGAACCCTCCCAGATGTCTCTCTGGTTATGCTCTCCTTTTTATCTACAGTAAACTTTCTCCTCCTTCATACCTAGGAGCAGTCATGTCTTTTCCTTTTTATTACTTTTCACCTCTCTCTCTCTCTCTCTCTCTCTCTCTCTCTCTCTCTCTCTCTCTCTCTCTCACACACACACACACACACAGCTATCTCTTCTATGCTGAGTTCTCTATTGTAACTGAGACTGAACCCCCCCCAACAGTGGTCTCCATTGAGAGGGTTCCAGACCTGCCACACAGTGTCAGGCTTTGGCTGCTCCCAATGACCCCTCCAAGCCTTTAAACCCAATACCACGAAGGGGTGGGAGGATCTTACACCAGACAGTCCCTCAGCCTGTGTGGGATGCAGCCTCAACTGTCTCTGGAGCACAGCTTCTGTGTGCTAACCCTGAGAAGTACCCCAAGAGATTTCACCTGGACAATACAGGTCTCTTCTTAATCGTCGCTAAGATCTCGACTTCAGCTCAACAGTCTCAACAGTCTCTACATAGCAAAGATTTCATTTTAGTGTTTATGGTCTTAATCCTAGCTGATTCTTCTACTCCTGCTGATCAGAACCACAAATTCTTAATTCAAAAGATTACTCAAACAGCCCTGGTAAAGGTTCTGCTTTTCTATGGAGCATCACAAGCCAGGCCTCCATCACCTGTGCTACCTTCTGCATTGGCTCCCAGGTTCCCACACAGTAGCCAATCAAGTTCTGAGCACTCACTTGATAGTGCTAACCGAAGCTCAAATGTCACCACAATTCTCCCCAAAACACATGGCTGGGTCTCTCACAACAACACCCCTGGGACCAATTTCTGTCTTAGTTGGTTTCTATTTATCTGATAAAGTCCACAGCGGAAATCAACCAGGCTGTACTTCATCTTCACTTTCTAGGTAATAATCTCTCACTAAGGGGCATAAGGTAGAAACTGCTATCTGGACAGGAATGCAGAAGCAGGAGCTAAGTCAGAAGGCACGGAGAAGGACTGCTCACTGGCTTACTCCGTTTACTTATACAGCCCAGGATCACATGTTCAAGAAGGCACCACCCACAAGCCTGAGACTTCTCACATCAATCGTTAGTCATGAATATGCCCTACAGATGCTCTCACAGGCCATTGGACAGAGTCATTTTCTTAACAAAAGTCCCTTTTCCCAGATAACTAGCTAGCATCAAGCTGACAAAAATACCAGGACACTTGACTAAAGTCAAATCCCAAATTCCAACTGAAGCTCAATGTTTTTGTAAACTATGTGGAGAGAGATGATGAAGAGGAAGAAGTAACTTTGTAACTAATCAGCTTCTTTAGTGATAGTGTGTGGGTAGGAGCTGCAATAATCACGCCTAGGCTATTGCTACTTACCTACCACCAAGGTATGTCCAAAATTCTCTTTAGAATTTTGCAATTAGAGCTAGGGAAAATTGCAATTTAGAGCTAGGGAAGTTAACAAACCAGAAGAATTGTCACTAACCACCAGGTATTTTTATTTTCCGAACTGTCAAATTAAACTTAATACTTCTCACTTTACCTTTTGCGGAGAATCTGTTGGGGTTGAGTTGTGTAAATATGCAAAAGTGCTTTAAGCAAATAAAGCAAAAAATTGTTGTGTAAAATATGAGAATGATCTTGATTGACAATAGAGACCCAATTGTAAAGTTGTACTTGTAAAGTTGGTAGAGGTTTTGTAGCATTAAGTTGATGTACTACTTGGGTTATATTTACAGAAGCACGTATCTAAACAGTGTTATTAATGATCAGCCCCTTTAGGGACTCTTGAGTTTTAAGACAGATTTCAATATTGCCTCTTTATGGAAAGTAGATGTCTACTTTCTTTACAATCTTTCATCCAGGAAAATAAAAACTACAATGCATAGCTCCCATAACTCATATTATGTAAATTAATACTTTAGTTAGCCAAGACCAAGGCACAATATTTATTGTATTTATTAGATCACAGTGGTGACCAGCTTATTATACACAAAATCATATTGTTTGCAACATGAATACATGGCTCATATCCTCAGAGCACCCAAAATAATTGGAAAAGATTCATTTGTTAAGAGATGATTTTAAAATCCTGTCATTACACCATCCCCACCTCAGGCCAGGTTCAGTGTACACTAGAGGAAGAAATGTGGAGGTGGGGGGGAGAACGTTTGAAACAACTGGAAGTAAGAAAGGACTCCTGTCAGAGTATCTTGTGGACATTACAGGGCCATCACTCTCAGGAATTGAGAGTGGCAATAGTTGTTTGCATAGGACCTGAACAAGCTTAAGCCAGTCAGCATTCCAGCATGGGTCAGGGAGGAGTCAATGAAACCTTGCCTAGTTGAGTAGCTGTGGCAGTTGATGGCTACTCCAGAAAGGAGAGTAATTTTCACAGGAATGTGGCCTCTGGTAAGTTGACCATGTTCCATCTGATAGCCTCACACTCGTTAGGCAAGTAACAACACTAATGGGACTCAGTAAACTATGTAAACACACATAGATACACACACACACAGGCATATACAGACACACACACACACACACAAGACACACACAGACACATACAGACATACAAAGACACACACAGACACACAGACACACAGACATACACAGAGATACACACAGATACACACAAACACACACACACACATAGACACACAGACACAGACACACACAGACACACACAGACACACATAGACATACACAGACATATAGAGATACACACAGATATACACAAACACACACAGACACACACACAGATACATATAGACACACAGACACACACAGACACACAAAAGATATACACATACACACATACATATACAGATACTCAAAGACACACACAGATACACAGACATACAGAGAGAGAGAGAGAGAGAGAGAGAGAGAGAGAGAGAGAGAGAGAGAAGAGAGGGGGGATGAATGAGGGTCTGGAAAGAGCTGAAGGTAGGGAGTAGGATGGATATGATCAAAACACATCACTAATGTATAAAAGTCTTGAAAGTTTTGTGGATTGGGGTTTGAGGTTTGGTTTTTCTGTTTGTTTGTTTGTTTTCAATTCTAACCTTAGAAGAGTGTTCACTAAAGGTATCAGGCACATCCTCAAGGTGTCTGACGTTCGAATTCAGCTGTTCACAAAGAGGGCATCATTTTAGTATTGGTGGTGGGTGCCCAGCAGTAGCAGTAAGATACTCCATTAGGCTGATTAAAGATTCTCCGAGTCATTTTTCTGTGGTGCCATTTCATATACCTCCTGTTTATAACTTTAATGTGTCTGTGTGAACGTTACTCCATTACTAAGGGTTCCACAACTCTGGATCCAACAAGCTCAGGTCAAAAACAGGATGAGACAAAGCTTGTGTCTTGCTGAACGTGTAGAGGTTTTGTTTTTGTTTTACCTTTGTTATCATTTGCTGAACAAACAGGACAGTCATTCACAGCATTTACGCTCTGCTGGGCACTGGCAGTCATCTGAAGATGATTTACTATATAAGATTTGCATATGTCATAAGCTCTGTGACATTCCGCACAAAGGGCCTGATCGAACTTAGATCTCGAAACCCTGGGGAGATGAGCTTCTAGAGACAGTTCCCTTGGATGCTGAGGCAGACCTGACATCTCCAGATGAATAGAGACCGAAACTGGTCTCCTCACTGTTCCGCAGCATATGGGGTCTACTGCTGCTTTGTACCTCCAGGGCAATTACATGTTACTGTAAAGAAAGAAGACATGAGGCAGGTAGTGGGTACTTCACCAGAAAATACTTAAAATATTGTTACTGATCTTTAATAACAAAGCAATAGACATGGCACAATTAGAGGATACAAATTGATGAGTTTTACCTTACATATTCTGAGGTCGTCATCACCCCACAGAGCAAATCTCTACCAAGACTCCCTCTTCCCACCCTTCGTCAGATAGTCACAAATTTACTGTTACTGTAATTCGTGACTTATACAATATAATATAAATGTAATAATCTACTCTGTGTTGCTTATTGCCCAGACCATTCCTTCACTCAGAGTGATATCAGATTTTGAGATTTGAGGAATGAGTATATTTACAATGTGCTGATCTTTATTACAGAGTAGTATCCTGCATTACGGTTATCCGTAACAGCTTCACTCATTCCTAAATTTAACTTTTGAATTGTTTTCATTTTTCAAATGAAGACGCTGTGGTGTGGGCATCCATATGTAAGTGTCCCCTGAAGATGCTGTGGACATCTGTATGTCCCCAGAGCATGTTTCATTTTAGTGTGGCAGGTTCTTGTGCGTGTACACGTCGAGGATGGGGGTGCTAGTGTGGGTGCACATGTTCACGAAAGTGCTGGTCCTCAGGAGCTGTTCGCCTTGTTTTTCAGACAAGGTCTTTCACTGGGACCTGGGAATCTCCATCCCAGTAGATGGGCCTGCCAGCCCCTGGGGGATCTGTTTGGCTCTGTGCCCATGAGGTTTGGCGGATTCCTCAGAGTGAAATGGCTGAATCCTGTAGCTGATGGATGCTCACTGAATCCGTCACATTTTTCCAAAGCAGTTTGCCAGTTTACACGTTTGCCAGGAGTATATTAGAGATGTAATTCCTCCCAAATACTTGCACGGTCGACTATTTTATTAGTTTTAGCCAGCTTAATTTAGCAGCAGCTGAAATGTCTGTTTAATGTGCTCAGTCTAGCTGTTGCTTTCTGCTAAATTCAATGGTGTCTCTATGCACTTCTGGGCAACATGCAGGATGATGTGGGTGGTCTTCACCTTGGGATTCATCAATTTTCCTGTCTGGACACCCCCCCACCCCCACCCCCCACTGCCAGCTGCTCTGGAAATCTGAAACCCTTCCTGGTGCTGAAGCTAACAACTCTGGCTTTCTGCTAGAATTCTGCATACACTGTACTACAGACTAACCAAAGGTTCTCATCGTTCCTAACTCTGCGACCCTTTAACACAGTTCCTCATGTTGTGGTGACCCCCACCATACAATTATTTTATTGCTACTTCATAACTGTAATTTTGCCTCTGTTATGAATCATGATGTAAATATCTGATATCTGATATGTGACCCTGGAAGGGGTCAAGGTCTACAGGTTGAAAGCATTGTAAGCACGTGACTGTGGACCACACCTCTGTTTCAAGGCTGGAATTCTCAATAGATTTGCTTGCTTTGGTTGTTTTTCCTTGCTTCCCAACAAGTGATCATGACAAAAATTAATTTTATTCAAATATGATCCCCGCTCCACTGTTGTCTATAGTTATCATTTTTTTTCTTACAAGTTCATTGAATTAAATTTTTCCTATAGTGGATTTACATTTCTTCTCAACCATTATATATTTAATCTACTATTTAATGGCTTAATTTTGCACTTCTTTATTAAAATTACTCACGTAAAAGTCAATAATGGTAATTCCTCGGTACGGTGAAAGCACTGTGAGGTGAGGTTTAGAGTTCCCGGCTCCTTAGCTGTTTCTCAAGTCTGTCAATCCCTGATTTCCAGCTTCAATATTCAATTTTAATCTTTTATTTTTCCTACTAACAAATCAAAAATATTTAGACGATGTTTTTTGAAAGATGGATCTGATAATCATGTAAGGTTTGAGTTTTTAGATTGAGATATTCATATTTCAGTGTGTGTCAAGTAAGGGATAGGCACCTGTCTGTCTATTAAAATACTTCCTGTGAAACTTTCCCATGTACACAAAAAACTGACCTACAAAGATGAAAAATCTAAATTTCTATGTATTTCCTCAAATACTCTCTTAATTGTGTTTTCTTCTCAGTTCCCTGCTATTGTTTAAAGAGATTCTATTAAGGAGAGAGGGAGAGACAGAGAGAGGTACATATATACATACATACATACATACATACATACATACATACATACATATTATGGTGGTTTGAATATGCTTATCCCAGGGAGTGGCACTATTTGTAGGTGTGGCCTTGTTGGAGGAGGTGTGTCACTGTGGACATGTGCTTTAAGACTGTTGTCCTAGCTGCCTGAAGGTCATTCTACTCTTGTTTGCCTTTGGAAGATATTAAATTCTCAGCTCCTCCAACACCAGGCCTCCCTTGATGATAATGGACTGAACTGCAGTACCTGTAACTCAGCCCCAATTAAATGGTGTCCTTTCAAAGAGTTGCCTTGGTCATGGTGTCTGCTCACAGCAGTAAAACCCTAAGACACACACACACACATTCATACATATATATATACATACATACATACATACATACATACATACATACATACATACATAGATGAAAGAGCTCATTCAAGGCAGGGTTGATCCAACAGAATGTAACAGGGCATTTCTCTGAAGCTGGCTTTCTCTTTGGAAAAGTAGCGCTTGTACCAATTAGATCTTGGAATTTATAGTGGTTTTTTTTGTAAGCCAGAGTGGTCAAGCTGGCTCAAAGGGAAGCTGTAACCAAATGTGTAGTGAATGTGTCACCACAGGGTTCCAAGTCTCTCAGAAGCCAGGACTGAAGCTGAGCCACAGGGGGTTAGGTCAGCAGCTGTCCTCTGGGGTGGCTGATCCTGAAACATCCCAGAAACTGATGGTGTAGGCACACTCCTGTGGTTTCCCAATGCCCCAGGGATCCTAGTCAAGTCTCGCCACCAGTATGATCAGACACTCTACTGTGCTTTTTAAGAAGAGGTATATTTCAAATGCAATTCTTTACAAGGGAAAAAAAAAAGATTAAACCTTCTTCTTCTTCCTATTCCTTTTGACTTCGGTGACTTTCTGATTCATCTATATGAAGTCAAAGCTGGCCGTGTTGCTGTGAGTGGATAATCTCAGCACTTTGAAGGCTGAAGCAGACAGATGGCAAGTCCAAGGCTAGCCCAGATTGCATAGTAAGTTCCAGGCCAGCCCAGACCATGTGGAAAGACCCTCTCTAAAATACAATAAAGGAGTTGGCAAGATGGCTCAGCAGCTAAGGGTACTGCTGGGCCTGAGAGTCTGAGTAAAGAAAAACGTGGTCTGGTTGGAATGCTACTGGCAACGTCTTAGTGCACAGTTCCCAAGGCTGCAGGGGGTTAGCTTAGCCTTCTCTGTCCTTACAACAAAGCTCCTATAGGCTGACTTACTGCTCGAACATAGCCTGGGATGCCTCTTCTCACATAGCTATGTCTCTATGGATGTCTTGAAAGCGATCAGATTTCCCAGGTTTGTGGCTTGGAGATTTTGGCCTACAGGCTACTTCTACAATTTTGGAAAAGATGAGATATTACAGGTCACGGTCAGGATGGGCTTTTATTCCCACTCAGCCGAAGAGATACTTAGTGTTTAAGAACCAAACAGGAATTGGTAGTCTCACTTTTTAAAATACCAAGCCTGTTTGAGTCTATTGAGTTCAACAGGGTAACTGCTAAACACAAGCAAGCCATGATGTCTTGATGTCACTGCGTGGAAAAGACTTAGAACTAAACCAGAAAAAGTGTCATTCAGTCATTAAAACTCATATCAGTTATCAAGCTGATGGATCAAATTTTCTATTAAAACTCATGTCAGATATCAAGCTAATGGATCAAAATTTCCAGGTTTAAATTTTGTTCATTATAATACTTTTCACATTTTTGTTTATTTGTTTTTGATTAATCTCTTGGACTTCAGATTTCATTTTTCCTTCAGCCTCTTTTTCTTTTTTTCTTTCTTTTTTTTTTTTCTGTGCCCACTAGGAAGAATTTACTGGCCGTCCATTGTAACCTTTCCTACAAACTGTCTCAGTTCTCCTCATGGTGATCAATCATCCTCATCTATAATCTCCTGGCTCTTTTACTTTTATTGGAGCCCTTGCTAGACTGCAATGTGTGCTGTAAAATACTCTCTGTCCCTTGCAAGAGCAGCGGCTGTACCGTTTCTTAAGCGTGGCAATGTTGTTTCTCTGCCTGGTCGAATATGGCTGTGGAGGACAACATTGGGCAGATAGTACACACTGAGGCAACTTATAAAAGACTTTACTGACTGTCGCCACCCACACAGATTTCATAAACCAGTACTTCAATGGGACATTGCACAAGCTCACCCTGTCTCTCTTAACAGCATCAACTCCTAGTAACCTTTGAATGTCTTGGATGATATTTTTTCCACTCCATATATCTAACATATTTGTTACTGATTTCTACAGCATACGGTATAAGCCTAATTAATTTTCGTTGGAGTATACATTTGGGAAAAAAAACCTAATTAGAGACACTAGGCCAGAGAGATTGCAGATACAGTAAGATTTGGGAGGCTGCTGTTTTACTGATCGGCTTCTTGCTTTCTGACATACTACATTAAATCCATGCTCTCTTGGAAGACATCTTTCCAAATCTCACCCGAAACTCATTGAGGTCAAGCTTTGGATCTTCCTAATCCATGACAACCTAAACTTACTCTGATTGTGCTAATGATTGACATCTTTTCTAGACTTTTTTTTTTTCTGTATAAGTAATGAGGTGTTGTTAAAATTAAATGAAACCATAGATTAAATAATATCAGGTACACTGAATATACATAACACCATGGCAGGACAAAATGTGCAAGGGAGCTTCAGGAAGATATAAGGGTCATCATTTACAGCAATCGTTATACACACTATGGGGGGCTGTGAGTTCAAGCTCCGTGCAGAACACGGTATGGGGAGCTGTGAGTTCAAGCTCCATGCAGAACACGCTATGGGGGCTGTGAGTTCAAGCTCCGTGCAGAACACGCTATGGGGGCTGTGAGTTCAAGCTCCGTGCAGAACACGCTATGGGGAGCTGTGAGTTCAAGTTTTCTATAGTTCAAACTTTCTTCTAGAACACAAATGTTTGAGAGAATCTAATGTAATGAAGGTTCCAGGAACTGAGGGCTGTGTCAGTCATAAATATCTACACCGTAGTAATATTCACCTTTGAAATCAAGAGAAAAATATTTCACTTTAAGAATTTTGGGAAACAGAGATTCAGCACTATAAAAAGCTTATGTTTATTTTTACATAAAATACTGAGAGAACATTAAGAACCAAGAATGGGTGTTTCAACTAATACTAGAGTCTAAAATTATGATTTCATGGGTTTATTATATTTTTCTCCTTATAAAACTGTCAAACATTCACACATGTGAGATAGATGGGTTTAAATTTTTTATTTGAACTAATAAATTTAAAAATATCAGGATATAGTCTTTTCAGTATATTGTTAGAATCCTAGGACAGATTCTGTGAATTGCTTTTACAAAATTACACTCTAAGCATACTTTAACTTAGCAAACTATTCATGTTTTTCCCTAAAATGATTGTGTGAAAAAATTGTTTTTGAATGAATGTATGTTTACATGTGCGCACATGTAAGCACACATGTTATGCGCAGGTGCCTGAACAAGTGTGTATGAGCACATGTAGGCCTGGAGCTGACACCCGTGTCTTCCTCAGTCATTCTCTCCTGCTTTTTTGAGGTACAGTCTCTCCCTGAATCCAGAACTCTGGCTGAAGGTAGTTTAGCCACCAGCCTGCCCCAGGGATGCCCGTCTCTGCCTCCAGTGCTGGAATTCAGGTAGCTACCAAGTGTGTGCAGCCTACACCTGGGTTCTAAGTATCCGAGGCCTTGTCTTCATGTTTTCCCGAAGCTAGCTCCCCAGACCCTCCACTCCATGGTCTTATATAGTATTCAGAAGTGCTAGTTCCTTCATGGTCTTGGCTACATTTAACAGCTAACATTTTCTGATAATCTCAATATTCCATGTAATTTTTCTTTGATTCATCATGTCGAGTCTTCACTACTTTATCTGTTGGCAATTATGAATATATAAACTCATTAAATATTAAAGCAAAAATTTAATATGTGCTGCAAATTTGTTCCAAATATATTGTTTTTATTATATGTTTTACTTCTATACATTTTTATTTTAGTGCTATTTAAAAATAAGCACGTGTTTTCTACTCATTTTTACTGTGTGTGCTATTTTAAGATCATTTGTGTGATATAGATGTCTTGGGTTAACGGAAAATTCAGGGATGTGTGTCCAAGAAAACAATGAGCAATCAAAATATCAATAAATGATCCAAATGTAAGACTACGAACACCACATGTTTTCTCTTATACATATGTGTGTGTCTATATATTGGGAGGGGGCTCTAGGAAGGGTATCCTTGGATCTTTTTTTATTGGATAATTTCTTTATTTATATTTCAAATGTTGCTTCCCTTCCCAGTTTCCCCTTTGCAACTCCCCCATCCCCTCCCCTCCCCTTTGCCTGTATGAGGGTGCTCCCCCACCTACCCATTCCTGCCTCACCTCCTAGCATCCTCTTACACTTTGCTACAAGCCTCCACAGGACCAAGGGCCTCCCCTCCCATTGATGCCAGACAAGGCTATCCTCTGCTACACATGCAGCTGGAGCCATGGGTCCCTCCATGTGTACTCTTTGGTTGGTGGCTTAGTTCCTGGCAGCTCTGGGTGTCCCGCTTCGTTGATATTGTTGTTCTTCCTATGGGGTTGCAATCTTCTTCAGGTGGGAGGGAGCATTCCTAAGGCAGGTGGGGAAAAGGGAATATACCTGACAGGAAGGAAGAGGGAGACTAAGAGAAGGAGATGCTAGAGAGTTGGGGAGGAGCTAATGAGGACACTGCATAGCTATACATATTTATGAAGGTGTCATGATGAAATCCATTACCGTACGCTCAACTAAGTAAAGGATCCAAGGAACACTTAAGAGCACAAGCTTGTGGTAACCTTCACAAAAAGAAAGAAGACAAATATCACAACCATTGCACATCAAACATGCACCTGTCCGTGAGCTGTATTATGGGTGCGAGCTTGATCATTTTATAAAATTAGATAATATCTGATTTATGTATTATTTAATTTATATGATATCTGTTTCCTTGATGGGGAGTGAGGGCTACACTTACCTGTGGATGTGTGGACAAATGTCAACAGATTGTTGTTAGGGATTGTATCCTACACAAAGAACCACAGAGAACTGAAGAGAGCTGGGAGAGAAGTCTTCACGAGGGATTAGCACATCAAATGGTATCCCATGTTACATGGCCAGTCCTGAAACATACATACAAGTAATGTTTTATGGGACTTAGTGGGTTATATTTCAGAATACACATTTCTGTACATACCCATGTGCATGCATTAACAATTAATGAAAAAAAGAGGCCATGAATTTGAAGATTTGCGGAGGATATACGGGAAGTTAAAGAGAGGAAAAGGGAGAGGGAGATTTTGTAGTTGTATAACAATCTAAAAGTTAATTTTTAAAACATTATAATCACAAAAATGCAAACAATTTAGTGCAGGACTAGAGAGAGAACTCAGTGATTAAAAGTACTGATTAGTCTTCCAGAAACCTGGGTTCAATTCCCACCACCCACATGGTGGCTCACACATTCTGTATTTCCAGTCCCAGGGGGGAATCTCACTCCTTCTTCTGGCCTGTGTAGGGACTGTATGCGTGTGGTGGGCAGACACACATGCAGGCAAAGCATCCATATGCATAAACATAACAATAAATGCAAAATTAAATACTATAAATAAATAAAACCTTCAGGGATTACCTATGTCGACTCCTGCTCTCATTTACACACCTACTCCTAGTGTTGATCAACAATGGTGCTCACAAGATTTACACAGTGCTACTGGTTAAAACTGTTAATTAGATATGTAAAATTCTGAGTGGCTGATTGATTGATTGATTGATCGATCGATTGTATGGGATTCCTATGGAAAGCAGAGTATAACTTTCAGGAGTCAGCACTCTTCTTCTATAATATGGGTCCTGGGGATCAAACTCAGGTCTCCAGACTTGACTGTAAGTAGCTTTACCATCTAAGCCATCTTTCTAGTCCCTAGAAAAGCCTCTCTCTCTCTCTCTCTCTCTCTCTCTCTCTCTCTCTCTCTCTCTCAATCAATCAATCAATTTTTAGGTAGGGTGCCATGTGTTTCAGGTTGTCCTCCAGGTGACTATGTCCTTGACTATGACCTTTAACCTCTTGTCGCCCTGTCTTTTCAAGTCCTGGGATTGTGGGCATGGGCCATGTGCAGAGTATAGAATGCTGGTATTGAACCCAAGGTCTGATGCATGTTGAGAAACCCTCTACCGATTGAGCCGCCTCAACAAAGTTTATTTTTAATACCAATGTCTTCCAGCATCTCGGGGCTCTTCTGCTGCTTTTCATTCCCAGCCTTCACTATCCATCTGGAGGTCTGACTGAGCTTGCTACTCAACATGTTATATATCTTTGGGGAAGTTGTAGTCTACAAGATGACCTCAAAATTCAAAAGCCTCCAAAACCTGGAAGAGCAGCAGCAGCATGAGGACCCAGAAATGGAAAAGTTCATGCTTTCCCGGGTTTGACTGTTGTGGCCAAAAAAGAGGAACACTAAAACACCGTAAGGCTGTGTGTATATGCAGTATGTACCACAATTAAACGAACTTTGTATTGAGACTGCGCCCTCTGTCTCCAGCACAATAGGCAAGTATTTCAGAATTCTCCCAAATCCAAATCCTGTTTCATATAAGAGATGTTGAGCCATGGGTTCTATACTTAGGGGTCTCAGAGTGAGATTGACAGAAGAAAGAAAAGACAAAGATGGCCACTGCCACAGCAGCTGCTACCTCCTCCTCCCCCTCCTCCTCCCCCTCCTCCTCCTTCTCCTCCTCCTCCTCTTCCTCCTCCCCCTCCTCCTCTTCCTCCTCCTCCTCCCTCTCCTCCTTCTCCTCCTTCTCCTCCTCCCCCTCCTCCTCCCCCTTCTCCTTCTCTTCCTCTCCCTCCTCTTCCTCCTCCTCCTCCATGCATTGTGGGAACAAGCCGGCATGGTGGAGAGTGAAGTCCCACGTGTCTGCCCCAGGCGCTGTGGCTCTGGGAGGGACAGGACACACAGGAAGTGGCCGCGCATCTTCCCACACGGTCTGTGGGTGAGGGCTATGTGAAGCTGCCAGGACACCACCTGTGGGTGGGGGAAGGGGCCATTCCAGAGGAACGTGGGGCAGCCATCTCTGTGGGTTGTCTAGCTCTGGGTACCACAGGCGCTGCTGTGGATGCTGTAGAAGAACTAGAAGGGGTGCGGCTGGGGTCCCTGCCAGGACCACATTGGGTGGCTTGGGCACTGGCTAGCTGCTTTGGCTTGGGTGAATGGGTGCCATCTGGAAGCACTGAGATGCCCTCGGTGAGAGATTAGACGTGCAACTCCTTAATCGAAGGCCAGATCCCTCACTTCCCATGGCGGGTCAAGATGCATAGAGACAGTCCATAGTTCTAAGGCGTTTATTAACATTGTGGTGAGTAGCCTGGATGAGATTGAACACCCCCCCACCCCGCGCGCGCGCACACGCGCACGCGCTTGAACTCTGAGAGGGGCGAGTTAGAAATAGTAATTGGGAAGGGGCACAGCTAAGTCTCTAAGTATCTCATTAACATGGGGATGGCTTGGGGCTTCGTGGCCATGCCTCTACCTTTGGCAGGGCTTGGGGGCGTAACCACACCTCTACCTGAGGAGGGGCATGACCCTTTTTTACCAAATGTCACAGACCTATGAAAAGATGTAGCCACATGTTAGAAGCTGTATTCTAGCTTGAGCAAACCGCTGCCATCCCTTGTAGGCTGAAGACAGCCTATTGGGCCTGCAGCCTTCAAACCTTAGCTCTACCAGAAAACAGACACTACCAATCACAGCCCAACAACGCATTCAGTCTTTCCAGCATTACTTTTTTTCCTGGGCAGCCACAGTTGGCTCTCATCGCTAAAGATACCTTTTCTTTCCTTTTGCCATGTGGTGGTTTGAAGGAAAACAGTCCCAGTGGGCTTATATATTTTGGTATTTGGTTCCTCATTAATGGAACTATTTGAGGAAGGGTTAAGAGGTGTGTCCTGTACAGGAATATTCATCCAGCAACCTGGCTGCTCTGGCAAGGAATCACAACCAAAGATATGATCCAGCAAAAAAATGTAGACACACCCTGTATTACATTATGATCTGGCTGGAATATAGACACACCATTAGTAAACACCTTTAAACCTTAACAATGAAGGTAAGGTTAGCCTGTAGAAGGAAGCAGCCATGTTGAAAGTGACATCTAATTGAGGGGCAGACAAAGTGATGAATCAGTGAAATATTTGATAGAATGAGTCAGAGATAGAATACACCCAACTCATACAAGAACAGCAAGGAAGAGAGGCTACTTAAGAGTAGCAAGAGAGGAAAAAAAAAGGATGGTGGTGTGCATGTGGGTGTGGCAAAACCGCCATACACGGGATAGCTCTATAGAGACAGGTTATAGAAAGAACAAGCTAGATATGGGTGAAAACAGAACGAGCTGGAGAATGAGAAGGAGCCAGATGAGTAGAACAAACCGCCAAAGTTAGTATGAGGCCAGGTAGAGCAATTCAGTCAGAAGCTGAGAGATGCCAGATTGAATCAGTCAGCTTGGAAGATTAGTTTGTATGGAGGCTGAAAGCTTCCAGACTTAGGCCTAGGGATAGTTAGAACAGAGAAGAGAATGCTCGGGGTTCAGCCCAAGCCGTGTATTTGCACAGCTTGTGTACTGCTCACATCTCATTACTTCATCTGAGGAAATAAAAGCAACCTTTATAGAGTCCTTGTCTTTGGCAGTGTGCTTTGAAATGTCAAAAATCCATAACAGGCCCAGTGTCTCTCTGTCTCTGTTTGCCTATATCTTGTAGATAAGATATAAACTCTCAACTACTACTCCAGAGCCATGCCTGCTCCCACACTCTCAACCATGAAGATCATGACTAACCCACTGAAACTGTAAAAACATCCCAATGCCATCTTCTATAAGTTGCCTTGGTCCTGGTGTCTTTTCTCAGCAATAGACAGTAACTAAGACACTCAAGGAAAGTTGCCTGCTCACTCATGAGATCAGCACTAGTGAGGTAATGTCCTCTTCTTAAGGGCCTAGAACACCATTCTATAGAGTCATCATAGACTCCAAGGTTAAGAGAACGCCAAGCTATTCCACCCTGACGAAAGAGTATCTTCCAATGTAGTAACCATCTCCATGACATGGGGCCTCTTAAGGGCATTGATGGACTTATCCTCAGAGCTGAGTCAATTGTCCCCCAACTTGTCTGCACAATACCACCTCCAAATCCCTATAGCTTATCCATACACTAAACAAGGTACCCAATCTCCAAGGATGGGCACAGCATCACTCTGTTTTGTTTTAAGATTAATTCTCAATGTACAAGCCAGCTTGAGATGAGAACCACTAACCTAGGAGTTGAGTTCAACAAAATACACTAATTAATTGACATTATGTATTTTTTCCATAAGATTGTAGTTAGGAGCTACGTTCCTGCTCGACAAAAGAAACTTGTTTTCTCTTCTTACTGTTGTGTGACCTACATTTCAGATGTTGTATGAAGGCCTAGAAAGAAAAAAGCATTCCTTAAATTCATTTGGTGCATTTAAGAAAACTTCATCCTTTGTGAAAGTGAAAAGTGCTAACAGGTATTTTGGGTTCCCTTAGGCCCGTTGGTTTGTTTACAATGGCTTATGGGTAGCTTCCAAGGTGCTCAAATAGCTGCAGTGCTCAAAAAGTGTGAAATTCTTTTCTGCTTTTGTAAACAGAAGAGAAAATATCACCGTGCCATCCAAAGCTTTCCACCCTGGGACGAGGATCAGCCGGAGGGACACATGCATGCTCACATCACAAAGCACTCTGAGTACAGACACATAGATGCCAGGAACGCACAGTGTTCACCCTGAAAGAGGATAAAATGAAATGTAAATTTTCGTTTGAAACACTCGGGAAAAGCTAATTTCTGTCCACAAAAACGTTTGAATGTTTGGGAAACAAGAAATCAGAATCTGAAGTGCCTTGATTGCATTCTTGTATATTCTGGTCTCCCAAATCAGAGAAAAATAAAGGCAGGGCATAAAGGTGAAAGAGCGGTCTGCAGACTTCCTCCATGTAAATGAGTTATTCTCCTAAATGAGCACTGCTCCTGCAAGCAATTAGCTGAGTGTGATCTCAGAATGAAGGAACAATGCTAAATAAAATAAAAACTGACCTCGGTCCACAGCTGCTTATTGAAATGAACCCAGCATGAGCCCCTGTATGGCTGGGTCCTCCCATGCAAACAGCTCTGGGCTCTGCCTAGCTAATACAAGCTGAAAATACAGTGCCTGGCTCAATTATCAGAATGTTCCAGGAGGAAATTATTTTTTGTTGCGTTTTCCACCCCATTTGCATATATAGCTTAAGATAATGTATTCACAGACACATCTCTTTTCTCTGTACTTTTCTTATAGCTTTCATGGGATCTGAGTAAATATTTAAGGGGGAAAAATGTCCCCTGCTTAATCGCCATTTTATTACTTCATTTCTTCCTGTTGAAAGGAAAAGGTTGCATGGTCTGTTTTCATATTTTCCTAGACTCTTGTACATGCTGATCAATTCATTTGTTCAAAATCAGCTACTAAAATCCTATTATATAGCAGGCATCTGGATTGCATTCACGTGCAACAAATAGACATGGATGTGGTGAGATGGTTTGTCTAAATAATTAACTTAAGATTAGTTTTCCTGTTTGTTCCTTTCTCCCACATAATAAGCAGTAGCCAGACCTGCAGAATTTCCTTGCTCTTGGAGATTTTGCTAGCTGGAAACAGAATGCTTGCTACTGCTTTCGCAAACTAATATGGTACTGGTTCTTTGGGTTGTAGTGTGTAGTTACGAGCACACAGCATGATCCAATCAGGAGACAGAATGATTTCCCAATTTGAGCTGATAAATGTCAATTCACAATAAATAAATACTGTGTTACTTGCAGCAATGGAGTGACTTTGTAATGGAGAGAGAACTCTAAAATAGAGGCCAGTGAACTTTATTCTATAAGAGACCAGATGGCGATAGTGGAGTCTTCACGGACCATTAAAGCTTGGTTACTAGGACTCTATTCCGCCATCTCAATAACAGAGCGTCAGAGACCAAATGAATGAGTGTGGCTATGTTCCAGTAAGTCTTTATTTACAAAAAAGGTCACTGGATCATAGTCAAGGACCGTTTTTTTTTTAAAAGCAAGATCCTACAGCTCAGAAAGCATAGGAGGAAATGGAGGTAGGATCTGGGAAAATGAGGCTGGACCTCAGGCCACTGCAGAAAAGATGCTACAGGTGGATGATAAATTGCCTGCCCTGAGCAGGCCAGAGGAGGGTTCTACCTTCTCAAGGAGGCAAAAGGAGTGGGGATGGGGGAGGGGAGGGGAGGGGAGGGTGGTAACACACTGTTTTCCTCCCACCCCCAAGTTCTCTGGAATAACGACTCAGACTCAAAATGTATTTACAAATGCCTAGGCCGTATAGCTAAGCTCGTTCCCTATGAGTTCCCTAGTTCCCTGGTTTAAAAGAACCCATTTATACTAATCTACATTCTGCCACGTGGCTGGTTGCCTCTTATCAGGTGCCAAGTGTCCTCATACCTTCAATGGTTTCTCTATCCCAGAATCCTTTGTGACTCTCGGATGTCCCACCTTCTATTCTCCCCTTTCCTATAGGCCATAGGTTTTTGGGTTTTTTTTATTGACAGTTGATATGTCCATACAACACGCAAGATGTTCTCTCTATAGTGAGGTGTACTGAGAGAGTGAGGTGGTGCACGGTGAGACAATGGTAGGTTCACACTATGCAGTCTTGGTGTGTGGAGCCTCCCGCAGAATGAAGAGTAATGAATGCAAATGAAGCAGGAAGTAGTACCCTGGTAGCAAGCAGGAAGCAGAAAGATATTCCTTCTAATCTGCAATGTCTCTCTAGCGCCCTCTGCTGACTAGGTCAGTGCTATGCTCGATACAATGGAAGCGCCAGGTCTTCTATTACAAGGGTAGATGTGCAGATGACAGACAACAAATTAACGATTGCCATGCAGCATAATCACTGTACATGAGATCAGACAAACCTTTGCGCCATCATTTCATGTGGACTTTCAACAGCTGCACAA
This sequence comes from Uromys caudimaculatus, assembly GCA_028551405.1. Classification (NCBI taxonomy): domain Eukaryota; kingdom Metazoa; phylum Chordata; class Mammalia; order Rodentia; family Muridae; genus Uromys; species Uromys caudimaculatus. The sequence continues at coordinate 59,686,236 of CM052707.1, read as the reverse complement.
TTTTGTTCAGATCCTTCCTCCTCACACTGCTGGGCTGAAGAGGCACTGAGGGTCATTTGTTTAGTGAAAACTGCTTCAGCTCCCAGAAGTCTGACCTTGAGCTAAGCACTCCGGAGAGAAGAAGTCCTACGATCCTCAGTTTTCCAGCCACAGAGGTGTCCACTACACAAGTCCAGCACTGCTCTCTTCAGACTTTGTCACTGATTCTGAGAGATCTTCTCATTCGGGCCCAGAATAACCCTGAGTTTGTTATCGGACTTTTATGGGGGAGCAACAGTGTCAACTGGCCAGACCTTCTGGAGCTCTCGGGGACTGGACCACCAACCAAATAGTACACGTGGAGGGACCCATGGCCCCGGCTGCATATGTGGCAGAGGATGGCCTTGTTAGACATTAATGGGAGGAGAGGCCCTTGGGCCTGAGGGTGTTTGATTCCCCAGTGTAGAGGAATGTTAGGGAGAGAAGACAGAAGTGAGTGGGTGGGGGAGCACCCTCATAGAGGCAGGGGGAGGGAGGATGGGATAGGGGGTTTCCGAAGGGGAGACCTGGAAAGGGGAAAACAATTGAAATGTAAATAAAGAAAAATAGCCAATAAAAAAGTAAAAAATAAAAAATAAAAATAAAGTTCTGGATCTAAACTTGGAGATAAATGCAAACATAGCAGCACTTATGCTTACATTTCTAAGGACCCAAACTTCTCCAATCAATGACCAAAATAAACCTTTCTGCCTTCAGGTGAGCTATCTCGGGTGTTGTCACAGCTGTGGAAACACAGAGGACTGACAGACTTAGTGCTTGCAGGCTCTAACGACGGTGGTTGGGACCTAGAGAGCTGGGGCAAACAGTGTTTGCTGTTATTTCTTGTACACATAGGATGCATCTTTGTTTCTGGGAATCTGGCCTGACTCTCCATGTGGGTTTATTCCTAGAGATCGCTCTGTACTACACTACATATTTAGAATACAGTATTGTAAACATATATAAAATAGCTATAAAGTATTGTAAACATATATAATATAAACACATAATATAGCTCAGTAACAACTACATGTTTCAGAAGACTACAAGAGAAGCAACAAGACTGAGCCCACCCTGGAACAATTAGGAGAGATTTGGACGAAATTCCAAAGTATTCGTCACTCTGCCTCATCTAGCTTGCTCCCCTAAGGGCCGTCCTGGAACCCAAGGCTGAAGCAAGCACAGCTGAGCAGTTGCAGCACTGTGTGTGTGTGTGTGTGTGTGTGTGTGTGTGTGTGTGTGTGTGTGTGTGTGTGTGTGTCTCCCTCTGTTTAACCCATTCTATGCCAGTATGGGGAAACTGAGCTCCCTCTAGAGTAAATCCACACAGAGAGTCAGGCCAGACACCCCCAGAAACAAAGATGCATCCTGTGTGTGTGTAAGTGATAACAGCAAACACTGTCTGCTAGCACTAACTCCATCAGTCCTCTGTGTTAGTCAGCTACCGAGATAGCTCACCTGAAGGCAGAACATTTTATTTTAGTCATTGATTGCAGAGGTCTGGGTCCTTAGTCATTTGGATCTGTTGTTTGGGGGCCTGAAAGATTTTTTTTTCTTAGCAAAAAATCATGTGACCGAGGGTTCAGTTCATCTCATGGTGATTCAGAAGTAATAAGAGAGAGAAGAACGGAACATGAAGATATGGTCCAGTGAACTCACCTTTCTACTAGGACCTGTCTCTTATAGGTCACACCACCTCCCAATAGTCCCACAGACTGAAAACTGAAGTATTCAAATACAGGCCTTGGGGGACATTTAAGACCCAAATGATAGCATCCTCTTGGTATCCCCAAGACAGTTATTATTCCTACTTCAAAGAAGGTACAACTGAGCCACCACAATTAGGAGATTTGCCCAAAATAAGAAGCAATGATGACTGCAACAGTGGCACCAAACTTTAAACATCTTCACCAATGGTTCCGATAAGCAAATGGGACTGGAACTGATCCCTCCTATGAAACATGTACATTTTAGTTGTACATTTGATATTGGCTCTGTGACTATATATTTGATTCTACGAATATTATAGTTCTCTTTAATCTTGAAAATTTACAAAATTTCAAGATTTTTCAAAAATTTTACCTTCATCAGATCTTTTTTTCTGGGTGATGATTTGATTCTCATTGTGTGCCCTTGGAGGTTTTCATCTGGGCACTACTTGACCATAATTTGCCCAAAGCAGAATATCTGAGAGGAATGAGAACTTAAGTTGCTGTAACACTCTTGATACCAACCAAAAATAGTATCTCAGCGACTAGGATTCTATATTAATGATGATAGGTGATAGATAGATGATAGATAGATAGATAGTAGATAATAAATGGATAGATATAATGCATTGCATGCATGTGCTATCTTATGTTATTTTTGATGCTATAAGAAAGCACCTGAGATTGGATAATTATAAGAGTAGAAATGAATTTCTTGTCCTCCTGGAGATTGGGGATCTTGGATGAGATTTTGGTAGGTTCACTGTTTTGTGAGAGTTTCTCTCTGCTTCTCATACGTTATCTTAAACACAGTGCTCTCAAATAGCAGGAGTTGGAAAGACCAAAGAGCCTAGGGATTTCTCCTTAGTCTTTTTATACTTGTGAGCCTCAACCATGAGGACGTTAATCATTCCTAGAGGACCTTCTTCTTAATTACGTAACATTGATGATGGGCTGACATGTAAGTGTGGGAGACAATGGGACTAGCATGTGTGTGCATGTGCTTGTGTGTGTATGTATGCATATGTGTGTGTATGTGTTTGTGTGCGTGTATGTGCTTGTATGTGTATGTACTTGTGCGTATATGTGCTTTTGTGTGTGTATGTGTGTGCATGTGTGTGTGTGCATGTGTGTGTGTTTGTGTGTATGTGTACTCATGTGTATGTGTGTGTGCTTGTGTGTATTTGTGTGTGTGTTTGTGTGTGTATTTGTGTGTGTTTGTGTGTGTATTTGTGTGTGTATGCTTCTGTTTGTGCTTGTGTGTTTGTGTATATGTTTTATGTGTAAAAGTGTGTATGTGTGCATATGTATGTGTGCTTGTGTGTTGTGTTTATGCGTATGTATATGTATGCTTGTGTTTATGTGTGTGCTTCTGTGTATATGTGTGCTTGTGTGTGTATGTCTGTGTATGCATGTGTATGTGTGCTTGTATCTGTGTGCATGTGTGTGAGTGCAAGTGTGTGTGCATGTATATGTGTGTGCTTGTGTATGTGTGCTTGTGTATGTGCTTGTGTGTGTGTGTGTGTGTGTGTGTGTGTGTGTGTGTGTGTGTGTGTATGAGTGAGAAAGAGAGAGAGAGGCTGGCACATACACTAAGTTTTACAGTTTGTTTCCCTCAGTAGTAAAAGTTCTCCAGTATATCCCTGTTCTAGAATAAGTGGATAATAATTGTTCAGTCATTAATCAGTGGTTAATCTTTCCAAACAGCAACTCAGTTCTCTTTTACTAGAGACATTATAGACATGTCACTTAATAAAGATTTTCTTTCTACTACTGAATTGAAAGAAATAACATTCAGCTAGAAGAGTGTCTAACATTTTATATTACCTAATTATAAATGTTCTGAGTTTAAGGGAGGAGGTAGTAGCGTCAGACATTGGGAAGGATTTGAACTTTCAGAACTATTTTTAGTCTATTACCTTAGTATTCAGGAGACTGAGGAAGATGGAGTCCCATGAGCAGTCTAGACTACATAACAAAGCCCCAAATCCAAGCAAATGAAAAAGGTACACTGTTTTTCTAAAAGGGATACTGCTTTGCACTAGATCCAAGCTCAGTTGGTAAAGTGCTCGCTTAAGATACATGAAGCTTTGGATCTAATCCCCAGCATTATGTAAACATGGGTGCAGGCCTGTAACCCCTGAATAGGAGGCAGGAGCAGGGCCACCAGCAAGGAATTTAAGGCTATCCTTGGCTATACAGGGAGTTTGAGGCCACCCTGTGATACATGTCATCTTGCCACAGAACCAAACCAAAACAATAACAAGATCAACAAAAAATAAAACAAAACAAAAACCCCTGGGACAAACAATTGCAGAATAACTTTAAGTGTATTAATATATTATTTATACTTAATTGTTTCTTGAACAACATTTGTCTTCAGCCCTTCCAGAAGTCCAGGTTGGAACCCAGCCTGGCTGCAGCCATCTTAAATGATACCTCCGTAATTGCCTCTGAGTAATCCTGGTCTCTTCCCTTCATATTTTCCCAGAACACCACAAATGAATAAAAGCAGAGAATGGCCTGCAGCTCTTTAGCACCAAGACTATGCCTGACATCACGGTCCTGGCTTAGGTTAAAATGCATGCAGCTGTATAAAGTCAGCTTTGTCTTGACCACTGTGTAATTCCCCTTCATCTGACCCCCATCCTGCTGGTCCTTGACCTCTCTCTGTCAGTAAGGCAACCGAGAGTCTGCTGGACCTCTATCCCTGTTTTTTCAGTCCCAAGGAACATGAAGTTTTCTCTTATAGCAAAATTTCCCCCAAATAACCCCAAATCAAATCGCAAGAAACGGATCAAAATGCCCACTGTCCTCTTAGAGTCTACAATTATGACACAGTCTCCAAAGGGGACAAATAAAACTATGATGAAAAATGACATCAAGGTCTTATTCAAAATGACAACCTTCTGGCTGCAAGATCACACTGAGTCAATATTTGACAGATTAACAGCAGAAAAGCCATGGCAAAATGTATTACTAGGCACAAGAAAGCATGGGGATTGTACACCAAGTATACATAAATGGAACTCACGAAGGGCCACATGGTTGAGGCTTAAATATTCTCTTCATGGGGGAGAGGAAAATGGAGGCGGTGGGAAGCTTTAGAGGGGCTGGAAATGTAGACAGATCTGTACTGCTAACAAGAGGTTTCAAGGGGCTGGAGAGATGGCTCAGTGGTTAAGAGCACTGACTGCTCTTCCAGAGGTCCTGAGTTCAATTCCCAGCAACCACATGGTGACTCACAACTATCTGTAATGGGATCCGATGCCCTCTTCTGGGATGTCTGAAGAGAGCGACAGTGTACTCACATATATAAAATAAATAAATAAATCTTTTTTTTAAAGAGGTTTCAAGAATTTGATCTATAGAAAGGAGTAATGAATGATAAGGAATGTTCCCCAATGGGGCTGAGAACAGCTCAGACACTGTCATTGGGAGCAGCACTGGCACTGATTGCAGAACACTGGGGGGCATCGATGGGAGCAGCTCTGGGGACATCAATGGGAGCAGCTCTGGGGACATCAATGGGAGCAGCTCTGGGGACATCAATGGGAGCAGCTCTGGGGGCATCGATGGGAGCAGCTCTGGGGACATCAATTGGAGCAGCTCTGGGGACATCAATGGGAGCAGCTCTGGGGGCATCGATGGGAGCAGCACTGGGGGCATCAATTGGAGCAGCTCTGGGGACATCAATGGGAGCAGCTCTGGGGACATCGATGGGAACAGCACTGGCGGGGCATCAATGGGAGCAGCTCTGATGTCATCAATGGGAGCAGCTCTGGGGGCATCGATGGGAACAGCACTGGGGGGCATCGATGGGAGCAGTTCTGGGGACATCAATGAAGCAGCTCTGGGGGCATCAATGAAGCAGCTCTGGGGACATCAATGAAGCAGCTCTGGGGACATCGATGGGAGCAGCTCTGGGGACATCAATGAAGCAGCTCTGGGGACATCAATGGGAGCAGCTCTGGGGACATCAATGAAGCAGCTCTGGGGGCATCAATGGGAGCAGCTCTGGGGACATCAATGAAGCAGCTCTGGGGGCATCAATGGGAGCAGCTCTGGGGACATCAATGAAGCAGCTCTGGGGACATCGATGGGAGCAGCTCTGGGGACATCGATGAAGCAGCTCTGAGGTCATCAATGGGAGCAGCACTGGGGGCATCGATGGGAGCAGCTCTGGGGACATCAATGGGAGCAGCACTGGGGACATCAATGAAGCAGCTCTGGGGGCACTGATGGGAGTTTAAAGGCCAGGAGTTTATTCTACTTCAGACGCTAAGTCCACTAGGCAAAGATGCCATCGTGCTCTTGGGCTATATACAAACTAAACACTATATGCCTGGCAGTTTGTCCCTCTGTCACCGACCCAATAGCACACTGTCTACAGTCGTCTCTGTTTGAATGCACAGAGGAGCTTCACACGCAAATTCCTAAACAACTCCAGCATTGGATAATCTAAGTCACAGAAAGACTGAAAGCCTCCATCCGGCCTCTGTGGAAGCCGAGATAAGCCCACTGAACCGCTTTCCCTCTCCTCGTTCACCTCCAGCGGGACACCAATCGTAAATCACCCCTCAGAAATGACATGAAAATATACGGGTTTCCCCACCTGTACTGCCACTGTATTCCAATTCAGACCCGCACCATCTCATCCCAGGATTATAACAGTCATTTGCTTTGGGGTTTTTGGTTTGGTTTGGTTTGGTTGGTTTATAATCGTCTCCTCCCTCTCATCTACAGGAAAAGTGATCATTTTAAAATTTGGCTCAAATTTAGAAAGTAAAGTTGATAATCTCACTCCCCAAATTAAGTAAAGGAAACAGAAAAACCCAAGCAAGCAGGTTCTGGTAGTTCTGATTCACAGACCTTTTCCAATGGAGCCAGCCTTCCAGATCTTCTGGCCTCTCCTGCCTCAGGGAGTATTTCTCAGATCGTGAACCCAGCAGATGCTTTAACTTCACAGACTATGGAGAAGTTCCTCCAGCCTTCGTGGCACACCTGAGAGCTACTGTTCACCTCTTAGCACCCAGATAAAATGTTAGGTCCTCAGTAGAACTTGTGCAGTCAAAAAGACCCTGATCTGGTCTCTCTATTACCCCAGAACTGCACCTGCATCTCCGTCACAGAGCTTCACCCCTATACTATAATTGATCTCTTTGCATCTTCTACTCAAAAAAGACTCTTACCCTCCCTGAGAGCATCATCCTCACCTTTTCTGAAATGAAAAGATATTCCTCTTGAGTTGATAAAAATGTTTTGAAAGGTCATAAGCCCCACTTGTCTCCATTGAAGGACCAGGCCTGATTTCAAAGAGAAGGCCAGAAGGCACCAGCTCCAGGAACAGACCATAAGTCCCAGAAACAGGGTCATAAAACCCCCTCCCAAAGAATAGCCTGGGGATAACCACACGAATGGAAAATATCTTATCTCAGGATGGGTCATCCGTGCTGGGTATCCTATGATTAAATGTTCATGACATAGGAATGCAGACCACCGACCGCTTGGCACAAGCCAATCAGAAGCTGATCCCTGTAATTCTCTAGCACCCAGCAATGACATTTTAGATCACCTAATCCTTCTAGAAAATTCCTCTAATTCCCTTTAAGAAGGCCTGCCTGCCTTTGTCTAGGATCACCATTTCTAAGGATGGTTGACCCCCCCCCCCTCATATGGTGGCTGACTCGGCAAAATAAACGCTCTTTGTCTTTGCATACTGTCTGAGTCTGGGGTCTTCCATCAGTGAATTTTGGACACTTAAAGTTTCATGGTGGTATAATAAAATGGACAAAAAAAAATTGGAGTGTATGGCAAAGAAAATGAAGTTCCTTTATAGAAATATTCCTGTGTTAGAAGCTATCGGGCTCCAAAGATAACAGGTCCTTAACCACTCACCTTAATCCAAATCTCAGTTGCTTAGGCAACAGTGGGCTATGCCTGTTAGTAGATGCCGTAAACTAGACTCTCACTCGAGTTCTTGTTTTTCTTCAGTACTCTGTCTTGATGATCTGTTTCTGATGCTCTTGGGGGCTATTTTATTTCTCAGGGGTTTAGATTTAGCCAGTCTGCTATTCTACTTGTGGGCAGAATAGGAAAGAACTGGACCAAGGCGGAGAGGCAGGAATGATGCGCCAGCATCCAGTACCAGGCAGTACATCCTATCCTGCTGCCTGCATTCCTCCAATCAGAGCCTCTGAGACCCAGAGGCACCAAGACCCCCTTGATCTCTCTGCTCTGCCCCTAATAGTGGCAGCTCTAGTCACCTATGAAGACATGCAGAGAGTTACAGTCATTATCTTTGAATATCCCACAGATTGTGAGACTTAAAATGAGGGTAGACCTAATCTATGGTGTCCCCAAAGACAGAACTATGACTGACTTTGGAAAGTTTAAAGAAAGAAATAAAAATCCCTTACCATTGAGACCTAGCTGGCAATGAGAGAACAGGCTGTACAAAGGAGCGAATTGCCTTCAGCAAAGAGTGTAACATACAAAATTAGTCAGGGTATTCAGATAGAGGGGATCTCTGGGGCTTCTTGTGTTCAGTCTCTATTGGAAATCAAGATTTCTCTTCATCGTTATCTTTCTGAAATTTTTTTTCTACTTCCTTTCCCATGTTCCAAGAGACTCAGAAAAGACGATGAAGGCCACTCACCCTGGTGCTTTGGACTTCCTGTCCTTTGCCTGCACCTCATGACTTGACCCAATAGAAAATTAAAAGGTATAATGTCCTCCTGAACAAGGAAAAAAAATAAGATATCCATTTCGATCATTAATTAAAATTCTTAGATTAACTGGCATATTCTTTCCATATATTTGGCCTGAACACCTATATTTTATTCCAAAATATTAAAGCACAGGTGTGAGACCCACAAGATTATTCCTGTGGCGATTTTGGAAAATAAAAACTACAGCTCGTTCTTGGGAGAAACGAGTTTTCAAACAGATTGCCTTTCACATAGCATTTGAAATATCAGGTTATCCAGATATTCTGACTTCACTTCTCATTAACACTAACTTGGTATGGCTTTGATTTCTGCCACCCTAGGAATTTATGTAAAAATACTTGAGATGCAGCATCTGTCGTAATAAAGAAATAGTCCAGAAACTAAACCTATGTCCCAGACTTATGTGTCTCTTTAAATGCCTACGATGGGCCTTTTGCTTTGTTTACAGACCACTTGCAGTGTTGTAACATGACATGACCATGAAAATTGTTCAGATCGTGTTTTTGAAATGGAATCACATGTGTGGGAAATCGGGCACCAGGAGCGTTGTAGCCGTGGATAAAGGGTTTATTGTGCATGACTTCAAGGGAGGCCCTTAAATGATGCTGAGAAGAGACGTACGTTCCTCACCTCCACTGAACAGCTGGAACCCCCATGGATGGTTGTGTGGAAGGAAAGGGAAAGGGAAGTTTTACGCCTGGAAATATGCGGTTACATTTCGAGATTTCAGACACCATAAACCAGGAAATGTTAAGACTGGACGTTTGTGGCAAGGTGAGATAGGACAAGCTAAAGGGAAATTCCTGGACTGAAAAGAAATCTCCTTCAGTCTGGTCCTGTTTCCCTGCTAATTAGCTGTGATCTTACATAAAGCCTTGATCTCTGGAATGATGGGAGCGAGAAGAGAGACAGTTGAGCAGGCTCTGAGCTTTCATCCTAAGTTTTATGACTGAAAAAAAAAAAAAAGGCCTGGCATGAATCATGCACAATCATCCCTGGGCTTTTATAGTTCTTTCCTTCTTACTGTCTATTGTAATATTAATTTTTTCACATCAATTATAAAAATAAAATATTGCACAAATGTCAGTGTTAGTGGCCATTCGACTACAAATGGGTAGTTATTAATATATCAGGTTTACGTTGTCAATTTTCACGCTGTGAAAACAGTATCAGTGTGCTCTCAGCTGCATTTAAAAGTGTCATATTTTACTCATTCCTCAACTTATTCATGATACATTTATCGAATAATGGACTATTATGTTTTAGGAAGTATTTTAAGTAGAGCATATGTGGCCATGCATGTAAACATGGCTCATGCTATCCTGAAGTCTACATTTTAATTCTGACTGATAGAAAATGAACTCCTGGGGTTTAAAAGGTGACCTAAGTTATGAAGAACCAGAGAGAGCTGTTGATATTTACAAGGTGAAGCTGGAGATGTGCTACTTTACACAGATGTGGTTTGCACATAATTCATTTCTCCAGGTTTTATCAGGAGTAGCTGGAGCAGACCCATGGCTTCAGGACATTTACAGATGCCAGCATGGAGCTGTAAGTGAGTGCCTGCTGCCTTGAGAACGTTACGCCTCTCCAGGCTCTTGCACAGGAAACCCGGGGCCTTCCTTAATTAGGAATACCCTTCTGCTGCACGGTCTACTGTACAGTTAGGTCTAACACAGTATGGTCTATATCCCCATCTCTCCCACTCATGATGCCTTCTTACCCAAGAAACTGTTATGTGACTCCGCATGTACAGGCATATGAAATAAGTATGTAAGAGGTATAAAGTGGGTAACAGGTGCATGAGAACCCTTCAACCTAAGTACCAATGTTTTGTAAGTATTTTAAAAACTCTATGCTGTTAATTGTTATTAAAATGAGAACAGGCAATGAGTTACTCTTCACCTCCAATATACAACATGGACCCTGGGTACCAAGTCTGCCTTCCTGTGTGATGTCTGTATGAGGCCACCTTTAAGTAAACAGGGACATGACATTAAGGAAGGATGCTGAGATCCCTGCAATTCCGTATCCAAATGGTTTTCTCGCTTATCATATTAATAGCTCCTTACACGGGGGACCTTGGAAAGCTTCCTTTCTCTGTGTGAAATCAGTAGGAGAAGCAGGTAGAGCCCCTGAGATGTGGCAGTCCACAGACAACCCTCGACCTCCTCAGTCAGGTAATCAATCATACAGCACTTCCATCAACACATCTGGAATTCTAAAGTTCCTTACAGAGATACATGATCTACCACTCTAATTCAAAATTGGAGACACAAAAAGGAATTTGTCCTCATGAGCCACTCCAGACTAAAACAGCTCACGTGCAGTTACCTCTGCCTGCTCCCTCACAGCTGCTGTGAATTAGCCCGACTTCTGAGCACTTAATACCTCTCTCCAGATGTCTTAATCTGCATTGAATTCCTGCTCAGGTCTACTTTTCTCTTTTGCTCGGGTTTCCAGGTTCTTTAGGTACAGTCAGGTAGTTTCTTTGCACCCACAGATGCTTCCCAAACCACCAAATTCACTATCTTTGAAATTCCTGCTGTCTCCCTTTTCTGGATCGTTCCATGGGAGCAAAGGTGGAGACAAGAAACAGCAAGATGCATTGCAGTAATTAATCAACAGAGAATAAGCTTTCTGATCTTAGAAGTCACGAACACCTTTCCAGGTGATAGTGTATGTGTCCCTCTGAGTTGATTCATGCATCTAATTCTGATGTCCAACCACTCTCCAAAAGAAATACGAGTTAGGGCAGATTGACCAAAAGCTTCATTAGCCAGGTATTGGTGACACAGACCTTTAATCCCAGCACTCAGGAGTCAAAGGCAGTCAAATCTTGGTGAGTTCAAGGCCAGCCTAGTCTACAGAGAGGGTTTCACTATACAGAGAAGCCTTGTCTGGGGGTGGGGTGGGGGTGGGGTGGGAAGCAAGCAAAACACAAACAAACAAACCGAAAGGTTCATTACATTTTAAAGATGGAATGAAAGAGCAGCAAACAGCAGCAAAGACTGATCCTGTCGCCTTGATGATGAGGCCTGAGAGTGGGCTACCCTGGAGATAGATTCCAATACCTGGCAATGTCTGTCACTCCCTCTGGCTATTGAAATAGTAGTCATCTTTACATGCAAAATGATTTGGTTTTTTTAAAAATTGCTTACACTACAGTAAACTGGTTTAAACTAGTCACTAATGTCTCATTAATTATTAAATACGGATACATCCAAGTAAAGACTGTTAATCCCAAAGATGTGAGGAGAAAGAACACCTGCCCAAATCATCATAGTGGCCAAACTAATTAAAGCAAGGAATTCATTAAAGCAAGCTTCTCTAGTCATGTACATGGGCTCTCTTTCCCTAAAAGCACAGTTCAAGAAATCAGCATTCAATGTGAGGAAGACAAGTATTTTGTAACTCAGGGGTAGAGGGGGATTTGGAGAACACTTGGGGGATTTGGAGAACAAAATGGGTGCGTTTACAGCAGCAGGACATAAACATGACAGGTTAATCATAAGAACCTCCTGAAACAAAGACATGATTACAAGGTGGTCCTAACAAGGTAACAAAAGGTAGTCAGGACAACCTTTTCAAACAAAGGTATGGTTGCAAGATGGTTATAAAACTTTTTGAAACAAAGACACTGTTGCCTTTTCCTTGAACAGGTAGTACAGAATGGTTTGTAGTTAAGGATACAGGTGGGGCATGGACCAGACTTTGAGGAATAGGGGTTTAATCATAAACAGGAATGAACATAGTCTGTCTTTACTATAAGATGGCTTTCAAGCGTGAAATGGAGACAGGCTGCTCCATTGAAATAATGGATTTATCTTTGCATTATTAATTTCAACAGAAGGAAAATAAATATTATATAAACTGCATTCTACACTGGAAAAAAAACAAAGAACAACTACAAATGCAAAAAGAACAATTGCATGTGAATAGTTGTTTTATGTATATCACTATGCATATACATATGCATACTATGTGCCTGTGTATGTGTGTGCACGAGTGTGAAACTTGGTTTGAGTTCCATAAAGAAAGAAGATATATATATATATATATATATATATATATATATATATATATCTCGATAGTAATTCCTGTACATTTAAGTATGAATAATGCAAGGGAGAGGCCATTTCAGTTTGATATAGCAAACAGACACTATGAGGAGAAAATAAAAAGATCCAAACAGAGCTTCCTGATAGCCAAGCAGCCATCATCTGCAGTTTAAAATACCCCACCAAGAGCTGAGTCTTCAAACGGCAGAGAAAATCTGCTGCCTCGCCATTAACCCTGAGTCCTGTGCAAATCCCCTCACACAATAACCTTAATAGAATGCCTGCTCTTTTTGTTCTTTCTTCTTAAAGCACTTTTTTTTAAATTCCTTTTTTAGGTTAGTATATGATGTAATGGTCTTCATGATGGAATTTTCATACAAATAGGAGATTTTTTGGTCTTTGTCTTAGGGGTTCTACTGTTCTGTGGAAACACCATGACCAAAACAACTCAGAGAGAAAAATGTTTTTATTTCAATCACACTGCCATGTAACAGTACATCACTGAAGGAAGTGAGGACGGAGCTCACACAGGGCAGCAACCTGGAGGCAGGAGCTGATGCAGAGGCCATGATGGGTACTGCTTACTGCCTTGCTTCCCACAGCTTGCTCAGCTGGCTTTCTTATGGAACCCAGGACCACATGTTGCTCCACCCACAGTGGGCTGGGCCCTCCTCCATCAATAATTTTAAAATGCCCCACAGGCCTGCTACAGCTAGATTTTTTATGGAGGGGTTCCCTCTCTCAGACGACTCTACCTGTGTCAAGTTGACAGGAAAAGGAGCCAGCACAGTCCTGTTTGTGCACTTGGTGATCTCCTGCCTTCTTCCTGCTGATCTCCCCCAACACCCACCACTAGCCCCCTTCATTTTCCACGTTTACACAGGTCCTAAAATGCTTAACTACTTTGCTTCCCAAAAGTGTTCTCAATACCTTTGTGACTTTAAACTCTTATTTCCAGTGAATGAGCTGTAGAGTTTTAATGGTTTGTCCATGTGTCGATTCTTATAGCTAAGACCTACAATTCCTGACACCAACAAATCATTTTTAGCCTTGTTCTCTCCTCACCACTCACTGACCCTCCGGGTCTCCTCTACCAGTTTCTCTTAGCACGTTCCCCCAGACAACATTTTCTGCTTCCAGAGCTTTGAACTCCTGCAGGGGCCCCACAGGAGTTCCTGGGCTCCAGTGTGAGAAGTAATGCATTAGGGAACTGGTCCCAGGGCTCCTGGCCATATTGCATTGCAAAACAAGATTACTGGCTGAGCCGCAGCATGAGTCGAAAGCTGAAAGTGCATCATAAATAAAGAATAAGCCATTGGGAAGGCTTGCTATGCCCCCCCCAAGCGAGGAGCGGGCCTATAAGGGTAACTTTCTAGGGATCACATTCAGTTGTTTCAAAATTTCTACAAAATGAATTTATTTTTCTTATTACAGTCTTTCTTTTCTGTTGATGGGGCCTCAGCAGGCAGGGGGACTGTATACATAAATATCTCTCTGCAATCATGTAGACACAGGTATCACAAAATGACACACCACATGTCGGGTGTCACAGTAATCAACAGCCGAAACTGCAGCTGATCTGCCAAGAAGTGTAACCAGAAAAGCCTTAAATAATGGTGGAGATAAACCTCCCCATTGCTTTCACAACAACAAAAATATTTCCATTTAATACATGTTAACAGACCCCTAGTTTTTATTAGATATCCAACAGCAATGGATTTCTTCATCTACCATGGTTTATCATATGAAAAATTTGAAGCTAGATGTAGTGGTGAACACCTTTAATCCCAGCACTTGGGAGGCAGAGACAGGCAGATCCCTGAGTTCAAGGCCAGTCTGGTCTACAGAGTGAGTTCCAGGACAGCCAGGGCTACACAGAAATCCTGTCTCAAAGAACCAAAGGAAAAAAGAAGAAAGAAAAGAAACAAAGAAAAAGAAACAAAGAATCAAAGGAAGAAAGAAAAATTTGAGGGATGTTGACATATTAGAATCAATTCCTCCTCTAATTTTCTTAGTTTTAGATGAATAAAATTGCAAAATATGTTATGATCTAAGTGACAGACGTCATAAAGTCACATTGAGTGACAGATCTCACATGGGAGGTTTATTGGGGAGCAGGTATACAAAGGCTGCCTCATGGTGAGGGTGGAGGAGAAAAGGGCAAAAAGAGGAGGAGTTGGACTTTTATAAGGGGATGTAGCGCGTGCGGGGGCGGGGCTTGCAGCTGTGGCAACAGTAGAAATGTATTGCATCTTGGTAGCTAGTGACAGCTATCCTACTGTCACTGGGTCCCTGAGGCACGCTGCGAAGATGTCTGATTGCTAACATGTTACATCATGAAATAAAACAAGAATAAGATCATGTATAAGGATATCCCAAGGTTAAATATCTGAAGGTCGTGTCAGGAACTCAAAAGGAAAACAATTTCCGATTGATAGAGAGTTCTAAAATTAAACAGGTTAAGTGGCGGCTATTTCTGCACTCTACAAACCCTTCTGGATTAGTAAATTGTTGAGAGATAAATGAGAGATAAGCTACAGATAACAGGAGGGACTTCTCTAGATGAGGTGGCCAGAGAATTCTCCACCAGACTGGATGGTCCGAGGGAGAAGCTGAAGGAGACAAGACAGAATAAGGAAGAGAGCTGAAGGAACAGTGTCGGAGACAAGTCCTGAGCCTCCTCCGTGTTGGCATTCTGTCTAAACTCCACCCCACAGTTACCTGGCAACAGCCAGGTATGCTCCTCCCCACAGTTGCCTGGCAACAGCCAGGTGGGCCTGGCCCACTATAAAAGGGGCTGCTTGCCCCCTCCTCTCTCTCTTACCTCTTTCTCTTGCCTCTTACTTCCCTTACCTCTCCCCGTTCCCTTCCCCCCTCTCTCCACGTGGTCATGGCCGGCCTCCACTCCTCTACTTCTCTACTCTCTCCCTCTCTCTGCCTTTCTCTGCCTCTACTACCCTCTTAACTCCCCTTCCCATGCCCTAAATAAACTCTATTCTATACTATACCTTCATGTGTGGCTGGTTCCTCAGGGGG
>CM052707.1:59622592-59670181 GCA_028551405.1 Uromys caudimaculatus | reverse complement strand
TATTCTATACTATACCTTCATGTGTGGCTGGTTCCTCAGGGGGAAGGGATGCCTGGGCTCGGGCCTACTGAGGCACACCCTTCCCCCACACCTACCTCCCATAACCCCATATAACATATATCTCTATATATATTTTTATAAACACAACACTCCGTACCAGGTTGCTTTTAGTTGCTAACCTATACCACGCATGCTCACTTCAACACCTGAAATGAATGTCTCTGTCCTAATGCCTCTGATTTCCTTGTTTGCTAAGATCAGATGCCCTTTCTTCCTGGAAGAGTGTATGCTTAGCTTCTCTCCGGCTGGGTGTAAATGACATTCTTTTCCGTGTAATGATCACTGTAGCCTAGTCCAGCCCGTGATATGGTCTCTGCTGATTAACTGTGATTTGAGATCACGGACTGTCTTCAGAGCATTTCTGTCCCTGTGTCATCTCGCAGTTTAAGGATGGTGCAGACTTGCGGTTGTAACTCGATATCCATGCCTTTCTGAAGCCAGCAGTCACTTGTTCCGGTCCGCTTAAAGACACCCTCCCGTCTTTACTCAAGGATTCCTATTTCACTCTGGGAAGCAATGTGTAGATGTTTAAAGGAAACACTGAACGAACTCTCTGAGTTGCTCTCACATCCTGACGACAGAAGAGCAAAAACCAAAACAGACGAGCAGGAGATAGCAAGGCACCCAGGGGAAGCATCTGATCTTTGTGCCAATCCATAATTTTTTCAGTTTTCCTAGGCCTCCTAGAGCTTACCTGCAATGGGCCTGGACTCTAAAAGGAGAAAGCATTGCTCAAATGAAGACAAAATCCAAGTACTGACGTCTCAGTCAGTTCCTTATTATGGTTTAAGTATGAAATGTATTCCATAAACTCATGTGTAGGACACTTAGTCTCAGCTAGGGCTTCAAGAAAGGTGGTGGAGGTCTTAGGAGGAGTCTAAACGGAGGGAATAGTTCACTGAGAGAATTTCTTGGAAACTTTTATCTGCCCCAAGTCATTTCCTTCTGTCTGCTTCCCACCCCGTTATGCAGCGAAGAACCACCTCCTACTGCCATGATCTTTGGAATCTCTTCAAATCCATAAGTAACATAGCCAAAGACTATGGACTAAAACCTGAACTAACTCTGAACTGAAGTAAGCCCTTCCTCCTTGACTCTGTTTATGCCAAACACATTAGTCACAGCGACACAGAAGTACCTTATTCATCCTAGACTAATCATAGAAGCTCCCGGATTTTTACATGAAAAAAGTAAAGCTTTCTCAGTACAATGACTAGCCTAGGCAGCTGTAGCTAGGTTAGGGAACCTAACGGCACGGGGTGTGCAGGGAGTTTTGTGGCAAAGCCAATGCTCCGCATTCATCTGGCCTTAGATTCAATCTCCAAAGAAGGCAAAAGCAAACGCAAGTCTAAAGAAGACAGAGAGTTTATGGTTTATAGTCACGCCTTTGCTTTGCAAAGGAGCATTGGCAATATACTTAGCTCCTAGGAGCCTCAGTTTCTCCATCTATAAACAAAAGACAGTCATGACAGGCAGTGTTAAAAATGGCTCATGATGTTGTAAGCACCAAATGAGATGGGGTTTGCCAAGTTCCAAGGACATTTTCTGGTGATAATAAACACTTGATAAAGATTGGATAGAATTGGTACTACTAGTAAATATTTGCTCTTTGAAAGAATAAATGAGTACACATTTTATTTTATCTCTTCAGTCCCTAATGAAATTATCATATTTGGAAAATAAACTAAACACATACATATTACTATGGTGGAACCAAAATCAATACATGTTTAAGTCAGTGTTACTGTCCCCCCCCCCCGATACTTTAATTTAGAAAACAAACTCTTTAGGACAGTTTACGTGTTTCTAAAATAAATATTGCAAAGACAACAAAGAGAGTTGTCATACATCCTTGCTCTCCTTACCCAGTTTCCCCTCTTATTAGCTATTTAATTTTTTGTAAAAGTTTCATTATGGGAGATGGTAGAGATGGCTCAGTGGTTACAAGCTTTTATTCTTCCAGAGCTCCTGGATTTGAGTCTCAGAAGCCACATGATGGCTCACAACCATCTGTAACTCCAGTTCCAGGAGTTCCAATGACTTTTTCTGACCTCCATGGTCAATAGGTACACAGGTAGTGCACAGACATACATGCAGGTTAAAAAAAAAACATACATATAAAATAAAAAATAAATACACAAATAAATAAAAATGTTTAAAGTTTTATTATAGTCATTGTACATGGAGCTGTGTTTTCACACATATACTCTTAGACACATGTATACTATACATTGACATATTCTCTTTATACCTTCTTTCCCATCCCTACCCCATTATATATTATATATGTATATATAAATATATAAAATATATTTATATAGTATATGTATACATTTATATGCATATATTATATATTATATATACATATATATAAAATAAGTGTTACCCAATGTCCTCCTTGCTCTTATGGTAATAAATCATGGGAACAATTCAATCATTGTTTCTCTTTAGGGTCTTTTTGTCAAGGGCAATTTCTCAGATTCTCCTTGTTTTTTATGACAGTTCTCAGGAGTATTTTGTAGAATGTCCCTAAGTTTATATTTGCCTTATGTTTTATTCATTACTAGATAGGGATAGTAAAAATACTTTCAAAGATCAAGAAGTGAACCTTCATTCTCATCAAACATCAGGAAAGAATGCTTCCCATGGGCTTGAGCACTGTTGGCGGCGTGACGCTGGAGCACTGGATTGGGGTACTACTTCCCAGGACTCTTCACTGTTCAGTTACTCTTTACTCTTTTCCATTTTGTGCTTTATGGAAGGAAGCCACTATATGTGATCTACATTTAATGAGGGGGGAGTTATGGCTCATCTGTGTGAGCTGCCTGAAGAGGTGGGTGACTTGAGTTTAGTTATGAGTTTGCTTAGTGTCTTAGTTAGGGTTTGCATTGCTGTGAGCAGACACCATGACCTAGGCAACTCTTATAAAGGACAACATTTAATTGGGGCTGGCTTACAGGTTCAGAGGTTCAGTCCATTATCAAGGTGGAATCAGGGCAGCATCCAGGTAGGCATGGTGCAGGAGGAGCTGAGAGTTCTACATCTTCATCCGGAGGTTGCTAGCAGAAGACTGACTTCCAGGCAGCTAGGATGAGAGTATTAAAGCCCACACCCATAGTGACACACCTACTCCAACAAGGCCACCCTTCCTAATAGTGCCACTCTCTGGACCAAGCATGTATAAACCATCCCAATTATTATAATCATCAAAGTTCCAGATTTCTTGCACTGAGACTACTAGAAAAATACACAGAAAGAATAAGGAAAAAGTACGTAGTTAGGTATTGTTGACTACTGCAGTCTGTTGAGAGATTTTTGGTTTTGTTGCTGTCAAGTTGACACAGGGGAGGATCGTCTGGGAAATAAGATATTCAACTGGCCAATGGGTAAGTTTGTGAGGTATTTTCTTAATTAATGAAATAAATGGGATGGATCAGCCCACTGTGGCTGGTGCCGGCTCTGGGCGGGTGGTCCTGAGTTGCATAAAGAACGAACTGAGCAAGCCAGTAAGTAGCATTCTGCCATGGTTCTGCTTCAGCTCCTGCTTCCCTCGCCTTGGTTCCTGCCTTGATTCCTGCCTTGACTTTCCTCAACAATGGACTGTGATCAGGATACATAAGCCAAATAAACCTTCCTCGCCTCCGTGCTTTTAGCGCTGATGTTTATCACAGCGATAGAAAACATGACCTGTGTTCTTCTTGATGCTCCAAAGATATCTTTTTTTTTTTTTGGTTTTTTGAGACAGGGTTTCTCTGTGTAGCCCTGGCTATCCTGGAACTCACTCTGTAGACCAGGCTGGCCTTGAACTCATAAATCCACCTGCCTCTGCCTCCCAAGTGCTGGGATTAAAGGCGTGCGCCACCACTGCCTGACTTCAACGATATCCTTTAAAAAGAAATGGCCACCCTACTTGAATCATGTATATCATGCCACCAAATGATTTCTAGGACAGCACAGTCGACACGTTAAGTCTTTGGGCTCTGCCCTCAGACACACATGTTCAAGTCCAAGGTCTCCTACTTTGTGCCTGTGTCTGATCTTCACTCCCACAGCACCTACCTCACAGGAGGCTCTGAGAAAAGGCATGAAAACCCATGGGCTGCCCCTCACTTACTCAGCATTCAACAATCACTATGAAATGTTTTTTAACCATTTTTGCACGGTTTACCATCCGTCAGCCTTTATTTCAAATGTTTTAAATGTGCACAAGGAGGCGGCAATAATAAACATATGCAGTTTCTGAAAAGCAACTACTTAGAAGTAATGTCTATTGGTCTGTTGTATTTTGCTCCTTTAACTATCATTAGAGTTGGAATTCTTTCCTGTCTTGTTAACTTCCTCTTCAGTTGCTTCCTGTCTCAACTTGTCTAGAGCTTTCCTCTGGTAAGACCTTTGAGTATGAAACCACAGGTGTGCTCACCTGTGCATGTCAATCAAGTCAAAGGGCCACCTTTGTCACTTGGTCCTGAAGTGGTCAACACTTGGTTGGTTGAGTGCTATACCAGAATGCTGGCCACACTACTGGTAACTTCTTGCTTAACTTCTGCCTTGGGAAACTCTTTAGAAATAGAGGTAGTTAAAGGTTTCTCTCTTCTCAGGGCAGCACTACCCTGGAGTCAGAGAAATGGTTAAATATTTGTTGACCTTGTTCACTTACAAATTCAACTTTGGGTTCAGCCTCTGCATGAGTCATACAAATCTGCAGCTTTCCAGGCCAAGGTTCTGTGTGCAAAGCATCTTACTAAGTTCCATGTCCAGATGTTCAAGAAAAGAATAGGTCATTGTTTGTGACCGAGTACTAGCTGGAAGACCCAGAGGGAACATTTGACAGGATTAATGTCTTTTCCAAGGATCCCGCAGCCAGCTGGACATTCAGCTGAGCCATCAATGGGCTCAGAATCCGGGCATTTCAAAAGTAAAGGCCTCCTCCCCAGACCCTGCTCCACACTAAAGTGTTGTGGTAGAAGTGGGTAAAAACGGCACAATGGCTGCTTTCCGTTTACATGATAATCATTTCCGGGAGTGTGAAATAAATCAGAAATCTTTAAAAGACTAGGATATCAGTATCTGCTTGCTTCCATTTCAGCCTTACCCTTTTCTACTTGACAACAGACACTAAGATTTACGCGTATTGTGAATGTTCCAAGTGCAATACGAACAGAAACGAGGAAGCATGCTGGACGCCCTGAGGGCCGACCTCCAGGCACAGCACATTTTAATATATGGAAGAGACATTTGAAGGTATTTTCCTCCCCAGCTGAAGCAGTGATTTGGAGACTGGTGCATTTGGATGGAGGGAACCTTAATTGAGAGAGTGCCTCCACCAGACTGGTTGCGTGCAAGCCTGTGGCTCATTTTCTTGGCTGGTGGTTTTGATGTGGAAGAGCCCAGCTCACTGTGGGGTGGGCAGTACCACCCTTGGGATCCTATGAGAAGGCAGGCTGAGGAGCAAGCCAGGAAGCAGTCCTCCTCCACAGCTTCTGCACCACTTCCTGCCTTGGGTTCCTGCCTTGGGTTCCCTGGATATCGAAGCATGACCTGAGAGTTGTACACTGAAATTTCCTTTCCAAATTATTTGTGTTATGGTGATTTATCACAGCAATAGAAACCATATCTAAGGCTTTAAGACTGACTTCATTGAACACAACATCTTAAAAGAATCTGTCAACTCACCGAGTACGTCATACAAGGTTCAACCTCGTCATTATTTCAACACAATTAAAGGCACAGGAACCTACATTAGTAGAGGAGGGTGAGGCCACTACCCTCATGCAGAGATTCCACATGTGCTATCTTTGTGTGACTAGGAAGGAATATGTTTAGGATTGCCTCTGATTTCCAAACACCGAGCTACCGAGTGTTAATTCTTCGCATTAGTGAAGCACAACTGGTTTTCACACAGAGGATGGAGATGTACCCCCAAGTGGTAGAGTGCTGTCTTTGAAATACTTTCAATATCCAGAAATCAGAAAAAGAACCCCCAAACGAAAAGTTTCGGTGACGTGGCAAAGAATCAATGGCATAGGCACCAGGAGCAGGTGAGAAGTGCCAAAGCAAGCTCATGTGAGCACTGCAGCAAGCTCATGTGAGCACTGCTGCAAGCTCATGTGAGCACTGCTGCAAGCTCATCTGAGCACTGCTGCAAGCTCATCTGAGCACTGCCGCAAGCTCCTTTAATTCCCTCCACATGCGCCCCATTGGTCCCGAGACAGCGTCTCTTCTAAATAGCAGTTCCCGATTGGCTGGCATTGTCTGCAATCCTTAGTCTCTCAGGCAGTCCTCAATTAGGTCTTCCTGTAGGAAATGCCTTTGCGGCTGTGCAGTCTCTGGCATTTATGCAGAGGCCGCACTGTTTCTCCTACAATTGGTAAATCCATGGAAAGTCTGAATTGGAAAAAATATGCTGAGAAGACTTGACAATCTTCTGCCATGTATTTCAAAATGTTGCCCAAGACAGGACTCTTGAATGCATATCCTGTGATCCAAGAAAGTGAGGTAGGCCTTATAAAAGAAAAAAGAAGGGAATGCGACCACATCAGAGCTGCTTGGTGCTTTTGGTTCTAGCGAAGGGTCTTTTTATCCATTCCTTCTTGGGAAGTTACTGGAGCATGAAGACATGATCTACCATATTTGTTTATAAACAATTGTATGGTCTTTCTGCTACATGTGATCATTTCCATCAAGGCTCTAGTGTTTGAACAAAATATGTTGCTATCTAAGTATAGAATGCATTAGACAACTCATGTGGCCCACACAGAGGATGTTTGTTAACCCCCTCCACAGCCACAGAGATAACTGGACCTCACTGAAATTTAAGAAGAGTAGCAACAACCTTAAGCATTAAATTGGATTTTTTTTTTTAACAGACTAAAGAAAGCCACATTTTCAGAGTTATTATCTCTGTGGGCATTGTGATGCTTATAGATAACCATTGATCAGGAAGTGTGTGTGGGGGGGTGAGCTTCTATTTCACTAACCTCAGTAAGGGCGCTACACCCCAGACAGCTGACAGGAGGGGGCATTGTTGCTCTGTAGAATTCACTTATAGCTTTTGCTCCATCCAGATGTACTAGGTTACCATCAGTGCTAATAGAAAGGGGTCTGTGATTTAATTCAGGCTATTACAAAAACACAAAACTCTATATGCAACAGAATGGTTCTAGTAAAAAGCAGGTCGGCTCCCAGCTATTGTCTGCAGCTCTTCTCAAAGGCTTTAAGATGGCAGCCAGACTTTTGACACCTTAAATTTGATTTGGTGGGAGGTAAACTTCCCCTTTTCCATGGGCTCCTTACCAGGGCATCTCCCCTGGGAAGTCGTCTTCCAAAATGCAAAAGCAAAGTCTCTGCTTTGGGAAGTTTACAACCATGATGAATTCATTTTTATTCTTCTTGGATAGTATTCACAGCAGGGAGAGTCACAGACAAGACGAACAAGAATAAAATATCCCAAGACAAGCAGTTTCAGTGATGTAGTTCCAACACTGAGTATGCCAGAAAGCTCATGGCAAGTGCTATTACTGAGATACCTCCTGCCTGGAGAAGTTTGGAAAGTCAATATTCCGGTGCGCGCGCACGCACACACACACACACACACACACACACACACACACACACACACACAAGCTGTTGGCTCCGAGCCTCTGCTGATGTTCCTCCTCACCCTCTCTGACCCCCAGTTTAGCAGTTTAATCAAATCTATCAGAAGAGGCAGCTGCAGTTCCATTTTCATTCTGGAGATAATGAGCCAAAGAGTCTGTAAGCGCTCCTCCAAGCCACCTCCCAGACACCTCCTACACTGACAGACAGCCTCCTGGCCAGCTGTTTTTCACTATTTGAAGCTGATTAGACCTGCAGCCTTTGAGGGCTAATAGCCTCTCTTAGCATTTTGAGAGGTCCACAGCTTGAAATAACCTCCCCCTCGTAGTTCCTTTGGTTGGTTCCCACAGCTTTTCATTGAACCATCCAGGAAATGTGAACAGGACACTACTTCACACTCCTGAGAGCCTGCCATGTTAACTTGTTTGCCCGGCACTCACTGAGTAGCTTAATTAATTATCTGTGGGTGGCAGATTACATGAAGTCACCCCAGCCCATTAAGTACGCATTTCCTGCGTCCAAGTATATTATGAAAACATGGCCGTGTTTTCTTCTGGCGTTCAGAGTGTTTTGAGAGCCTGTCTTGCTCTCTAATGCCCGACTGTTTGGTATTTATGTCTGACTGATCGAATTTCAAATGCCAAAGATAAAACATGGTACCTGAAAAAGCTAAATCCAAATGATGCATCATTTGAACAACTCTCTGACAGACACAGAGGATTTGCTCAGGCCTTCCCCCCACCCCCAACCCCGCCCCCAAGGCCACAGAAGAATCTGTGTTCTCCCCTCAAGCTTCCACCGCCTGGGTTCCTTGCAAAGAGAATTCTTTGTGTATTACGAAATCTTTAGACAAGGTTCCCGTGGGCCCCACCTGTGGCTGAAAACATTTGAGTTCCTTTAAGCGGGACTGCAATGCCCCGTCTGCCATCTCTCCTCCTACCTCATATTTATCTTCAGTTACATCTCAAAGATTAACAAACTGACGGCGGTTAAGTTCTCCTCGATAGGTGCTTCACAATTAGATTCCGGAGAAGAAAACTCATGAAGTCTTTCTAGGACAAAAACAGTGAGGAAGTGAAACATGTCCTTCATGCCTGCTAATAATTTTATCTGTTCTGCACATGTGTTTCAGACCACAGGAGTGGGGTGGAGTTAAACTACAATACCATCCTTATTTTGGAGAAGAGAGAAATCCCAGCTAAGCTATTCTCGTGGAAATTACCAGAGAGAGCCAGAGCCAGACAGGCAGACAGACACAAGGCAGAGAGATTTTTGGTGTGTTTTTAGTTTCTAATTGTACATGTATTTCTGGCTTTTTTTTTTTTTAAAGGAAGGACAGAGCTATACGAGATCTGGAATCAGAACCTAATGTGACCTACATAAAAGCAACGCTCTGATTCCCTAATTAAACCAAGCTGCGGCTGCGGGCTCTGCAAATAGCTGCCAAAAATTCATCCATTCAATCTTCTGCCTATCCTCCAGGAATGCAGAGGGGCGGGGGAAGGGCAGGGGAGGGGCGGCGGGGAAGCGGAGGCCGGGGATTGTCCGGGCTCACGTATTTGCTCTCCCGTGAGGGGGTCTGGCGTTCTAGCAGCACAGTCGCCTGGGGTTGGAAAGGGGGAGGGGGCTGGGAGGCTGGGGGACCAGAAGGGAGGGATAAAGAGAAAAACAGACTAAATGTTTTCACAGCTGCTCTATTTTTCTTCACCTATTTTGCCCAGGGATCTGATTTCCTTCTGGGGAGGAGGGCTCTCCCTGGGTCCAGGCTCGCTCCGCAGGGCCTGTTTACCCAGTGGCCAGTGCCCTCTTTCTCTCTTTGTATAAGTCTTTACTTTTGAAGGAACGCAGAGTGGGAAGACGAAACTGGAATGTTTGCAGGGCTCCTGTTAAGAAAATATAGTACATCCGAATTTTAAGTAGAAACTGGGAACAAAGTAAAATAAAATCACACCCCCACTCCCGGCCCCCGTGGTGCTTCTTGAACAAGAAAAATTGTTCTTCAGCGAAGACGGTCCCTCATTCTCTCATTCTCACATAACTTCCTCTCACTGGCTGTTGCAGAAGGTGTGTTAATTGAGTATTAGAAAGATGATGAAGCTGCGGAAATCGGAAGCAATGATGCTGTTAGCCAGATACTCAGGGACTCCAACACCACATAAAGGTAAAACCCTAATGGAAAAGACCAACTATTTATTTATTTATTTATTTATTTATTATTTAATTTTTTTTTTTTTTTTTGCTGAAAAGAGTTTGTTCTGTCACTTGGGATTGCTGTGGAGAATTTTCCCAGACAAAACATTTGCTGACTTTCCCTCGGTTTCATTCGCAGGCACGACATCTAAACATACCTATGCATTATCAGCTCCTAGTCTAATCTACCAGAAACTCAAAGCTCTGGGAGGAATCCTTGGAGCCAAAGGGAAGTCTCAACGGTTCCCAGTATTCAATTACTCAAGAGGACTTTGGGAGACCCAGGTACCTCAAAATGGAGCTCTCTCAGACTTTGTGTTCACAGCTTCTCACTAGGGTCATGCACAGGGCAAGCTGCAGTATTTGTCAGGGTTTGGCCCTCCCACGTCTGTCTTCTTCATTCTGCTCCACCCTCTCAGCCAGAGACCCAAGCTTCTGTCCCAACAGAGCATCACCTTCTAGACACCTCTGCAAAGAAGCCTCTGCCATAGGCTTCTTGCTCCCAGATTCAGATCACTGCGTTTGCATCTCATACCTTTCTGCTATTTAATAATAATAATAATAATAATAATAATAATAATAATAATAATAAATTGTGACACTTTTATCATTTTTTTAAAAAATACTTTTGTTTCTCAAGATTGAACCCAGAGTCTCCTGCATTTTGGGCAAGCAATCTACTTTGTGTGTGGTATGTGTGTGTGTGTGGTGATGGCAGTGTGTGTATTGTAGTATGTCTATGGGTACACAAGCAAGGACACGTTCATATGTGTGCAGGTGCCTGCAGAGACCAGGAAAGAGCGCTAGACCTCCCCTGGAGCTGGAGTTACACGCAGTTGTGAAGTTGTGAGCTGCCCAGCATAGGTTCTGAGACCTAGACTCACCTTCTGATGGAATAGCAACTTGTCTTCACAGCCTGTCTTTGTGTCCTTGAACTCTGTGTTGCTGTAAGTTACCTGAATGTGCTTTATGTTCCAGGACCAATTAGAAGCCTTAATAATAGCTTCCCAGATGTGAATAATATTCACAACAGTACCCTGGAAAGTTACTCAAGCTTGGTAGACTTGGTTAATTTTTCTAGTATTATAAACAATCCTGGGATCATCACACCTATGTCTTTGTTCTGTAGTTTCAATAATCAATGGCTTTGTATTAGTTTGTACTAAACAATACATCTAAGTGGAAACTTCTAGTTTCTTTTGGAAAGTCAATTATGTCAATGATGCTTTGCTGGGCCACACAGGTTAAAGGATGTCTTGCTGGAGCAGACATGGAAAAAATGTTTTCCTGAAGCAGACACAGGTGAAAGGACGTTTTGCTCTAGCAAACATGTGAAAGGACTCTTGATGAAGGAGTGTAAATATGACCCCACAGACAGTGGGAGACAAGGACTGAGCATTGGTTTGGTTTGCTTCACCTTGCTGTTCTTCGCTAAAGACACACATGTATTGGTTCGCCTTACACAAAATTGTTGAGCTCAACTTGTGGTAACGCCACCATTGAGAGAAACTCACCCAAGGTGAGATTCCTGAAGCAGGTTGTCATTTCGGAGGCCACACTTTGGACCAGTTGGTGAGACTTATGCTGGTGGTGTCTGCCTGCAGAGAGGACTGAACTACAGCTGCCAGTTCTTATGTGGTATCTTCCTGCCTAGAGGACTGGTCTGCAGCTGCTGAGTCATATTTGGTGTTTGCTGCAGGACTGAACTGCTCCCAAAAAAGATCGAGCTCACCCCCAAAGAACTATTGCTAAACAGGCCCACTTCCCCCATATCCTAATAACTTTTCTCTTCCACGATCTCTGCCAGGTGGTGGGCTAGAGGAGAGGTTGAACTCTTATTAAAAGTAGGTTGCAAAAAATGTTTGCCTCCATTACTTTGGCTAATATTTTTTTTCTATCACAAAAATTCCTAGTCAATATGCAGGATGCTGTGAGGGAGATCTACAGGTACACACTGAGGTAAGCAGCATCAAGCTCCTGCCATTACGGGCTCACAAACAGGTGGGAGAGGTAGACCTGAACATTGCAGGGACTGCTGTATCAGGAAGGATGGAAAGTCACTTGGAAGTATAAAAAGGGCTAAGGATAGGAAGCTATAGATAAATTTTGGAAAAAGTAAGAAAGCTGGTAGAAGAAACAAGGTAACAGAATCCATGTGTTTAGTGAGAGGAGACACAGAAAGCAGATGAGGATGTTTGAGAGATATAGAAGCATCACACCAAGAGATGAGTTGCAAAGACCCAGAATTGGAAGGTCAAAGGTAACTGGTGCTGAATGAGCTCCCCCTGGGTGGTGGACAGTTAACTACATGGTTGGCAAAGTCTGTGTCTACTAATATATACTCTAACTGTCCGGTTATTTTGAATCCCTGTTCTCTAGGTGAGAAAATAGGCCTAGAGAAGAAAACTCTAGTGCCCACACTCACATTGTTAAAAGCCGCGTCGTAAAGACACAAACCTAGAATGACATGCCTCTAAATTCCAGAGAGTGAATCCTTTGCTTTTGACCCATACAGTTTGGACTTTGTTAAATATGCATGAATTTGAGAACAGGGAGTCGAGGGACAAGAAGAGTTATGGGGATTCATCCTGCAAGATACAACGGCAGGTGGAAATGATCAAAACATTGAGAGTTGGAGTCTCAGCCATAGGGAGCAAGACTTGGAAGATAGTAATTTGTTCCTGTCCCCTTATCTTTCTCTCTGCTGTCTGCCTGCTATGGTTTTTTTCTACCATGCTACAAGTATCATGACAGTTATTTCCAAAACACTGAAACCAGCACACCATCAGCTGAACCTCTGAGACAATGATGCAGAAAACTTTTACCCCTTCAAATTGTTGTCTCGGGCATTTTGTCATAGCAACTAAACACTCAGCCAGTACTGTGTGATAATTTATTTCTCTGCTGGTGAAATGAGCCAATTCAAACCAGATCAGATTATATTAAATGCAGGTTTACTGGGAAGCTGCTCTTGAGAGGGCAAGTTCACTGACCCCAAGGGAGGAGGGCAGGGAAGTCACTGTGGGAAGGGAGAGAGAGGAGAAGGGAAAGAGAGAAAGAAAGAGCAGGCACAGGGAGAAGGGAGAGAGAGGAGAAGCAAAATGAATGGATTAAATAGGGAAGGGCCTGTGGGGGAAGGGCAGTTCGGGGTGGGGCATGGCATGCCAGGTAGGGACTGAGGGATGCTGGGAGAACCTGAAGGCCAGGTCCCCTTTGATAAGTGAAAGATGCACCTCAGTCCCTTGTCCTGGTGCCGAACCAAACCATATGGAGTAGACCAAGCTAGTAACCTAGGAAATCAGAGCACTAAAGAGCGATTCCAGAAGTGGACTCCAAGGCTAAGCAGAGAACAGAGAGAAGCCATTAAATTTATTGGGCACAAGCCATAAGTAAATGATTCCAAAATCCAGAGCCTGTGAGAGTACTGGCGTCATCTATCAAAGTCAGAGTCTGAATGCTCTCCAAGAATACGGAAAACAGCCACTAACTGTTTTGTAGAATTTTAAAGCACACGATCATTGTTGGGTAAGTTATTTTGTTTCTGTTGAAGATGACATCATTATTTCTTAATTTATCAGTCACATGAGCATTTACTGTATGCAAGACAATCCAAAGTGAACCGTGATTCAAGGTTTTACCCCTAGTTGTCTGAGTAATTTTTAACCTTCTGCAATCCCACAACTAGTGAAAAGACTTTAACATAAATAAATCTGGGTAACAGAATTAAGAACCTAGTTGTGATTTAAGTGTCAAAATGTGGAATAGCTTCTTACCTATTTTGAATACTGGGATGGGGGGGGTGTATTTTTGATCCCCAAAGTGAATTCTGCAATAAAATAACATAAATGTTGTTTTCCCAACATTTTAAAGATGGAACTAATACAACAATAGAATCAGAATTAAGAAGAATAAGACAATATTTAATGCTAAGAGAGAAGAAGTCTTTTACATGGAGAACCCTTTATCCAATGGTAGAAACCTAATGGGGTTGTGTCAGTGGCTGCAAAACCACGGTTCCAACATAGGTTGGGTATGCAGTAAAGGCATTCTTGATTCAAGCTCTATCTGACAAAGAGCAGATGGCAGAGTGGCCTCTGGTGAGTGTCTGTCTATCTCTGTCACTATACAGTGTTCATTCAGAGAAATGATCATCTGTCCCAAGCTTAATAATGGGGTGTGAGTCATGATGACCCCAATTTATAGACCTCAGTTTTATGCCAGGCATCATATAGATGTTCTCATTGGCCTTCTGAACTGGTTCTGTGATGAAGATGCATTGCCTCCGTTCATAAGGTGAGAGCATACGTTTGCGAAGCTCGAAGAACTGACCCAAGTCACTTGGCACAGAAAGTTGCATGAGTTCAAGCACAGGCTAGTCAGGCTGCAAGCTGCCAGCTGCCCTATTCTACCCCAATGAAGTTTTCAACTCCAGCTGTGCATCAGGCTCACAAGGGGAGTCTTTACTAAGTACCAGGGTGCAAGCCTTCCTCCTAGAGATTCTGCTTTGATTAGTTTGGGATTAGCCCAAGTGTGAGTATTGTTGAGAAGCTCCCTCAGGCAGGAAGCAGCAGCCGTGCTGGCAAGCCCTGAGCTGGTTGATGCTCCCATTTAGTGCCTGAAGACAGGACCAGAAGGTCAAGAGAACATTCTTATGCCTGTCTGTGTATTCACCACTTGATTTCTAGATCATAGTTCTTAAGGATGAAACAAGCAAGCAAACATGAACTATCTGTGTTTAAACAAACTAGAATATCATAGAGAACATC
The DNA here is from genome assembly GCA_028551405.1 of Uromys caudimaculatus. Taxonomy (NCBI): domain Eukaryota; kingdom Metazoa; phylum Chordata; class Mammalia; order Rodentia; family Muridae; genus Uromys; species Uromys caudimaculatus. The sequence continues at coordinate 59,655,569 of CM052707.1, read as the reverse complement.
AAAGCTAACTCTTGGCATCAAAGAGAGGGTCAAGGTACAAGGTACGAGACATTTATGCTGTGCGCTGGTGATCTTTGTTCAGTATTGTTCAACACAGAACCCTAGACAGAGTTTCTTCTGAACAGGAATAGCGTGGCACTTAGTGATCACTTATCATTCATTTAATCTTAACCCATAAAATGTGTCTTCATGTATTTGAATCATCTCTCAGCCTTACCCTACAAGATACTTAAGAGTGTGCAAGGAGCCTCAGAGGTGCCTCAGCAGTTAAGATCACCGGCTGCTCTTCAAGCAGATCTAGGTCAACTTTCAGTATCTCCATGGTAGCTCGTGCTGTCTCTAACTTCAGTCTTGTGGGATCTGATGCCCTGATGTGGCCTCTGTAGGCACCAGACCTAGACACACATTTAGGCAAAACAGCCATACATATAAATGCAAATTTTAAAAAATAATGTGCATAAACAAAGACTATAAGGGAACAATTAAGAAGAACAATCGTAACAGTTGCACGGGGCATGTGGGAGGTCTAGAACCACAGACTCTAGGAAGATGCACCTACTGTTGCTGCCATTGTTCTGATGAGCATGTCACATGACCATGTCTGGAGGATTAGCCTATTGTAACAACCTGAGTGTTGGTATAGTATGAAGATCCTGAATCTGAAGAGATCGAAAACACTTTGAATCCCAACATGACATCACAAATGTTCACAGCCTTGGTTATGTTTCGCTTCTATTCAGTAGACTTCCTGTCATGGGGGAAGGGTTTGAGAGAGCTTGCTTTCTTTATGGAAGATGGACTTCGTGGATGATTGCAAGAGTGTCTAAGTAGGTGACTGTAGGGCTGGTGCGATGACTCAGCACTTCAGAATAAGTAAAGGTTTTGTAGAGAACACAAGTTCAATTCCCAGCACGAGCAACCTGTAATTCCACCTCAGGGGATCCCGAATTCTCTCCTGACCTCTATGGGTACCCCACAATTAAAATAAAATCTCTAAAAATATGAATAGATAGATGGATAGATAGATAGATAGATAGATAGATACATAGATACATAGATACATACATAGATACATACATAGATACATAGATGGAGCAATACATAGCCTCACACTGAAATGGAAATGTTCTTCAAATTTTTTCTCTTGTTTCCTTACTCAGACCCAAACCATAAATATACCCAGTTCAAACCTGTATGTTTCAAAGCACACCCAGGCAGATGAGGTGCTGAGAGACAGAGCTGTGGATGGCTTCACCATGCTGCCCTCTGGACCTGGTTCTCTGTCCTGTGCAGGTGCCTCCTTGTCTATCAGGAGTTCTAGAGGGCAAATGTCAAAGTGCTGACCTCTTTTCCAGCATTCTGACCACCAGGCCAGAAGGCAGGGGGAGAGGGGGGGGGAGAGAGAGAGAGAGAGAGAGAGAGAGAGAGAGAGAGAGAGAGAAGAGAGGTATGCCTCAGACTCCCACCACAGCGAGTTTATCAAATCACAGACACAGCCCGCATTTCTGGGATTATCCCAACCCTCTTCTTCACTTGCGCCCCTACATCTTAATCACATGAGTTATTCATGATGGGAATATAGGTCAGAGATTAAAAGCATGAAGTTTGGGGGCAGAATTCTGTAATGGAACCCTTGTTTTCTAGATAATCAGCTGTATGGCCCTGAGAAATTGATCTAACGTCTCAACAAGCCATTTCCTTATCTGGGAGACAGAAATGAGAAGATAGCATGCTTCTGCAGGCTGCTAGAATGATTCCAGAAAGGTAAGCCTACAGAATTCTTAGCATAGTCCCTGTCAGTTCCTGTGACACCTGTTCACTGAGCCAGGGGTGATCACAGGTGCTTCTGCCCTTACAACAATTATAGTCTAGTCAAGGCAGATGGGAGGGAGCAAAGCAAACATCAAATGTACTGAATGCTGGCCAGCGAGAAACACGTTGTCCATCTGACCTGGAGAAACCGAGGAAATATCAGTGGTTAAAAACCATGACGTATACTGACATAGCCACCCGCTAAGTAAAAAGATCAAGGTTTTCCCCTCCTAAGTTCACATATTATAGAAGTTTGAGAAACAGATATATAAATCTGAACTTTTAAATAACTGAGCGGGGATCAATAGATGGCTGAGTGGTTAAGAGCACTGACTACTCTTCCAGAGGTCCTGAGTACAATCCCAGCAACCACATGGTGGCTCACAACCATCTGTAGTAGGATCTGATGCCCTCTTCTGGCATGCAGGTGTACATGCAGATAGGGCAGTCATATACATAAAAGAATCCATAAATCTTTAAGAAAGAAATAATTGAGCAAAATTAAGTGTGAGTAACATTGAATCAACTCTTCGATTGATATCATATAAAGAAACTACAGGTACACTCACATGCAAGCTTCCCCCCCCAGTTGCATACCTCTGAGGTGTGTCTGTTAGGAACCTTTCCTTGGAGCCAAGTGATGCAGGCTCAGTTCTGCTTGTGCTATGGACAGATATGAACAGATAATACCAAGTGTATTGTGCTAAATGGGGTTCCTGCTCACTCTTACAAAGACCCCACACACATGTGGAAGGCCATTGCAGCTTTATTTCATCAGTGAATATTACTAGCCTGTCTCTGCCACCTCAAGAAATGGGTGAAGTTTGTACCAGACCCACCATTCATCTTTTACATGGCTTGGAAAATTCATTTGTTTGTAAGCTAATAATAGACGATATATTTGCACTAAAAAAATACCAAATGTCAGTTTCCATATGAGCATAGCTATGTAGACACAGTGGATTCCCTGCAGAACCAGAACAATGTTTATGAAACGCCCCTCCAAAAGCATAGTTCAAGATGTTCCGGAGATGTAAGCCAGTCATATACAAATAAGCTGAGAAGTTCCCAAAAAGGCTCAACAGGACATACTAAATGTACTGCTGCATTTCAGCAGCGTCACCTGACTGGCTGCCACACGCACGGCCCTGCTGCTGCTGCTGCTGCTGCTGCTGCTGCTGCTGCTGCTGCTGCTGCTGGCACCGGCTCTTGCTTTATGGCTGGTCCCCGAGAAGGATGTTAGCAGCCAAACAGTTTGAGCTGTGAAACTGAGTTCGTGCTGCACACAGCATTTACACGAAATGAGGTGAACAGCAGTTAATGGAGAGAATTTACCACTTTGTGGGAAGGAGTGCACATCGTCTTAGCTGCAGTCCCTCCGTGTGGGCTCCCTTCACATTTGAGTATACCCCTCCCCCCCTCCTGTGTACCTTACACAAGCTCAGTCTCCCGGCCGCTGAGGCCACTTATCTCATCTCAACTTTTCACTGTTTTTTGTTGAGTTGAAAATATCTCTAGTTGTGTTTTTTTTGTTGTTGTTGTTGTTGGTTGGTTGGTTTTTTTTTTGTTTGTTTGGTTTGGTTTGTTTTTTATTTTTTTCTCATTACAACTAATTAGATCTGGGAGGAATGGCATCACAGAGTGACTTAAAAAGCCCGATGATGCTCGTTGCTTACTAGGTGTGAGGCTTTGGATAAACATGCTAATAGTTTTAAATGCTTTAAATCTCCATTCCGGCCTATGTAAGCTGGACCTGTTGGTATTTTTTATGTCACAGCTTTACTGATGGAATTATGAGATAAAGAATGAAGCATTTAGCAGACATCTGACACAGGCAGATTTGAAGGGAGCTTGTGTTCTTTACGGAGTTCTCAGTGGATGGGTGATTTTAGAGGGATCATGCTGTGTGGTTTGAAGTATATGAATAAATTTGGATAAAGAAACTCTGTGTGTGTGTGTGTGTGTGTGTGTGTGTGTGTGTGTGTGTGTGTGTGTGTGCGCGCACGCGCACACACACAAAATTGAAAGTTCTTTCTTTCTGTCTGTCTGTCTGTCTGCCTGCCTTTTTAAAAAACCCAGCAAGTTTTGTTTTGCTTTAAAGATTAATTTATTCTGTGTATAGTGTTTTGCCTGCATGAACACCTGCAGGCCAGAAGAGGGCACCAGATCTCACTATCGATGATTATGAGTCACCATGTGGTTGCTGGGATTTGAACTCAGGACCTCTGGAAGAGCAGACAGTGCTCTTAACCTCTGAGCCACCTCTCCAGCAAACTGAAAGTTTTTAATATTCTTGTGTTTATCACACACTAGTTCTGAATGTCTACCCATCTCTGTGATTATAAAACTTTAGTGTGGGTAAGGATATGTATAGGTTTACCTAACATACGGACAATATAGGGATACTTTATATAGCAGTTCAGACTCTCGCTGCCTATGGCCTCTTGGAATTTTCGACCCACTATTATACAGGAGTCCAGGTTAGGAAGACCATTTACAAAGTGATTCATCAGTCATCAGGAGCCTCCAAATCCCTTGAAACAGATGCTTTGAACCTAGAACTATCTATCTTTATCCTGGGATGGTAGTTGAACAATTAAATGTATTAAAAAATATTTCTCTGCTTCATCATAACACATACCTTGTAAAAACACCATGAAATTTACCACCAGGGAACATGATAGCTAGAAGGCAGATCATTTCTCTACATCCGTAAGAGCAAGAACATTAGTTTTAGTGAAAGAAAACCAATCCAAACTAGTTGGAGGGGTATTTTTATTGGATTATAAAACTTAAAAGTATAGCAGTATATTGCCTTCAGATATAGCCAACTTTAGGTGCCAGAGCAACAGTTCCAAAGGCAGTTCTTATTTTAAACAGAAAAACATTTCTTGTTCTTTTTTTATGATTTATTTATTTTTATTTTATTCACATTGGCCTACTTGCATCCTGTGTGTGAGTGTGTCACAGCCCCTGGAACTGGAGTTACAGACAGTTGTGAGCTGTCATGTGGGAACTGAACCTGGGTCCTTTAGGAAGATCAGTCAGTGCTCTTAATCACTGAGCCATCCTTTCTTTCTTCTTTATCCTTCCTATGCCCAACCCCCAGGGCAATATTTCTGCTTGCTTTGTGTTGGACTGAGTGTCAGACAGCATTTCCATCTGGTAAGAAAGATGGTCCCCCATAGTCTTACACCTTTATAGTTACTTCAGCTTATATATTGTGAAGATGAAAAATAAGCTTGCTTTCCCCCAGTTCCATATAGTTTACGGTTGTAGCCCTGAGGAATTGCTAGGTAGACTTGGAGATGTGGGAAAATTCTGGAAGTCCCTGAGTTAGTACTGGTAGCCTTATGTCCAACAGTCCTTCTGTAGTAGGGAACCAGGCAACTCCCCAAAGTAAAGGGGCTCAGAAAGCAGACTGACTTGCTAACTGTTCATTTGTTTCAGGATAAGAATGATGAACTAAGGCTTAGGGAGAACAGAAAACTCACCCAAAGGCAAGAACAGCTGACAATCTAGGAAACAATTCGGGCTTTATGACTTCTTTTACTGCACTAAAGCCCTTCCTAACAATCAGGAGGCGAGAACAATAACAGCACAGGGAGGGTGGAGAGGGAGAGGGTGACATGCAGAAAAGCCAGATGTCCAGATGGTTACACAATGCCAGGTCTATGTCCTTGGAAAGAACTCAGCCCTGCTGTACCTTACTTTCTCCTCTCATCAAGGATGCACAACAGTGCTTGCCTAACAAATTACATTGTTGCGATGCTTGCCTAATGAATTACATTGTTGCAAAGCTTGCCTAATGAATTACACTGTTGCAATGAAGAAATACTATGCTACATGTATAGAGTTTTAAGTGTCTGGATGTAAGGATAGTACATGTTTTTGTCATTATTATGACTAAAAGTTTAGTAGTAAATACTTTTGCGATAAATTCTATTACTAAAAGCAGTTTGCATATGTACGGTACACTATGTCATCTTCATAATAACTTAATGAGGTAGACAGGGTCATCCTTGGTTTAGAGGGGGAAATGCCAGGTGATTGAGAAACCTAACAACCCACAGAAAATCAGCTTTGAGGCAGGAGCCAGGGTTTGAATTTCCATCTGTCAGGCAGCAGACCCAAGCTTTAACAGCAAACTAAAATTCAAAGAAAGTTATGTGTAAGTGTGAATTAGTGACCATCCCCTACTGTAGAGCTAAAGAAAGAAGATTATATTTTGATCATTCCACTCAGCAAATATTTACTTGGTACCCATCCTACTGAAACACAGAGAACAAAACCTATAACAGCTTGTTAACCTCAAATTTGAATTGTAAAAGAGTAATTGGGCAATTTAGGCAAAGAGGTCCAAATGGCAAGATAAGAACAGAAGAACAGGGTGTGGTGTATGGAGAAATTGAGGCTGTGGTTGTGGTATGCCTCACCGGATTTAACACATGAAATCCAGGAGCAGTTGGTAAGATAGTAAGCATGGGTATATTGTACATGGAATATTGAAAAGTGCCACTAGCCCTATAGAAAGTGACAGTCACCAGAAGGAGAGATGAGAAAGAGGAGATGGTTTTACCAGTGCACACATATGCATTCTAGCAGTCCCCACACACATGAGATAGATAGATAGATAGATAGATAGATAGATAGATAGATAGATAGATAAGATAGGTAGGCACATACATACATACATACATACATACATACATACATACATAATCTTTGAAAAAGATTGATGTGGTAGTGGTTATTTTCTGTTTTTTTTTATATACAGTTTTGTTATAATCAGTATGTAAGTGGAAAGATGATACATATTATTTGAATTAGTCTGTTAATGAAATTGACTTAGATGTGCATTAACATAATTCATGTTTTCTTAGTAATATAGAGTCATATCTTTTAAAACAAATATATTTGCTTTAAGAACATTTTCTAATGAATGTAGATTATATTCAGATGTGGAAGGTCTTGAAATATGAAGTCTTTATTTACTGAAAAATATAAATTGAAGGTGGACAAGACCGCTCAGTGGATAAAATCACCTGCCCCCTCATATCCGACCACCTGCCCTTTCTCCCTGGACCCACACAGTGGAAGGAGAGAACCAACCCCTGCAGGTTGACCTCTGACCCCTCTGTGCATGCACATGTGTGCAAATGAACTGAGGTAGCATGTAAGTTTAAAGCTCCTTTAGTGATAATTTTCAGTTTGAGAATAATTATTACATTCTTTCTTTTTATTTAGCCCCCACTCTGGGGCAAACTGGATACAGAAAGTGTCACCCAAACTGCCCCTTCCCCCTCAATAGAAGCCTTTTAGACACATCTGCTGAGAGTCTCAGAAGTCATCAATTTTACATCATTCCAGCTAAATCCAAGCCCGTTTGCCTAAGCATCCTCGGTGAGCTGCAAAAGAGCAAGGAGAGAAACTTAAAACTCATCCCAGAAAACAAAGCCTACAGAGAGTATAATTATTTAGTTCTTTCTTTAAATCTCTCTGCCAAGAATCTGAACTGGATTAAGTATTCAGCACCTTGCGATTAAAGCTGTGGGTCGCCTTAGCTACCACGACACACCTAATCACGGGGATTATCTTCCCAAGGAAGCAGATCAAAGCTTTATTTCCTTGTGGGTATCTGATAATAAAAGCCGAAGCTAAATCAAATTCTCATCATACTTTTGCACCTATCCTTAAGCTACTGGTTCAAGAATCATCAGAATATGTGAGGGATAAGGTCAGTGAGAAGAGAAGGCAAAGGTGGAAAACACCTGTCTTATTTCCCTCTCAACTGTTACAGCTGACAGATGGCTAAAATGCAAACATCCGGGACATCACCTGACACTGTTCGGAATATAACTATATTTGAATGAGTTTGATAAAATGTGAGTGAGCCTTAAATGACATCGAAGTATTGACTTATATAAACTGTAGTCGGCTCAGCTCTTGCTTTTCAGTTTCCCATAATTATGGTGAAGCTTTGGAATCCTCACTGTTGACTTCGCAGAGTTCAGTGTAAAGTAGATAATGACATGTTTTTAGTTGCAGCCCAAACTAGGAAAATGACCGTCTAAACTGAAGAACTTGGATTTCTATTGATTATAAACTGGTTCCTTATTGTAACTATCAGAGGAAAAAAATACTCAGGTCTAAGAAAAACAGAACAAAACACATGTAACCCAGGTGTGGAGTGGAAGTTTACCTACACCTGTAGTTGCATCTGTATTTGTGCTCTGGATGCTATTTCTTCCTGGTACTTGGGACCGATGCCCTGAGAATTCCAAGGAGCAAGGGTCAGCCTTTTGCTACGAACCAAGAACAACAGGAGTCTCTACATTTAGCCGAATCAGAACCACTAAGCCACACTTGATGAATTAGCCTTCTGTTATGCATTAAGGGATGATATATTTTTGAATTGTTTCAATTCCCTTCCTTGAAATTCCTCTATCAGAAGCATTTGTGAACAACAACAAAAGCTTAACAATATTGACGAGAGACGTATTCCAGGAAGAAACTTCTGAAAACAGAGTTGTTTCCTCTGAGTGTGTTTGTAAGAATGTCAAATCTTTGGAAGATTTATCTCTGCATAGACTAAACAGTCAAACTTAGGATGAAACAGCTTGAGGTTTAAAAAAGATTCCTCTCAAAGCTCAGAGACCTTAGAACCAATATTTATGAAATTATGAGAGCTCATGAGAAAATAGAAGTTCTTCCAAACTTTGGTGATCTCTTAATCTGAATTTAATCAAGAGATAGTAAGAAACTTTCAGTGTAAGACCATTGTGCATGAAAAAGAATCTGTTGTAGAAATATTAGAGTTCTCCTTCACAAGGATGTGACTGTGTTTCTTAATAACACTGCAATGGTTAGGAAACTTCCTTGCACAGTTATGTCTTCTCTGCAGTGTAGTTATACAATACAGACAGGTTTTATAGGCGTAAGTGCCTAAGGTGAGGGTTTACATTTCTATCATATTATACATCCTATTATTGAATCAATTTAAATGCACATCCAATTAATATTATAGAACATTTTCATGTATCTTTTCTTAAACGTATATTAACTCTTTTATGTGAATGAGTCACATACACAAATTATTTCCCTCATAAACTTTCTAAGAGAAAAGAGTGATTATTCATCTCAAAACAAATTTGTCTGTCATAAACTACAACTTCCCATTGGGAACAATGGAAAGAGAAATTTAATTAATTTGTGACTCTAGTAGATCATGATTTCCTGAATTTCAACCATATGTACTGGGGTTGGAGGGAGGGAGGGAACAGGGTGAGAGGGGTTGGAGGGAGGGGACAGGAGGGATCAGTCAAGTGTGAGGAAGACTGAGGGAGAGAGAACTTGGATTGGTGGGGTGGGGACATCTCTTCAATGAACTCCCAGGATGGAGGATATGGAACCTGAAATGGTCACCTTCTACAACCAGGCAAGGCTTCCAAAGGAAGGACACCAACCCACCCACAATACCTTCACAGCACAATTTGTCCTGCCTACAAGGTGTGCAGGGATCAAGATGGAGCAGAAATTGAGGGAGTGGCCAACCAATGACTGGCCCAACTTGAGACGCATGCCATGAGAGAGAGCCCACCCCTGGCACTATTGATAATATTCTGCTATGCTTGCAAAGAGGAGTCTAGCATAACTGTCATCTGAGAGGACTCACCCAGAAACTAATGGAACAGATGGTGAGACCCACAGCCAAGCAATAGGCAGAGCTTGGGGACTCTAGCAGAAGGGAAGGAGGAATTTAGGGAGCCAGACGTGTCAAGGACACCATAAGAAAACCTACAGAATCAATGAACCCCGGGCCTACAGGTGCTCACAGAGACTGAACCATCAACCAGAGAGCATGCATGGGACAGATCTAAGCCCCCAACACATATGTAACAGATGTGTGGCTTGGTCTTCACATGGTACCCCTAAAAACTGGAGCAGGGGCTGTTGTCTCTGACTCTGTAGCCTGCCTTTGGGCCCCTCTGCCCTACTGTGCTTCCTTGTCTAAGCTCAATAGGAGAAGATACACCTAGTCCTACTGCAACTTGATATGCCGAGGCAGTTTGTTATCCAGGGGGGCCTCCCCTTCTCTGAGGACACAGGGAGGGGGAGGGGAGAGAGAGGGAGTACAAAAGTGGAAGAGAGGGGCCGATGTAGTCAGGATGTAAAGCAAATAAATAAATTAATAGAAAATAAAAATAAAATATGATTTGAGAAAAACAAAACAAAAAACCAATGATACATACTCTACCATACTTTCAAATGCAATACATACTGTCTGAGGCCATGACCAGAACTGGCCTCGGGGCTGCAACTCTTGTTCACAGAGGTTAAGCCTATGATCAAGCTAATGTCTGGGACAGTTAGTCATTCTATTTAGTAGAGCACAGAAAAAAGAGAAAGCATCTGACACTATCTAGGATTTGGCCCATATTTTATTTCTCTGCTTGCCAGCTTGTGAGTGCTAAGTAGAAAATTGACCTGGGGAAAGCTAGGCCATTGCTGTTGGGGTCTGGGACGGCGAATGTAATTCATGATAGAATTCATCACTTCCGGTATAATAATGAAGCATCCAGGCCTTGAGTCACATGGAAATCAGATTTCATGTCAAATCTTGCTGGCAGTCCCAGGAGTACGGACACTAGTTGGCGGCTCCATCTTACTGAATATTTGCATGGTCCTAGGCATGGGGCTAAGACCTCTCTCTTCATTAGTCCATTTTATAGCTCAACTAGGCTACAGTGGAAAGTGTATAATCTCTCCTTGCAGTTGAGTATGAAAAGACTTTGGCAATGCTCTCCAAATATTACTTGTGATAATCAGAAGCAATCACTGTATTCTGGGTTTTGCACTCTTACCACTGAGCTATGCGCTCTCTGAAAGCAGTCATACGGCTCCCTGCATACATGGGACGCAAAATAAGATTCAATGTAGATTTTTCTCTTGAGCATCTGCTAATTATTTCTTTCTAGAATTAAAAGCATCATGCGTATCTACACGGGCTCAGTTTTCTGTCTTAATATGTTTGAGTATTGTTCCAGGCATAGTTAGGGTACGTCTTTTCAGAACCCTGCTATAATTCTGTGCAGTGTTTTGTTTTTTGTTTTGTTTTGTTTTGTTTTTTTAAATTATCTGCCGTACTTACAAAGAAACGCTTCCAAGTCACACTCCACATTGCCTTCTCCTCTTTTCCAAATCAGCTCACCTTTGGGTACGCCCTCATAACTGTGTCATTAGCAGTAACCGTGATTGATCTATCCTTCTCTCGGCCTCTGGCCATCTGTGCAAGCCAAACTTTCAGCCCAGACATTTTAAACATTAAACCTAAACTGGAACTCTGTTCAATAGATCTCTCACAAATCCCCAGGCCGCCAGCCCCAGAGAGTAAGAAAAGTCAGGTCATGAGCAGGAAGTAACGGAGACAAGGCAGTTTCTGAGCTAAGAGTGCCTTGCTTTATTGTTGTCATGACTACGAGTTCCACATGCCTAAAGTCACTGGTTTCTGAGAAGAATGATGCAGTGTCTAGCCTTACAGCTGGACATATAAACCAAATTAGTCTACCATGCCTCTACCTGCTTTGTGGTTATTAGTGAAAAGAGCAATATATCACACAATCGCTCATGCGGCAGCTAAACCGTGCACACATGACTTTCTCGTATCTGTAACACATTTTTTTTTCCGGCTCCCAAGAATAATAGGTTGAAATCTCAGAGACAGGGTTGGTCCAAAGTAATTTTGACAGAGACTTCAAATTCTTGAATTAAAGATAAACCAGAAAGCAATCTATGATAGTTCTATGTAGTTAATGCTATCTGTGTTTTAAGTCACACAGAAGAAAGAGGATTTTTCGGATTCTGTACAAAACAGTTCAAAACTTCACTGATTTGTGAAAGAAATGATTTCTTTCTTTCTTTATTTATTTATTTTTTTTATTTTTTTTATTTTTGAGACAGGGTTTCTCTGTATAACCCTGGCTGTCCTGGAACTCACTCTGTAGACCAGGCTGGCCTCCAACTCAGAAATCCACCTGCCTCTGCCTCCCAAGTGCTGGAATTAAAGGCGTGCGCCACCACTGCCCGGCAGAAATGATTTCTTTTTAAACTAAATAGAGAAAGTGCTTCAGAGGGTAGATGCCTGGCTTGCCTGCCCCAGATGTGAAATGAGGGTCTGGAGAAGGACTCTGGTCTTTGCTCTCCAAATGATTAATTGAATGACCTAGGGGAAGTAATTTAACCCAGCCATGTAAAAAGAAAATACTCATTTACCCACTAGAACAGAGCAGCTAAGTCAAACCCACACCTGCAGCAATGACCTCACTGTCTCCCCACAAGTGCTGCTATGACCCAGACCTCCCTGCCTCTGGCTCCATCCCTGTTCACCCCTACCTCCTGCTTTAAACTCTCATCAAACTCATAAAGATTTCAGATCTCTCATTTTCTTCCCCCATGCTGTTCTTCTTTGTTTGCAGCATGTACTGAAAAAGTTCAATGACATCATTCACTCTGCCTTCTGAAGCTCGTGGCCGTAATCATCTGTTGTTGCTCCATTTTCGGGATGCTCGGTATTTTCCTGCTGGCCACATAGCTGACTAGAGCCTGCTTCTCTGGTGCCTGACTTGGACCTGTCCTCACTAGTGGACATCCATCATCTTAAAAGGCCATACATGTGCTTTCTTTGCCAACAATCAGTTTTAATCGGGTCTGTTCATTGAGCAGGCTTATGCAGCCAGCCTATATTAGAAGGAACACATATTGGATGTTACACCATCCCTCTGTTTACACATTACTTCCTGTCTTCTTAGGTGGTGTCCCTTCAGTGAGCAAAGAGTGGTTAGACAGAGGCAGGTCCTTTTTAAGCAGGGTCATATGAAACTGGGGAGATGGGGAAGAGTTGCCACAATCCAGTGTCATCCCATGTTGATAATGGATTTTTTATGTTCATTTCTTACCCTTCCAGGGAATGTGCATATTTCCAAGGGAACCTTCAGCTTGCTCTAAAGGACTGAACTTCGGGATACTGGGTTGATGGTAGTCAGTGACAAGGTCACTCTGAGCTTCTGGAGTCGGCTTTTAAGAAACTGGATTTGGTCAAATATGGGAGTATCTGAATCCAGGTGAGGTAGAATTATTTGCAACTGAGAAGGTGCAAGATAAAACACGGCCACACTGGTCAGTTGTGTGAATTCAGCTAAAACATTCTAACTGTATCTCATGATGCACTCTGCAAAGTCTCCAATACCTTAGATTTCTCTTCCTTGGCCAATGGGTGTAGAAAACACCAGACTCTTTGAAGATCTCTGTCAATATCAAGAATATTCTGCTAGATTTGTTTTCATATTTTAAACTTCTTATTAGAACACGCAATGGCCTGTCTGATTGAGATGTATGTTTTCTTTCCCCCCAAGCAGTAAGAAACAAATTTAATTTTAGGAAGCTCTTACTATGCCTCCAGGCCACTGCAGTGAATGGTTTCCCAAAGTCCCATTGAGCTTTAGCAGGTTATGAACCCCCTGAGAATGTGTTTGCTTCTGTAGCTTTCCAAACAAAATGAACATTTTGAAAAGTTATCATAAACATCCAAAGTTAGGACACCAGGCTTAGATTTGTGCAGGAGATATGAAAGCATTTACATGGTATAAAAGTGCTATTAGCCGGGCAGTGGTGGCGCACGCCTTTAATCCCAGCACTTGGGAGGCAGAGGCGGGCGGATTTCTGAGTTCGAGGCCAGCCTGGTCTACAGAGTGAGTTCCAGGACAGCCAGGGCTACACAGAGAAACCCTATCTCGAAAAAAACCAAAAAAAAAAAAAAAAAAAAAAAAAAAATGCTATTATATCTTAATTGAAAGTAATTTTTGACTAGTTGGTCATTTATTGGATACTCATTTAGTAGTAAAGGACACATGGTTGTACCATGGAAAATACTTACAAAGAATAATTTTTCTGAATGAAGTACTATTCATTGTTAACATTATTGTCTCTGTGTGTTTAGACTACTGATAGACACAATAGGAAGTGTAGCATATTTGTAACCACCAGAGAATGTTCCAGTCTCTACTATCTATCATTTGCTAACAGCAAGCAAAGGGTCAGTGGTTTGAAAACATCCTGAGCAAATAGTCAGAGACCCTAAATGCTAAGCTATTGTCACCGTGCCCTATCAGCAAGGAACTGATTGACAGATACTCAGAGGACCACGTTTCAGTGTTTCGTGGTCTCTAGCTTTCTTCCTCAGGTTGGTTTTCTACAGGAACTACTTTCCAGAAGCCTTCCAGAGGGAGGGACGTTTGGAGGGTCAGAGAACCAAAAAGGAATGGGTGGGGAGATCAGAAAGAAGACTGGTGGAGACTCTCAGAATGTGAGCGTTCCTTCAGTTCCTGAACGCTCATTTCAGGTGAGAGCATATGAGATAACACGTTATCGCCATCATCGTCTTCTGAGGCTCCCAGGACTCCCAGGCTGGGCGTCCATGGAGAAGTTGTGACTCTGTAGGCCTCTTCTGCCGCCTAAATCATTAAGACTACAGTCCTTCAGTAGGAATAACAATAGGTGGTGAATATATCATATTTACAAACCTCCATTCCCCACCTTCCCACACTGCCCTGTACCCCCAGGCTTCCCAATGTGCCTCCCCCTCCCAGTACCTTCCAGCCTTCCCACATGCCCCTCCCCCACCCCATATCGTCCAGTTGCTATGGTTTCCCTGTGTTAAGTCTAGCATCTGATGTCCGGTGATCCATTTCTAGTCCTTGACACTTTGTTGAATATAGTACATTGTCACTTCCCTGTGACTCATATGCCTCAGACCAGCTTCCAGCTCCCTGTCAGTCAGCTTTCCATTCTTACAGTGAGCTTCCAGACTGGGTCTCTTCACACCTGTCTGGTCTTCATCAGGAAGCTGCAAGCTCTTGGCTGTTGTTGCTACAGCAGTGGGCATCTCTTCACTGTCCTCTCTTTGCTTGTCAGCATAGATTCAAACGGAACATGAGAAGAAATCTAGACACTTCCTTGGGCCACCCAACTGGCCTCTGGCTGCACTCAGTGCTTTTCTAGTCAAATTACAAGACTCCAAAGGCCTCTGGTTTGACGCAGCATCCCTCAACAGCCAAGGGCTCTCATGGCTTCTAGTTCTTACCTAGACAAAGCCTGGCATTTATTTTCCCATCTAACTCCACCAGCCTTGAGATATTTGATATAAGCCTAAACTAGAGGGCACACTGTTCACACTTCAGTTGGAGGGTCTAATATGACAGAGAATAATTGCCTAAATGAACAGAAAAGAAGGCCAGAAATTGAAGCACAAAGCCCGAGCCTTCCCCGGGAGACTGTTCAGAATCATACACTCGGTCTGCTTCTTAATCCCAAACTGAAACTTTTTGCCCAATTGTGAACTGGCTTAATTTTTAGAAAAGAAAATAAATGGAGCTCTCTGCCAGTGCAGGAGGCTTAGCGAGCACACTGACTGGATCTGCTGTGTGAGAACAGAAAGTCAGCGTGCAGCTACCGTGCGCAGCCTCCTGAGACTTGAGCCCGCAAACTCAGACAAAGAAGAGATGGGGAATCAACTGCAGTGGGTGTCAGTTAAGGTTTTTTCCTACCCACTGTTCTGAGCTTCGATTAAAGCAACAAATATGTAAGCTCTTTCAATACATCTCAGCATGGTTACACACAGAACTGTCTCTTTTGTATTGACTGTCTGAAAAGTCACCAGTAAGAACAGAAGCATAGTCGGGGGGCGGGACATGCATGAGAGTGGGTGTGTAGAGGTCAAAGGACAACTTAGAGCAGTCGGCTCTTTCCTTCTACCGTGTGGTTCCCAGGAATCAAGCTCACCATTGGCAACAAGAACATTTGCTCACCCAGTCGTCTCACTGGCCCGGTTTTTCAGTATTTAAAGATTTACAGAGTTATAATATTAGATTAATGATCTTTGTGATAGTCTCTGTTTGGAGTGTAAGTGTTTCTCCATATATGGAAAAGTGTAACGTTTCCAAAATTAGCAGCCCTGCTATTTTTACCGAGAAGATGTAGACATAACATCCTTTGATACAGTTGGAACACTTTGGAGTTTCAAAGAGTTTACAGGCGTGGACTGGATATTCCTTATGTAGTCTGAGTGGGGATTATGACCACTAGTTTACAGATGAGAAAAGCAATATATGCTTAGGTGAATTGACTGAGACCACAAGACACCTCAATAAAAGGCGACACTGGGGAATGGTACCAACCCGTACTTAAAGCGGAGCCGGTCTTCCTACGGTCTTTACATTTCGGTGTCTTTCCATGTAGTTCATCCAGGAAAGCAGACAAGGACTCAAATGCTGATGCCTAAAATTTAACCTACTTAATTTAAATTACTCACCTAACTTTCTCTTATAAAAGTAAGATTAAAATGCTATCCATTCATTGGTATTCAAAAATAAACTTTATTGCTGAAATCAATTTAAAACTTTAAAACCAGTTGTCTTTATTCATATAGTTAGTATTCCAAACAGGAACAAGATAGGAAACATATTTAAGACCTTTATATATTTTTTCACGTCTGTCATTTTGCACTCTGGGGATAAATTTGGGGTTGTATTGTTACATTTTGCTTTGCTGAGCTTGTCTGTGCCCTGCGTTGGCACAGCCCTTCTGTTCTGACCAGTTCTCTAGGTAGTAGTTTAGGTTATTCAGTCCCAGAAAATGATAAAAAAACAAAACAAAAACCACCGGTAGATGTTTATTTATCACTCCCTCTTTCTGTCCAAGATCTTACGAGTGGAGAGAAAAGTGAGTAATAAAAGACTTTTTACGTTGTCGCCGTCTGGCCCCATTTTCTGAGAGGACAGATATGAAAAGCTGAGTCACAAATGTGTTCCTAGGGATTCACTCTAGGTGTCAGGCTCAATCAGCACAGGCTCCATTATGCCACAGTGACAAATTGGGATCTTGGAAACAACAGCACGAATTCTTTGTTTGCTCTTAGGATGAGCAAGGAGAGACTCTGCCAATGAATGGCGGTCTTCAGAGACTCTGATAAAATGACAGAGCGATGCTTCTAAGAGAAGTGGTAGAGGAAAGAGAGCACATGGCTCTCCTCTGTCTGCCCATAGACACTTCTCCTTACCTTCCACTGGCCTCACTGAGTTCATCAGGACAAAGGAGCCTAAGGATCCTTCAAAGAGGGCACAAACACAGGTAAAGAAGATTGAAGATCATCACGAGTCTGTCTCTGTTCCCACAGTGTTGGACATCTTCTTCAGCAAGACACCTGATCCTTCTGATGCTTAGGGTACCCTATGTCCATTCTTCACAATCTCTCACTTGGTAGCCTTTCACCTACTGAAAGAAATAATCCTACGTTGTAACCTCTACTACAGACATTCTACAGTATTCTTCCCTTATCTGCCGTTTAATTTTTCTTGAATTTAGTTGCCCATAGTCAATTGCGGTCTGAAAATATTAAGTCGAAAATCCCGTATTTTGAAACAGCGAGGCCACATTCACGTAACACTTGTTATAGTGTATTGTTACAACTTATCTGTTCTATTGTTGCTAACTTTTAGTGTACTTAAATTGTAAATTAAACTTCATCACAGTTACAGAGGGGAGGGGGGAAATACATGGAATGTGGTACTCTGTGCAGGTTCAGGCATCCAGGAGGTTTTGGAATCTGCCTCTTATAAAAAAGATGGGCCATAGTACACTAGTGAATGCTCAGGTACCTATGGCTAGCCCTTTTAGAGACTGACTACATATCCCCTATACCAACGACATAGCAACTTTGTATCGCAGCCGGTTCCATTGTATCAGTGAAGCAACAACCCAAAACTTTGGGAGTCACATATTGTGGTTCTTCTCTCTCCTACTTGAAGTGGGGTGTAACCCATAATACTCTGACTACACTGTCAAAGAAACCACCTCACCATGGCTCTCACTCATTTCCCTGGAATTTTATATCATTAAAGAACTGAGAGAGGGTGGGGAGAGGGCTGGTAAAAATGACATGAATCCCCTGGAGCCTGCATAAAAAGCCAGGTATAGTAGCAAGAACATGCGTGCCATTCCTGTAGTGAGAAAAGAAGCAGAGTCAGGAGAATTGCCTACAAGCCAAAACAAAAGAGACAAGGCGTCAACTCCTCAGAGTTGTCTTCTGACCTCTATATATGTGCCAGAGTCTATCTCTGCCTCTCTGTCTCTCTCTCTGTCTCTCTCTCTGTCTCTCTCCCTCCCTCCCTCTCTCTCTCTCTCTCCACCTGTTTCTCCCTCTCTCTAACAACAACAAGGAAGGAGGAGGGAGGAGGGGAGAGGGAGAAAAAAATCGTAAAAAATCATATTGGATTGAAAGTTTAAAGTCTTGGAACTGGTTCTCAGCTGTTTTCTTCCAGTCTGCTGTATGGTCTGTCTGTTACTCACTTTGGCATCTGGCGTCTGCTCCATCTTGACTCCTTTGTCCAGTTCCTCAAATCCACAAACTCCTCCCCACCCCCTTTTATCCTTCTCTGAGCTTCCTTGGCTCCAAGCAATTGTTGCTGGTCCTATTTGAATTACAGCACTTCCTACTCTATTTCTGGCATGCCTGTGGTATCCATCTAACCAGTAGGGTGGACACTTGTCCCAGACTAGGTAGATAAAAGCTGATTATGATTGCTCTGCGTGGGAAGAGAAAGAGAGAGAGAGAGAGAGAGAGAGAGAGAGAGAGAGAGAGAGAGAGAGGATAAGCACATGAGCCGATCCAAACTACTGAGGGCTCTTCCTTGTTAAAAGGAAGTAAAAATGATCTCTCCTCCTCAGAATTCTAAAGAGGAAAAAAAGAAAAAAAAAGAAAAGACTCACTCCCATTCCCCATGAGAAGAGCAGACAAGTGCCTTCCATACAGCAGGACGAGTGCCTATTGAATCTGTCAGAGCTTTGTGTTCATTATTGGGCCACAGGGTGAGACTATCACTCTTTAAAAGTGAATGATAGATTGCTTTGCCTGCTCAAACTGCTTGTCTTAATGATCTCTAAGAAACATGTTGATCTGTTAGGACCCCTTCTCCAGTTATGCACAATCACGGGCTACAAGACCTAGAAGCAAGGGACTAAAATGCGTCCCTCTCTTTCCGCCATCTTTGCCAGCTGGAAAGGTGGGGTGGGTTGGACTTGGTCTGGGGAGATAGGCGCTGGGTTCTATGATTGAGACCAAGGCAGGAGCAAGCATGTTCCATTGTAGCAGATTGTGTTAGGGTGGTTATTTTTACACTCTGTGGTCTCCGGCTTGGCAGTTGTTACTACGTATTCTTTTGTAGAAGCCAGAAAGGTAGGGGGTGTGAGTGAGCAGTCCAGAAAACATGGGCATGAAGAAGCTGACCAACTAGAACTGAGAGAGAAAGCTAGGGTTTCAAAGCATGAAGCAAGATAGTGTGGTTTTCATGCTGCGTGGAGAGAAGACTCATTTAAAATAAAAGCAGGCCCACCAGAAAGAAAAAAAGAAAAGGAAGGGCCTTAATCTCCAGGGTTTATGTCACTATTTCTTGGCTCTCGGCCTATACTCCCCACATTTGGTGGCTAGAACCAATAAGCTATTATTATTTGCCCATGTTAATTTGAGTTAGACTTTGACCCCAGCAACAAATAGGGAAAAAAATTCCATTTAATAAAAACCCTTGACTGCTGGTCAGACTTGTTACCTTCCCAGTCTGTTTACCATTTCAACAACCCCTTCTGTGGCCCAACTCTCTGGAAATCTAATAAGAATATTGTTCAGAGCTAAATTACATACGGGAGGATATTACGTACCCTTGCCAAATATGTGCTTACTGACTATATATATATGTATGTGTATGTGTATATGTATATGTATAAGTATATACACACACACATACATACCCTGGGAAAGGAGGCAGACACACACAGGTGTAGCTGTCAGCCCATGGTTGTGACCCTCGCTCCAGGAAGCAACACTTGCTTCCCATTTTTCTTCCCTTTGTCATAAATTATCTCTTGGGGAAAATATTTTTTGAATAAAAAATTCCTTAATGATCATGTCTACTCTTGAAGAAAGGTACAGGGAAAGAACTTGTAACATAACGAAAGACTTCTGCGTGTCTTTCTTTACCACAGAATATTATTTGATGATACATTCGGAATGATTATTTTTTCTCAAGGTCCCAGTATAGAATCACAAAACTGTTATGTTGGGAAGGAGCTGATAAATTTCAAAGCTTCTTAGCACTTTGGCGTGTATCACACCCAAAACCTACAAAGGTTATGTAGCACGGGTCTTTCTGTGATTGTGATGGTTGGGGAAAAAAATGCATAAAACCCAGAAATAAAACCTAATGAAACAGAAAATGTGGGAGTGAATGACTGGGGTGGGGGGAGACGTTCAGGGGCATAGGAACTACTTTTTAAATGGACATTTGCATCGGGGAGAGATAAGGGAAAAATCAGTTTCTATAGTTCTACTTTTTATTAGCAAAAGAATGTGCCATATATGAAGTACATCAAAGAGGCAGCAGCCACAACATGATGCTTTGGCAAAAGTTTACCGGAAAATAGCGGACTCGTGTGAAAAACGTTACCTAGAAGTCTCAGTTGCTTTCACTTCCTTTGCACCAGGAACAATAAATAACATTCATATCATACACATTCAGATGGACCCCAAAGCTTCTTCTCTCCTTCCCTCCCCTCCTTCCTCCCTCCCTTCCTTCCTTCCATCCTTTCTTTCTTTTTAGTTTTTGAGACAGAGTTTCTCTGTGTAGCCCTGGCTATCCTAGAGCTCATTCTGTAGACCAGGCTGGCCTCGGTCAGAGACCCTCCTGTCTCTGCCTCCTGAGTGCAGAGGTGAGCATCACCACCATCTGTCCTAGAACTGCTTTTTTAAGAGCCTGAATTCTGTGTTCTGTCGTCTGGGTACACCGAGTAAACTGTTTAAGGGGAGCTGGTTTTTTTTTAAATTGCAGCATTTTATAATTGTTTTTCCCACATAAATATTGCCATCCTAGAAAAGAATCAAGAGAGAACACTTGCACTATTTAGTCTCGTACAAACCTGAAAACAGCAAGTCCGCCCACTCCATTCAGCTCTGCACACAGCCTCCATGCTGATAGCAGCACGTGTATTTTTTAGAGGCAATATGCTACTGCAATTTCCTGTCTACCGTGGATGAAATGGGTCTCGGTCAACATCCTGAGCTCACATTCATTTGTAAGTGCATATGCCTAATCCCAAGTCATATATTTTGCAAAGCACAATGATAAAGCGATCTAGGTTTCTTTCCTATAGCTTAGAATCTTTATAATTCCTACTTTGAATGAAAAATGAGCTTCCTGGTTGTAGGAGCACCTGACTAATCTAACTCAGCACCGTGCTCTGGGATACCAGGTGTGGAACTGGCAACTGTCCATCTTCCTGGCCAATTTAATAAATGCTTATTAAAATGTTATAGTTTATTATACATATTAAATTATTAATAATTTGATATTATGTATGACATATTTAATGTATATGTAATATGTGATGCATGATATGTGATGCATGATGTGTAATATGAAATCAATATTTAATATATAATATATTGATAAATACATTATAATATATAAATATATAGTAAATAAAATATAACATTATTAAAGACAATTTAATAACATTTGTCTATTTGATTAGACAGTTGTGGATTTGTTCTCTTTTCTAACAGTTTTCAGGTTTCCCATTGATAGGACTTGTAAACAATGTAGCAGAAGGAAGCAATTCTGGGAGAGCTGGACTCTGCCTAAGAGAGGAAGGTAAAAATGTTACAGATTCTGAGTGAGTTTTCAAGTGAAAACACTCGATCATTAAACGTATGAAATATTCACCAGATGTTCATTATAATTAAAGCGTGGGGAGAAAAGTGCTACAGAATAGGTAGGCATAGGTGTCGGTGTCGTGTGGACAGACTGGAAGCCACCCTTTAACCTTCAGTTTATGTCTTCACCACAATAAGAAACCAAATTTAGATACTGTGGTGGTTTGTATATGCATTGCCCAAAGAGTGGCTCTATTAGGAGGTGTGGCCTTGTCAGAGGAAGTGTGCCATTGTGGGCTTGAGCTTTAAGACCCTCATCCTAGCTGCCTGGAAGCCAGTATTCTGCTAGCAGCCTTCAGATGAAGATGCAGAACTCTCAGCTCCTCCTGCACCATGCCTGCCTAGACACTGCCAGGCTCCTGCCTTGATGATAATGGACTAAACCTCTGAACCGGTAAACCAGCCCCAATTAAATATTGTCCTTTACAAGAGTTGCCTTGGTCATGGTGTCTGTTCACAGCAGTAAAACCCTGAATAAGACAGATCCTAATCCAACTTAATTCCCTTTCTTTACCAGGAAACTGTATTAATTGGGTTTTTGAACCCTACTAAGTGGAGAATAATTTAGCATAAGCCTTCTAAACACTGTGGTTGTTTGCAGGGCTTTGCTTGCAAGAGAAGACAACCGGCCTGTCTCTACCCAGATCCCAACTTATCCTGACCAAGAAGGTAGGGGCCAGCTGAAATGGCAGCGATTGTCACCAAGACACCAAGAATGAATGGCTTTGAATCTGCAGCATTGGCTGGTCTGGGTACACTAGTAGGCAATCTGCTATAGGAGAGTTCTGCAGCCTGGAAAAGGAAAAAGTGTCCTGGTGGCTCATTATATAAATGCTCCTGCTATCGAGGCTGACTTGCATTCAGTACCCGAGTGGTAGAAGAGAAGAGCCAGATGCTGGCAGCTGCTCTCTGACCTCCATTCACACAACCCCTACCCCACCCCCCAACACCTAAATGAATGCAATAGTTTATCTCAAGTGTAGGGTGCATGGCCACCCCGGCACCTCCCTTCCTGGGTGATAGCTCCACAGACGTGCCTGGAAGCACACAGAAGGAAGAGAAGAGCAAGCCCCAGTGGCAGGGCGTGAAGAACTGTGTCGGAGACTTTTAACATCACTCTTTTCTGAAAGTAGCCCTGGCAGGTACCAATCAAAGTCATTCAGAGAAAAAGGGACATTCTGAAAGGGCCCAGTGTTATCAAACAGGGCTCATGTTAAAATGGTAATTTTTTTCTGATTTACGGAAGGATCATTGTGCTATCCTTACATTTCTGGAAAATGGAGGGAAGAGCAGATTTCATTTGCTTGGGGCCTATAACACATCAGGCATTACACTGTTGCCTGCAGAAACTAACTTGCCAATCGTGGTGTGAATTCCACGAGCAGCTGCTGTGTTTGTTGCCTGTGTTATGACTGATGATAGAGACTCGATGTTCAATGGGTTCTCCAACACCGAGCACCCAGTAACCTACAGAATACATTCCAGCTCAGGACTCTTAGATCCTAAACCCTATGCCCATAATCCAAAGTCTAATATTATTCATATGCCATGTGTTAATATAAACAAAGCTATTTGCATGCTGAACTTGAAAATTACATTTTTTTGATGTGTGTGTATCTGTATGTCTGTGTTCCTCAGTGTGTCATGGTGCATGCGTGGGGATCAGAGGACAACCTAGAAGAGTTGGTTGTCTCCTCCCACTCCGTGTGATCTAGAAAACAAACCTGGGGTGTCAGGATTGGCAGCAAGCTCTCTTACCAGCTGGTCCATCTTGCCACCCCACATGCTAACCTTTTTAGGTTTCTGCAGAAAATGCTGAAGATTTTCCATTTTTCTTTCCTACAAATGTGCCTGGCCACACTTATCCAACCTTCCTCCTGAACTTACTCCCCAGAAGATGACAGGAGATGGTTTATGAGCTGAGGACTGCGTTGCCTTCGCTCACCCACGGTATAGATTGATTAAAGAACACTCCCTCTCACACCTCCAGAAAGAATGGGGGTTCAAGCCTGTATTGAATAAAACCAGACAATTTTATAATTTCCCATGGCACACAATTATTACACTTTTGTAAGGACAATTTTCCTATAATTTTCCCCATCAACAATAAATCTATGACTAGTTTAAGAAAGCAAAT
Source organism: Uromys caudimaculatus (assembly GCA_028551405.1). Taxonomy (NCBI): domain Eukaryota; kingdom Metazoa; phylum Chordata; class Mammalia; order Rodentia; family Muridae; genus Uromys; species Uromys caudimaculatus. The sequence goes on along the minus strand of CM052707.1, from coordinate 59,631,804 downwards.
ATATATATTTCATTTATTACCACAGTGCATTACAATCTGGGAAAAAAGTGAGTAGACTTGCCTAGCATCACTGCAAGTCCCCAGGGCCTGGACTTTGGATTACTCTAGTTCAGTTAATTTAAAAGCAAGCCTTTCAATGCTTACAGTGGAGTATAGTAATCTTTTATTTATGTTTTTTTGCTCAAAAATTTTTCAGCTAACTAGTTTCAAGTTTTCTGTACACACACACACACACACACACACACACACACACACACACACACTGGATACTCTATAATAAATACAATGGATACTCTGTATTTTAGAAAAACTTACAAAAATGATTTTTACATTCTAGTTCATTTAGTGCTCCTTGTGCTAATCTATTCAAATTATATACTCTGATATACACTGAGAAAATAATCACATTTTATTTAATTTACAATGTGAAAATACTGAAAATCTGTGTGCTTTAAAATTAATTACAAAAGAACATAAATCAGAAAGAAATCGTATGACTAATGACTATACTGAAGTGAGGAACAAATAGATTTCATAATTGATACATTATGTGTGTTTTCATTTTATCACAGATTTTGTAAGCCCATCTCCTGAACACATGCAGAACTGACAGGGTAATAGTTAAATTAATTTTGCCTATTTTAGTCATAGGTAAGCCACAGCAGAATCTATCTTAAAATTATTGTAGTTAAAGGTATTTAAGCCAGTCAGTGGTGGCGCACGCCTTTAATCCCAGCACTTGGGAGGCAGAGGCAGGTGGATTTCTGAGTTCCAGGCCAGCCTGGTCTACAGAGTGAGTTCCAGGGCAGCCAGGGCTACACAGAGAAACCCTGTCTCGAAAAAAAACCAAAAAAAAGTTATTTAAATACAAAAGATAATACATTGTATTTTCCAGTTTGTAATGCTGGCTTAATGTAGTTGGTCAGTATTTAAATGACTAGGAATAACGGTTCACTATGCAACAATGTATCCCATTTATGCTAAGCGATAGCCTGGCTGCCCAAATACCTAGGGTTTTCTCCTAAGTTTTATTAGACTTCCATTCTTTTCCAGGAGGCAGAGCCTACACTCAAAAGGAAGGAGCAAGTAGTGGGCAGACAGAAGCCAATTCTCAGGCATTTGTACTAGTTTACTAAAGCTAACAGAAGAGCAGAGACTGGTCAAACTACTGAAATGTATTCTGCCACCCTGTGGAGGGGACTAGCTTGAGATCAGGCTGTTTAGCAGGGGTGGCTTCTTTTGAGAGATGAGAGATGAGAAGATGACATTGATCCAGTCCCCACACCATTCACTTTTTCTGTATCTGGGCCATCTTTCCCTTTGTCTTCCACATTGTTCTCCAGAGAGGGGGGGAGGGGAAAGAGAGAGGGGGAGAGGAACAGGGGGAGGGGGAGGGGAAGGGGGGAGAGGGAGAGGGAAAAAGAGACAGACAGAGAGACAGAGAGACACAGACAGAGACAGAGACAGACAGAGAAACAGGGACAGACAGACAGAAAGAGACAGAGACAGAGACAGAGGGACAGAGAGAGACAGAGAGACACAGAGAGGAGCAAGAAAGAGTGGGTGTGAACAAAGAGTGGGTGTGAAGGTACAGATGCATGAGTGCATATGCAAATTCCCTCTTTTGCCTGGGTTAGGCCCAGTTGTGTTACCTAGGGCCCACCCTCATGACCTCCCTGTCATTTAAGTATCTTGGCAAAGACTATCTCCCAACATAGTCCAGTCCTGAGGTGATGAGAAATGGGGCTGTACCTCATTAAACTGAGCAGTGCTTAGCTCTTCACCCATGTCCCTACTCCGCTGCTAAGGGGCTGCAGCTCGCGTTCCTTCTGCTGCTTTCAACTCTGTTCTCCGTACCTCCTCAGGTTTTTATTTAAGGCAGTGTATCACTTGGCTCTTGGCTGCTATGACCACAAAAATTCTGTAGTGTGATCATTTTCCTACACTCTAATTTGACATTAAACCATAAATTTAACAAAGTCTTGCATAAGTAGATGTAACAATATTCCCCCAAACTACAAGTGAAGTAGTTCTCTTCAACTTTATGAAGATTTAGCAATGTTCCTGGTGGTTTTTTTTTTTTTTTAAATGCAATTACTCTTCAAGGTAATAAACATGACTCATTCTTTTATGGTTCTTAATCTATTTTTTCGTATCTGCATAATATGTAGTTGATGAACTTTAATCAAATCTGAAGCAGGGGGTCCCCTGGAGGCCTCTTTCAGACTGGTTTTGCTGCAAACCTCGGTGAGGGAAGTTTGGGTAGCTCAGCACACAGAGCATTTCCCTTTAAAATACATGGGCTAATGAGCAGCATGCCTGTGCTAGCCTGGCATAATGGCCTGGCCTCAGATACTGGTTGTTAAAGCAAACTACATAGCATCCAAGACCTAACTGCCAATGATTCCATGGTGTAACATAACTTAATTGAATAAGCTCTTGGCTTGGAAAACGTAAATAGGAAACAAGGCAACAAGAGCAAACAGGTCTGGGAGGAGGCCATCTAGCCCTTCTCTGGACAAGTTCCAGGAGATTATGGTAGAACTGTGCTCTTTCTCTCCTAAAGAAATGTTTGAGCCTAGCAATTGGTAAACAGTCAAGCTATTGATCTGTTCGGCTTAAGACCCAAATATGACACAGAGCACTCAATTCTGTTTACAGAGAAATGTCGTCAACACAGCTGAATTCTGCAGAGTTCTCCTTTCTGGAAGAGCATGGTCTAGGGCAGCAGTTCTCAGCCTGTGGGTTGCAACTCCTTTGTGGGTGGAACGACCCTTTCACAGGGGTCACATATCAGCAATCCTGAATATAAGATATTTACATTACGATTCAAAACAGTAGCAAACAGTTTTGAAGCAGCAACAAAAATATTACAGTTATGAAGCAGCAACAAAAATAATTTTATGATTGGGGCCATTACAACACAAGGGACTGTATTAAAGAGTCACAGCTTTACAAAGGTTGCAAACGGCTACGTTACATATAGTACTTCCTAGTAGATAACATTCTCTCCTTTGTTCTATTTTGTTGGACAAGGTCTCACTATGCAGCTATGCTACCCTGGGACTTGCTGTGCAGACCAAGCCTCAAACTCAGATCCCTGTGTGCCTCTGCCTCTTGAGGACTGGGATTAAAGGTATATACTCTGAAAATATTTAAAGATAAATACTCTTAAAATCATTGTTTTATACAGAGTCTATCTTCTTTGTTTATTCTGTAAGCCAGAAAACCTTTTGCTGATTTTTCTTTCAAACTTCAATCGCGTTTTTTTTTCTTTTTTGTACATTTTGAAAACAGAATAAGAATGAAAAAAAAAAAAAGAGTTTAAATTCTAAAGTCAGGGAGTTCAAAGGGACTTCCAAAATCAGTTTTTCTAATTCTCTCTATTCTGGGTGTTGACATGAAAGACAAGAATCCCACATAGATCCCTAGGCATTTTGGAGAGCGCTGATTGTCCTGGACATACATTCATATGTAGTGGATATCAGCTGCAACTGCTCCACTTTCTGTCGATAATGACATTTGCTACAGGCTTAAAAGTCTGACAACATTTTCCCCACAGCAGGAAAGTGGGAAGTTGGACCATGGGTGTCACTTCTCTGTCATACAGAAATGTCAGCATATGTCCGGACAAGTCCTCAGACCATGAATGGTGGCCAGTAATGACATCATGTAACAGGCCCAGTGTCCTACCGTGTCTTGGCATTGATGTGTGTGGCCTGTGTTCCTACTGTACTCTCTCTTCACAGTTACTGAATATGAGTGTAGAGCACACCTCTTACACTGTCTGTAGTTCTTCAAAAGTCTCGTTTTCTTAGAAACATCCTGATTCCAAATTTCTAAGAAAGGTTTTTTACATACAATCAGTGGTCATATTTATTTATTTTACTAGAGCTTGTCAATTTGTAAATGTTTTAGATGGCAGCTGATTGTCATTATGGCTTGTTGTTGTTGTTTGTTTGTTTGTTTGTTTCAATCTCTCTGTCCCATAACTTATATCCAACGAAAACCTCTTCTACTTTAATACATGTCATGCCTTTATTTGCATATTCCTGAACAGAGCACACACTGATTTAGCAGTCCTCTCCTGTGTATGATATTTTGCCTATTGGTTGTTTCTGTGTCTCTTCTTCGAGTGATAGGGATTTGACCTTTGACCTTGTACATGCTAAGCATGTCTTCTCTCACCAAACTATACCCAGAGCTATCAACTCTTGGATTCAGTTTGAACTTCCCTGTATTACTCAGCTAAAACAGTTGTTGGTAATGTGTGCGTGTGTGTGTGTGTGTGTGTGATTGTTATGGTTAATCAACTTAATTCATCTAAGAAAAACAATCCTGGGAGTTAGATGGCACTATTCTGTGCCTTGCACAATTAAAGATCGTTCTGAAGAAAGAAAGGGACGTTGGGAAATCACAGTGCATTCTTCAAAACTGAAGAAATATGTGTGTGTGTGTGTGTGTGTGTGTGTGTGTGTGTGTGTGTGTGTGTGTGTCTGTGTCTGTGTCTGTGTGTGTGTGTGTATGAAGCATAGAACCAGAACCGTGGAACAAAAATTTCCCACCAGAAATGTACTAAACTGTGCAACCAATAACCACGCAGAGCCCTTCCCTGTCATTATTAGTGTAACTAGAAGCTATGGAAGAATACCAGAAACAACTTGGATGATACCCACTGGAATTCCTGTCAACTGGACAACCCCAGTTTCCTTGATGCAGGGTGAACTTCCTTGTATTTCTCTTACTATATTCTTAGATCTTTGGAAAGACCCTGCTCCAACTAGAGATGCCAGTTATCACACACAAAGGATGCTGGTTTTCATCTACAAAGGATGCTGGTTATCACCTACAAAAGATGCTTGTTGCCATCTTCAAAGGATGCTGGTTATCATCTACAGAAGATGCACTTGTTCATAGATCTCATGCTGGATTCCCTAAAATTTAGTTATGTCATCTCTTAAAGTGATTTAACGGTACCGTCTAGTGTAGCTTCAAAAATTCAAAATGAGCTGATATCTAAAAATGCTTAACAAATAGTGCCTTAATAAATCTGGGTTGATATTTTCTTGGCATAGCCCTTTTGGCTTTGTCAAAGCCTTCAAAATATTGGCAAACCATATCATTATATATAACAATACACTGAGATGTATATATTTTTGAAAGAATAAATGAGTTAAAAATAAGATTTCATGCTGGAGTCAATTTGAAAAAGCTCCCCAATTCTCAAATCCAGAACAATTTGAGCAATACAGTAAATAAAGTGTTATTAGGCTAACACCCAAAGTATAAAATGAATATGAATGGGTCTCTGCTGACAGAAACGATGGTGGAGTAAATGAATAAACGGAGGAACAAATCCCTTTATGAGAGATTTCCTAATAATATAAGCCGATACTTTCTACAGTAGGCTGAGCTTCCTCCCAGCTAAGTGTCAGCTGGATTTAGGATTTAGGGACTCTTCAGTAACACAGAGAAACACTGTGACTTTGTAACGGGAAGCCTGGATAAAGACAACTATGGACAAGGTGATCTAGTCAGTGATGCTTCCAGTTACTCTCGGGCCTCTCCCGCTGTGACAGACATATTTCATGTCTGTGGAGCTTACCCCCCAAATTCCATATCTTAGACCGACCACAAGAAAGGCATGAGGCAAATGCCAATGAGGAACGTTATCTCCTCTCTCTCCTTTCTGCCCAACCCTCTCTTCCCTTCTTCCCTTCTCCCTTCCCCACTCCTCTCTGCTTCCCCCTCCCCCCATCCCTTCTCTCCTCTCGTCTTCCCTTCCCCACTCCGGTTGTAGATTTTATATGTTCTTGCGGGTATTTTGATACACATGTATGCACACATGAGTGGAGGCCAGAGGTAGATGTTGGATGTCTTCTTCAACGTCTTTTTGAGGCAGGGTCTCTCTGGCTGAGTGAGCTAGGATAGCTGGTCAGTGAATTCCAGGGATTTGTCTGTCTCTATTCCCCAGCTCTAGGATTACGGACTCAGCTGCCAAGCCCAGCTTCTTAGCTGGGTGTTGGGGATCTAGACTTAACTCTTTACCTGGGCACAGCGAGCCCTTCCCTACTTAGCTATCCCTGAGCCCAACGACATGGAGAAGACACAAGGAGTAATTACAGTGGGAAAATCTAAGATGAATCATGGGACACAGAAAGGATACTCTGGGAAAGGATGGCGAGCAAGCAGTCTATAGATTAGTTAAGAGTGGTTACCCATGCCAACTTCTCAGTGTGGGCAAGTGCATCACAGCTCACCAATGCTTGCCACCAAGAGAAACTAGGGGAAAGGTGTGGGAACACCATATGATGCTCTTAACAATCTAAAATAATTGCAAAATACCATTTCTATTAAAAATCCAATTTATAAGGCATTGCTCTTTATTAAACAATTTCAAATACCAAGAAAATATGTATAGAAATGATGCCTCTTCTTCTGGTTCATTTGTGATATTGTAACATGGTGTTTAGTGAAGCTGTGAGTCTTCATCAACTCAACAAGCAACATTACAAGGCTCTCTGAAACCCCAGATGAAAGAAAATTATATAAGTATGTAAATAAAGTCATAGTTTAGCCGTGCCAAATGTTTCTGGGTACACAGGCCTGAATAAAAAATGAATCTTTTGTGAGCTGTTTTCTCTAAACAAATCCATTCTGCCTATAACTGCAAGTGCACTATGCTGAAGGAACTGGTTGAAAATTGAAAAATATCATATTTATTATGAGGCCTTGTGCATCGTGCAGTCCTGCAGGGGACACAGGGACAGGAGCTATGTTCTTCCAACACTACCTGTGCTTTTGACTTTTTTGCTTTTTCAAAGTATTAAGATTTAGGCTTGATGCAGAAATAGTCAAAAATGACTCAGCAGCCTTCATGAAAACTCACAGGTGGAATGTCTAACAAATTATGGTGTGAGAGCTTTGTACCATTGGTGTTCCACTAAGTATGCCACTCTACAGAGATGACAGAGTTTAGGGGTGCCCTGACTGTCTCTCTATGAGTTGGGCATTTTTAAAAATTAATTCCTACCTCCTGGTACTCAGATTCCTTGTGAAATAGGGTCTAAAATGCTTTTGCTCTATGTTTGGCTGACGTGGGAGACTGTCACACATGTACCCAGAGGCCTTTGACCTTCCACATCAAAAAGTTGACATTTTTCAGAGGGCAGAAGAGATGCCTCAAAGTTTAGGCAGCTTTTCCAAAAGACCCGGGTTTGATTCCCAATACCCACTCATATGGCAGCTCACAAACGTCTGTAACCATAGCTCCCGAATACCTGACACTGTCTTCTGGCTCCAATAGGCAAGAGACACAATTCGGTGCTCATACATATATGCAGGAAAAGCACTCGTGCTGGTTACTGTTAGGACAACTTGAGACATGGAGTCATGAGAGAGAAAGGAGCCTCAGTTGAGGAAATGCCTCTACACAAGGCCCAGCTGTAGGGCATTTTCTTAGTGACTGATGGGGGAGGGCCCAGCCCAATGTCTGTGGTACCATCCTGGGCTTCTAGTCCTGGATTCTATAAGAAAGCAGGCTGAGCAAACCATGGGGAGCAAGCAAGTAAGCAGCACCCTTCCATGGCCTCTACATCAGCTCCTGCCTCCAGGTTCCTGTCCTGCTTGAGATCCTGTCTTGACTTCCTTTGATGGCGAACTGTGATATGGAAGTGTAGGTCAAACAAACCCTTTGCTCTCTAAGTTGCTTTGTTTGGGGTATTTCACAGAAGCAGTAATCCTAAGACAGTACCCATGCACATACAAATTCTTAAATATTTTTTAAAACATAAAAATTTTGAAAAAAATAGTTTGAATTTTCACAGTGTGTGTGTGTGTGTGTGTGTGTGTGTGTGTAAGGTTTGTACACAGGCATGTACATGTGCATGCTTCCGTGCATGTGCCTATATGTGTGCTTGCGTTCCGGGGTGTGGAGTCCAAGAGATGACAGACACTGAGTGACTTCCTCAGTAGCTCTCTACCTCATTCTCTGAGACAAGAATCTCCACTGATACCGGAACTTAGCCCTAGAGCCCCGCGGATCTCTGCTTCCTCAGCACCAGCTGTTTATACAAGAAGCAGTGGCCTCATCAGCTGAGTTAGCTCTAGCCCTGAACCCTGGCTTGGGGAGGGATGACCCAGAAGGAAGAGTGAGTCTATAAGGAGACACTGTTCTCTTACCTGGGGACCAGCCTTCCAGGACAAGAACAGCGAGATAGATGTCTCGCTGTTCTTGATGTTTGCAAGGCAGATATTTGCCTTTGAGAAATGAATACAGAAGTCACTGATCTCAGAATCATATGGATGATGTACTTTGGAAAATGAAAACATAGCTGGAGCTTTGACCCTGTAAACATCAGCCACAGGGCCACACCAAGAGCCCAGGGCTTTCAGGAAGACAGCTTAAAGACTGCTACTTGAAAGGGGCTGTTTTCTTCTTTGTCTTCCCTGACAAGTGCCTCAAACTTGGGAGAGTAATCCCGCGATTTTCAATAAGCTCCATTGAATCTGGAATGTCTCAGCCCAGGCGCATAGGTGGATTTCCAGAAACACAACCTGGATGCTTCATTTCACAACTTAAAGCTTCACATTAGTGCTCGCTTTGGCAGCACATATACTAAAATTGGAACGATACAGAGAAGATTAGCATGGCCCCTGCGCAAGGATGACATGCAAATTCATGAAGCGTTCCATATTTTTATATTTCTTAACATCAATGGACTCAATTCCCCAATAAAAAGACATAGACTGACAGTCTGGATCCATAAAGAGGACCCAGCATTTTGCTGCATTCAAGAAACACACCTCCGTGATAAAGACAAACACTAGCTCAGAATAAATGGCTGGAAAACAATTTTCCAGGCAAATGGTCCCAAGAAACAGGCTGGAGTAGCCATTCTAATATCAGATAAAATCGACTTCCACCCAAAGTCATCAAAAAAGATAAGTAAGGACACTTCATACTCATCAAAGGAAAAATCTACCAAGAAGAACTCTCAATCCTGAACATCTATGCTCCAAATGCAAGGGCACCCACATTCATAAAAGAAACTTTACTAAAGCTCAAAGAACACATCGCACCTCACACAATAATAGTAGGAGACTTCAACACTCCACTATCATCAATGGACAGATCTTGGAATCACAAACTAAACAGAGACACAGTGAAACTAACAGATGTTATGAACCAAATGGATTTAACAGATATCTAT
>CM052707.1:59583283-59622092 GCA_028551405.1 Uromys caudimaculatus | reverse complement strand
CAGAAGCTGGAAACAACCCAGATGTCCCTCATCAGAGGAATGGATACACAAAATGTGGTACATTTACACAATGGAGTACTATTCAGCTATTAAAAACAATGACTTCATGAAATTTGCAGGCAAATGGATGGAACTTGAAAATATCATCCTGAGTGAGGTAACTCAGTCACAAAAGAATGAACATGGTATGTACTCACTGATACGTGGATATTAGCCCAAAAGTTCAGAATGCCCAAGTTTCACTTTACAGTAACCGCTGGACTGAGAGTTAGGTCCCAGATGGAGGAGTTGGAGAAGGAACTGAAGGAGCTGAGGGAATCTGCAGCCCCATGGAGGGAGCAACAGTGTCAACTGGCCTGGACTCCCCCTTCCCCAGTCCTCCTGGAGGCTGGACCATCAACCAAAGATTACACATCGAGGGACCCATGGTTAGGACCACACAGGTGGCAGAGGAGGGCCTTGTTGGCCATCAGGGGGAGGAGAGGCCCCCAGTAAAGGGGAATGTCAAGGTGGGAATAAGGGAGTGGGTGGGCGGGTGGGTGGGAGGTGAAATTCCCTCATAGAGGGTGGGGAGGGGGAGGGGATTGGTGGTTTCCAAAGAGGAGACCTAGAAAGGGGGGAACATTGGAAATGTAAATAAAGTATCAAATAATAATAATAATAATAATAATAATAATAATAATAAAAGCTTCACATTAAATAAATGTAACTCAAGTCACAATGAAATGATGACTGATGTTTTTCATCAGCATCCAATTACCATTCTGTCAGGCACCCCTGCTGGGCCAAAGCAAACACAGTGTGCATCCAGAAATGTAGATGCTCCCTGTGTCTCTGACCCACTCGAAGGAGGGACATAACCTTACATTGGTAGAATTTCCGTCTTGTCGGATCATGTCACGGGAGATCTCTATTGGTGAATGTGGGTGCTTCGTTCTCACCTCCTCACTTTCCAAAGGAATGTTAGTGGCGTTTGCCATTTGAAATTCGAAAGAAGAGCTCTCCCTTCACCCTTTTGGATTAACCCATTGCAGTGATCTGCATCTGTTGGTCTTTGTCTTTGTCCTTGGGAACTGTGAAGGCAACCATTCAGGCAGCCGGCATGAGGTCCGGCTGCGGTGTGAGATCTTGGAGGGGGTGAGACAAACAGGAGATTTAAGAAAACAAAAACAAAATAAAAACATCTCCTTCACGGGACTTCAAAGGAAGTCATCGCGTTCACGAAAGTACAACCCTTTTTCTTTCTGTTCCGGGTTCAGCCCGGAGTTCAAAAGGGAAGTGATGGATGGCTTGGAATCTGCTGTAGTTTTAAAAAAAATCTCCAGGAGCCCCACATCCCCTGTGATGCCTTTTGTCCCAGATCACATTGCTAGCTGCTCCCTCAAAGAGAGCACTCTCCCAACTCTGGTCTCCTTTGGGGAGGCAGCCAAAGCTGCTTCATCAGCCTGCAGTTACTGGCAGAGGAAAACAAAGGGCTCACCTTCTCCTCCTGAAATTGCAGGAAGGGCTAAGCATTGAAATGCAATTAATTGCTCAAACTGGAATGTGGCCAGAACCCCAGGGCTAGCAGCGTATACTTAAGGGGTGGTGGTGGGGGGGGAACTTTAATGAAATTAGAAGAGATCTAAACATTATATCAAAATAGACATCACAACACACTCCTGCTCGCTTTAGCTTGGAACAGTTTGGAGGAAGAGTGGGAGGGAGAGAAAGGAGCCGAGTCTCCTAGAATTCTGACTCTCCGATGTGTGAGTGAAATCCTAAATTGACTTTGTCTCACATTTAAAAACTTGCTCCAACCCAGAATAATAATTAAGCAATGCTGGCTTGAATTTCTTATTGATTTAATCTTAACCCTCCGTTCAAATCACACGTTAAAAGCATGGGTTCCTATTAAAACAGGCCAAACTCGTGAAGGGTCGATGAAAACAGGCTCCTGGTGGACTGAAGTCCAGCTCTTGCTTGCTAGGCTTCTTCTGGACCCACTTTGGGGTATTCATGAGGCTTATTGTGGGCCAAGAGGGTGCCAAGAGCTGCAAGCATCATAAAAACAACATCAAAACCAAGAACCTTTCAGGAGGCAGTGTGGGCTGTCAAGGAATGGAGATAGCCAGCCGTTATCATGAAGCCCCAGGCTTCAAAGCTAAACCCATACTGGGAGCATTCACTACTCACTGGGCTGGGGAATCACAGACAGATGCACCAGATGTACTGCACAGAGTCCAGACATGTGTGGGCAAGATGCTAGGTGCCATTGCTACATGGAAGAGATTTACCAGTGGGTGCTAGTGTGTTTTATAAAAATAAAGAGAGAAGGAATATGTTTGGTGGGTGTGCAGTAAGGTATGGGGAAAGGGGGTGCCTCAGTGGGCCCATGCCAAGGCATCCCTTCCCCCTGAGGGACCAGCCACACGACGGTATAGTATAGAATAGAGTTTATTCAGGGCATGGGAAGGGGAGGTAAGAGGGTAGTAGAGGCAGAGAAATGCAGAGAGAGAGAGAGAGAGAGAGAGAGAGAGAGAGAGAGAGAGAGAGCAGGGACCAAGCAGCCCTTTTATAGTGAGTCAGGCACACCTGGCTGTTGCCAGGTAACTGTGGGGCGGAGCCTAGTCAAAATGCTAACAGGTGTCGTTGCTAAGTGTAAGAGGTTTACCAGTGGGCGCCATAGCTATATGGAAGAGATTTACCAGTGGGTGGCCCAGCCTGTGAGGGAGAACTGGGGCAAGAGATGCAGCAGAGAAGAACATTGGTGGTCAGTACTCACTCTCAATAACATGCTAGGTATCTAATGTGCTGCAGACATTGTGGGTGATGTTAAGGGTGTGAGTGCTCAGAATGAGAGAGTCTGTCATGTAGCTCAACAGACAAGAGGTCTGAATAACAGTCGCATTTGAGTTTCCCCAGCAGAAAATGGAGAGGTCAATCACTAGGAGTAGACGGGGGGGGGGGGGGGGGAGAAGGAAGAGGAGGAGGAGGAAGACAAGACAAGGAGGAGGAGAAGGAAGAGGCACATGACTTAATCATGTGGGTCTCCAGGGAAGGTTTCATGGAGCCACTGGATGCCACTGTACTGTTCTCCATTCTGAACAGACAAAGCTATTGTGCCATCCAACAGGGACTTTTATTGAGAGTCAACTGCACAGTTTCCATAAGGTTACATCATTTGATGATGACAAGGACATCTTCATTTGCACAGTCAGAATCCACAGTGTCCAGACAATGATAAGGTGACCTAACATCTCATTTCTCAGAACACACCCCCATTGTTATATGACTATATTATGTGGCTTCTTTGTCAATAATCATACTTTCCCTCAGCTGAAGAATAAAGTTACCTCAGCTGGCAGCTAAAAGATCAAAGTGATGGCGTGTAGTAGATCTATGATTTACATATAGTTTATTAATTTTGTATTCAGTAAGGATATATGACATACTAGAAATTATATGGAGTTCTTTAGATGCCAAGAGGAATATAATGAGAGTCTTATCTTAAAAAAAAAAATAAATAAAAACATGTGGACAATTCAATTAGAGATTGATTAAACTAGCTACCACCTGGTTCACCTCTGCCCCTCCACTACTGGGATTATGGTCTAGTAATCTTGAGGTGCATTTTGGGTGGTTCTCCAATGTATCACCTCATGATGTCTTGGGCCAGATCTTGGGCTAGAACAGGAGATCACAGTTAAGGTGGATTAGAGCAAAGGACTTCATTTGGGAGTGACACTAAGTTACAATGCCCCAAGGGACACTAGGAAGAGGTGAGAAGCCCAAAGCTTGAGACATTGGGTTCATCAGAAGGGAAGAGGTTGGCACTAAGAAAGGAAGTTCCTATGACAGTGGTAGAGGAAAAGAGCCACCCTAAAAGGGAAGGTCTAGCTCAGTACAGGGCAGATGTTATAAGAGATGCACAAAACCGTATACCCGAGGGGCAAAGACAAAAGCTCACAGTGACACGGCAGGGTTGGAGACAGTGTGTTCCCAGATGTCTGCAAAGAAGAGGTCACAAGGATTTGGTTCTCCACAAGTCAGCAGCAGTTATCCAGACAGGGAAAGATAGGCTCATCCCAGGGAGATGGAGAGGACTCAGCCTAAGACTCTCCCAGACGATGATGACTGTGCTTCCTGGAGGGCCAGCACCCCTGTTCCTAGTCTCAGGATTGCCACTCTACAAACCTCAGCAGAAGTGCCAGAATTACCCAACACAATCATTTTATTATCGGTTTCTATCTGGTCTACCATTTATCAACTAAAATTATCTGCAGCTCTCCTAACAGTTCGATTTCTTATTTTTTTTCTTGGAAAAGCATTCAATTCGGTTGAGGGTATATATAGCTCAGTGGTTGAATACATGCCCCTTGCATGAGTGCCCTGGATTCAATCTCTAGCACTGGGAAAAACAACAACAAAAACAAACAATCAAACCTAGTAAATCTTTTTATTCAGTCAGGTAAAAAAAAAAATCACTATTTTATGCCTTCTGATGAAATTACAACCCCTTCTATGATCCTGATACTTAATCACCGTTAAATATAAACTTAATTACCAAGGGCTCAGGTTGCTCACATTTATTTTGAGGTCTCGGCTTCTCCTGTATTTATTTTCTCAGATTTCCCAGCTTAGGAATTGCAAGAGATAGACTCAGCCGCTCACCACAAGAGTTAAGATTTGCCAAAGAACACTGTGGCCCTCTGAGGACTAATAGTTTCTGGCTGACTGTTTGCGGACCTTAGTGTTAAGCTCAGCAAGGCACAGTCAGGGAGGGCACTCAGCTGCTCCCTGTTGTTTACTTACTTAGTTATTTGGGTGCTGGTCACTGTGGTGGTGTGGTTTTGTTAAATTCTGTTCTAAATTATAAAAGCAAACACAAACCCAGTCCTTGGACCTGCCCCTAGATCACATTACTTTTATCTCTATACAAGTTTTTTGTTGTTGTTGTTTTGTTTTTTGGTTTTTAAGCATTACCAGACCAGTGATCACATAAAATTACTGATGAAACATTTAGAGTAAGAATGGAGATCATTAGGTGGTAACAGCAGCTGACAAAGAGACCTGCCTCAGACAGAGAGGGGCACTATGGGTAAGTTCAACCGGTCTGTTTATTGTTCTGCATAGTTTATGGTCTTCAGTCTGGATGTATGAATCATAATCCTTCTGAATCACAGAGCACGCGTCTTGGGAGAATACAAAGCATCCTCTCATACCTTCACCCATTCATTTCTGCAGCATCCCCATCAGGCAGGAGGGTCAGGTATTCAGACAGGAAACCAAAGCAGACGCTAAACGACTTTCCCGGGGACATTTGGTAGCCACAGACAGAGCCATAACAAGAATGTGAGTCCCGTGACATGGAGGTCAGGGCTGATGCCATCGGACTGGAGCTTTTCAAAGGATGATCTGTGAAAGCTCCCGGCTTATCCAGGGGCTGGGGGCTCTGCAGCTAAGGTCAGCTGCCCCGCCAAGCGGCTTCCGTACACTCACTGTCTGGGAATTGACAAGAACTGTAATGCTGCTGGTGTGAGGTCTCCCTTTAAAATACGTATAAAACCAGACCTCTCCTTGAACCCTCTTTCTGGGCTCTATTTCACTTCATTCTTCCTATTACTGACAGGACTGAGACCCGCAGGCTACAGAGCTGGCTTCTCTTCGAACTAACCACTTAAATATTGTTTTCAACACATAGTGACTATAAATTAGTAGACGCCGATCTTCTATTAGTGAACGTATCCTTGAAGATCAGTTACTTATGCCTTCGCTGCAACTTAGACACAGGCTTGGTTCTTGTCCCCCAGTATTAGCTGGGGATAGCTTTCCAAACCAGATGACTTCTTATGAAACATACTAAAGGACTTGAAACTTAGGCAATAAAACAAATCACTCCTTCCAGTAGACAGCACGATGCCTGTGCACTCCTCTGTTTCAGAATCTAACGGCTGAGTTCAAGCCCAGAGTCTCAGAAAAATAAAAATCTTAAAAAAAAAAATCAAGTAAACACACAAAACCCAAAATAAAACAGAGAGAGGTTAGTACACACGACAGAAAGAGATCCCATGTTTTCACTGGAAGGTTCAGTCCACTTTGAAGAGGAACGGTAAGCATTGCGAAAATTTGCATTGTATTTTTTTTTTATCTCCCCTCCCCTTCAACTCTATAAATCTGAATTCCTATCTTACTCCTAGCTCCAAATCTATTTTCTCATTGCCTGAGTGAGAATTTACATGTAGGCCATTGCTGTATGCTAAGCCCTGTAGTTCCAAATTAACTCAAGGCTTCTTCAAATTGTAATGGTCACATTGTATCCCAAGACTTAAACCATGTTTGTCGTGAAACTTCCTGAGACAGACAGACATTCTGTGCTTGCTAAGTCCCCATTGGTTGACTCATTCATTAAAGAGTTTGTTCAAGAATTCCTTGGCCCATCTCAAAGGCATGAAGACATCAGAAATAGCCCAGTGAGCAATGACAGCTATAGTCCAAGAGCCATGCCCTGGCTCTGTTCTTCCCTGGATGACTGCATGCTATTCACAGGGCCCTCTGTCCTGGGATATTCAGCCATATGAATTAGAATCCTCTCCTCCAGGATACTCAGTGGCCTCCCACAGGGACCTCTCTCTGTAGCCGGAGAGGGCAGTCTCAGAGAACAGGCTTGCACCTGTGACTGAGGAGCCAGCCAGGGCTGTCAGCTTGAGCATGATAGAGCTGTTGTCTACCCATCCTTGTGCTTCATTTGCTTCACTTGTGAGGTAGGGAAAGTGGATGAGAAAAGAACACCTCCCCATGTTCTCTCCCATTTGAAAATGTTACAGCTCAGTCAACCGATAAAAATCTACCCCCGATGACGGAACACTCACTCTTTACACCCGTGCTATTTCTTCTAACTCAGTCTCTGTTTTTAAAAGAAATCGTTCCTCTCCACCGTTTTCCTTCTCTTTCATTAAAATCACGCACGTCTTTTATCGTTTTGTTCAAATGCCGGCTCTTCATCTCGTGGTGTTAAGTGGGATTCTTCTGATTAGAACACTTGTAGAAGTCTGCACATCAAGTATCCAATACTTAAAGAAGCTTAAACTAGACTGTAAACTAGATATAATTACATTAAGAAAGGTAACTTTCATTACAAGCCACAGATAGGAATTTCACCACAGTAATTACTGGGAAATGCCCATTCTAGATAATACATATACTTCGTTTAAAGCTTAATTTAACTTCAGACCAACCTGATCAGTTCAGGAGATCTTGTTTTCTTCTTTAACCTTCTATCCTTCCCTTCTCCTTTCTGCCCAGGTAGCTTTAGAGCAGTAAGAAAAAAAAAAAAAAAAAACCCATCATGGATGCCTAACTGGGGGGTCCCTCACCCTACATCCTTCAGCTCTGTTCTGAGCTGTATTGTTTCTCATAACCTTTAGGTGAAGGCTGGTTTCCCTCCGTACCATTACCTCCTGTTGCTTCCCCGGCCCTGGTATACTTAGCTGTCCGTGGCCTGACGGGTGACTGTCAGTTTGGCTCACCTTTCTGGAAACTGGGATTTCTTCATGTCCCCCACGCTATGCACAACCTACAGGGAACCCAAGTTGGGAAAGAGTCAGCATGAGTGCTTGCAAATCAAGCACATACAAGTCACTAATGTCATTTCTGCCTTTCTGGAGTCACTCCATGTCACTGTTGGACAAGAGTATCAACCACACAGAGACATCGAAACAACAGTGTCAGGCAAAGCATGCTTGTGTTTAGGATGCATTATATTTGAGGAAAAACCTATTGTCCCCACTAGAAGAAAGCTGTGGCCAAATTGTGGCTAACTTTCTAGATTATCCTACTCTTCAAAACTTGAAAATCTGCCACATTTTTCTATGTCCAATTATTTAGTACTGACTTTTGTCTTCTTTAGAGCTTTCAGAAGAAGAAAGGTCTAGAGACTGAGCAGGGATTAAGAAAGAAGCTATCGCTGTGTTTTGGAGCTAGAAACTATGAGTGCTTGTTAATAAATGACTGTGTGGGGATTAGCGTTAATTCCACTAGGACTGAGTGAATTACAGAGATTGGATCGTAGGAATGACTTACAGCCAATATAATCTTAAATTATATTTATAAAATCATAATACCTAGTGGCAGGGAGATGGCTCAGCTGGTAAAGAGCAACTATTGCAAAGCCTGAAGATTTGAGTTTCATCCCAGAGACACATACAGTAGAAGGAGAGAGTCAACTCCCACAAGCTGTCCTCTGGCTTCCATATGTATGTAATGGCATGTGTGTGCAATAAAAATGTTTGAAAGGTGTTGTATGTAAAATGTAATCATTTATAGCTGTTGAGCCTAGCATGCAAGATACAGAAGTATGTGCTATATTGCTATACACACAAGAGCTTTCCCTCTCCCATGAAGCAAGCAGAATAGTGATTCAAGTCTATGGTCTATCCACCAGCTAGGCAGTCCCATCTAAGAACAAACTCCTGTTTCCTGGAGTTAGCATCCTTGGTCCATCCATGTGGTCACATGGAAGGTTCTACACTTTCAAGAATCTTGTCATCTAAGCTGGGCAGTGGTGGCACATGCCTTTAATCCCAGCACTTGGGAGGCAAAGGCAGGTGGATTTCTGAGTTCGAGGCCAGGCTGGTCTACAGAGTGAGTTCCGGGACAGCCAGGGCTACACAGAGAAACCTTGTCTCGAAAAACCAAAAAAAAAAAAGAATCTTGTCATCTGCCCAGACAAATGCAGGATAAATAATCCTCCCCTAGTAAGTTTACACCTTTCCCTGTCGTAGCGCTGTCGATAGAAACATCTGCATGCATATTATTGTTTAGAAACATGTTGGAAGCTCTTCCCGCCACCAGCTTCCCCATAGCTGCAGAGAGGTGGGTGCAGTAAACATTGATTTTCTTGCCATGGTAGGTAAGAGATGCAAGGAAAATAGAAGGCTATCAGTTTTTTCAGGATTTTGTTTTTGTGGTTTTTGTTTTGTTTTTGACAGCCTAGATACTCTCGAAATAAGGTACTCAATTTTGAGTTTCTGTCTTAACAAGAAACACATGACAGGACAGGTGTTGCACAGGAAAAAAAAATTTAGCCTTAAGAAAAAGAATTTGTAGGAAAGGACATCTGTCTGGAAATACTTGAAGGGCCACTGAGAGAAGACTTCTCTTGAATTGTTCAAAATACAGAGCTGGAACCAGAAAGAGAAACATACTGGGGGATACGTCAGATTCCATCTTAAAATCAACACAGTGGTTCTCAAGAGAAAATAAACAGAATAAGTCAAAGAGAGAAGCCGTTTATCACAGCCACATGGAGAATCAAACCAAAACCACACCTGGCTCTCCCATCTTTTCTCTCTCCGCCTCTCCTTCCCTGTGTCCCCTCTCCCTTCACGCACATCTCGTGTGTGCTTCTCTGGCACATCCACTGCACTCTTCTTCCTTCTCACAGAAGTCTCTTACTAAATTCATCCCCGGTCCTTCTGCTCAAAGTTCTCCTCAAGCATTTCAGAAGGATGAATTCCCATAGCTCAACAACCCAGTCTCTTGTCTCTGACAAGAAAACATTTTGTTAGAGGAGCAAAAGTCTTTTTTCTTCTCTTGGTTTTATCAGATGTGCCCAGACCAAAAATAAGAGTACACACAGCTTAGAGCTATCCTTATCTATACTGTGAACAAGACTGAGCGAGATGACAGCTTGGGCACACTCGGTAAGTGTACACAAGGTTTGCTCCCCACTCTCTGTCTCCCTCTCTACTCTCAAATCCATTTTTCTGAAAGATGGGTCTGCTTATATCATTCACTGAACTATTCCCGAATATCAAAGACCAGACTTTGTAAAACACTGCCTGACACTCAGTGTCCTCTACAACAGACTCAGTTTATTCCTGTAACTTTATGTTTCATTGTCTCCCGCCCCCCCGCCCCCCATGAAGCAAACCATTAGCCTACCCTTCCTTCTCGGTAGCTTGTGTGGCCATGGTCTGCCTAGGTCAATCCCAGCTTTGTCTGTTGCATTTGTATAATTATGGGAAACTGCTTCCTATACTTGCCTCTATGTCCAAGTTTAGATGATGAAGGAGCATTAGTCCTTCAGTCTGAACATCCATTTCCTTATCAAATATATTTTCTCCAAACTCAACTACTATTAATATCTAGAAAGTATGCCAACGTTTGGGTTTTTTTTTTGTTGTTGTTGTTTTTTTTTTTTTTTGTTTTTTTTTTGTTTTTTCGAGACAGGGTTTCTCTGTGTAGCCCTGGCTGTCCTGGAACTCACTCTGTAGACCAGGCTGGCCTCGAACTCAGAAATCTGCCTGCCTCTGCCTCCCAAGTGCTGGGATTAAAGGCGTGCGCCACCACTGCCCGGCTCAATGTATTTTTACATAAATATTCTACTGACCTAATAAAATAAAATAATACCTTCTTCCTTCCTAACTCACGCAGCATTTTAATTGTTTCTGGTCTGCTTTATATTCTAGAACAGTTATAATTTATTGGAACTGAAACCTCAGACTATCCTTGCTTTCACTCAGACAATCCAGATTAATAACGAGAAGGGGTCTTGTATGGAAGGAGGTCAAAGCTGAGCCTTGTTTGACGTCTGAGCAATCATGGTGCTGCAGACACTCACTTTAAAACACAAAGGAACAAATTTGTGTTGGTG
This sequence comes from Uromys caudimaculatus, assembly GCA_028551405.1. Lineage (NCBI taxonomy): Eukaryota > Metazoa > Chordata > Mammalia > Rodentia > Muridae > Uromys > Uromys caudimaculatus. The sequence goes on along the minus strand of CM052707.1, from coordinate 59,611,456 downwards.
GGTAAACCCCCCCCCCCCCAAAGCCCAACTTAAAGCTGAACTCAGCGGCTGTCATACAAAATAGAAATTGAATCCTTTCTTCCTTGTTTCCTTCCTCGGCACGTCATGGTTAGCGTGGAGGAAGAGTGGACACATCAAGTAGCACCAACTGATGAGAACGGTGGTTGCTCTGAGTCCTGTTTGTCCTTCATCCACCCTGGACTTTCTCACGTTATATGTGCAGACACATTTCTGGCACCTGAGCAACAGCACTAGAGTGGAGACAGTTGAGACAAAGAGGCTCAGCCATGGACCCCAGCTTTGTCACCACTAGCTCTGAATCGAGGGAAAATTCTTCATTCCTTGCAAGTTCATCTCCTCACACAAAGAGTAAAAGCATGACAGTGTAAATCCCACGGAGTGCTTCTGAGACCTGAAGAAGACATGTATGTTGAAACCTTTGCATGTTAAATGTCTATATACATATTTTATCATCATATGGCTTTAATTCCATGTCCTATGTATCCCTGGGGACCCATGGAATAAAGTCACAGATTCACAAATCAGTCCTTCAGAGTCTGAAAAATAGGTCTATTCTAACATACATAAAGTCCACTGCTTTTCTTTTCTTCTTCTTTTTTTTAAGATTAGAATTAATAGTATAAAGTAGAAAAGAACACAAAATCATTTTGAACATGGTAGTTTTCTTTTTATGATATATTCAAATCACCTTTATTGGGTTTATAATACTATATTATTTGATTATATTGTTTCCTTCAAAAAACACAATGAAATTATTGTTTATTTATGTTTTACCTTTCTCAGGTGCCCTTGCTGGTTAGCTACATGAACGTGACAATATTCATTATTATTACTTTACCAATGAAGACTAACTTTTACCTGCTATCAGATGGTTTGCTATGAAATTCTGCATGCTCCAGCTAACCCCCACCTTTGAGAAGGTTGGTAATTCCAGCAGTCATCAGAAGGACTTTCTAATTCTTAATGGACCCTTTCAAATGTCTGTCACCAACTAATCCCCTTGGCCTACATATGTACCTGTCTCTAACAGTCCCCGCAGGATTAAACATCGAGTCTTGGATGACTGGTGCCTGAGCCAGACTGCTCTGGCTTGCAAAGCTGGAGGTGCGGTCTACTTGTCCATGAACTGTAAGACAAAGAGTTGATAGTTTTGGCCAACATGAAAGCCTCTGGGAACTGACCTACCAAATACCCAGCTTTTTTTTTCCCCCCTGTCAATCAAAAGTAGGTAGGTAGGAAGACAAAGTTCAGGTACAAAGTCAAAGAGATCCAGCTTGTGAAGCTGAAAGTGTCAAAGGTCAAAGCACCAGCTATGGTGCACGGCCTGGAGTTCCCCCGCTGAGTACATAACTGGATCAGCTGCCAAGCTATTGAGCATCAGAACTGGGTGGACAGTTCGTATGTCAGAGTCTAGTGACGGCATTTTCTTCATGTAGAATTGCTGTGTCCATTACTTTAGTGGGCCCTCTATGTACAAAAGTAAAGTTTGACTCAAACTTTATATTCTGTGTCAAATTTTCAAGAGTGCCTTGCACACATTAGGTGTTCAGTGGTACCTGCTAATCATTAGCACTGTTCAGCCTCAGAACAGAAGGTAAGTACTACATCCCAGGAGATGTTTGAGCGTCTCTCATTAACGAGTGCGTGCTGCAGATTAGAAAAACAGTTTGATAAAACATCTGTTAGTGAACCATAGGAAAGAATGAACTTGAAGACATCCAGGATTGCTTCCAAATCTCAGAACTGTAGGCGCTAGCCTCCGGAGGTTAAAGTGGATGGCATTTAGGACATGGAAACTGTAATTTTTAGAGAGCAGATTTAGTTGAAGATTCTTGAAAATGAAATTCAGGCAATACTCTGCTTAATGGAGAGCATTTTCTTAATTTTCTATGGATTTTAAAAAATTATATAATTGCAAATGTTCATTAGGATATAATGAAATAGCTCTGTTTCCCTAGTTACTAATATGTGCCAGGGTGCTGCAATTATGCAAGTAATTATGAAGGGAAAGTATATGACTTGGCAAGCTTAGGAAAATTATCCTAGATATAGAGAGGCTCTACTTTGGGGAAAAGACATTAAAATACAATAGAGAGAAACGACAAAAAGAATAGCATAATCGGATGGGACTATTATATAATGACTCACAGTACGTGGAAATGCCCACTCTCCTTCTTATGGATGTAATAGAAGAATACAATAGCATCTGCTCAGCATCCACAGAGGTCCAAATCTGAAGATATTTTATGCACTTTGCTTATTTATTGTACCTCTGATTTAGGCTAGTTCATGGCACTGCCTCAAGTTTACTTATGGAGATTAATGCAATTTATACATTATATTTTATTTTATGATATACTTAACAATAAGTGGAGCATAATTAAGGCTGTGTGAGATCGAGGGAAAATGCCCAGAAACTAAATACCTTTTAAAAAAAAAAATGTGTTCTCTGCATTTAATAGCATCTGAACTATTTAAACAGCTTAAATTAAATTAAAGTTAATAGAGTTTAATTAAAGTTACAGTCAAAGGAGAAATATTCTCTCATTTAAAAAAAGAGAGTGTTGTGCTGGGTCATGAGCATGTTTCCTTACTGCTTTTGGTTATTCAGTGTTACATCCAGCCAACAACTAGTCCTGAGAAAGAATCTTCCATTGCCACAGGTAACATTTTCCTGTTCATGAAAACTCACAAAGATAGCCTGACCTGTCCAACCAAAATTGTGTTCTTTTTCACATCTAAATGTGGTAAACCAAAATTTTCACACCAGCAATAAATGATTGGGACAAATTTGTATGGAGAAAAGCCTGGAGATCCTGCTTGCTGAGGCAGGTGAGGACTTGCTTCAGACTTTGTTTATTGTTCCTGTATGTCCTGCTGTGGCAGATTCAGTTCCTCAATGGACAGGGGCCAGTTTCTACCTGAGAGGCAGAGGAAAGCACAGGAAAGCAAGAGATGCCAGCAAGATGAGCCTAGAGCCTGGCTGAACGTGAGCAACCTGAATCTCTGGTTGGCTCAGGCGATCTCTCTCTCTCTCTCTCTCTCTCTCTCTCTCTCTCTCTCTCTCTCTCTCTCTCTTTCCTGTTTCTTTTCTTTCTTTTGAGATGGAGTCTTGCTCTGGTACCCATGCTGGTCCCCACCTTCTGAGCTTAAGTGACCCTCCACCTTACCCTCTGGAGTAGCTGAGACACATTGCCTCTGCCCTTGGCTAACTTGGACAGCTGTGGGTTTGTCTAGGTATGTGGTTTAACATGGCATATGAGCCAAATATCCACTTTGTTTCCTTAATAAATCAAATTCTAGGGGTTGGAGAGATGGCTCAGTAGTTAAGAACCCTGGTTGCTCTTGCAGAAGACTTGGATTCAGTTCCCAGCACCCACATGACAGCTTATGACCATCTATAATTACAGTAACAGTGTATCTGACGCCTTTCTGATGTCCTCCAGTTCCTGCACACACATGATGCAAATACATATACTTAGTGTCACACACACACACACACACAGAGAGAGAGAGAGAGAGAGAGAAATAGATATAAACAAACAAACAAACAAATACAAGTATAATGCTCTTTAAAGAAAAACAAATTCCAAAACTCCAGGGCCACAATATGGAGCTAATTTCTAATATAACTTCATTATCACTATAGGTAGAATGCAGAACAAAATTGTTTTACTTTTCCTTACATTTTATTATATATTTAAAATCCTTAAAAACCACACTTTATTTTCTGTATAGCAAAACAATTTTCATATTAAATAACATTATCATGAAATGATTTAAAATAGATTTAAGCAGAGGAAAGAACAGAAAGGTATCTGGTTACATAATCCCTCCTCTTGAAAACAAATTTTTTAAAAAATCACTTTGTCTAAGAGGGTCTATATGACAAATATGTTCAGTGGCAACTCGTGTCGAGTTGCTGGTGCACTGATCATCAGAGTAATGAGAAACAAGCCCAATAATTATGGAGTTAAAAGCAGAAGAAGAAGAGAAAGGCTTCTTAAAGAATAAAGAATAAAATAAAATAAATGCCACCCACACATAGCCAGGTTGAGAGAGCATAAAGTAACACCGAGGACTATCAAAGCACAAATTGAACATATAGTTTTGTTCTCTTGGATGAATTGAAACCTCAGTGAGGCTAAATGACCGACCTACAGGGCGATCGCAGGAAGTCCTACAGGTCGATCGCAGGATGGCAGGAAGTCCGATGCAGCGCTGCTAAATGAACATCCCGCGGGGCGATCAAAGGACGGCAGGAAGTACGGTCCTCAATTCACAGAGGCTAGACTGGCCACCTCTGCTTCTGCTGTGGCCTCGTTCATGGGAGTATCTCACGTTTTCCATTGTAGTCATTGCTTCAGCAAATGATGCTTAGAAAGTGATACAGTGCAATGCCTAGATAATGAATGAAAGAAGTAATTAATTAGTGGAAGAATATATGTTTCAGATGTCTTCAGCCACGCTTGACAAAAACCCTAACTAAAGCCAATGCTTCTTTGGGTTACCTAATACTTAAAGTCAGCAGAACCAGTCCTTTGTTTTTTTAACAAGAAAATGACCAACTCCTTTTTACTGATTAGCTTAAATGCCGACTATTAAAACTAAATTTTAAAACAGAGCTTAAAAAGAACCTTTTCAATTTCCTTAAAATAAGATATCCATTTTCAAATGTGACTTTATGATGACCGTGTTCTTTAATTCCCTCCCCCACCCCTTTTTTATTTATTTATTTATTTATTTATTTATTTATTTATTTATTTATTTATTTATTTATTTATGCTGAGTAGATCACGTTTCTCTTTTTGTTTCCCGGAACTCCCCTGTGGCCCAGGCTGGCCATTTACTGTGTAGCTGAGGATGACCTTGACATCCAATCCTCCTGCTTCAGCCTCCTAAGAGCTGGGATCACAAGCCTGCATCACCATGTCCAGAAACCAAGTAAAGAGCCTGTGCACGAAGGTCATACAGAGCTAGGCCTCCTCCCCGGTCCTCTTTGCTTTCTGTGAGCAGGGAGTGGGTTATGGGAGCTCTTGTGGATCCACTGAAGTCTATTAAGAACTGAGGGACCTAAGGTTGGGTGAGAGGAAAGCGGCTAAGAAACTAGGGACAGTAACATCTACAGTGCTGGGCCTTCCTGCCATGCACGGGGACTTATACTCTTTTTTCTTTTTAAGATTTGATTATTTTATGTATGTGAGTATACTGTCACTCTCTTCACACCAGAAGAGGGCGTCAGATCCCTCTACAGATGGTTGTGAGCCACCGTGTGGTTGCCAGGAATTGAACTCAGGACCCCTGGAAAAGCAGTCAGTGCTCTTAACCAGTGAGCCATCCCTCCAGCCCCCATAACTGTGTTCTTGAAATGATTTTCAATTGCCAGACTCGTCTATAAAACACTGCGACTGAGGTATTTTATTATCTGTTTCAAATCAGCAGTCGGGTTGAGTATTTAAAAACATGAAGAAATGCAATGCTCTTGATGCTTCTGACTGACAGGGTAAATTTGGCAAACTACTTAGCTTGTCTGATCCTTCTGTTTATTTCATCTCTAAAAGAGAAGCTAAGTTCTCTTGAGGGCTGTTGTGAGAACCACATGAAATGCTTGTATGCTCTAAGATACAGTATCAACAAAATATGTTTCTGCAACAATTACGTAAACTGCAACTTGCAGGTTAGACCAGTTAGAAATTAGATTGTATCTAGGGAGAGCCATGTATAAAAAATAATATGAAACTCTGTGTCAAGAAACAAATATTCACATTTCCCTAGTTCTGTTTCAGGACACAGATTGGAGCTCTTCATTCAACTGTTTCACTATCTACAAGATAACTTGTAATCTATAAGATACACATGAGAGCGCTTGGTGAAATGACTGACCTACATAAGGATCCCTTAGAATTCTTATTAGCTGTTGAGTTTACAATATGCATGACAGAAACCATATCAGCACACCCACGGCTGTCCAAAGTCCAGATGAAGATTTCAAGCACTGAGACATGTAACTGCAGCATTAGTCATCTAAACTGTTCTTTACATTTATGGTTCCTTTTCATTAAATATATTTTGATTATGCTTTCTGCTTCCCGATCCCTTCCACCCCCCCCCCCATGTGTGTGTGTATTTCTGAAACAAAACCAAAAAAGACCCACAAAAAGAAACAGGAAGGTGAAGTACAGGAAGCTATGACAACCCACACACGGCCATGTCATACAGTGGATTCTCCCAGCTTCCAGTGTTGAGTCAAGAAGCCCTGAACACCAGCCTGGTCAGGATCCCCTTAGCAGGAATATCATTATGACATGACATTCACTCTGTGATATGCACTGGCTAGCCTTTGTCATATATGACTTCATTTAAGTTTCACAACAACTTCACAGTAGAGTCAGTATAGGAGTCGTCACTTCAAAAGTTAAAGAATACAGATCCATAAGATTGATTGATCAGCTATCAAGTAGTGAAGCCAAGCTTGAACCCAATGAATTTCATATTTTGTGATTAAGTTAAACCCTGGAGAAGAACATTATATAGGGTCCGAATGTCTTTAAACAACTGATAATCTAATAAATAATCCCAAGCCTTTCTATATCTAGGATGAGGAGAGATGCAGGACCACACCCAGCTGGTACCTTCATCCATGAGCTATTGTGGCAGATACTTTCTGTGTTCTATCTTCACAACAACCGTGGAGGCTATACATTATGACAGCCTTTGAAATGGGCTTGAAGAAGGCAAAGCTGATGGCAGAGCTAAGACTTGAAAGTCTTCCCCCTTCCCCCACTTCTAGCATGTCAAGTGTTTAAGCTGAAGGAAACTTAACTTCTCCACCAGCCTCCATTCTTGCCAACAAGCAGGATCCAGGTTGTAAGAGCCCAGATCTCTCTATACCACCGTAAAGGATTAAGATGATCCCTGCCTCTGGGGAGCTCAGACCAGTCTTGAAAACAACTAATCAGAAAGCAATTCAAGTGGACAGGTGTTGGATGGGTGTTCTGCCACACAGAAGAAAGGCCCTTACCTCCCTGTGGGTTAAAGCAAAGCTGAAGACACAGAGGCAAATGGTCCAGGCCTTCCCACATCCAAGCAGGAGTCATCTGGATGCTAGAGAAGGCCACAGTATGTGGAGGAGGGAAGGGACCTTACATGGACAGTGAGTAGGAGAACACAGACGATGGAAGTAGAGAGGGGAATGGTAGAAATGACAAGGTTTGAACAATAATGGAGGTAGAAACACACAGGATAGAGGAAGGAGCAGGGGAAGGTTTCTAAAACTAAGGAGTATGAAGAAGCCATATGGGAGTTCTCTTTATGAGCCAAATAAAAATATAATTTAAAGCAGAGTTGGATCAGAGGTTCACTGCACAGTAGATAATGCCAAATCCAGAAGACATGGGGTATCTCTCTGTTGGTTGTGGCCCAGGAAGTCACCAGAAACCTTTAAATTAATGCAAGTTCTCATCGTTGTTCTTGGTTGCCTCCCAGAACTAGATGGTAAACCCCTCTTGCTAGAGATACCTCACACCTGAGGCACAAGAAATATCTTCCTGGCTGTCTAGCTTTGATCATGTTGAAAGTTGCTAGGCAACCAGGTGAAGGAGAAAAGCCATCAGCGGGTCTCACCCAGCGGCAAACATTGTTAACTCCAATACCAACCTACCAAACAAGGGGTGTGTACCGCGCAATAGTGGCATGACTGTAGTATGGCGTTTTGTTCCTAGTGTTGTGATAAAATACAACTTAAGGTGGAAAAAAAGAGTCTCTGGCTCACAATTCCAGTGACAGCCCGTCACTTGGGGAAGGCAAGGAGGCAAGGACTTGAAGCAACTCTTCCTAGTACATCAACAGTCAAAGCAGAGAGCACTGAATTAATATACACACCACTGCTCAGCTAGCTCTCTCCAGTTCATTCCAGGACCCAGACCTAAAATGGTACCACCCACATTCAGGACAGGTCTTCCCGCTTAGCATAACCTAATCTAGACTGTTCCTCACTGGCATTCCCTTCTGAGGTCATTCTACATTATGACAAGTTGATGATAAACCCAGCCATCCTGTGGGAGTAACCAACTGCATTCTGATTGGATCTGATACCTGTTTCTCAAGATGTGGTTCATGCCTGGTTCTGTGGACCTGATCAAAAGTCAGCAGCTGGAGAGATATAGGATCTAGGGGTGAGCCTGTGGTATCTGTTTTGCTTAATAGATATGTTGTCAAACCATCTACTAAAAATGCATGCTTATACCCATAGAAGAGGGCCTCCTGACCTCCAACCTTGGTCAAAAAAGCTTTCTTTTGCAGTAAATGCCAGTTAATGGAGACTCATGGCTGGTCAATGTGCTGAGGATAAGGGAGCACTGAGCTCTTCAGTGTCCACATCCCCCCTTCCAAGGCTTTGAAAGCATCACAGAAGATTAAGCAAAAAAGAATGTAAGAGCTAGACCATGGAGAAGAAGCCTTGAAAAATATCTTCTAGGTGTGATGCAGCTGTTGTACTTACAACTCAGAGCAGCTGAGGTTGTTTACATGGGACTCACACAAGACCGGGCCTGTCAACATACAGTCACATGAAGGGGAAGAGTTCATGGGGTTGACAGCCCTTCTCAGGGGAGCTATTGGCAGGGTGGATGAGGCATTGTCCTTAGAGGTGTAATGTAGCCATTGCAGAGTCCCCATGCTTCAGGGGACAGCTCCACACCCATGTTCATGAAGATAAATGGACCTGGTTAAACAGTGGCTCACAAACAAAAAGATTCAATCCTAGGAGGAGAACGTGTTGGGAAGAGGAGCTTGGTGGTAGCAGGAAAGGAGTAAGGGAGGGGGTGAGTCCGACTAGAATGTAGTTTGTACATGCATACAATTGTGCAATCATAAGTTAATAACAATTGAAACAGTTATCCGGAGGAATTCATTTTAAAACACAAATTCCTAGACTGAGGGAGAAAGTTGCAAGTGAGAAGCCTACTTGGGTTTGTTTGGTTTCAGCAAACAGCTCTGATGTGCTAAAATCAATGGCCCAAAGAGATAGGAAATCTGTGAGTATGTTTCGAAGAAGAGTAAGAAACGAAACTGAATGTGAACCATAGGATCGCCCAAGGATCATTCTGGAAAGGAGACAAAACTGTGTCCATTTGGTGTCGTAAGTAGGGGTGCTGAGGAGAACAGTCAGGAGTACAAGACTGGCGTGCCAATGCATGCTCTGTGGGCTGAGGGTTTGAGGTGAGGAGGTTCTGGATGAGATGAAAGGGTGTGCTTTAGGGATATTTCAGAAAGGAAACCAGAAGGACAGGTGAGTAGTCACCAGGAGGGAATGAAGGAGACAAATGCTGTCTATGTGACACATGGAAGTGGTGGCTCTGACTGTGGACACCACCAGCCACACATAGCTAAAACCTCAAAAGTGCCATTTTAGCGGGGCACTGTGACAAAGCTAAAGGTTCTTTATGCAACAACATGGCCCTAAAATACCTTTGTTGTGCCTTTCTGCCAATGCATATGTGAAAAGAAAGGCCAAACCTCACACTCCTCATGGAGTCCCTGAAAGAACCCTTGTAAAGGTCACAAACTAGAAAGTGTTTTTACTGACTGATATTTGATCTCACCCCAAATGGGAGGTCATCAATTTGGCTCAAAAAGGAAAAAAAAGCAGTTATTTAATGTTGGCTCAGCAGTATTCTCTTTGTTCATACCTCTTTATTTTTGCCCAGAGTCAGAGCCATGAAAAACTAATGTTGGTTCTTAAGAACATAGTTTCTATAAATTTAAAATGCTAAACCAAAACTTAAAAAAAAAAAAAAAAAAAAGATAAGAACATGGCATCTAGATAGATTGCTAAATAGATTAACTTCAGCAGAATGACAGAGCCTACTGTGTATGTCTCTAGGAATAGCTTCAATGTCAGCTAAGACACCAAAAGCATGTATTTACCTCCTAGACTCTCATTTACCACGGCCTCTGTGGGTGTGATGTCCACTACACGTCAGTCTTAAGGAAAAGTGTGTTTCATGATTACAGAAACAGCTCAGTGGAGGAAAGGCAGCTAACAAAATATAGTGAAGATTCACAGATTGGTAGGCAAATATAATTTTTCTCATCTTCATCTGGGTATGTAATCATCTGCAAGAAGAATTCAGGCAAACTGTATTATTGAAGAAGAATTGGGAAGTAGGGGCTGGGTGGTACAGCTTAGAACTCCCTGCTTTGGATGATGTAAAACAGTACAGGAAATGAAATTCTCTGAGAAATTTAATTCCTAAGGAGATAAATCATTATCTGATAAAGCCCTTACTTGGCCTACCACATCCCATAGGCCATGACTCGGAATATGCAATTTGGTAGGAATATAAAGTCAAATCCATCAATGACTGATACTGTAGTCTAGAAAATTGTTTAAGGCTGGTTCTGAATCCTAGTGGTGATCAGAGGAAAGGCAAGAACAGCTGGTAAGCTACTTGGGAAAGATTTACCAAAGTCACACCTACGGTGGTTTCAAATTCAGTGGAGTTAGAGAAAACCATCCCTGTCAGAAAGAACAGCATGTCTGAAGATCAAGAAAAAATATTAGATAGCTAAAGGAGTGTCACGTTGTGAGGGGGAAAGAATACAAGAAGAGAAAATAGAGAGACAGGGAAGAGCTGAAGAGATAGAAATATGAATGATGGAAACAAGAAATGACAGGAACACAATACAGACATCACATGGCTAAGACAGACAGCTCATGCCTAAGACAATCAGCTCATGCCTAAGACAGAGAGCTCATGCCTGAGACAGAGAGCTCATGCCTGAGACAGAGAGCTTATGCCTAAGATCCCAGTCTTCTCAGACTCCATGATAGAAAGCACACCCCTCTCCGTGTCTCCCATACACAATTATAGGTTTTCACATCCAGACATAGATGATATCTGGATTTGTTACGAGTTTGAATATGGACATCCAGTGTAAAGCATTATGGTTATTAAATCAATCATATAGGAGCGTTCTATGGCTCTATGAGGGAAGAACAACAGTATTCTCATTTTTGAGGGGGAAAACTGGGAGGTGGGCAATGCTAAACCAGTTATCAGGGAGTGAGAATGTAAATGTAAAACTAAATGAAGAGCAAATGCTTGTGCCCTGGGGGTCTGCGTTCTGTAAGAGTTCCAAGCAGGTTGATCTAGCTGAATGATCACAACAAATAGGTCTTTCTACTAGCAGTGAAGAAGAATGTTTTCTCCCTTTCAGTCAACCGTGGATTTCTGTCAATCTTCACAGTGAGAATCAGTCTGACATATCCCTGAAATACTCATGCCAGAGCCCAAGTGACTTGAGAGATGAGATAATCCCTTCACCAAACTCCGTCATCAAAACTACAGTACATTTACCTTCTCAAAAGCAAAATCCCACCATTGGGAAGAATGAGCATTAAATGAAAATAAAAGAGACCATAAGAATTTTCTTATCACAGCTTCACTAAGGTTTAACTTTTCTCCTCATGTATGAAGGGGAAATATGATGTGTATGCTTTCAAGTGGCTCTAAGAAAGAGGCACCTTCTTCAAATTAGAGAGTCCATGTCGAACTCATCAAAGGTTAACATTTTCTAAAGATCTTTAAAGGACGATTTAAATGAATTTCTACCTAAAAGAATATAGGTTAGGCGGTGTCATGCTATCTTAGTCAGGGTTTCTATTCCTGCACAAACACCATGACCAAGAAGCAAGTTGGGGAGGAAAGGGTTTATTGAGCTTACTCTTCCACATTGCTGTTCATCACCAAAGGAAGTCAGGACTGGAACTCAGCAGGTCAGGAAGCAGGAGCTGATGCAGAGGCCATGGAGGGATGTTCCTTACTGGCTTGCTTACTTTTCCTGGCTTGCTCAGCTGGCTTTCTTATAGAACCCAAGACTACCAGCCTACAGATGGTACCACTCACAAGGGGCCCTCCCCCTTGATCACTAATTGAGAAAATGCCTTACTGGATCTCATGGAGGCATTTTCTCAACTGAAGCTCCTTTCTCTGTGATAACTTCAGCTTGTGTCAAGTTGACACAAAGCCAGCCAGTACACATACTAAATAAAATTCTTTATCTAAATACTTCTAACCTATCATGTGGATGATATCAATAAAATATGACGTGTATGTTACTCAGAGAAGCTCACTAAGAGCAGTAGACAGAAGAATAAACTTGTAATCTCCACCTTGAAACCTGAAGAAGAATGACCCAAAGCCCACATTCTTTGCTGGAGTGGAAGAATTCTTGCAGGGTCTACAAAAACAGGGTCTGACAAATAAGATGCCCCTGGGGTCTGAGGGCAGCAGTTTCATGGATAACATTTAAATTGTTACCATGTGCGTTCCCTTGCTTGGGATCCGTCATCATGATTGGTGTATTATAATTTCCCCCGACTAAATTGCTCTCTCCCTTTTGGATTTTCCCCAAGGAACACAATTTACCGGCAAAGAGCTTGTCCTGCTGGCTTTTATTTTTTTCAATATTCATTATAACATGCAGAGCAAAATACAATGCACATTCAGAGAGTCTTGGTTTTGACTATTAGCAGGCATCTGATCCAACGAAAAGCTCATTTATCATATATTTTCCTGCACGTCAATTCATTTTTATATTAATTTCCAAGTTCCAATTTGGGGACAACAAAGTTCTCAGTACCAGTGAAAAAAGCATTTGGAGTGCAATGCAAGATAAAACTGTTATGTTTCAGATATTGGATGATCTCTTTTTAAGAAGTGAAAAAAAAAAAAAAAACCCTTAAATCCAGGTACATTTAAGATATATTTGACATACAGCATGGGAAAAGAGGATGGTAACATTTAAATCCCTGCTCTCGAGTCTATCTTTCTTCTCACCTCCATGAAAACATTGGAGGACTGGTGATGTGGTTTATAGCAGCTAACGCTTTAATGATACTTTATTTTTGCACCACTAGATTTTTGGATTTCATTATAGTTTCCTCTACTGGATTATCCATGGCTTGAACACAGTGAGTTGTCCTGCTTTAGAATCTTTGTAAATGAAAGACTCATGATAAAGGAACAATCTGAGAGCAGGAAGATGCCCGGCTCTTTTAGGAGCATCTATATATGCTTTGATTCAGAGTCAATCTACTGGATTGTAATACTCAGACCAAATGCAAATACACAGCATGAAAAAAAATTAACCCTTCAAACTATAGGCACAGTAGATGAAGGTGAATCCCATGTCAATGGCAGAGATCAGATCTTTAATAAGACCATAGAAGAAAACTTCCCCAAACTAAAGAAAGACAAACATATACAGATGCAAGTTGCATATATAACACCAGATCAACAAAACCAGAAGGAAAATCCAGACAGTATATCATAAAACATAAGTGTACATAACAAAGAAAGTATATTGAAAGGTGTAAGAGGAAAAACATAAGTCACATTGTAAAGGAAAATCCATGAGAATAGCAGCTGATTTCTCAAGAGAAGCCTTGAAAATGAGAATAGCGTGCAGTAAGGCATTCTAAGTCCCAAAGACTATGACAGTCAGCCTAGATTAATAAATCCAGCAAAACTATTCACTTTAATTGAAAGAGAAAGAACAACTTCATACAATATAAACATCCCTAAAAACCTTAAATCCAACAAACCTAAAGAAAATACAAAAAGCAATATTTGGGGCCAAAAAACTGTGGGCAGAAATGCAAAGCCACTGAGATCATAGACAATATAAGGAAAACTTAACAAAGCTGTAACTGAACAATTGATGCACATATTTCAACGATAACTTTAAATATCAGTGGCTTCTCCAATCAGAAGACACAAGCTGGCTGAAAGGATCAATAAACAAAATCCATCTATCTGTTATCTACAAGAAACACATCTAAAAATGTTAAAGATCAACATCACCTTAAAGTAAAAGGATAATTAAAAATACTTCAATATTCATCTAGTGTAAAGAGGTCAAGTTGGTGCCTATCTAGAGCCTTTGTCCCCTACCAACTAGCGTCCACAGTACTGGAAGGTACGCTGAAGGCTACCAGATGAGAAAGGTAAACAATAGCTCAACTACAAACTGAGATATAAACATGACAGGCTACATGGCAGGCTTGTGCAATAGTGGTACAGACATTGTTGGTGTAACCAACCATGCTCTGCATGGATTCATGTCCCACTTCAGAAGATGGATCCTATGCCTGGCATTGCTCAAGTAACAAAGAACCTGAGATTAGACAGGCCTTGGGTCTAGGGGAATACAACTATTCTGCTAAAGGAACATAGCAATAAAATGACCCCCAGTGACGGACTGTATCCATAGATCAGTGTCTAACTCAGTCATCAGAGGAAGTTCCTCCTGCAGTAGAAGAGAATTCACGGAGAGACTTGGAACCATAGAATGTGTAAAGAGTGAGGACTTTGAAACAGTCAGTCCTAAATGAGATGTCTTCACCAAACCCCAACCTTCAGGGGGTGGCAGAGGCAGGAAAAAGTCAGAGGTGATAGAGGACACCAAGGAAGTACTGTCTTCCAGACACAACAGGACTGATACACATATGAACTCATCCAGACTACAGTAGGATGCATAGGGCCTGCACAGGTCCAAGCCACATGGGGTCCCAGTACTGAGATGAGAAAATGATCTGAACAAAAAATAAAGAAAGAAATATCAGAATGAAAGGCAACATATATCAAAGGGACTTAACAGAGATCTTCATATTCCACTGAAATAGCAAAAAACACACACTCTACTCAACAGTCCATTGAAGCTCTTCTAAAATATACCACATCCTCTGACACAAAACAAATCTTTACAAATTCAAAAAGATTGAAATAGCTCCTTGTATGCTATCTGACTACAACACAATCAAACTTAAAATCAATAGCAAGTGATTTTCTAGTAAATTCACAAATTAATGAAGATTAAACAAGTTATCACTGAATGATGAATGGGTCAAAAAAAAAAGAAATCAAGAAAGAACAAAAACTTATTAGAATTTAATGAAAATGAAGCCACAATACAACAAAACTCTGGGACACATTAAACACAGTCCTATTAAAGAAATTTTTAGCTCTGACATCTTTAGCATCTTTGGGGTCTCCAAGTCACCTTCAGTTTCACAGCTTCTTGTTCCAATGTCTGGGATCCACACATGATCTTCTGAGTTCCTGCAAAGGGCTGTCATCATTTCTCCAGCTCTGCCCTCTGTAGCACTCAAAGCTCAGTTTGATCCACTGCCACTGCTGTTCATGGTGATCATCCCCATGGTACTGGCATCTCCAGTACACTGGGGTCTTCTGCTGAAACTAGGCTTCACCAATAGCCTCTCATGGCTCTCTTCATGGTGCCAAGCCTCGACTCCCCTCCATGACCCCTTCAGTCCTGGGCCATCAACTGCAACTGAGGCTGCACCTTCGCCAATGGCCTTCCGCAGCCTCTCACAGTGCTGAGCCTCAGCTGCTCTTCATGATCCCTTCATGCCTTCAAAACCAGTACCACCTGGATGACTCTTAAACATTACCAAGGACAGCTGAAGCATGAGGTACAACCTTGGCTATCTCTGGAACACACAACTTCTTTGTGCTCTCAGAAAACACTTCCCAGAAAATTTCACCTCTGTGATGTTCGTCTCTTCTGAATCACCACTAATTTCTCAGCTCCAGCTAACCAGCATCAACTGTCCCAGTAGTCTGTTCTATTTTCCATTCTAAGGCCAGAGCCACATAGCCCAAGCTGCTCTTAGAGAGATAGCGAGTTGCCTACAGGTCACTTAGAACTCTCTTTTCTGGGTGATAAGTCTTGTGCCAAATTTCAGCTGAACAGTAACATGATCCAAGTAGGCTAGCAGAATACCACCAACCTTTGGACTTCTACAGTGTGTCCAGGATTTTTGCTTATGCCCTCACTGATCAAGGCCCCTCTAATAACACTCTCAATCAGAGGTTATTTGGGTTGCAACTCGTTTGGTGATCAAAGAAACCTTTCTCCATTGAAACCTCTTGGGCCAGGTCTGTATAATTCAAATCACTCTCAGTAACAAAGTCTTCCATATTCCTACTAGAAGAGCCCATTAATCCCCTTTGACAGCATCCACTGTTTTCCAAATCCAAAGTACCTAAATCCACGTTCCTCCAAACAAAAGCATGGTCAGGCCTATCACAGCAACACCCCAGTCTCTAGTACCAACTTCTGTCTTAGTTAGGGTTTTACTGCTGTGAACAGACACCATGACCAAGGCAACTCTTATAAGGACAACATTTAATTGGGGCTGGCTTACAGGTTCACAAGTTCAGTCCATTATCATCAAGGTGGGAACATGGCAGCATCCAGGTAGGCATGGTACAGGAGGAGCTGAGAGTTCTATATCTTCATCTGAAGGCTGCTAGCAGAATACTCACTTCCAGACAGCTAGGACTAGGGTATTAAAGCCCACACCCACAGTGATGCACCTACTCCAATAAGGCCACACATACTCAGACAGGGCCACACCTAACAGTGCCATTCCCTGGGCAGAGCATATACAAACCATCACAGTTTCTGTGAAGTAGATACCACCCATCATTGTTTTCCACAAGGGAGTAACTCCATGAGATGTGTACTTTGGACATTAAGTACCATATGAAGTGTTTAGTCTTTTTTTTTTTTTTTTTTTTGGTTTTTCGAGACAAGGTTTCTTTGTGTAGCCCTGACTGTCCTGGAACTTACTCTGTAAACCAGGCTGGCCTCGAACTCAGAAATCCACCTACCTCTGCCTCCCAAGTGCTGGGATTAAAGGCGTGCGCCACCACTGCCCGGTGAAGTATTTATTCTTATATTCACATTTGTAAATGAAGAAACTCAGGTTGGAATAGGCAATAAAGACAAGAACATGGAGCTAGGCACAATAGTGGTGTGGGTCGATTTTTTGTGAACTTGACACATGCTAGGTTTGTTTGGGAAGAGGGAATCTCATTGAGAGAGTGTCCCCATCAAATTGTCTGATAGGCAAGTCTGTGGGCACATTCTCTTAATTAATGATTGATGTGTGTGGGCCACTATGAGCAGAGTCCTTGGAAGTATAAGGAAGATAGCTGGATATGAACCTGAAAAGCAAACCATTAAGTAGCTTCCATCTGTGCTCCCACCTCTGCCCAACTTGTGTTCCAGCCTGGATTTCTCTCAATGATTGACAATGAAACACTTTCTTCTCCAAGGTGGTTTGGATCATTAAGTGTTTCATTAGAGCAATAGAAACCCAAATAGAACAGGAGTGTGCACTTGAAATCCAAGCACTGGTAAGGTTAAGACTGGAGGACTCCCAATTCCAAACTAGCCAGGGCTATGTATCAAGAGTTTGCATCAAACAAACAAGCAAACAAAAAAACCACCAGAGAACACACTGTTGTCCAAAACCAACTGCATTTGGTTCTTTAAGAGTTGAGGATGTCTAAGAGAAAGAACCACTGCATTACCCAAGATGGAGAATACCGTAGTATATACTGAGATGTTATATTATTTTATGATATTAAGTTGAAATATTAAGATTAAATCATGGTTAAATCATTACTCTACAGCAACGACCTTGCTAGAAGTAAATGCCAGCCATATATGCAAAAGCCCACCTGCTCTAATAATCCCAGTGTGCTTCTGTGTCTCCCTGAAACTCTCTTTGTTGATGAAGATGGTTTTTAATGAAGCAAGGTTGAGGGTTATTGATCTATAAAAGTCTTTATGATTCAGCTGCTGTGGAATTCTCTACAATACCCCAGCCTCAGGGGGATGTTTTTTTTCCAGTGATGCCAAGTTGATTCTTGGAAATTTACATGCTGCTATCTGTTTGACAGTAAATTGGTGTAAATCCCTCATGTGATACACAGCCCAGGCTTTTGTAATAACAAGCTATATACCTTAATGACCAATTTGTCTTTTTGCTTTTTTTTTTTTCCTGAAAAGTGGCCTTACTCTCCACAGAGGTCATTCTAAAGAGACAGTATTTTTTTCTCCATGGGCCACCACACCCATTCTCTGGGCTTCAGATTCCATCCCACAACACCTACCACTTCACGCTTCTTACCTGAAAAGATTTGCTTTTGATGTGTTTCTTTCTAGAAAAAACAAACATATTTTAAAAGGTGTCATTCAAGGCCAAGCTCCAAAGCTTGTTTGAAACCTGACCCTTCTGCTGGGTTTGTCCCTGGCTTCCTGTCACTGAGCAAGTGGCAATCTCCTTGTTCCTCAGACACACAGTCCTGTGCTAGTCACTATCATACTCCTGAAGGGACATGGTGACCATATAAAGGAAAACATTTCATTGGGGCTGGCTTACAGTTCAGGGGTGTGGTCCATTATTGTCATGGCAGGAAGCATGGTGGTGCACAAGCAGACTTGGTGCTGGTGTTATATCCATAGACACTGACAGCAAGAAGAGAGTGGCAGTAGGGCAGGCATGGGCTTTGAAAATTCAAAGCCCATTCACAGTGACTTACTTCCCCCAACAAAGCCTTACCTCTTAATCCTTCTCAAGCAGTGCTACTCCCAGATGACTAAGAAGGGGGTCATGGGGCCATTCTTATTCAAACCTCCAGATATCCCATAGGATTGTTGTGAAAGTAAACCAAGTTAGGGACGCTGAAAGCACCTCCTCCTCCTCCTCTTCCTCCTCCTCCTCTTCCTCCCCCTCCTCTTCTTCCTCCTCCTCTTCCTTCTCTTCTCCTCCTTCTCTCTTCCTCTCCCTCTTCCTCATCTCCTCCTCTTCCTCCTCTTCCTCTCCTCCTTCTCTCTTCCTCTCCCTCTTCCTCCTTTCCTCCTCTACCTCTTCCTCCTCCTTTACCTTCTTCTTTGTTTCTTGGATTTCATTTTGAAAGAGGGTCTTATTGTAGCCCAGGCTAGTCTGAAACTCACTATGTACCTGAGGCTAGCCTTGAACTTTAGAGCTTCTGCCTCCACCTCCCAAATGCTGGCATTATAGGCATGCGCCATTACACCAAACAAGGAAGTTCTTGTAGACCATGAAGTTCATAACTACACAATAAATATGAGTGGTGAGAATTATTCACCTATACACAGATTATGAAATTATGAATGATATTTGAATACTCTGTGGCAAGATACAGTGGCATGAACTTTCAAAATCAATTGCAAATTGCACAGCAGTATCCAAGTACAGATCTATTTCCCTGTCTTGTTAATTAATACACTGAAATCCAGAGAGCTTATTATGTAAATTGCCTGAACACACACAGTCAGCAAGAATCTGAGCTCTGAATGGACTTGAGAAACATGGGTTGTAGAGACTTTGTAGCAGACTTTAAAAGGTCTATTCATGGACACATGAGACATTTACATTGTTCTACAAATGTCTTGGAGTTTTAAAAGAAACGCCATAGTAGTTCATGAATAACAGAGTTGGGACTGGAGAGATGGTTCAACGATTTAGGCCACTTGTTGCAACCATCCGTCACTCATTTCAGGGGATCCAACACCCTCTTCTGACCTCCTCAAGGTCCAGGGGCACATATGGTGTACATACATACAGGCAGGCAAATATGCATATGCATAAATTAAATCAATATAAAAGCCTTTTCAAAGATAGAATAACATACTTTCTTCTAAATGGCAGACATGATATCTCTTATTCTAATTGCGGGTTATTTTGATAAACTTGTGTGGTTTTGCTTACAGTACAAGCAGAACTAAGACAGTAGATGGACCATAAAACTGTCTTCGGTCCAGGGAGAGTCACAGATCAGTTATCAGTTAAGATAAAGCGTTCCTACTTCCGGGCTCAGAATATGTTGCTCCTCCAACCCACACATGCCACCCTTTCCACGCCTTTTCATGGGGGGTTTGTCATTGTCAAGTTTCCCCTTTCAGAAGAACGTCACCTGAATGGCATGTACAACTTACACAATCACCGCTCTGGTTACTTGTATACATTACCTGGAAAGTTCTTTCAATAACTTTCACTTCTCTCCCTTTAACAATGTATTTTCTTGTTTGCTGAAATAATAACAGTGCTTTTTTGTGGGATATCAAGAGAATATGAAGTGGGGATGGATGGATAGATAGAGAAATAGAGAGAGAGATAGAAAGATAGAGGGAGAGATAGAGAGAGAGATACAGAGAGATACAGAGATAGAGAGAGAGATAGACAAATGACAGATAGGCAGATAGATGATAGAGATGAAAGATATATAGATGATAGATGATAGATACATAATATATACATAAATATAGATGATACATATATACATACATATATAGATGATAGACGATATAGATGGATAGATAGGTAGATGACAGGTAGATACATGGATGATAGATAGACAGATATAGATGAAAGATATATAGATGACAGATGATAGAAATATAGGTAGATGCATCCATCCATCCACATATGATATAGGTGATACATACATATATACATACATAGATGATGGATGGATAGGTGATAGACATATAGATAGATGATATGAATGAATAGATATGTAGATGGCATACAGATGATACCGATTATAGATGGATAGTGGAGCGTTTAAACATTGCCTCACACATTCTCAGCTCCACATCCACAGCAACTGCTCTTTTTTCACTGTTGCTGAAGCTTCAAAACTATGAGTCAAACTAAACGGCTCTCTCCACTTAACTGAGAATCTGAACGATTGCTTTAAAAGGTAGGATAAAGCATCAATACCTGGCACTGAGCACCTGCTTGGCATTCATAAGGCACCGAATCTAAGCCCCGTACCTTAAAAACCTAAGGAAAAAGTTAACAATATTAGTAGAGTCATGAAAGAAAGAATAAAAACAAACAAACAAAAAACCCAAAAACAAAAGCAGGATGAACTAGTAGGTTAAGTCACTGGTAATATTGGAGGTCACAGTAAGACTTTGTATTTCACCTCTTAAGTAAGAGAAGAATTGCCTAGAGAAATTGGCAATCTGGATCCAAACATAAGTAATGAGGCTAATGGGTTAGTGATGCCAACACAACTTTTTAAGCTACGAACAAATGATTTAACAACCAGAAAGAAGCCCAGAGCCCAAATCCATAAGAACTGTAGGCTTCACGATCTAAACAGAGAACATGTTGCTTAACCCCGTACCCACTGACTCCGTCCAGTTCCTTGACGTTTCCTCTCACTGGATGGTACAGAGTTGCCTGGGGCCAGGAGGATGGGTCCAAGCCAAGCAAGTTGTTTACAGAAAACATGTTTATGACATGAAGCTAAATCCGGAATGGAGCTATTTTGTTTTTTGGTTTTTGTTTTTTTTCAGAGAAGATTGAGAAAGATGAGACCCTACAAAAGAGCTCAAAGAAGCCATTGCAGCAAATGAAGCAGAGAGCAGACGAGATAGAATAAAAACACACAGAGAAGAAACCATAAGGCATTGTCTTAGTATCTTTTCATGGTTCTGGGCTGGGAACTTGAGTCGAGGCAGCAAGAGCTTGCTGTTCCTCTCATCAGGCCAAGAACCCGAGAGTCTGGAAAGTTCCCTAGTGCTCAGCTTACTTTCTGCATTTTATACAATTCACGGTCCACCCTAAGAGGACAGAACTGTTCACAGTCAAGTTAGCTTCCCCTCACCAATGAACATAATGAAGATAACTCCCCATAGACACATATGGAGGCCCATCTCCCAGGGGATTCTACATAGGGACACCACCAACCATCACGCGCACATGTGCCTGCAATGGGTTCCATGAAGTGCTTGTAGTAGGCCACATGAATACAGGCCTGTAATTCCTTCTAGTAGCGTGTGACAACACAGAACTGTCTTAAAACAACCTAAAACTCCATTGATACAATCAAAACAACAGAGGGCAGTGTTTTAAGTTTACAAGAAACAGAACAGCACAAAAGTCAATGAATGGCTTTGAGGCCCAGGGACACATGGGAATCTAGGTTAGACCTTGCTCATCTAGAGGAGTGCTAGCCAATAAAATAATGCAGCACTTGTATACATTACTTAAATGTTTCTAGTAATCGTAATTTTTAAGGTAAAACCAATGAGCTAAAATTTAGGAGTATATCTATACCCACTAGATCCAAAATATTATTAGTTCAAAAAATAACTGATAGAAACAAATTAATATACATTTCCCAAAGTTTGCCCCATACAGCCATTACTACCTCTTACATATCTTATACTCAGAGGGTTCACATGTTAAATTTCCACTATCATTCATGACCTGTATTTAGATTTGCAAACTTTATAGCTGGAAAAGAAATAGGTCTTTAAGTTCAAGTTGTTCCAGACATATGTAAATTTTCCAATCGTTTCACAGAATATTTGCTTTTAAATTGGAGTAGGGATTAATTAGAATTAAACACAATTGTTTCTGCTCCTCGGTTGCACAGGTCGCATTCCGAGGGCTGCAGAGCCCTGTGTGGCTAATGGCTCCCATATGGAACGGCTCAGAAACTAAAACCAGAAATCTGAGGGAGGGGCTCTGGTAACCTAGTGGGAGGAAATTGCTTGCAAGACTGAATATCCTTAAGTTTAGGATAGTATTCTCAAGCCACCGAATTCTATCATTTATTTCATAAAATGTGGGCTATCGCCACTACGTTTATCATCTATGCTAACTTATAAATCTACCACAATTGAGGGCCAAAATTATCTTTGATAATTATTCTGTGATCTTGACTAATGCTTTCCAGACTGTGTTGAACAGTGTTCTGTAACCGATCAATGGATTGCTTAAGCTAATTACACTGGGAGCCTTTAAAACACATTGAGTATTGAGAAGCCGTCAATGATTCAGATACCAGTGACACAGAGTCTTGAGCTCAGTATCGTAATCATCCCACAAGGTGATGAAAGAGGAGTGTCTAGGCAGAGCGGATAAGTCACGCATACTCAGGACCAGCGAAGCCAGCGGCGAGTGGAGTAAAGGAAGTCAGGAATGGGTGTTGTTGAGTCAATGGAGGATACAAGACCGGATGTATCTCAGGGCGTAACCTACAGTGCTGAGAGTCAGTCTCCAGCGTGATGATGTCAGAGGGGGGAGAGGCCTTTGTATCCCTATAAAAAATAATAATAATAATAATAAAGGTGAGAGACTTAAAGCAGTACTCAAAATTGATCCTGACTGCTCTGAAGAGGCAAAAGCAGACGTGGCGCCTCAATCACACCTCTGAAAGTGGGTGGAAAGGGGAAGGTCAGAAGATGTTTCAGGATTGTTATTTCAAGGCCAGCCTGCGCCACACAGGGAGATTTATTCCAAACCACCCAAAAATTAAAAATTAGAAAGCAGTGTAGAAAGAGGAGAATTGGGACTTAGTCCCACAAATGCTGATCGTGGGATCATGGAATGTGAGGCTCTACCTTGAACCTCGTACAGGGTTTCCTAACATGACTAAACTCCAGCCCAGAGGGTGTCACAGAGCGGGATGATTCTGGCCGCAAACATGGTGGAGTAACTTACACAGCTACAACTATGGCTTAGTGTCTGAAGTAACTCCAGCCGAGAAGGGGGTGGTGCAGTCTGAGACCTCCGACCCTTCCACCAGGAATACTGTTTAACAGTCTGCAAATCATTTAACAGTGAGACAGGCTGGGTTTGTAAAGCCAATGATCTCCATAGCAGCCACTTTCAGAAATCTAAACATGTGTGGCAGACTGTGTGTGGATGGAATGGTTTTCTGAGCCATTCTGCCCAGCAGAGTTGAGAAATGACAAGAATCTCTTATTTGGGTTTCATTATTATAAAATGTTAAACTTTATTTTTTTTTAATTTAAAAAAATGGTTTTGATGTAAAGTGATGATAATTTCTTTTTTGTTTGTTTGTTGGTTGGTTGGTTGGTTGGTTGGTTTAAAAGCTTTTATTTATTTTTAATAATAAAATTTAATTGTTAGAGAATTTTAGAGAAATGTTCCATATTACAGTACAAATCAGTACAGTATTTCTAATGAACAGTGTACCAACAAGTACCAAAGTATAATTCACTATTGTATATAATACTGTGATAGATAGTCCACAGTACATACATATTTTTGTCAACATAGATTCCTAGAAATAAGTTTACTAGATAAAATTTTAAACTTTAAACCTACTATTGGATCTAATTTGCTTTGCTAAGAGTAGTTACTGCTTCACTACATAGCTACAGGGCATCACTGAACTCTGTTGTTAGAGAGAAGGCGAGTTGCCCCCAGGTGACTTAGCATTGTCTTTTCTAGGTGCTAAGTCATGGGCCAAATTTCAGCCGAACAGTAACACGATACAAGTAGGCTAGCGGAACACCGGCAGCCTTTGGATTCCCACGGTGTGTCCAGG
Source organism: Uromys caudimaculatus (assembly GCA_028551405.1). Taxonomy (NCBI): domain Eukaryota; kingdom Metazoa; phylum Chordata; class Mammalia; order Rodentia; family Muridae; genus Uromys; species Uromys caudimaculatus. The sequence continues at coordinate 59,587,214 of CM052707.1, read as the reverse complement.
ACTTTTACTCATGTCCTCACTGATCAAGGCCCTCTAATAACACTCTCCATCAGAGGTTCTTCAGGTTGTAACGCATTTGGTGGTCAAAACAAACCTTCAGCAACTACAGAAGTGGCCTAAGACCAGCATAAAACACGAATATTTACATTGTGATCCATAACAGTAGCAAAATTATAGTTATGAAGTAGCAACAAAAATAATGTTATGGTTTGGGGTCACCACAACAGGAGGAACCCTACCAAAGGGTCACTGCTTTAGGAAGGCTGAGAACCACTGCCCTGCATCCTGATGAATCTGAGCATGTCATCTGTGTGTATCAGTCTTCCTCACGTTCAGATAAACCAAGCCTTCCTAAACATGTCAGCTACTCCACTCCCCCTCCTTTTTTTTAGCTTGATAATTTCTGTACAAGATCAGAACGCATGGAGATTTTAAATCTTCATTTGCAAGGAGTCCAAGATAGCAGCAGTTTGGCAATTTCAAAGAAAAATGGAGGCACTGGGTTTCTTAGCGTTCTCCGATACTATGTTCCGGTGAAACATTTTCTTCACTTGCAACTTGAAATAAGTGAACCTACATGGTAATGTGTACCTTTCAACATAATTTCTCTGCATAATACCTATGAAATGACCGTATGACACCCAGTGACACAGGGCAACGATGGTCAACGCCAAAGCCAGTATGGTGGAAGTTCTCAAGGACATCACAGTCAACCACGATAAACATATTAAATATGGATTTGTCTTCTAGTTAGTTATAATCAGCACAAGCAAATGAGGACACGGAATTGAAGGTGATCCCTATGTCCTAGAGAATCAGGGAAAGTCTTTTCAAAGGAAGTGAAAACTGAGCTGTAATTTAATTGAGTTAAGGACTTTGTAAATTAATTGAGTTAAGGACTTTGATTCACAGGTAACCAAAGGAAGAGCAAAGGTGGAAGGAGGTGGGCGGAGCCAGACAGTGAGAGGGTGGAGACAGGAGAGTGTCCCGGGAGATCTCTGCTGGCCAAATACAACTGGAGTAGGGAAATGGAGAGAATGACACTTAAAATCCTTCCCTGATCCCCTGAGGGAATATTCTCTTTGAGGTATGAAGAAAGTAACTAAAATAGAGGAAGTAGAATGTTCTGAAAGAATCTGAAATGAATTTACATCGAACCCCAGTGGATCTAGTTTAAAAAGTAACCTTACTGCCTTTTTGGTCTCAAAATATCCAATTACTGGGGTTCCTGGAGAAGAATTTGCATGTCTTTTACTTCTTTAGTATACAGATATTAAGATACTTTGTAACTCTGACAATGGTTGTTAACAAGTCAAATTTTCTTTTGGTTTAGATGTTATTAAAGATGCTCAAAGAGAATGCTGAGACAACTTTTATGTCCTTTTAAAACAAAATAGCAGCACACAAGCAGACCTACAGTGTGTGTGTGTGTGTGTGTGTGTGTGTGTGTGTGTGTGTCCCAGTTAGATTCCTGTACACTCATTACTTCCTTTCAAGTACATGGGGAGAGGTTTTATGAGGGTCCCCATTTTCCAGATGAGGATCCTAGGTCACAGACAGGTGGAGTAGCATGCTCAGTGTCACAGGGCAAAAAGTGGCAGAGTGAGGGTTCGGGGCTAGGCAGCCTGTTCCAGCATCCACGTGCTTACATGCTATGCCACACTATTTCTAACATGGAAATGGAAATAGCAACATGCCTAACTTCTAATGGCATGTGAATCAAATGCCTATTAGTCATGTCAGTCAAATGCCTATCAGCCATGCCAGGCAAATGCCTATCAGCCATGCCAGTCAAATGCCAATCTCACATTGCTCTGATATCAATTAGGTTGGTAAGGGTGGTAATGGCAATGAGGAAGGAAGCTGCTCTAAGTGACCCTGAAGAGACTCTGGAAATGAGTCATCTCCATCTCAGAAGGCATGTCTTTGTGTCACCATGTTGTCTAGTAGGTAAATAAAAACTTAAACCAGTTCAGCATCCCTTGGTTTGACGTGATGGCTCAGTTGGTAGAGGCTTGCTGCCACAGCTGATGATCTGAGATCGAGCCTGTGACACCCAAAGTAGAAGCAGAGAATAGCTCAGGCAAGTTGTTCTCTGACCTGCACACATGTACACACACACACAACACATACACACATACACACATGCACACATGCACACACATACACATGCATACACAAATATATGCACACACGTGCATACACAAACATGCACACATATACATACATATGTATACACACAGACACACATACATATAAAACACACATACACACATACATGTACATGTACACATGCATACACACATATATATACACATTCACATACACAGACACACAGACACATGCATGCATACATATATGCACACACATATACATGTATACATACCTACATATGTACATGTACATATTCACATACACATATACATACATATACACACATGCATAGACACATGCACACAGGCACACACATATGGATGCACACACATGCATATACACACATGCACACAGGCACACACATACACATGCACACACATGAATATACATGTACACACATATACATACATGTGCACAGACATTCATACATACACACTTACATATATATATGCATGTTCACATTCACACACAGATATATACACATATACACATGCATAGACTCATGCACATGCATGCACACACATGCACATGCGTACACACACACATACACGCATGCACACATTCACATATACGTACACACTTTCATACACATACATACACACATATGCACACACTCATACAACACACTAATAAATAAATGCAACTTTTAAAATCACTTCAAGAAAATAATAGTGTCCCCAGGATGACACAGGCCGAGAAGCCTCCCCATGTTCAAGTAGATGCTGACAGCAGCCCATGCACTGATAAAAGCCAGATGGCTAGAAGACTGTGACTTCTCTGCTCTGAACAGAAAACCCCTCCATGCAGCTCCAGGCTTGGCAAGGCCCTTTGCGTGTGCCTGTATATGTAGCATGTTGTATACACATGATCACAGTGTAGTACTCACCCAAAGGACAAGTGGAGCTTATGCAGAGTAATTGAGTAACAATTTATCTTCTGTCTTGTGCAAGTTGCTTTTTTGCTTGCATGGGGTCTTCCGCCTGTCCAACTTTCGGTGATGTGGGAAAGAATTCAGTATTGCACAGACATGCCCAAGAAGTGGATTTTAATTCTGAAACACAGAAATCAAATTGAGCCATCCACCAGCCTTTGTTAGAAGGCACGTGACCTCTGTTTTGGTAAAAAGAAGCAAAACAGCTTGACCACGAGTTGCTTGCAAGCATCCTACCAGTAAATATATAAAAAAGAATGTATTAAAGTAAGGAGAATGCTGTCCATTCTGTCAGAGAAGACATCAGTTATTTTCCAAAGTCAGTATTGTGCTCAGGTGCAAAAGAAGCTAAGGCGAAAATCAAAAGAAGCCATTGTTAATTTCTCTTTCTCTGCTCTGAGATAGTTCAATCCTGCCACAAAGCCCAGTGACCTGGGTTCCACCACTAGAACCCACACTGTAGGAAAAAATGGACTCCCAAAAGTTACTCTAGTCTCTATTTCCTTCTTTAGTAAGTAAAAATCAAGATGCCTAATAGAATTATTGCAGAGACAGCGATAAAATAATAAGTATAATAATAAACACTGGAGATAGGCTATAATAAATATAATAATAAACACTAGAGATAGGCTATAGCTAACTAATTTTTAAAAACCTTTAAATATTAATGCTACATAAATTCTATCACTGGTTCATAGTTGTAACATAAAAGATATTCTATTTACTCTGTAAGAATTCCACTAGTACTGTATGGAAGTGGATGGTAAATCCCTTTTCTGGAGAGAAAACATTGCTTTTACTAAAACATAGGCTCCAAAGATGAAAAGTGAAGACATAGCATAGTAT
>CM052707.1:59565772-59583183 GCA_028551405.1 Uromys caudimaculatus | reverse complement strand
GGGGATGGTGAGTGTAAGTGTGAAAAGCAGAGACAAGATGCAGGGATGGTAAGTGTGAGAGTGAACAGCAGAGATGCAGGGATGGTGAGTGTGAACAGTGGAGACAAAGGGTGAATGTGAGAGTGAACAGCAGAGATGCGGAGATGGTGAGTGTGAGTGTGAACAGTGGAGACAGATGTGAGAGTGAACCGCAGAGACGCGGGGATGGTGAGTGTGCGTGTGAACAGTGGAAACACGGGGATAGTGAGTGTGAACTCGGGGATGGTGAGTGTAAGTGTGAAAAGCAGAGACAAGATGCAGGGATGGTAAGTGTGAGAGTGAACAGCAGAGACGCAGGGATGGTGAGTGTGAGTGTGAACACAGGAGACACAGGGATGATGAGTGTGAGTGTGAACAGCAGAAACACGGGGATAGTGAGTGTGAACTCGGGGATGGTGAGTGTGAGTGTGAACAGAGACTTGGGGATCGTGAGTGTGTGTGTGTGTGTGTGTGTGTGTGAACAGAGGTGATGTGGGGGTGGTGACTGAGGAAAGATCCCTGGGGTGGGATGAGGCTACAGGGGTGGAAGATCAGCAAAGGACTTTAATCCCCACATGGGGTTTATGTACCGGGAGGCCATCGATGTGGAGCCAGCAGCTGTGGCAGCCCATCATGTTGACTTAATTAGCTTTGAAGATGTGTTCTGTGATCTCCATGTTGTAGAATTGTGGAAGTTTACTCAGATGAAGGGCAAAAGGCAGTTACACACGCTGCTGGAAGCCAACACAATTGGAACTCATTATTAAAAAAAAAAAAGGAAAAAAAAAAAAACCAGAAAGAATGAAAGACCAGAGTATTCTTCCTGTGAAAGTCAACCGCGTCCTATCTGTCCTTCCGTGGTTCTGAAACAAAGGACCCCATAGGCTGCATCAAGTTATGAGTGGGATTGGCTTTCACTGCTGGAGAGACTGGCTAAGACCAATTTGTCATGAGGATTATTTAACCAAATCTCTCTAGGTAGCTCAGGTATTGCCGTATTCATCATCAACACGAACTGTTGGTCACTGTTTCCTAAAGTACGAGTTTCGAACCATTAAAAATTATAAGCCATACAACCAGAGAGAGAGAGAGTTTGTCTTTCTGCCCAGTATTCAACTTAATTTATCACCAGTGGTTAAGAGCACTTATCTTTACAGCGGACCAAGGTTCAATTCTCAGCAGCTCATAATTGTCCACAGTGACTTGATTTTCAGAAGGATCTGTTTGCCCTCTTCTCACCTCTGTGTGTATCAGGCACACGGTACACAGACATACACATGAGCAAAACACTCCTGCACATAAACTAAATAAATATTTAAAAATTTTAAAACCTATTTAAAACTTACACTGTTTTATTTTCATTCAAGACTACAAAAGTTTAATTTTCTATCAAGCCAGAATCAAAAATATCCAAAAACTCAAATAATTAGTTCTTAACAAAGATTGAATCTGTGAATTATTTTTAAAGGAATTCTTGACTATCCTAATGTCTATAAAACTTAGTAAATGGTACCTTTTATTCAATAACACTTAATTTTCTAATTTTAATTATAAACTTTTATATAAATGGAATCTCATGCTTTATTTCAGAATGTGTGGTGGCTCCTCTTTGTGGCCTCATTCCATTAAGTTAACACAATATCTTAGTCCGTATTTTATTGCTGTGAAGAGACATCATGACCAAGGAAACTCTTAGAAAGGAAAACCTTTCACTGGGGCTGTCTTACAGTTCAGCATTTTAGTCCATTATCATCATGGCAGGAATCAGGAAGACACAAAGACAGACATGGTGCTGAAGAAGTAATTGAGAGTCCTACATCCCAGATTGGCAGGAAGCAGGAGAAGACAGTGGGTCAGCAGGTCTGGCTTGAGTTTCTGAAACCTCAGAGCCCACCCCCAATGACACACTTCCTCCAACAAGGCTATACCGCCAATGTTACTCCAAATGAGTCTATGGAGGTCATTTTCATTCAGACCACCACACACAATTATGTCAAGATTCACCCATGCTTGTGAATGTCCAACCACACCAGTAGTTTATGACAGTATAGGGCTGAATAGAAGAGTGCTCACATATGAACATACTAAGATCCATCTGCTCGTCTACTTATCTATGGATGGACATCCAGGCTGCTTCTAGTTGGTTTCCATTGTAGATATGTGTAAAATACAAAAATAATACAAAAGTTTCAAGTATATTTTTTTGACATATGTTTTCTTTCGTATGGGGAGATTCCTAGAGAGGAGTATATCATGCCATAATAGCTGCATATGTTAAGTTTTTAAGATGTGCCACGTGGCTACTGTTTGGTGAGAGCAGTGTTCAAACACACGCTTTCCTGACAGGCCTCTACAGTAACCTTAGTCACATTTCTGTCAGGACTAATAGCATGCTAAGGTTTCTTTCATGCCCCCATTTGTCCTCCATAATGTCTCCTTCCCATTCAAATGGCCCATTTTTTATTAGAAGTCCAGTGAGAAGAGATTTTGTTTAAAATGATACATCTAAGAATTCCGTTGAATTTAAAATTGCAAAACCTCTCTTTAAAAAGCTTACAGTGTTGCAATGCATTTGACATTGTTTGTCAGCTTGGTGCTCCCCGTGAAAGGTGTTTTTGTAAAACAAACAAGCAAACAAGAAAGGTATTTTTGGTTTTTTGTTTTTCTAGAGTTTGTGGCTTGGAATTTTATTTTATTTTAATCTCCAATTGCTCAAGTAACATTCATGTATTTGAAAAAATAGGCTCTGCAGGGCTGGGTGTCAAACTCAGACTATTATAGATATTGAAGGAATACTCTAACACTCCTGAGCTACAACCCTAGCCATCAATTATATATACAATTATTTATGTATATAAATATATATATATTTGTATGCGTGTATATATATATATACATACACACAATATATATATATAATATACATATACACACATATATATATATATATATATATATATATATATATATATAATTTTACAACTGTATTACCTTTGCCTCTTTATTGGAAATTAATTGGCCAGTGAAGTTTCAGTCAACTTCTAAATTTCCCATTCTCATCCACTAACATATGTTTCCCGCGACACCCACACCCACACTAGAAAACCCTTTTTCTAGTAGTGATATAGCTCAACCCTCAGTACACATGTTTAATCCCAAACAATGAATGTAGTGTTAGTTTGTAGAAGGAAGCAGCCATGTTTGAAAGTGATGTTTGATTGAGTGGCAGGCAAAATGACGAATCAGAGAAAGATTTGACAGAATCGGATCTGACCAGCTCTCAGGAGAAGAGAGAGGAAAGGGAAGCTCCTAAAGAGAGAGCTGCAGAGAGAGAGAAAAGGAGAGGGGCAGGTTTACCAGGAGAGTTTTACAGAGACAGGTTGAAGAGAGAACAAACTAGACACAAATGAAGACAGAATGAGCCAGAGAACGTTAAGGAGCCAGAAGATTAGAACAGATTGCCAACGTTAGTATGAAGGCAAGCAAATCAATTCAGGAGAGGCCCAGAGAGAAAAGCCAGATTGAATCAATCATCTGGTTGTGTGCATGTGTGAGGAGTTTGAGCCAGAACAGCTGAGTTGAACCAGCCAGCCAGAGGTCAGAAAGAAGTAGAAAGGGTGAGCTTATTCAGCAACAAGTCTCAGAGGCTTAAAGCATTGTAGGCCTAGATTATATGGAGGATAGAGGCTTCCGGGACTTGACCTAGGTTAGCAGGCTGAAGCAATAAACCTCAGAGATGACAATCACATCCAGTGAATAAAAGATACTTTTACAATCTTGAATTAAGTAACTAAAGCCATCCAATTGTCCTTCAGAGAAATCGCTGACTAACTGTAATTTCTACATACTTTTAAAATGAATTTTCACATCAGTTTCTTTGTTTCCTAGAAAGCTAGTCTGCTAGAGTTTCGATTTGATGACACTGTATTGATAAGTCAGTTTTTTCAATCTAGCTGTCTTTCCTAAAGAACGCCTCTGGGTAGAACCACATCAGGGCCAGCCTTTGTCTTGCTCTTAGTCTGAGCAGGGAAGTCGAACCTTTCAGCAGTGTGACCCCAGCTGCAGTGTTTGTGTAGATTATGTTACCAGCCTGATGGCAGTGTCTTCTGTTCTACTTTGACGAGTTAGTGCTGGATTTTCTAAAGATGCTTTATTGCAGCATCTACTGAGTCAAGTATATAATTTTTACTTAAGTAATAAATTACGCAGATTGATTTTCAGGAATTAATGATGCACTAGCTTGCCTCTCAGAGGCTTGAAAGCCATCTTATAGTGAAGACTAACTATATTCATTCCTGTTTATGATTATGTCTGTTTCTCAAGAATTGGGCTATTCCCTACCTGTAACCTTAACTCCAAATGTTTCTGTACTTCTTGTTAAAGAAACAGAAGCCAGGTCTTTGTTTCGAAAGTTTATTATGACCAACTTGCTATGACCAACTTGCTATGATCACCTTTTTATGACTGCCTTGCAAACATCTTTGTTTCAGGAGGTTATGACTAACTAACTGTATGTTCTGTTTCTATAACCCCAACTATTTGCCTGTAAGATACCCCATCTGGAAACCTCTACTCCTGAGCTATAAGAACCTTATCTTCCCCATGCCTACTGTTGATCCTTCAAACCCCACCTTTAGGGAGAGACAGTTTATGTCCACAAATGAAAAGAAAAGCTTACTTTTTAATTAATTTGTATATGATGCTTTCTGTGATAAACCCTGTTTAATCATCTTTCGCTTAAAGCAATTGGCTTGATTTGTTTAAAAAGAGATTGTGGACTGACAGGAAGGCTCAGTGAGCCAAGGGGCCTGCCACCAAGTCTGACGAGGAAAGATCAGTTCCTGAAAGCTACGTGCTAGAAGGAGATCTGACTCCTCAAATCACCCTCGGGCTTGATAGGTAGCTTCTTTCCTTGTAATGTCTTGATTTTGAGAATTAGGCTAATGACAGCCTTGCATTAGTCAGTGTTCTCTAGAGTCACAAAATTTATGGAATGTCTCTATAGATTAAGGGAATTTATTGCAGTGACTTACAGTCTGCAGTCTGACTAACTCAATGATGGACAGCTGTGAATGCGAAGTCCAAGAATCTAGTAGTTGCTCGTCCCACGAGGCTAGTTGTTTCCCCTGATCTTCTGTATACGCTGTAATCCTGAAGAAGTAGGTTCCAACAGATGTGCTGGCAAGTAAATGCAAGCAGGCAACAAAGAAGAGTGAGGCTTCCTTCTTCCAATGCACTTATGTAGGCCTCCAGCAGAAGGTGTGTCCCGGATAAAGGTATGTACCACCATGCCTAGATCTGTGACTTGCTTTGTCCCAGGCTGACCTTGAACTCAGAGATCTGCTTGCCTCAGTCTCCTGAGATTAAAGATTTGTACTACCTTGCCTAGACCTAAGCTTTTTTTCATGGCCACTATGCCTCAAGATCTGGATCACAGGTGCGCCCTCCATTGCTGGGTTGTAGTTCATTCCACATGTAGTCAAGCTGAGCACCAGGAATAGCCATCACAAGCCTCACAGAATGAGCTGGCAAACTGATCTTCTCTTAAATTTTCCAAGTTCCTTTAAAATTTTATTATTTTATTCTGTGAAGTTTAGAAAAGCCAATTAAGAAATCTGGTCATGGAGCTTTGTGTGAAAAGTTTTTTAACCACAAATTTGATTCCTTTCTCATACAGAGGGCCATTAAAAGTTTTATTTCTTCATGGGCGAGCCTTGGCAGCCTGTGTCTGAGAAGGAAGTCATACATTTCATCTTAAGTTCCTGACATTATTCCATACGGTTATCTGTTTAATACTTGCACATACTGCAATGACGTCACTTTTTGTTCTTCCTACAGACCTGTGTGCCTTCTCCCCTTCTATTCTCACTTGGACTAGGATTTTATAAAGTTTCTTGGTTTCACAAAGAACCAGCTCCAAATTTCATTAGTTTTCCTCTGTTGCTTTTCTGTTTCTAATTTCACTATGATCTTTCTGTTTTTTGAGTTAGTTTGTTTTGTTTTGTTTTTTGGGGGGTGGGGTGGGGTTCAAGACTGGGTTTCTCTGTGTAGCCCTGTCTGTCCTGGAACTTGCTCTGTAGAGCAGGCTGGTCTCAAAGTCAGAGAGTTGCCTTCCTCTGACTCCTGAGTGACGGGATTAAAGGTGTGTGCCTGGCTTTCAACAGGCTCTTTCTATGACCTTTCTTATTTCCTTTCTTTTCCTTACTTGAATTTCAAGTTGTTGTTGTTGTTGTTGTTGTTGTTGTTCCTCTTCTTCTTCTTCTTCTTCTTCTTCTTCTTCTTCTTCTTCTTCTTCTTCTTCTTCTTCTTCTCTTCCTCCTCTTCCTCTTTTTCCTCCTCCTCTTCCTCTTTTCTCCTCTTCCTCCTCTTCCTCCTCCTCCTCTTCTTCTTCCTCTCCTCTTGCTTCATACTGTGGCAACATCTAATTTTCATTGAGAACAATAATTCACTTTTAATTCCTTCTGCGACCCATTAATTATTTGGCAATCTGTTATTTGGTCTATAATTATTTATGGATTTTTCAGATAACTTTGTGTATGGAGACTTGTTTGATGGGCCAGAGTGCATATTCTAGCTTCTGTTCTCTGTGAACATGAAAATAGTATTTATTTCACTATATGGTCTGTGAATGCCAACTGTCAAGCTGATTGACAATATTGTTTAAGTCACACATATTCCTTTGTACTTTTTGATGCAGACGTTGAGAGAAAATATTAAAATCCTCACAGTAATTATGTATTTGTCTTTTTACCTTTGCAACCCTCACAGTTGCTCCACTAATTTGCTTTGCTCTCAGAGAAATCATTTATCAGAGGCATTTTTAAATTCCTTTTCTATGTTCTATTTGGTATGTATGTATGTATGTATCTATCTATCTATGATCTATCTATCATCTATCAATCAATGTGTCTACCTATGATCTAGCTACCTATCATTATCTATCTATGATCTAGGTATCTATCATTTATTTATTATCTACCAGTCAATCAATGATCTATCAATCTATCTATCTATCATCTATGTATCATCTATCTATCTACCTATCATCTATTTATCCATCTGTAATCTATGTATCTATGATCTATTATCTATCAATCTGTCTGTCTATCATCTATCTATCATCTATCTATTCATCCATTCATCTATCATCTGCATGCATGTCTAGCCCAACTTAACTGTCCTTGGGGTAACATGCCTTGTTGGTTTTGTTTCCCTGTACTGTGTCCCAGTATTTAATGCCTTTTGTGGTCAGCTAGAGCTTTCACCTGCTTAGGAAATGTCTCTGTGTCTATTTCTTTGCATGTTTGCTTTTCTCCGTTCTGGGACTCCAAGTCGCAGTGATTGACGTTGTCCCATAGCTCAGTGATGCATGGTTGAGCTATTTTGTACTAATTTGTTCTTTTCATGACGCTATATATAGATTGAACCTAGGGGTTTGTACATGATTGGCAGGAAATCAATCACTGAGCTACTAATCTATACCCCCACCCTGTGTTCTCTCTCTGCTCTCCCTCCCCTCTGTGTGTTGGGGAGGACAGCAGGTAACTTTGGCTTCAGGTTTACAAATATTTCCTCTGCAAAATCTAATCTGTGAATTATATTGCATATGTTGTTTTATTTTTAGAAATTGTATTCTTTATTTTCTATGTGGAAGAAAAAAGTTGGGCAGGTAAAGCAAACAGAAAAAAAGTACAAAGGCATATACTGTGGTTTTCCTGCCACAGAGGGTCAACTTGCGTACTGATGCATTTTCTAGGTCTGCCCTAAACTTTTCAAGCACATGTAATATAATCACAGTAGCTATCTCGATGTCTCTGCTAATTCTTGGTTGCTTTATACTAATTAATTTTTCTCCTCATTATTGATAATATGTATCTGTGTCTTTGAATGCCTGGTAACATTTGGTTCCAGGAACTACAAATTTTATCAAGTCAGGCAGAAAATTTAGTTTCTTGTAGGAATTTGAATGCTTTGTTCTGGGTACAATTAAGTCACATGAAAAGCATTTGCTCTTTCTCAGTCTTTCTATTTAAGGCACACTAGTGAGAGCAGAAGCATGTTTTAACCTAAGACTCATACTCCTCACTAATGTTTCTGAAGTTCTTTGTTACCCAGTGCCTGTGAATTATGATGCCTTTGGGTCTAGTAGGAACTGAAGATTCTTCCCTCACTGCATGTGTGTGTGTGAGTATGAATGTGTGTGCATATTGTGAGTGTGAGAGAGTGTGTGTGTGAGAGTGTAAGGTGTGTGATGTGTGTGCATGTGTGTGAGTGTGAGTTCATGTGTGTGTGTGAGTGTAAGGTGTGTGTGAGTGCACGTGTGTGAATGTGTGTGCATGTGTGTGAGTGTGTGTGCATGTGTGTGAGTGTGTGTGCATGTGTGTGAGTGTGTGTGCATGTGTGTGAGTGTGTGTGTGTGAGTGTGCGTTCATGTATGTGAGTAGTCATGAATGTGCTCATTCAGCGCTCTGCTAAAGAAACTGCCATAAGATTCTCCTCCCAACTGCCATAAGATTTCCCATCCAACATTTGTTTGCCCAAACTCCAGCTTTTTAAAAAATCCTATCTCCATATTCTCAGCTCTGTCTCACAGATCAGGGATTCTCACTAGCACTCTCAAGAATCACCATCCATTCCTGCGAATGCACAGCGACTTCTGATTGCTACACATGGCAGGGCAACTCCAGTCTCTGTTACTACATCTGGGTTTGAAGCAGTTTGAAAATTATATTTAATATGTTAATGCTTCTAAACTTGGTTTCCAAAATACATAAAGTAATTTATAAAGGTTCATAGCTTTTTAATCCACAGATATAAAATGAGCCATACGTGTGAGAACAATTAAGAATGAGTCAGAAACTCACTATAGAATTCCAACCATCCCTTCCAAAGACCTTGTTCTTTAATGAAGCTGTGCCAAAAAAAAAATTTGTGTTTTGTTGTCCCCAGGAGCTAGTTCAGTGAGTAAAATATTGGCTGTGCAACTACAAAGAACTGAATTTGGATCCTAAGACCCCACAAGAAGCTAGGGCTGCTGGTACTGAAACCCCTGTGCTATTAGAAGTTATTGTGGATTCCAGGAGCTTTCTAGCCAACCAAAATGGCAAGCTCAGGTCCAGAGAGAGACCGTTTCTCAAAAAATAATGTGAAGAGCAATAGAGGAAGATACTAATGCCAACCTCTGATCTCCAAATGCACTTATGCATGCACAGGCCTGCACACACACATACACTCACACACACTTACACATACACACTCACACATACTCACACGCTCACACACTTATACATACTCACATACACGTACACACACTCACACACACTTACACATACACACTCACAAACTCACTCACACACTTACACAAACACACACGTACACATATTCACACACATTCACACACACACATACTCACACACATGCACTCACACATGCTCACATACTTACACATGCTCACACACACACATTCTTACATACACTCACACATGCTCACACATTCACACACACACATGCTCACACGAACACACTCATACATACACACACACTTACACATGCTTACACACACACACTTACACATACTCACACACACACACTCACACATGCTCACATACTTCACATGTTCATACACGCACATACTCACACACACACTCACATGCTTGTGTGCCCGAACTCAAAAAAAAAAAAAAAAAAAAAAAAAAACTCAGTTGTCCAATCTTCTTACTGAGGACTAGGAATTAGAGGGCAAACTAGGCAAAATGGCCTCCATCCTGCAAGGTCAGCACCACAGTTTTGCTATGCTCAAGACAGACTAACAGTATTTCCCATATTCTAGCTCCTGTTCCCACACAACTCTTCCTGTGTTCTCTGCGAAGAAGGAAAGGCAAGTATGGGGATTTTCATATTTACAACGTGATTAGTCACATGATTGGAAAACTGGTCACACACTTTTTTTATTATAAAAGAAAGTTTTGATCTGATGTCAGATGTTAAGAAATGCTTCAAGCAAGCAATGACTGTAAACCTCCAGTGCCTCTCTGTACACTTAAGGCCATTCCTCTTTGTACACTTAAGCTCATTCAGTCGGTGAACAAAAGGAAAGGAATCTGTCTCACCTCACCAGGGAAGCATGGAAGCAGAGGGCATCCTGCCTCCTTTTGAGAGAGTAGAATTTCAAAGGCTTAGAATTTGGTAGGAAGGAGTGGGGCAGGGAAGAGGTGCCAACCGATACCACTGAAGTTAATTGGGAATTTGAGAAGGTGGAGATGAGAAAACGTACTGTTTAGTTATTCACCCATCCATTAAAATTTTGATGACACATTTCATCACTCTACTCTAAACACGATGGCTAATTTGCATAATACAGCACTGTGAGCATGAGTGAATGAATAATTGTCATGCATTGCATGCACGCTAACATACATGGACATGCATGTACTTGCATGTGGCTATATTTTTGGAGCCAGATGAGATGAACACTCTGAAGCGCAGTACTTGGATATGGTACTTAATTTGAAGTGATATCATCCTCACAAAAATTTCCTTTCAATTTTGACAGTTTTAGGTTTTGGGGTTCTGCACCTCCATTTCAGTCTAGAAATCGGTGTGTCTCGTTTCCTTAAGAGTCTAGCGTAGTTGCGATGCGGTGTGTCTGGAGTTGTAAATGGTATCTGTAACACTAATTACCTCAGGAAGGGAACTGTCGCTGTCCATGATGAGGCAACAGCAGCTGCAGTGTGTTTGAAACCAGAGCACAGGGGCTGCAGGGGACAGGCAGCATGCTTCATTTGCTTAGAAAACAACTCAGGCGGTTCCCTTAGAATATGACCTTAGCCAGTTAAAGCCAAGTCGAGATCACTTGGAATTCCTCCCCTCCCCTCTAGAACAAAAAGGAAACGTTCTGCTAACATACCAGCCATGTAGATCACTCAGCTGAATCATTGCTAACCAGATATCAGAGTTATGTGACTTGTATGGAACAATATAACATTTCTGAGTGTTTTAGATTTGTGAGAATCCTCCACAGTGACCTGTGATAATGTCTTGTAGCTAAAATGCCAAGATCAATTGATTCAAGACAAAAGGATTTAATAAACAAAATAACAATCTTTTTTATTGGGCGAATCCCATGGTGGGTCTTACAGAATTAAATACTGTAAGTCGCTTAAGGCTGTTTTGAGTCTGTCCTCTGGAATTTAATGAGTTTCTACCTCTACTCTAGACTGCATCAGCGTCACAGCAATCTCCCTGGTTTATAATGAAGTCTAAGAATCTCTCTAATTCTAAGGGGATGCATTGAGTATCTTTGTCGTTCTGCAGGTACTTATTAAGTGTTGCATATACTAGCGATTCAAGGACTGTGTGCAGTGAGAGAGCAAATGCTGAATCTTTTATGCTCTGTTTCTTTGTAACCACCTGATTTCCACAGAGAAAGCCACACATTTTATACAGATATCCTATCTTCATTGTGCCTGAATCTATTTACCAGGTGTTAACAAGCATGTGTCGGACGATCTGTGCTACGCTCTACCACCTAAATGGAACACTGAAGACCAGGTTCTCATCAGTGGAAAGACCATCGCGAACTTGGGGAGACATATATCAAAACTAACAGTTACAGTGCCAAGGGCAAATGTGTTATAAAGCATGCAGGTAGACAATCCAAGGATCTTCTAGTTGATTTAAGTCTTGAGAGGAAAGTCAGAACATTTCTTAAAGGGTCAGAAAAAGATGAATGATGATTGAGCTGGTCTTTAAAGAAATAACACAATTAATTGTACCCATGGAAAATGCAGGGTGTAAAACTGATGTGGTGTTTTAAAGAGTCTATTGCTACAAAGCTATGTGAAGGGGGAGGAAATAGAGAAAGACTTCTTAAGTACTGTATATTGAATAAAAACATACGATATCCTTTCTTCATCTGTAATGATGAGGAGAGACTAAACATAACTTTGGAAAACTGAAAAAAAATCACTTTATAAAATCACACTTTGCAAATGAATGGAAAACAAGAAAGAAAAAGAAGGCTCGGGGAGTTGGGAGGGATGATGGCTTAGGAGGGCAGGGGAGAAGAGAAGGGGGAGGGGAGGAGATAGGGGAGGGGAAGCGGGAGAGGAGAAGAGGGGAGGAGGGGAGGACATAGTGGAAGGGAGGAGGGAGAGGAGAAGAGGGGAGGAGAGCGGAAAGGAGTGGACTGGAGGGTAGAGGAGAGGAGGGGAGAGGAGGAGGGGAGCAGAGGAGGGGAGGGGAGGAGAAGAGAGGAGAGGAGAGCAGAGGAGAGGAAAAGAAAAGAAGGGAGAAGTATGAAGAACAGAATAGAAAATGAGTACAAGCGAGAAAAACAGAATTAAAACAAGAACCTAGCAACAAGAACACAGCTCCGTTCTTTGAAAATGTATGAGCCTGCAGCAGACAGCCAGTCCACATCAAATGACTGGTGAACTGAATCAAGAGAGAAAATCCGAGTGAGCACTATTTTCAAAAAGAAGCCTAAAGTTATTTGGAAAGAAGAAAAGATGCTATGGGAACATTTCACACAAATACAAACAGTGTGTTTACACACTCCAAAATTATCACTGGAAAGAGGACAGATAAAAACTAAGCAGGCAGTGGAAAGGAGATACTTTAACCCTATAAAACACAACATCGATGGACAGTCTAATGTCCTAAGTTACAGCTTAGGAAACATTGTTGATACACGAAGAAATAGACCAAACCATAATAACACAGAGACTTAGTAATAGGATTGATCATTAGACTCATTTGAATTTATAGTCATTAAAATTATGTTTCCATGTGCCATGAAGAACATGAATATTTATTATGAGAACCATAGACATTAACAAGGCAAGCTGATTTTGAGTAAAGAAAAAGGTTATCAAAATGAAAAAAAAAAAAAAAAGAAAGAGTAAAAGAATCCTCATGGTCTGTGTTTCTGGCTCAGCAGGAAGGTACTTGACCTCAAACACTTGCACCCATGTCCTCAGTCCATGTGGTAGAAGCAAAGGGCCAAGGACAACAAGTTGTCTGCTGAGCTCCACACATGCACTTGTGTGAGGGTGACTAAACACACACATGCTACCTGTTTACACAAGTAAATAAAACGTAATGATCATTTTTTAAAGAAAAAAGTTGTCCTACTTAAAAAAAAGCAAAAATTCCAAAATACGAACAAGAAGTAACCAATCAATGGAACAAAGAAACAATAACACAAAGAACAAGGGTCAGGCATGGGGGTGCACAAGCAGGCTGATCTTTGTGAGTTCAGGCCAGCCAAGGATACACTGGGAAACCTTGTTTCAGAAAACCAAAACCAAAAAGAAACAAAAAAACAATGGAGTTAACCAGCCCCCCTCCCCCCCACCACACACACACAGAGGGGGGAGGGAGAGGAGGAGAGAGATTGAGAGGCCTCGGAATAGGCACAAGCCTCCTCTCACACTCTTGGAGCGTGGAAATAGCAATTCTTAGAACACAGTATTTGAACAAAAATGAAACGTTACAAAAGGAACTCTTTCTGACCTAGAGATAGAAGCCATATGTAGACCAAGGGGTCCCGTGTGTTGCAGATTCACCATGAATGCAAGCACCCACACTTGCATAAACAGCAGCCAAATTCTTGGAATTCAAGGGAGGATGCAGTAAAAAAGAGAAAGTTTTCTAAAAAGGAAAAACATATCTGCACTGAGAAAAGATGGGTTTTAAAAATACCTCTGGCATCTGGCATCCTTCTTCGCAACTGCAAATTTCTAAAATAATGGGGGAACGTTAAGAGAGTTTCGAGAAATAAAGTTATGGTTCAGAACTATATACACAGCAGAACCGAAAGGAAGATGGCGGACACTGCCAGAAACATGAACTAGATCTTCATATGAGCACGAACAAGTGGACTCCTCTCTGAGAGTTAGCACAAGGCAGCACTAGTCTAAACAGTTTACATCTGCTCTTTGATTTCATCTCATATGGTCCTAATAATAGAGGCCTTGGTTTTCATTTTAAAATGTAGAAGGGGCTGAAGAAATGGTCAGTGGGTAAAGAGCTTGCCGCACAGATGCAAGGACGTGATTTAAAATCCCCAGTCGCCAAGTAAAGTCGGCTGTGTGCATCTGTATGCCCAGGGCTCTTACGGGGAGATCAGACATGGAGATGGGAGAGTCCTCGGAAGCTCTGAGGGAAACTTTCTAGCACAGGAGGAGGAGAACAAAAAGACTCACTCTCAAATGTGGTAGCAGACAGGACTGGCACTTGAGGTTGTCCTGTATTCTCTATGTACGTGCCATGGCACATGGACCCGTATCCACACACATCTTGTACACACACAAACGTGCAAACATTATACGCGCGCACGCCATTTTTAAATGGAAAAGCAGAAATGCAGACCAAGCAGCCGACCCTCACAGCTGTTTCTCACCCACTCCCTTGCCTTAATTTTCATCCTTTGAACCTCGGATGGACAGACTGGACCGTGACTTGTGTCATGTCTGTTCTTCTGTCTGTAGCCATCCTTGAGTGTTCCTTAAGACCAATGCTCTCTCTAATCCCTGTAGTCTCTGTCTATTACTCCACTTCCTGTCTGCTGTTCCACTTCCTGCCGTCTGTCTGCGGGTTGCTTCACTCACTCACAGCGCGTTGTTCTCTCTTTCCAGTCTCTATGTTACACGATTGTGCTCTGGGCTCTACCAATCCTGTAGCTTTACCCCTTCTTTGCCTCTTGGTTTTTTTGGGGTTTTTTTGTTTTTTGTTTTTTGTTTTGTTTTTTTTTTTTTTGTTTTTTCGAGACAGGGTTTCTCTGTGTAGCTCTGGCTATCCTGGAACTCACTCTGTAGACCAGGCTGGCCTCGAACTCAGAAATCCACCTGCCTCTGCCTCCCAGGTGCTGGGATTAAAGGCATGTGCCACCACTGCCTGGCCTTCTTTGCCTGTTGTAAAGCTGTTTCGTTTTGTTTTATAGAAAGCACATGGCTCAGAAGCAATTGGAGAACAGAGTTTGATCCTAATAGTATCTGTGAATCTTCAATATCCAACATATTGCTGGACATTGTATTTAAGTACAGACTTGGTGAACTCTTTCCAGTGAGTTTTGATAAGTCTTTTTTCTTTTCTTTTCTTTTCTTTTTTTTTTACAAAACCGATGTCAACTGACGTATTCTGTATTTTCTATTAAACGTTCTCGCTCCTTTTTTGTACTTTTGTGGGGCCCACTCTATAGACAGAATATTCCTTTCTAGTGTAAATTAAGCAAAGCATTTTTATTTTTCTCTTTTCAAGATAAGACTCATGCTAATTTGCCCACCAGTGTCTGTAGTTTTCAGAGTATAACAAAGACTGCAGCATGCCCTAACACCTGCCCTTCTCACTATATTCCCTCTCTCTCCTAGTTTTTCTTCCAGGTCTTAGTAGCTACGTGGAAATTTATCTTCATTTAGATGAAAATAGGTTCCACTAACTTTTGGGTTTAGCTTTGTTTTTTGAATTAGATCTCACACGGCAGCCCAAGCTGAGCTAGATTTTACTATGTCGCCCAAGCTAACATTAAAGTCACAATGATTCTCTGTCCTCATCTTTCTGTTTTAAAGACACTGTTAAAAGAAGAATGCAATTTAAATTTTCTACACAGAATCCATAATATAAAACAGCCTCAGTACAGAACAGCCAGTGTTGCAGCACTTGGCAGGCATGTGTGAAGCCCTCACAGATCCCAAGTCCACCCATAAAACAGATGCATACATACAGATTTATAATATACATGAATGCATATGTATGTACATACATTTACACATTATGTATTTTAGTATTTTAATATAAATATATTTTAACGAAATAGGCCATATATTATTTAAAATAGTTTTATAATAAAATGGCACCGCCACCCAGGGGACACAATGGATAGCTGATATATCCTTTATATCTTGATACGGTTTGAGATTGCTCTGTGAAATATAACGTAACATATCAGTGTGCCATGATTGCTATTACTCACGTTTTCTTCACATCTCAAAAGTGTCACTGGCTCTCAAAAGTAGTCTGAAAGCACATGTCTCGTCTGAGCAAGCGACACATCTTTTTTTCCTTGCAGTTCTGTTTTTCCCATTTCTGTATGCTACACTATGTGAAGTATTTGTATTACTCTCTTAAATATTTAACGTCTAGAAACTTAAGTAATGTGAACCTAACTTTGTGTTTCCACGAATTCACAGAGGCCTCTTATCACATGGTTTTGTATTAGGAGAATGTCTACCATCTACACACACACACACACACACACACACACACACACACACACACACACAATGTAATCCGGTGAAATATTTATGTCATTTGATTGCCTGTTTTATTATGGAACACGTGAATTAAAGCTTTGAACAAATCTTGCTATGCAGTCCTTTTTCTACATCTACAGTACATCTTAAGGAAATATCCCCAGGGCCCTCTAATAACTATGTCCTTAGGCGCAGGCTGGGGATACAGTGCTTCTCTGGTTATTCCTATCAAAAAGACCCACTGTGTATTCACTGATTTTTTAAATTACCAGGTAAGACTGTTATTTAAATGAGTGTCATGAGATATGGGTCCAAAGTTCAAAGGAACCTGATCTGGTTTGAGCTGTGGGAGCATAGGGTCCTCACCATCAGATCTGAGGCATGGGGGTCTGTAAAGACCTTCTTTCTAAGGATGCAAGGAAAGAATGCCTTCAAGAAATAACACATTAAAAATGGGAAGTATAAGCCCAAATTATTCTGCTCTTAAAATTTGGACTCAAAACCATTGTAGAGGTTTGGAGCAAGCATTGCCGTGCATTATGTCAGCAGTTAGCAGAGAACATAGGCCATCAGAGTCCCCAGTGAACAAGAAAAGTAAAGTTCACTGAGAGACAAGACCTTTCTGCATCCACCCAGGAATTCCTGGGGGTGGGGAGGATTTGAGCTTGGAGCAAGCCATAAAGGCAGTGTGGCAGTGTGGTAGTTTAAAGTTTTTAATTCTTTTAATTACTCTATAGTAATTTGAGTGAATCGAACACCATCCTGCTAAGAAGGCTGTTGATGAAGGCTGACTCAGAGCCCTCACCCTGCTCTCCTCAGTGTGCTCTCTCCTCAGTGTGCCCTCCTCAGTGTGCTCTCTCCTCAGTGTGCCCCCCTCAGTGTGATCTCCTCAGTGTGTACTCAGTGTGCTCTCCTCAGTGTTCTCTCTCCTCAGTGTGCTCTCCTCAGTGAGTGCTGCTCAGTGTGCCCTTATCAGTGTACCCTCCTCAGTGTGACTTTCTCAGTGTGCCCCCCTCAGTGTGTGCTCTCCTCAGTGTGCCCTAATCTCTGTGCCCTCTCCTCAGTGTGCCCTCCTCAGTGTGTGCTCTCCTCAGTGTGCCCTAATCTCTGTGCCCTCTCCTCAGTGTGCCCTCCTCAGTG
>CM052707.1:59549767-59551386 GCA_028551405.1 Uromys caudimaculatus | reverse complement strand
CACCCTCACCCCCGGGATAAATACACTCCCAGATGAACAAGCTACAAGCTTGTGTCAGAATAATTGAAACAAGTCTTACAGAGCTACACTCCCCCTTGGCTCCAGTTGCACACCTGTGTGGTATTACTGACGATATACAGTCATTCTCCTGAACCACGAGACTTGTAGTTAGTGGTCAGGCATTTCTGAAACCTTCCTTTTCCATGAATCTAATTGTCAAGAAAGAGTCTGGGGCAGGTAGACTCTGGAAGCCATTGGTGAGTCGGTGGTCAACAAAGCAAAGGACACATTTGAAAATTCCTTCGAGCTGGAAACTGGAGCCTGTCTTATTCTGACAGTATTGGGAGCGTATCCACTCAGGCAGAAGGAAAAGCAGGCCGCACAGCTTCCTTGACCAGATACTTTCTTGCTAAGACCAGAGTGCTACGAAAATTTCTAGTGATTGCTTTAGAGAACACATCAGTGATTGTAAGTGAACTTTGTGCTACAGCCGGTGTCTATAATTCCAGCACTCTGGAGAATCGGGCAGAGAATTGAGGCCCCCTCCTAAGATCTTCTCTTTTAAAAAAAAAAAAAGGCAAACCCAGCTTCTTTTCTGTTTCAGTACTAATGATGCATCTGAGACTACCTAACTACCAAGTTCAGAAGGAAACAAAACGCTCCGGGGTTGAAATGCACACTGAGTATGAACCTTGACACAAAGCCAAAGCTTTGAGGGACGCTTCTGGAATGCTGCTGAGGTCTCCAGAAATCCCAGGGGCACTCCAGGTGTTACCAGGCTACTCCCCTGGCTGGGCGGGTTAGGGGTTGGGTGACTAAGGCATCTGTCCCCACATGATCTCATGGCCATCTCCCTAATTTGCTTCTCTCAGTGTTGAAATTATGCAGGAAGCAATAGCCAGGGAGCCTCAGTGTCCCACTGTAATTAAGTCATTACAGGTCCCCATGCCAGCAGCACGCAGAGGCAGGGCAGGAGACAAGAACAGCCGTTAATGTTTTTATCTGGATGAATGTAACAATGGCAAAGTGCCTATGTGGAGTAAAAGGGAAAAAATAATGAAAGCTCACCGACTTAGGAAGCCAATATAATCCCACAAATTATAGCTTTAATTGATTTTCAACTCTGTTAAGGAACTTGTGTTCAGATCATATCCTCACTACATTAAAAGATTATATAGCTCGACATTTATTCTCCTAAATGAGAATTTTTAATGGTTGTATAAAAATATTTTCTTTGCTTTATGTTTTAAATAAGCCGGCTTTCACTCAATATAATTCAGACCAAAATGTTTAAGGTTTCCACAGAGAACTTAGCTCTTGTGTGTTCACTTCATAAGTCAAAGCTTTACATTGTGTCAAACCAAAAAAAAGAAAGTAAGAAACCGATGAACAAGGAAACAAAGAAACAAAGAAAGAAAACACATTCCAAAGGTACTTTGGAATTTCTCTGTTTTTTTGTTTTTTGTTTTTTGTTTTTTGACTATCTCATATATGACAGATGTCGGAGGTCACAATATAAGGATGCAGCTGGATATCTCTTGCTCATAGGTTTCAACCCGGATGTCATAGTTATTAGTATTTAAATAAGGTTTATGACCATGAAGAAACACATGGGGGAA
>CM052707.1:59492267-59547267 GCA_028551405.1 Uromys caudimaculatus | reverse complement strand
GGTACCAATAATCAGGGGCTTCTTCTGTTCAACACAAAAAAGGGTTTCACATAATCTAGCAATAGCAGGGCACCAGTACTCAAGAAATGCAAACTAGAGGCTATTTATACTCCCGAGCTGGGCTGGACAGGCTGGCTCAAAGAAAATAATATTGGAGGAGGGTTGGGGAAGACAGAAATCTACTCTCAGAAACCACAGACCAAGATCACAGCTTCTTTGCAGATGAATGCAGAGATGACCCCTGAATGAATTCAGCAAGTGCCGCATTAAAATAGACGGGAAGCTTATGGCTAGGTCTGTACTCATTTGAAGTCCTCTTTATGATGGAGGACAAAATATTGTCTTCCCTGCTGGAGATGATTCTTGTCTATGGGCCCCATAACCAGATGTCAAAGTGGGAAAAGACACTGCCAAAGAATAACACTCCAAAGAAGTTAGACCAGGAGACGCTCTGTCTCCAACCTTTGATCAGAGGAAACTAACTCTAAGGTTCAGAAAGATATTATATATGGCTAGGATTTATAGCACAAATATTTAAGGCCTTGACAAAGATATTGAGGCAGTATTGCTTTAAATGTGTTTGCAGCATATTTAAAAATAGTCTAGCAGGGTGGTACTGGCACATCCCTTTAATCCGAGCACTTGAGAGGCAGAGGCACGTAGATCTCTGAGTTCAAGGCCAGCCTGGTCTACATAGTGAGTTCTAGGACAACCAGGGCTCCACAGAGAGACTCTGTCTCAAAAAACCAAAAGCCAAAAACCAAAACTAAACAACCTATGCAAATAGCCTATGTTATCTGCTCTTATGTTTCCTGCCATTCATTGTACAATTCAGAAACACCAAGAGGGAGTTATGCCAAAACCCCACATCTTTATCATAAAAATCATAGCTACTGAAGACTAATGATTCCAATAAGCTTTCCAGAGAACTTGGTAGCTTTCCACAAGATAATAAGAAAATGAATATATGAAAAAATAAAACAAGTTTATAAATTTAGAGTTTGCTTTTAATTAAAAAGTTCAGCTTCCAACATATTAAAAAATTCTCATCAAGATATTTTATAAACAGTTTTCAAAACTCAGTTAATTTCAAATGTTAATCCATTGAGAACCTTAGCACATAAATCACTAATTGTAAGTGACTATCAAAGGAGATCATCTTTGCCCTGAATATATAAAACATAATTTAGTTAAAAATAAAAATGCTACTTTTAAAGGGAAACCACACACAGAAAAATTTGAACAGATAATATATGTAGAGAAAAGTACATGCTTAGAAATTATACATCAATCATCAATAAGATAAATATAGAAACACAGCAAGAAAAATGTAGAGTGTAGAATTTAATTGCATTATTATAATAGATATTGTACAAAAAAAGAAAAAATTAAAATCAAATTGAAGGTATTGGCATATATGAGAATTCATTCTCCCACAGTGTTTCCATGATTGCTTAGACATTGCTGCTGCATGTACCCCAGGAGAATTAAGAATATGGCCCAATGAGAAATCATTAACTGATATTCTAGGGGGCAGGTAAGATTTATTTTCTAACTCTACTGCACATTTCTTAAATGTGAACTTATTAGCAGACAACAGTGTGTCACAATGTCAAAAGTTGAACATGCTTGATCAGAGTAATTCTTTGTGATTCTAGGCATCAAAGAAAAGCTATACAGAAGAGCAAGAGAATTTGGACATTGGGTTGAGTCTTAATGATGAGAACAGTGGTGGTTTAAAGAATAGTCCCCATAGATTCATTTATTTAAATGTTTAGTCATTAGGGAGTAGCATTACTTACAGGACGTTAGAGTCTTGTTGGAGTAGGTGTCAGCTTGTTAAAGAAATTGTGTCACTAGGAGTGGGTTTTCAAAAGCTCCAGGTAGGTCCATTGTCTCTCTATTCCTACTGCCTGTGGATCATGATGTAGAACTCTTAAGCACTTCTCCAGCATCATGTCTGCCTGCATGCCATGACAATAATGGACTAAACTTCTGAAACTGTAATCCAACCCAAATTAAATGGTTGTTTTGTTTTGTTTATAAGAGTTGCTGTGATCATAAAGTCTTTTCACAGCAATACAACACCAAATAAGACAGAAGTTGGTACCAGGAGTGGGGTATTTAATTGACAGGCCTGACCATGGTTTTTTGGTTTTTGTTTGTTTGGTTTTTTGTTTGTTTTTGGTAGTATGTGGACTTTGGAACTTTGGCTCAGGAAGGCGGTTGAATGCTTTAAGTGGGACTTATTGAGCCATTCCAGCAGGATCAGGGAAGACAGCGGTGCTGAGAGCAATGTAGAGGTTACAGAGAAGATCTATTCATGGCATAAAGATCATTCTTACATTATTTTGGCAAAGAATGTGGCTGTTTTTTTGCTTCTGTCTGAAAAATCTGCCTGAGGCTAGATTGAAGAGTTTTAGAATAATGTTATTGGCAGAGGAGATTTCAAAACAGCCTAATATTGACTGTGTCATGTGGTTATTTATATGCAGATCTATATTGAAAAGCAAGCTAAGAAGGAAAACATGCTGAGCAAGGAAAAATATAAAATGTACAGTTATGGAAAAACTGAGCACCAGGAAGTATAATGGAGCTTAGGCTAGTGCTTTAGAAGAGAAAAAGTTTAAAGAAAACCTGCTGCTAAATATAATAAAGGGAGTGGTGACATCAGGGCAAGACCCCACCCACCTAAGCTTCCAATTTAAGCAAATGAATTAAAGGAAGTTTAGGGCCTTTGTATGGTGGTACATGCCTTTAATCCCAGCACTCAGGAGGCAGAAGCAGGTAGATCCCTAAGTGCAAGATCAGCCTGGTTTACACAGGAAGTTCCAGGACAGCCACGCTTAGTCAGTGAAGGAAATCATCCAAAGCTGACAGCTGGTAAAAATGTATTTGAGAGAGGGGACCATGTTCTAGCTCCAGCAAGCAGCAGAACTTGGCAGCTTTGGCCAGATGGTTCTGGCTTTAGTCAAGAATACAAGACAGGAGTTGTGGAATTCTACACGTGACTCAGGGGAGACAGAACACAGTCCATCATGGGGTTCCTCGGTCTGTGTTTTCCCAGGGGGAGAAATGGTACCTGAGATGATTGTGTGGTTCCTGGTCTCCTGTGTACCCAGGCATGCTGGCATACCACTAGGAGTCGGGAACAGGGTCCCTGGTCCATGCTTCCCATAAGGCACCCACCTGCCAAGCAGGAAGGGGAAGGCAGAGCTTGGGATGGGGGATGGGAGGAGAGAACCGGGTTTGGTTCCAAGTGAGTGCTGAGAATATGGAGGGGCTGGGAGAGAGAAGGCCTTTTCCAGGAGATTTAGGTGTGGCTCCTTATGATGAAGGCCTCTTCCCTCCCCCACAGTGATTCTTGATGAAGAGATGGTCCTTGCTTTTCCAAACTGCTTTATTTTTATGGCAGTTGTGAATGCATACACCTTACTCAGGGTGAATCAGTGATTAAATACCTTTTGTAGGAAAGAATGCCCAGGAAGGGAAGCTCATTGGCTGAACACTCAGGGCCTATCTAGATAGATTAGTATGCAGAACTCCAGGTTTTTATGCTACGTGACTGGTTGCCATGGTCTTTTCAGTGGGTTGTCACGGTTACGTGTTCCAGAGCAGGTAGAGTTTGGCAGGACCTGGCTCCATGCCTACCATACTCAATTCTGAGTTTCACGGGGTCTGAGCTCACTCAACCTTACCAGTTCTTCTGTCTGGTGCCACAGTCCACCTGCCCACAGCTTCTCCCTTTTGTTTTTATAAAGGAGAGGTGTCATTGGAATAACTGTCTCCTATCTTATCTGTAGTCAAATTTTTGGACAGGGCTGGGTGTAAGCATCAAAAGAAAAGACAACAGAAGCCAGAGGGGTAGTGAGGGGTGGGGGGTCAGGAAGACAAGGGATTATTGAACTATTTGGATATGGCCAAGAGAGAGAAGTGTGCAGCAGTCAACAAAGATGAAAGAAGTTGGAGATCTGAGGAGCACTCTGACAGCAGACATGGACATGCAGAGCTTGGAGTTTGCCCAGCTGGTGTTCAGTCTTGCTTTGGTTCAGTGTTTCCTCACTACATGCTTCCTGCCATGCTATAAGCCACCCCCAATTAAATGCTGCCCTGTATAAGAGTTGCCTTGGTCACGGTGTCTCTTCACAGCAGGCAATGGAAACCCTAAGATGTGGCCACTGACAAATAGTGTCTAACTATCTTCCATGACAACCTGGTGACTTACAAGAAATATTTAAACTTGAAAATGGTGTTGGCATGAGAGTCATTCGTCAGAGTATGTTCCACATTTTATCCATGTCTTAGGTCAATATTAACAAGATGTTGTTATTGTTTTTCTGATGTATTTTAAATATCTTTCAACCATGCAGCAAAAGCTCAGTGGTAGAACACATCCTTAGACCTGTAAGGCCCTGTTCAATTCCTCATGCAAACAAACAAACAAACAAGAAAAGAATTCTCAGCTAGCATGGTGAGACTGATCCAAATGTCACAGTTCCTAGGAGACTGGCAGGAAGACTGTACGTTTAAAGCCAACCTGTGCTACACAAGTTCCCTGCCAGCTGGGCAACAGAGAGACTTTGTCTCACAAAACCAAAACAAAGCAAAACCCACAACTCTCTCTGTTGTAATTTTCAATTATCTCAATAAGCCCAAAGCTTCATTTTCAGTTACTGAGTTTACAAAAAACTTTTTCTGTGAGTGTCAAATGAATTATAAACTCAGAGACTATGGATCACAAGACAAACATAACAACAAACAGGAGGAAATCTCCTGTGGGAAAACAGAGCAGTGTGTGCTGAGTCACAGTCTACCGGGATTATGAGTTCAAGCATGGGCAAGTGTGGCAGAGGCACGCTGCCAGCAGAGAGAATGTTCAGGAACTCTGAACAACTGACTACTTTGAACCCAATGAGGTGAGTTAGTTCCATGCTGCCAGCCCAACAGTGAACCAATGACCTCCAAGGATCTATAGTTCTCAAGGACCTGACAGCCATCTGCTTATAAATACATGTTCAGGCCCAAAATGAATGCTCAGAGCATCTGGGTATGTTCTCAGCCCATTTAATGGACATAAGCCTATAGGGTGTTCCCTCCTAACAACAGGAGCAGTCCTATGCATCCCTACCTTCATATTCTATGACCTCATGCCTAACCCAACGTATTTTCAAGATGGTGGTCTTCTAAGTTCCTCTGCCCCTTAAAAGCTTCAGATTCCTGAACAGGGATGGAAGGCCACTTATTTCTTTAACCAAAATGTCTTTGCCCTGGTATATTGGTTTAGGAGTTCTGCATATAACCAATGCTTCCTTATTATATTGATCATGATTTTTTTTATCGATGTTGCCAATTGGCTATTAACATCATCATTATTATTATTACTATAGTTATTAATTTCTACTTTCTTCTGCTAAACCATCAGTTATGGGCTTGCTAATTCACTGCTGGAATACAATGTGTGGTAGATAGGAAGAAAGCAAAGATGGTTGTTGAGGGGGCTGTCGGGGGTGACTGGATTGAAAAGGCTCTTGCTGAGCAAGCATGAGAGCCTGCATTTGCTCCCCAATGCCTACATAAAAAGATGAATATGATGGGGTTGTGGGTTGGAGATGGGAATCTCCGGGGCTAACTGGTCGACCAGCCTAACTTGATAAGGTCCAATGAGAGATCCTGTCTGAAAAAACCAAGCTGTGCAGTTCCTCGATTCCCTCAAGCTACCTTCCAGCCTCCGTATGCATGCCTACAGATGTACACATGCATGTGCATTGTCCAAGTTTGCTCCAGTTGCTGGGATAGAATACTTCTCAAAAAATCAACTGAAGGAGGAAAGGGGTTTATTTCATCTTACAAGTTATAGTACATCATCAGGGGAAGCCTGGGCAGGAACTCAAGACAGGAACTCACAGTAGAAACCACAAACAAGGGCTATTTATTGGATTGCCTGCCCCACCCCTGGTTTGCTCGGTTACCTTTCCTGTGCTGCCCAAGCCCACGTACATAGGAATGGTAGCTCCAACAGTGGGCTGGCCCCTCGTGCCTCAATTAGCAACTAAGAGATTACTTCACAGGCAAGATCAGAGATTAGAGGGATCCAGGCAATTCAATTGATATCCCATGCATATCAAATTGACAACTAAACTAACCAGGACATGCATGAACAACTGCCCACATGTGTTAATGCATGCATACACAATCACACACACACACACACACACACACACACAGAGAGAGAGAGGGGGAGGGAGAGAGAGAGAGAAAGAGAGAGAGAGAGAGAGAGAGAGAGAGAGAGAGAGAGAGAGAGAGAGAGATCAAATTAAATTTAAAAATAAAAAGGGAGCCAAGGAAGAATGTTTTTGAAAATAGCTATTGAATGAGAGGACGGCCTGTTATTCTAGACTGCTAGTATGCATTTCTGCCATATAGAAGGCATGTTTGAAGATTAATGTTGGCCCTGGAAAGTTAAAGGCAGGCCAGGAGTTTAATGACTGTCTTTCCGCATGTACAATTGACACACGGAACAGATTTTGTCATATGAAAGCATGTACATACATATCTTTAAGAAGATCTGAGACTGCTACAACCTTTACTGTTGGTCCACACACAGGACAACAGGGCTCCTCCCACCCCCATTTGCAGCCACCAGAATTTGGCACAGAAACACCCTTGATGAGCTATGACTTAGGTAAATGAAGCCACTGGCCCTGCTCTAGGCGAAGTCCCATGGTGGTCGGAGTTCAAGACCCTGAGGTTCTTACGCTATTTTAAAAGCAGCTGCAGATCAGAAAGCAGCCTTGCTTAGAGCCTGTACAAAGGCGAAAGGCGAAAGGCTCCAGACACTGATCTGAGGCAAATGGCAAATTCTGCTTGGCTTGGGTTTGCTGTAAAGTGCAGATTGTACTACACATTGAATTAGTTTCTTTATGTTCTGCCCTGTGCTCCCATGCCAACCCTTCTCTTACAGGACAAATCTGCTTCCACATGCTGCATGGGGCAAGCATGGCAAAGAACTTGAACTAGCCTCCGTGCTGCTATTCTCTCCTGATTGGTACAAACCACTGCAGTGAACACTGCTCCCCAGCCTTTTACTTCTTCCTGGTTCTGAAATAGGATGATTACAGATGAAGCAAGGCCAAACATGAGCACTGGGGCCTCAGACAACCGAGGCTCTCTCCAAAGAAGCTCTGTATGTGTGCCTTCTTTGTCATTTGACAGCTAGCCTCCCTTCCCTATGGCCAGACAGACATAAGGCAATTGGGAGCCTTAGGACTAAACACTGATTTTTTTTTCGTAAAGGAAAAACAGTACTGCATCACAGTTTATTTTGAAAATAAATTCACATAGACTTATATACATAAATAAATATGTCAGTTTGAATCTTTAATCCCTGTTCTTATATTGTAAAAGGACTCAAGATTTCAAGTAAACAGCTTTTTGAGAAAACCTAATGTGTGCATTCATCCCACTGAGTACCACGGAGAGAATGTGAAATAGATAAAACTTGCTTGATGCTTTTTAAAGATGGAGCCCAAGCATGAGAACAAGTGAGCTAGCTAGTGGATCATGAACTCCACTGAAGATGCTGGCCTTTCCTAGGGCAACCCTGCTTCATGAGTGTAAGCACACAAAAGCACAGGTACACACGCAGGGAATGTTGGGTCGTGTATACACTGCCTGTGATGATCATACAGGCCTTGCAGTATGAACTATCAAACAAGGAGGCTAAGACTGGTCACTGAACAAGTACACTGAAAGGTGGAAGGTTGGGGCTTTGAAGTTTCGACTCAGTGCCAAAGTCCCTGCTCTTTTCTCCAAATCCTCCTGTCATCAGTACGATAATCTAAAGTCCAAGGCAGGCGAAATGGCTCTGTAGATGAGAACGGAAATCAAAAGAGAAAGAAGTCACTCTATACTTTTGAAGATGGGAAAATGCTGATATTTACATTCCAAGACACAGATTGACACACTGTAACTTCTGCTGACTACAGACTGAAGATCTGGGACTCTTCTCATCTCATACCTAAGGGAAGACGGCCCTTCAAATTGTACAGGCACTCGTTGGCCCCTCTCAATAGTTTAAATGATTTCAAATTCTACTATAGTTAAGAATGACTTAAGTGTTGGTGGAATGATATCTGTGACACCATTTTATGTATAAGACACTCAGTTTCACCATGACCAACATGATACTCATCGCTCTCTTACATACATTGACAACTCCAGCCATTGCGTACAACACTTTTCCAGGCTTTCAGTCAGGCCCACAAATAAACAGGAGGTGCTCTAAGATTTTCTACAACAAACTCAATTACAGATTAACAGAAAAGTTAGGAGAGGAGCAATTATCTGGAAAATTCAGAACACCCAGCTATGATGAGGACACAGAGCCTGGCAGAGCACCGGACAGACAGTGAGTTCAAACACACACAAGGATGATGTAGATGGCTCAGCCATTCAGGCCTTCATGTTTCTTCAATGAGGGAATCAAAGGATGGCTGCTTGCCTAGTCGCCCACAATTATTCCAACTGAATAATTAGTTCTATACAGACTCTTTCCAGTAATTGCAAC
Source organism: Uromys caudimaculatus (assembly GCA_028551405.1). Taxonomy (NCBI): domain Eukaryota; kingdom Metazoa; phylum Chordata; class Mammalia; order Rodentia; family Muridae; genus Uromys; species Uromys caudimaculatus. The sequence goes on along the minus strand of CM052707.1, from coordinate 59,538,701 downwards.
CACCTGATTAGCTTAATACCTGAATAAATGCTAGGACATTCAAGAAGTCTGCAAATTATTGTCTAAGACCTGAGGTCATTGTTTGAACTACTTAAAGCTATAAACTTTGACTACTGATCTCCCCCAGAGAGGTTGCCCATCTAAAAATCACATGTGTGTGCACAAATATATGAGCCCTCCATTGGCCCAGGACTCTGGAAGCCATACTGGGTGCTTCCACAGTACACATCTATTCTTGAAGCACATAAGACTTGTGTATGTGCAGATGTGCTTTTCCTCTCTGGCTTCCTCCATCCTTCCTTTCTTCCTCTCTTCCCTCCTGCTTTGTTTATGGTTTATTTCAGAGTAAGTTTTTATTGATTTTTTTTCTCATAATGAATGACGTGTTAAAGATATTACCCTGAATCATATTGCAAGTTTTTCAAACCTTTTCTTAAAATAACGGTGAAGAGTACAAAGGAAAGCCAGTATTTTTTTAAAAAATAAAGTTGTGCCATGACTTTTCAAATAATTTGAAATTCTACACTTATTGGCTGTGTGGCCTGCAAGTGGTCCTTTCCCGGAAGAGTGTGTCATATATCTTGCTATCCATCTCCTTTTCTTCACCTCTTTTTTTTTTTTTTTTTTTTTTTTTTGGTTTTTCGAGACAGGGTTTCTCTGTGTAGCCCTGGCTGTCCTGGAACTCACTCTGTAGACCAGGCTGGCCTCAACTCAGAAATCTCTGCCTCTGCCTCCCGAGTGCTGGGATTAAAGGTGTGCGCCACCATCGCCCGGCTTTTCTTCATCTCTTAAACACTATCCATTTCTTGGATATTTCTCTTGCATACTAGGTTCAGTTTACCAGTTTGTTTGAAAGGCAATTTTGAAACTTATAATATGGGACGGAATGAATTTAAGGATTAATTATGGTAGAAATCAGAATGTTTTCATGACCGAGTCTTCACTAACATATGTGTCTCTGTTTATTTCAATAGACATCTCTAAGCTTTTATAAAGCTTACTTTAATTAATATTCATTTATTTTCCACATGACTACAATAATACTATTAATACCTACTAAACTATCTTTTGCTACTGTATGTGACTACTTTTCAAACTCCTCTAGACTGTCCAATAAATACTACTTAGTACAATTTTGTGTAGCCCCTAAAATAAATAAATACCATAGGACCCATGCTTAGCGTGCTTGAGTCCTTGAGTTAAATCTTCAACATTCCCAAAATAAATGAACACTGCAGTGGTTTGAATATGCATGGCCCCCATAGATTCATGAGTTTGAATGCTTAGCCATAGGGAACAGCACTATTAGGAGGTGTTAAGACTGAGATAAACTATGAAGTCGGATTAAATACATTTTTATTATGTTATAGCTATAAGTCTATGGGGACCAGGGAGTGGAATATGGTGGTTTGAATTGGAATGGCCCCCATAGATTCATGTATTTGAATGCTTGACCCAGAGGGAGTGGCATTATCAGGAGATAATGGCTTTATTGGAGTAGGTGTGGCTTTGTTGGAGGAAGTACATCACTGTGTAGGTGGGCTTTGAGGTCTTATACTCAAGCTCCATCCAGGATGGACTACTGTCTCCTTCTGGCTACCTTTAGATCCAGATATAGAATTCTTGGCTCCTCCACCACCATGTCTGCCTGCATACTGCCATGCTTCCCGCCATGATGATATTGGACTGAACCTCTGAACCTGTCAACCAGCCCCAGTTAAATGGTGTCCTTTGTAAGAGTTGCCTTGGTCACCGTGTCTGTTCACAGCAGTAAACCATAGCTAAGACAAATACATATGATAAAAAGCATTTTGACAGAGCTTTGTGGACAGCTCCATGTATGTCAGCAAGGAGGAGAAAAGAATATTATAGCCAAAGGAAGACTGAGCAGAAATTCTCAGGAAGAGAACCCTATACAGCATATTCTGGGGCCCAGGTTTGGGATGGCAGATAATGAAAGCCAGGTGGTCAGACTAGAGATGAAAGGTCAGGTCAGCCCATAAAGAGTTTGCATGCACCACAGGGACTGACCATACTGTATTTTCTTAACCACATGGTGGTGCAAAGTTAAATCTAGAATTTCATCATTACCATAAAGTCACTATACATTGCAGATGTGATTTCAGACATGGAAACCCAGAGCGTAGATATGGCCTGGACATTCAATGGTAGGTTGGCACTGCTGTGGGTTAACAAGGATTGTCTAGGCAGGATGGGTGGAAACAGACAGTAGCCATGTTGACTTAACAATGAATTTAGTTACACTCAGAGGAGAAAATTAGGAAATTAAATGTCCATGCTCACAAATAAATCCTATTCTAAGCAGCAAATGCAAATTATTTTTAGAGTGGTGAGGCCAAGTAAAGGAAGAGTCATGGATGTGTCAGAGAATAATGGCCAGTATCAATTACTTCAAATAAGGTTCAGTCCTTTTTAGTTCACCTTTCTGGAGATCTGAGACTATTATTTCTCTTTATCTTACCACCCTCTCCTCCTGCTTCCTGATGTGGCTTGAACTGAGGAACTGGAGCTGAAAGGCAGGGCTGCAGTGACAGGAACAGATGTAATTAAGTTTGAACTCCTATCATAATGGGAGACAGAGAGGTCAGTATTAACCTGCTTCAACTCCCAGTGCAGCGGAAACAGGTAGGAGTTTATGGTCATTTCTCTTGTAAATCCAACCCAACATGATATCTATCTATCTATCCATCTATCTATCTATCTATCTATCTATCTATCTATCTATCTATCATATATATTCACACACACACACACACACACACACACACACACACACACACACACACACACACATATCTATCTATCTATCTCATCTGGCAGGTTTTAACACTGTTGCCTGCCCTAGCCTTGAACTCACCATCCTGCCTCTTCGCCCCACATGCTGGGATTTCAGATATGTGCTAAGAGAATCCTTACTGAAGATTGAAGACAGACCAGTTGACCAAACATCACTGGGGGGTGGTAGAGAAACAGGAGCCTGGTTTTGTACTAAGAGTGATAAGATACAGAGAATGGGCTATCCTAGCTAATACAACACAAGAAGATCCTTGGTAAAGATGGATTTGACACGGCATGTACATATGAGCCTTGAAAAGTCAAGCAAACAGTGTTTGTCACACCCTTAAAACAAGGCACCCATCTTTACGTGTGAGAAGCCACAGGCACAGACTGGCCTCTGCTGGAAGACAGTACAGGAAATACTTCTGGGAGAGAAGCATTTGCTGCTGCTGTATCCTTGGTATGGTGTAACACATCTCAGATCACAGGCCTTCCAATGCCCCCAGACGATAGTCATGGTCAGAGAAGAATTTAACCAGTTTAGGGTCAGCGTAGACCTTAAGCAGGATGGCTCTGTGAGAACTTTCAAAGAGAACTATTATCAAGAGCAGCAAAAAACAAGCAAACAAACCAACCCGGCTGAAACCTAAGACACTGATTTTCCTAACGCAGGACATCTGGCCACCTTCTCCTAACAAGAGTACATTAGAGAAGCCCACAGCACAGCGGACTGCAGACCAAGTCAGCTCTGCCAGCTGAAGCTTAACTTTGGAATTTCCTGTATTTCTACATCAATTAGAATTCAGTTTTCTTTTTCTTTTTTTAAGGAATTCTTCATGAAAAGAGCTGAAGTTGGGGGAAGTGGTGCTTAGCAATCAGAGAGGGACAAACAAAAAAAGACAGTACAGAAAAGCAGAGAAACGGAAGTGCTCGGAACTGCTCAGAACTGTGTCAGCTCTTGCAGTAGGTTCCCTTGTTCCAGTGTAGACACAGCTCTACCAGGGCCTGCTGGACAGCAGTGGACAGTCAAGGATGTCTCCTGCTGTCCCCAAAACCATGCGGCTCACAATTATCAGTAACTCCAGCTCTTGGACATCCGATGGCTTCTGAGGACACCCACACTCATTCTCATGGAACACACACACACACATTAAAAAAAATTTTTAAAGAAACTACTATGTGCACATACCATATTCTAGATATATATATCTTTATGCTATTAACTTGCATACCTTAAATATATGGTGAAGTTTGTCTTTCAAAGGAAGCTATCCCAGAAATGAAGGGATCCCTTACCCCATGGATGAGCTGGGTAAGGACGCACTGAAGGATCACCAGCACTCAGAAGAGGTGTGAGCCCTGTATGTGGTTTGATTATAGCAAATGAGCAAATGCTTTCATGAGCTCTGTCACCATCCATCATGATTAACGTGTCAGATTGTGGCTTTTGCTGCTCTTTAGTTATGCTTATACAAATAAAGATCAATTGGATCCTACAAAAGCAAGAAAGGATTTGACTATGCCTTAGTATTTCAAAGGACAAAGGGGCTGAGCTATGGCTCAGTGGTTAAGAGCACGGGCTGCTCTTCCTATTGAACCAGGTTTGATCTCCTGTGCACTTGGTGAATCATAATCCCTTGTCACTCCAGTCCCAGAGTCCCCTCTTCAGGTCTCCGAGGCCACTGCACACATGTGGTGCACAGACATACATGCGGAGGGAAAAAACAAACAAACAACCATCCATATGCCCAAACACAGTCCATAGGAACTGAGTGCTAACTCATATTTTGTCTTAGTTAGTATTTTACTTCTGTGAACAGACACCATGACCAAGGCAACTCTTATAAGGACAACATTTAATTGGGACTGGCTTACAGGTTCAGTCCATCATCATCAAGGCAGGAACATGGCAGCATCCAGGCAGGCATGGTGCAGGAGGAGCTGAGAGTTCTACAACTTCATCTGAAGGCTCCTAGCAGAATATTGACTTCCAGGCAGCTAGGATGAGGGTCTTATAGCCCACACCCACAGTGACACACCTACTCCATCAGGGCCACACCTTCTAATAGTGCCATCCCTTGGGCTGAGCACAGACAAACCATAACACATTTCTCATCCTCAGTTCTAAGAAACTGGTTGGGCAAGGCCCTCCAAGCTGTCTTCATTCAGGAGGCAGCAGCAGCACATTCGCTGTTCACGCGTGGTTTCGTCTGCTTCGTGTCTCTGAGCAGTGTGTGTGTCGCCTCTTACTCTTTGAAAGAGAGTCTCCTACACATGTCACTTTAGACAAAAAATGACACAGCTCTAACGGATCGGTCTTCTTAAGCAATGACAAAGGTTTATCAACAAGGAACTGCAGGTTGGCCGTAGCACACTCTCTCCTATGGAAGTTCCTTTTCGGGATTTCAGTTAAAAAGAGGGATGTCTGAAATCGCTGGCCATGCCTGGCCATACCTGGGTGACAGACATTTTCCTGTTTATGACCCTGTGGTTTTTAATTTGTTACTTAGTATATTAAGCTGGCTGGAACCAGCTCCTATGAGCTGATGGTGCATATTTTGTCCCAATCCTATATGTAAAGATTGGCTTGAAATTAGACGTGGTAAGAATATTTATATCATGGGCAGACATGACATATACCAGAGCTCCCCTCTCCAGGTAGACAGCAGCTAAATACTTACCATATGATTAGATATAGTTTATATAGGCAGTCACTGTATGATGGTTAAGAAGCATTTTCAAAAACATGTTTTTCACTATTTCTATGTTGATTAGCACCACTATGGCTTAGAAAGTAATCACAAAAAAAATCCATGTATTTATTTGAGCATGGATTATTATCTGCCATTAGAACTATTGACACCATTTAGGAGGTTTTAAAATGAAAAGCTATAATCTCCTTTCTTTTTCCCCCCACCTTTTTGAGATAAAGTCTTACTTTGGTCTGTTTGTTTGTTTTTGTTTTGCTTTGTTTTTCCTATGATTTTTCAAGATAGGGTTTCCCTGTGTAGCCCTGGCTGTCCTGGAACTCACTCTATAGACCAGGCTAGCCTAAAACTCAGAGATCACTCTGCCTCTGCCCCAAGTGCTGCAACTAAAGACACGTGCCACCACCACTGAGCTTTGTATCCTCAATTATTTCTTAAACTACAATTAACTTTTAAATAGGTTTGATCTCAGACTAGACTGGGGTGTTTATTCAGGACACACCTGGCCCAGTGCAAATCTCTGTTTCACTCTCATCAGAATGGAAGACTTGATGGCCATGTCATTAGTGACCTTGAAAGGGCATCTGTCTCATCCTGTACTTTCAGGGCATAGTGAAAGCCAGCAGAAGCCATGAGAAGCGTCAAGGATGATGGTTACAGAAAGATGCTTGGAGTCAGGGTGACAGGCTGCTCCTCCCCTTCTGGTCAGAAGGGGTAACAGAAAAGTCCCAATCCCACTGAGCAGGTACCACCCACTCAGATCTTGGTGATAGATTCCTCTTTAACTATAAAACAAAACTGTCAGCGAGCCTCCCTGAAGAAGCCAAGGGCTTGGAAAACCACAAGTTGTGGATTTGAGCTTCTATTAAGAAATCCTTCCCAGACATTATGTCACTAGGTTTCTCTTTCAATGCTGGTTACAAACAGAAATGTGTTGATTACACGTATCACAATGTAACTGCCTTTCAACACATTGTAACATTTGTGCCAGCAAAATAACTGAGAGCATCTTGGGCAGATTGAGAGTTTAGTCACAAAATTACATACATATTCATCTATAACTTCATTTTCTAATACAAATATTATCAACTCCCATATTGAAACTGTTCTCTGTCTCCTCTGTCTGTCTCTGTTTCTCTCTCTCTCTCTCTCTCTCTCTCTCTCTCTCTCTCTCTCTCTCTTTCTCTCTCTCTCTTGGGATTAAAGCTGTGATTTTACGCAAATAAAAATATTCAACAACATCAATCAAAGCCTAAGTCTCCAGGGATTAAACTTCCAGAGATTTTTAACAAACTACTTGTACAAACTGGAAGAAAGATAAGCAAGCATTCCCTGAATTGTTAGCAAAATCATCAGAACAAAGTTATGAACTGTATTTCAGCAATACTTCACAGTTTATAGATGGAAAGAATGAATCTTCTAAAAACAAACTGAAGACCTGCTAGACCTAGGATCAGAAAGAACGTCTGACTCTGTAATGGAGCACGTAAGGCAGGCATGCCGATTTACTTCTGTAATCCCAGTGTGGGGGAGGTTAAAGTAGAAGGTCAGAAGATTAAGGCCAGCCTGGGTTACCCAGTGAATGCCAGACCAGCATGGGGTACAAGAAACCCTGCCTCAACAAAACAAAGCAAAAATCAGCAAAATAATTAACAATAATAAAGATTATTTGGGCCATACCTAGGTCCAAATACATGGAAGTTTAACCCCAGTTAAAGCAGGCATTCTAAATTTTAAAAGCATTTTCTGTTCCACCAGTCTTTCCAAAAGACATACTTAGCATTTCAATGTAGGATCTGCAGAGTCAGGTTTGTAAGCTCCCCCCCCCCCCCAGTTTCTCCCCAGAAACTGTAAGACATTTCAGACCAGCGAATTCCTTCACAATAATCATTGTTTACAGTTTCATAACAACATAGTCTATGAAACTCATGTGCTAACATCCAGAACTAGCTTTTCTGGGCTTAGAGAAATTAAGGCAAGAAGAAGTTACTTCACATATTCAAACCCAAGTCCTCGTTAGAGTCAGATTGCTATTTTCTTTCAAACTGGATTGCTTTCCACTTAACTACATATCAATTTAATTTTTAGAAACAACAGAAAACCACAATGGCAGCTTCACAGCTTCAATTACCCACAACACACATTTCCTTATAGATGCCTCTTTCCAGACTATAATAAGACTACACATCGCGAAAAAAATCCAGCTCTATAGAGATTTCACAAACTCTAAATTCAGCTCCAATTCAAGAAAGGTCTTTGTAAAATGGGCATACCATTTGGAGAGTGGATATAACGAGACTTTGGCAGCTCCCCAGATCCAGTATTCATCTTGGAAAGTGGCCCATCTATCTACACTCTTATCTGTATCTGATGATTAGTTTGAGGTTTTCAGAGTTGGAAGGCGTCCTGAAGATCTGGCCCTGGGCAGGAATACTGTCCACACATCCTCGGCTCTTCTCTTAGTGAGAGGATATGGATATCCCATTGTCCAAAATCTTACAAAGACTCCAGTGTGCTGCCACAGGAAATATGTCTTCAGGATTTATAACTCTAGTGCACTAGGAAGATGTGAGCTATGAATAAGGATTCCAGTTATAAGAATACATCAGCTAAACTAAAAATGGAGGGAACACAACAAAATACTAGACACTTCTTTTGAAATATGACAGGGTCTGTCTGGCTGTAACTCAGTGGTGGAACACTTTCCTAGCTGATGCTCCCCAGCTCCGTGATGAAACTTAGTGGTCAACGTGACAGGATTAGGTAGAGCGTTAGAGGGTAATTAGGTCCTGAAACTCCTCCTTCATAGTGAGATCAGATCCTCACAGAGCAAGCCTGTAGGTGTCCTCTTCCCTTCCACTCTGTGACGGACAGCCTTACCTGGTGCCTTGACCCTCTCAAAGTCTGACCAGTTAATTTTCATTATTTTTAAACTATCTAGTGAAAAGCAACCTGAACAGACCGTGGTGGAAAATCTGACAAAACCCAATGTTTTCATTTTTATGGTAGATTGATAAATCTACCATAAAATGCTCACAAGAGTTTTAAGTTTAGTCTGTTCCACACCTATTTAGCAGCCGAATCATCTGCATTTAGTTGAGAGGCCAGATAAGAATGAAGGCTCTGACTCTTATTGTGGATTTTCCTTTGGCTACTCAGAAACCAAGACAGATTTCTTGAGCTAAGGAATGCCCTGGCAACAGTCACAGCAGCTATGTACAGTAACTGTTAGCCACCTATCGAATAGCCACAGAAGGTCCAGAAACTAACTCAGCTAATGTCCAAGTGGCCACTTTAACAGCAGTCCCCAAAGCTAGCTGAGGATCAAAATCAATTGGAGAGCTTTTGAGAAACATAAATTCCCAGGCCCTGCTGCATTTTTTAAAGCTCCCTAGGGGATTTAGATGTGCAACCAAATTTGGAACCCCACAGGTTTTTGGTATTCAGAGACTCGCCAAGGTGGAGTTCTTTCCATAAAGTTCTTGAAAGTCAAGAATTTAAGCTTCTGAATAAAGGACGAATAGATTCTTTATAACAGGTAACATTACACAAGCTTTCACTGTCCCTGAGGGAGCACTGGGAAGGGGGACATTTGAGTGTTATTTAAGGAAAGGTAGAGAGCTGCAGAAACTTAATCTCCTAGACAACCCTGAACTCTATTATATATTTATATATTCTCATTGTAATCACCAGGTCTTTAATCCCCTACTTTCATTTTTCAGTCTACTGGAGCCAGGAACATGCCCTTTCATTTAGCTTGAGTTTGCTCATTTGATGACTTAGCTGTCATTTTTTTTTTCTTCAGATAATAACCATGGCAAACTTGAGCCCATGTGGGAAAGCCTGGCCAAGCGAGGAGGGACCTTGAAAACACTAGGAGGGGACAAAAAATAAAGGGGAGCATCATTACACAGTGCTTTAAGGTATCACCTCAGGGGAGGCCTATTGGTTAGCCAAGTCTCTGTCTCTGTCTCTCTGTCTGTCTCTCTGACTCTGTCTCTCTCTATCTCTGTTTGTCTCTGTCTGTCTTTGTTTCTCTCTGTCTGTCTCTCTCTCTGTGTATCTGTCTGTCTCTGTGTCTCTGTCTCTCTCTGTCTCTGTTTGCCTCTGTCTCTCTCTGTCTCTGTCTCTCTCTGTCTCTCTCTGTCTCTGTCTGTCTTTGTGTCTCTCTGTCTGTATCTGTCTGTCTCTCTCTCTCTGTGTATCTGTCTCTGTGTCTCTGTCTGTCTGTCTCTGTCTCTGTTTGCCTCTGTCTCTCTCTGTCTCTGTTTATCTCTGTCTTTGTGTCTCTCTGTCTGTGTCTGTCTGTCTCTCTCTCCTCTCTCTCTCTCTCTCTCTCTCTCTCTCTCTCTCTCTCTCTGTGTGTGTATCTGTCTGTCTCTGTCTCTGTCTCTGTTTCTCTGTATGTGTGTGTGTGTGTATCTGTCTATCTCTGTGTCTTTGTCCTTGTCTCTGTCTCTCTCTTTCTCTCTCTGTGTATTTGTCTGTCTCTGTGTCTCTGTCTGTGTGTGTGTCTGTCTGTCTGTCTGTCTGTACCTTCTGAAGAGCAGGAGAAAAGAATGAACAAAACAGAAGCTCTGAATACTCTACCCGAGAATGAGAAGAAAGTGCACGGAGAACACCTAGAAGATGGGACTGGGGATGGGATTGCTGAGGTCGCATGGCAGACAGAAGAGCAGCTCTAAGGGCCAGCAATGTGGTTCTGCCAGGAAGAGCACTTTGTACCACGCCTGGTGGCCTGAAATCCATCCCTGGAACTCGCATGATGGACCGGGAGAACTGAGTCCCTCCAGTTCTCCTCTGACCTCCACACATGTGCTGTGATGCCTGCCCCCAAGATGTCAAGTGTGGTATAGTCACATCACCAGGACTGGATTCTGCTTCCAGAGTAAAACCATTTGTGGTGGCTTCCTCTTGACCCTACCTCACGATGCACCTGGAAATTCCCATATGATAACTGCTCCTTTGGAGCTGCATTTTATTTTCTGTTCTTTCATTATTGTGTTACAAAGACATCAATAAGAATTATGGTTAAGCTCTTTCTGCCAGCTTCCCTCGCCATCACCATGGTGTGAATGAATGTTCTGGCAGATGCTCTGAAGGGCATCAACAACACTGAGAAGCGAGGCAAACACCAGGTCCTCATCAGGCCGTGTTCTAAAGTCATCGCTCGGTTCTTAACTGTGATGACGAAGCACGGCTACATTGGTGAACTGGAGATCATTGATGATCACAGAGCTGGGAAGATCGTTGTGACCCTCACAGGAAGGTGGATCAAGTGTGAAGTTATAAACCTAGATTTGATGTTCAACTTAAAGACCTAGAGAAATGGCAGAATGATCTGCTCCCATCATGGCAGTTTGGTTTCATTGTGCTGACAACCTCGGCTGGCATCACGGACCATGAAGAGGCAAGACAAAAACATACGGGAGGGGAAATCCTGGGATTCTTTTTTTAAATGTAAAGTATAAATAAAAAGCCTTTGTGGACTGTGGGGAAAAAAAAAGAATTACGGTTAAAAACAACATGTCTTGCCGAGCCTTGTTGCATCTGCCCATGCTCAGCAATCCTCGACCCAATTTCTCTTTTCTCTGTGTTTCCCTAAAAGCTTCTGTGAGAATACAGCTTAGCCACAATCAGTGGGCACTCTGAGTATGGATTAACTCCAGGAGTTTCATACAAAGATAAGGCGTAGGCCTATGAATGAGCAAAGGTCAGGCCTAGTCAGAGAATGGCTTCCCTGTGGCTGAGCTTGCCGCCAGCTCTCAACACATCTGAAAGGCTCCTAGAATATAGGCACCCCCATTAGCTGACTTTTAAAAGATCTGAAGTTTCTGTATAGACACATTTTTTTTACCCCGAAGTGACTTGTACTCATTTTAATTTAGAAAAGTTTGACATTAAGATGACCTCAGAACAAACAGGAATTTCATTTCTTTTTTCCCCCATTTATTTATTTGACACCCTGATCACAGCTTCTCCTCCCTCCAGTCCTCTCAGTCGTGCGCACTCTCTCTCCTCTCTGCTCCTCTCCCCTCCCCCTCCCCTTTGCTTCTCAGGAAAGGGCGGGCCTCCCATGGATATCGCCCTCCTTGGCATATCAAGTTGCAGTAGGACTAGATGCATCTTCTCCTACTGAGGCCAGACAAGGTGGGCAGGTTAAGAGAAAGTCACCCAAAGGCAGGCAACAGTCAGAGCCGCCCCTGCTCTTGCTATTAGGGTCCCACATGAAGACGGAGCTGCACACATGTCACATGTGTGTACAAGACCTAGGTCCATCCCATGCATGCTTTCTGGGGGTTCAGTCTCTGTGAGCCCCTACGTGCCCCCCGGTAGTTGATTCTGTAGGTTTTCCTGTGGTGTCCTTGACACCTCTGGCTCCTTCCATCCCTCTCCTCTTCAACAGGACTCCCTGAACTCCACCTAAAGTTTGGCTGTGGGTCTCTGCATCCGTTTCAACCAGCTTCTGGATGCAATAACCTCTCAGAGGACAGTTCTGCTAGGTTCCTGTCTGCAACCACAGCAGAGGATCATTAATCGTGTCGGAGGTGAGCTGTCTTTCTTTTCTTTTCTTTTTCTTTTTTCCTGTTTTTTTTTTTTTCTTTCTTTCTTTTTCCCCCTATGGGTCTCAAGTTGGGCCGGTCATTGGTTGGCCATTCTCTCAATTTCTGCTCCATCTTGATCTCTGCACATCTTACAGGCAGGACACATTGTGGGTCTAAGGTTTTGTGGCTGGGTTGATGAGTCCATCCTTCCACTGAAAGTCTTGCCTGGTTCTGGGAGGCGGCCATTTCAGGTTTCCTATCCCTTAACACTAGGAGTCTTAGCTAGGGTCACCTAGCTCATAGATTACTGTGAACTTCCATGATCCTAGACTTCTAGCACATCCTGGAGATGTTCCCAATTGATCCCAGTTCTCTTTCTCCCAATCATTCTTACATGTCATCCCTCCTGTTCCCTTCCCTACCGTCTCCCACCCAGAGATGCAGGGATCTTTCAGCACACAAAAGTACATCAGTGTAGTCTACCATATAAAAAATCCAAAAGAAAAAAAAAAAAAACACATGATCACCTCATTAGATGCTGAAAAAGCCTTTGATAAAATCCAACACCCCTTCGTGCTAAAAGTCTTAGAGAGATCAGGGATGCAAGACCCATATATAGACACAATAAAGGCAACATACAGCAAGCCGATGACCAATAACAAATTAAATGGAGAGAGACTTAAAGCAATTCCACTAAAATTAGGGACAAGACAAGGCTGTGCACTCTCTCTGTATCTCTTCAGTATAGAAACGCCACCCTGAGAAAGCTACACTGACATTTACACAAATCTAAAATCCACTAAAGCAGCGTTGCTCTATCAAAAGCCTAGAAAGAGCAGGCGTCCACTTTAAACGTCTTATAAGGAATTCCGATTGTGAAGAAGTGCTAACATGGGAGGGGAAGAAAGCTGCGCCGTCTCTAACGTATGGCTTAAATGTTACTGAGCATGTATATGTGGTAATAGAAGATAAATATGTGGTAGCAGAAGATACTTGGACCTTGCGTGCAAACACTCCCTGTCTGGTCACGTTCGTGAGCCTCTATGTGTCTTAGTCATTTGAACACTAATAGTCCTATGCATAGTATCCTTTTTTTGTGAATCAAATGAAGTGTTTATATAAAGCACACTATTATTTTCGTCACTGTTCATGGCAGGTGCTAGCTGCTTTCATAATTACTTCACTATTGTTTTACTACGCCGTGTTTTCATTTCGTGTTGCCCTGACAGTTCCGATGTTTTAAAAATATGGCTGATTTTGTTAACACTTGTAATTATTTTACGATTTTATGCATTGTGGATGTTTTGCCTGCATGTATGTCTGAGCACCTCTTATATGTCTAGTGCCAGTGGAGGTCAGGAGAGGACATTGGATTCCATAGAAGTGGAGTCATAACCAGTTGTAAACTGCAATGTGGGTGCTGGGAATCGAACTCAGCTCCTCAGAAAGAGCAGCTAGTGCTCGTGAATCATTCATCCAGCTCCTGTACTGAGGTTTTGAAAATACAGAAGAAAAGAAGTCCTGGGTATTCACAAGGCTGCTTGTGCAGAGAGGGTTTCATATGAGACAGTTGGTTTCTAGTTATACCTTTTCTTGTCTTTTATCAATTTTGGACAAGTGCAAGCAATACCTTTCAATTCTGTGAAAAATAGAATCGCCCATTGAAGACACAAAGCATGTCTCCTAGTGACAACTTCTAAATCTTGGAACTCAAAGCTTGTATACAAGAACATCATCCATGGCAGATAAAGAGCACATGCCACTGGCCAAACTCCTAATATATGTATGTGACTTAAGGCATGACTTCAGCTTCTTAGGATGAGATGGATCCTCCGAACTACTCAGCCATCACTTAAGCCTTCTTCTGCCCACACAAGCGTCTCATCAATCTGTTCCTAGTTGACACGCTTTATTTACATCTGGTCTTTGAAGGCATACCCCTATCCTAATACCATCAGCAGTGGGTACAGGCTGTTTTGTTCAGTTGTACTCTCACGTTAAAAATACCACTCATGGGCTGGAGAGATGGCTCAGTGGTTAAGAGCACGGACTCCTCTTCCAGAGGATCCTGAGTTCAATTCCCAGCAACCACATGGTAGCCCACAACCATCTGTAATGGGATCTGATGCCCTCTTCTGGTGTGTCTGAAAACAGCTGCAGTATAGTCACATAATTATATATATATATATATATATATATATATATATATATATATATATATATATATATATATATATATCACTCATGAAAAAGAAAAGGATCTGAGGTATTGAAAAGGACCCCCCATTCTGAATCAGAATACCACCATCACAGACTTAACCCTGTAGGGTTATCACCACAGGCAGGAGCTGGCAGAGTATCATGGGAGTCGGAGAGCAGCAGGGGCATCTTAATTTGTTTAACAAGCTGCCACCCCCAAGAGTATAAATAAGACCTGATAAGAACTAGACGCTTTCCAAATCTCTGATTTATTTGTCCCTTCAGTCCAACCACCTAACACTCTATGAAAAGCTCAAATTTCTATCCTGGGAATCCCATGTCATGTTTAATTCAACTGACACAGGCAGACCCTCCTCTTCTAAGGGAAGCTTAGAGGCTCAAATTCAAAAGAGTCTTTCATGTGTTATATATTTAAATTTACAAAGCTAAACCTAAACAGCTTCTGGGACAAATAACATACCAGTTCTGAAATAGGTTTGTTGGATATCTTCATTGCTTTGCGCCTTGCTCGGGACATGGTTTTTTGTTGTTGTTGTTTTGTTTTGTTTTTTACCGTGCAATGTAGAGGCTGAAGAAGCCCTTCAAACTAATTCTCTTGACAGAGGGGATCATTACAAAATGAACCAATTACAACTGGTTTAGAGGATGACAGTTGAGGCAAACAGAAACTGGATTTCATTTATTGGGCAGCCAGCCACTCCACAGAAGCAGAGAGCAAGGCTTGCAGACAGACTAGACAGACTAGATTCTATTGTTCAGAAGGATCGAGACCTACTGCTTGAGGCTGGATGACAAAGAATGCAGGTTTTTTTGTTTTTGTTTTTGTTTTTTAAGAAAAAAAAAAGTGAAGGAAAGAAATAATGTGTTTGCTGTACCTCAGCAGCTGCCTGCCACATAACTCTGGGTCCACCAAGGAGCCCATCCATTCTCACTCCATTTTGTTATTGAAGGTTCCTATGATCCCCCGAATGTTGCTTCAACCCTCTGGCTCTTGTTTTAAAATAAACTGCATTTTAAAAATAAAATTATAGAGGGATTTATACAAAATAATTTAAAATATATCAATGATATTAACTTTTTTTCTCCATTGTTGCCTTACGAATTGAGATAAAACAGCTGGATCATGGTCCGCGTTATCCATCAAAAAAGAAACAAAAGAAAGAAAATACACCTTAAATAGGTTTTGTTGCCAAATTCTGAGGATATCTTAGACGATCTGATTTTAAAGTCTAAGCCCCATGGAATTTCACTCTGGGGCCCTCATGGCAAGCATCCAGTACTCTGCACTGCCAGATGACAGAGAAAAGGTAGACTGGGATTTCAAAGCAGGCAAGCCAGCACTGAGGAATAGATCAGTAAAGGATGCTCTAAACATGGCAACTCCCGCAGCCAGCTCAAAACCGAAAGGAGTTAGAACTTATTAATTTGAGGAATGTTAATTATTTTTGTGAACCGATGCCAGAGTAGTTAAAACACAGGTTTCAGTTTGTAGAGGAGGGAGGGGAGAGGGCGATTGCATTCGGAGGTGTTTGCTTTCTGTGAGGTCTCCTCAGCACAGCAAGGGTGCCTACGCCCACCCCGCCCCCCACCAACTCCAACCTTCCTGAGGACCTGCTTTAACCAGTTAGTGCCAGTGTGAGGTTTTAACCATCTTTCTTTCCTGACTCCTTTTCCACGTCCTAAAGACACAGAATGAACCTGAGGGGTAGACACTGATTTCCAGTTTCTAGCATCTCGTTCATCCTACTTTAGATCTGTTCTCTTCCAAGGACCCTCCCCACAGCCAGACCTCTGGCCACCTCTTAGTCCTTATTCTGGCCCTCGTTTGGCGTTTATGTGGTTTGACCTACTCTTTCTGAACTATTGCGCCCTGCCCCACCACCCCACTATGGCTTCAACCACCTGACTTACATGACTTCTCACAACCACCATCTGCCTATTTCTCTCCAGCCGAGCCACAGGAAAGTCTAGACCCACGGGTTTCTCCCGGTATGAGGTATGCTTGTCCTCTGCACGGATGAATTTCATGAATTCATTACCCTCACCACACAGCCGTCACCTGAAACCCAACCTTCTGTCTTCTTTCCCCTTATTCTGAACAAATTCAGTTTTACACATAAAGAGGCTTCATTTGAGTGACTCTTGTCTTCGATACCCACGAGTCACAGAAGTGTAATGCTGGCTTGTAGTTCAGACTGCCCATCTGAGTGTCCATGGTTCATATCCTGGCTCTGACTTTTCTTTAGACTCTTTTCCTCAAAGACTTCAAGTCCTCATAGTTGCACCATTGTGTCCTCAGATGCTGACACAGTTTCCTCTACTGATAATCGTGACCTCTAACTCCTGCTCCAATGATCCACATCAAATTACCAGTTGTCTGACGGGAGCTAAGCACGCAGCCAACCCAATGCCGCCGCCGCCGCCCCAACCCCCCCCACCCCCTCATCTCGCCCTAGCCCATTCCTTCACTGGGTATTTGAGTTCATTGCGACTTTTTCCAGTGTCTAGCTAGGACTCAGTTGTCTTTTCTCCAAATCTGCTTATTGTGGAGAACACATTTGACTCTGGAAAAATCTCTGAATCATCTTGAACTCTTCCATATTGATTAGCAAACAGCCGCAAAGTGCTGGCTGAGAACCCCTTCGTGTTAATCAGCTGGAAACTTCTCTCAATACATTGAGGCTTTTCCAGTTTGCTTTTCTCATGTGAAATTAGCTAACAACCATATTTAAATCTCGTCTTAAAGAAGGGAAAATATGATCCAACTTGACACAACCATTTATTAGGAGTTTACCATATTTCCCTTAAGTCATTTCAAAATGTCCTTATCATATCTATAGCAAAGAGGTCATACTCTGCCTATGCTGATTAATATTTCTGTTCCTTTTCTCCATGATACTACACAGAAGCTCTGTCACTACCTCGTGGCAGCAACGATTAACACTGTTTCCCTAAAATGAATTATTTGAGGACAGCTTCTTTTTTTTTTTTTCTTTCTTTTTTTTTTTTTTTTTTTTTTGGTTTATCGAGACAGGGTTTCTATGTGTAGTCCTGGCTGTCCTGGAACTCACTCTGTAGACCAGGCTGGCTTCGAACTCAGAAATCCGCCTGCCTCTGCCTCCCAAGTGCTAGGATTAAAGGCATGCGCCACCACTGCCCAGCTGAGGACAGCTTTGATTCCGAACCTCCAGGCTACAGGAATGTAATAACTATCCAGAGGCTTAAAACTGAAATGTTAATGAAGGTTGCCATCAGCCCTTCTAAACACTAATGAGCAACACTTCCTGTCGGGTTTTCATTTTGCCACTGGTCACTCAGAGAGCACAGGCACAGTCAGAAAACTGATCACTCAACCTGACCAACAATATCAGCATCTGTACACACAAGAACACTGTATCCAATCTCTCAATAAAGTCTTCTCCACCTAGAGTCGTTTAAAGTCTTCCTTGTCCCAGAACCACACTAGAGAGGCTCAAAGTTCAAAACCTAAGGCTGGATATGTGGCTCGGTTGGGAAAGGGTCTGCCTAGCATGCACTGTGTTCCGGGCTTCACCTCCAGTACTCTGTGAACAAAATGTTGTTTTTTGTAATCTCACAACTTAGGAAGTGAAAGGAGGAGAATGATGTGTTTAAAGGTCATTTCCAGCAACATAGAAATCTTAAACCAAGGGCTGGAGGGATGGCACGGTGGTTAAGAGCACTGGCTGCTCTTCCAGAGGTCCTGAGTTCAATTCCCAGCAACCACATGGTGGCTCATAACCATCTGTAATGGGATCCAGTGCCTTCTTCTGGTGTGTCTGAAGACAGTGACAGTGTATTCACATACATAAAATAAACAAATAAATCTTTGAAAAAGAAAGCAAGAAAGAAATCTTAAACCAGTCTCAGATGTGTGAGAACTGTCTTAAGAAAAAGTTATAAACATGTCCTCCTCCCCCCTTACTTACATAGCTTGTGACTTTGAGTCAATTTCTTTACCTAAGGCCTCAGTTTTGATGCTTATAAATATTGATAATAATATAATCACCACCCAGTGTTATCAGGAGGGGCAAAGACTGGTGTGGGATGCATAAGGTTCTCAATCAAGTGTCTGGTGTGTGGAAAGCATTGGTAAAGCCTTGGCCATTGTGAGCATTTAAGTCAAATTCAGACTCTGTCAAACACTCTCAACTATCGTGAAGTTTATAAGCCAGGGCCCAGCTCCTGCTTTGTGCTTTATTTACTAACAGGTTTCCTGCCTGTTGCGTGTCTCTATCTTTCATCACTGAGAGAAAGTAAATAGTGTAAGCAAACAGAGATTATAGCTTGGAGAACTGTGCCCCAAAGCTTGTGCCTCCGATCAGAGAGTTATGGACATCGTAGTCCCTTGACACTGTGAGCGGATCCTGTCTACATAACACCTCAAAACTGAAGCATACATTGAAATAATTTATGGTTTTTAAAGAGAACATTTGAGTCAAGCTGACCAGAATGGAAAATTTTAAATTCCTAACCCACATTTTTATTCTCAAAGCTTTAGTTGACAATTATTCCATTCTACTTGGAAGAAGATGGCAAAATAGCATTAGGTTTTCCTATTGAATGAAATTTTCAGCAAGAATAATTCTGATATTCCATATATATGTACTTGGACTTTTACTCATTGTTTAGGTAGATTGACATCAGAAAATCCAAATAGGAACGGATGTAAATGAACTGGAGGTGATCAGACTCCTCCCTCTCCAGGAAGATCAAAAAGACTAACTACAGTTTAGAGAAGCAACACTTCACATTTTGTGAAACACAATGAAGCCGCTTGCAACAGGTAAACTTAGGGACTCATAACCTACAATTATTAAAATGTTACAAAAAATGGCAACTAACAGACACACTTCTTGATCAGCTTGAGAAAACAGCAGAAGAGATTTTTCTAAGTTTTCGGAGTGAAGAAAGGTCCCTTTTCTTTCTTTTTAAACTTTCCTTTGAGATATTTCTAAAACCTATTTCTTATGGTAGCCATGTACAGCCCCAAGCATCAAACAGTATAATTCAAAAGCCGAGTAAAATTGAGTTAGTATCACCATAAAATATAATTAATAACATAAAACCAATATTTCAAGTTTCACCTTGAAGACTCTGAGTGTTTTTCTCCCAGGGCAATGCATAGTTTAGAAATCCTAAAATAATCCCCACTCACATAGTTAAGATATGATTTTATCCTACTAACTAGTAAAAGGGGGTGGAAAGTTTTGAGCCACTGAAGGTTGAATGCTCTTCTATAAAAAATAATTCAGGAAACTCAGCCATTCTCTACTCAGTTGGAGCTGTTAAGGCTGCTGCTGATTTAAATTACTCCTTCTGAGCAACAATGTTCCTACATTTGTATAGGAGCTCTTGGTTTCCTTTCTTTTGTTCACCCTAGTATTTCCTCTCTGAGAGGGGAGAGAGGGAGGCAGAGGGGGGAGGAAGAGAAAGTAGAAGGGGGAGGGAAGAAAGGGAGGGGGAGAGGGAAGAGGGGAGAGAGGAAAGGAGAGAGGGAAGAGAGGGAGGGGGACTGGGGAGAGTGATTCAGACATTGAATGCACCCAGCCTTTTAGTTTCTACCCATTTTCCTGCTGCGGGGGATGAGGTATAAGATGTTGCTGATCAGTGCTTATCTCTGCTGAGGATATCTCATGCCCAAACACAGGAGTGGGAGACTCCCAAAGCAGAGAGAAAGTAGGCAGCTGACCACTCTACTTGTAACACTGTCACAATTTGGCCAAGAAAATATTCAGAGTCATAGTGTTTGTTTAAAGGTTGGTTACTCACAAATGTGTTAATTTGTACTTTTGTTACCTGTCACTTACTATGTACTAAACAACATTGTAAGTGCATTGAAAATGTTAAGTCCCAGCCCCCCCTCCTTAGGATGCTCTTTGAAGGCTTAGTCATCTGGGACTGACACTATTTGAGAAGGATTAGGAGGTGTGGCTTGGGGGGGGGGAGTGTGTCTCTTAGGATGGGATTTGAGGTTCCAAAAGCCCATACCAGGTCCAGTTCTGTCTCCTTCTTTCTGCTGCTCATGGACAAGGATGCAGAACTCTCAGCTCCTTCTCCAGCATCATGTCTGCCTGTGTGCTGCCATGCTTCCCGCCATGATTAGAATGGACTAAACTTCTGAAACTGTAAGCCAGCCCCATTTAAATGTTCCTTTTACAAGACTTTCCATGGTCATAGTGTCTCTTCACAGCAATAGAGAGACACCCACTGTAGAGATCAGAAAGTGAGCCTTGGAAGCAGTTGCCAAGTCGCTGAAGATGGGATTTGAAGGCAAGCTCTTACCTGCTGTGGACTGCATCCCCCTACCTTTTCATGCCATAAGCATCTTCTAACTGCATGGCACCAGGCATTTCCTTATTATTTACCAAATAACAGGAATATGACCTATTCTTTCATGGTTTTAATAGTAAAAATACTGTACATATCTCCTTTGTAACTTTCGTGACAGAATTCGGTTTTGTTTCTTCTATTTTCTTTTTGTTTCAGTAAATACGGACACAAGGTAAAAAAGTGGCATGTGGCTGTTTTCAGAAAAATGCACAGATCCCGAGGCCCAAATCATAGGCCCGAGACCACGGACCACACTACTTGGCTTCCCTTTTAGAAATCAAAGAAATGAGAATTAACGCCAACGTCAAACTAATAAATTCTTTTGCACAAGCAGAACCCATTTTAGAAAATTAAGGAACAAGAATGCATAAAGTGACCAATCCATACCACTCCTAGGTAAACACTTGAAGGACTCTTCCATCAGCATAGCAAAGAGATCCGTGCACAGCATGTTTACCCCTGTGACAGTCACGGTACGTGGGGTATGGCATCAGCACAGACATCCTAGGTCACAGGTCAAGGGTCTGTGCATTTTCCTGAAAATACACAGACACCACACTTCAGATCTGACTCTCAGGTTCATGGTCGCCTTCTCAGTCTTTTCTTCCTTCTCTTTTTGTTTATCTCAAAGTATGCACCTACATACAGCCTTTGAGCAGGCAAGGTGTGCTAGGCACTGAGGCTCATGGGTGGGAGATTATGCTTTACAGCTGACAACTAATTTGGAAACAGTCTTTGTATTGTTCTTAAAAATAGCAAGAAGCAGACAGCGATGGTCTCACCCACATTAGCTCTCAGACCATTAGCCACTGTGGATAACCATTCTCCCCCTTGTTTCTTCCTTTACCTAAGAATGTCCACTCTACACCAAGTCCAGTAAACACTGGGGGGAGTCTGGCCAAGCAAGCAGGACCCAGAAAGATGTCCCTCGCACAACCTGAAGTAGCTACAGATCTCACATAGCCAAAGGATTCATAATAGAAGAAACAATTTCCCATCACACCAAGCACGGCTGTTCATTTTCTGGTGCCAATTGCTGTTGCGTTTCTTTCTCCCTGGGAAATTTCTCTCTTCAGTGAAAATTCAACAGTGAATCATGGAGACCCCACAAGGAGAGATTTGAGCTCTGTGCTGGAGAACACCTGTGAAGAGGGCCACCAAGGCTGTTCTCCTGCAGACTGGGTCTGCTGGGCACAGAGCCATACCCTCCACTGGGCCAGCCCTGACCTAGGTTACTGTAAAGCTAATGATTTGCTTTAATCCAACCTAAATAAGAGCAGACGATGTTTTAAAACGTTTAATGAAAAATGTACTCCTACCTTTGACCCGGGTTATTTTTCTTCAGATATTTAAAATTCAAACATACAGTGAGCCTATGCTTTTATTTCAAACCAGAAAACCACCCTTACTGCCTTTGACCACCACCCTCCCCTAGTTTAATTGGTAGGCTGGCTTATCGTACATCACTTACTAGACTTCTACCAGATGTGACAGCAGCAGTATGAACTCAGTCTTTACTTGTTACCTAGAAAACACATGAAGTCCTGGCTTTGAGGGTCGATGACTTTTGTACCCACTTTTAAGAAGTAATGCCGGAGAAGAGCTAAGGGAAAGCTTTTGACATGGCTGGGGATAGCTGGCATCTTCTTTATGAAACACATTGTCCACAGCTGTGGTGAAGCAGCCATCACGTAAAGTCCCAGCTCTTGGTAATCTACCTCAGTGACATCATTGCTGCATTTTAAATAGAATTCACATGTGGGAAACAGTTGCTTCCAAATTAAAATTATCCTCCGACCGATTTTTAAGGTTAGGAGGGAAAGCAGCAGTTGCCTTGTGTGTATCTATGACGTCACTGTCTAAGATATTTCGTGTGTGTGAGATGAGGCTTTGCTTCTGCCCTAGCATAACACAGGTACTCAGGTTCATGTTCATCCACTCAACTTTTTCCTCCTTATCTTTTTGATCATTTCAGAATATATGTCTCCACACAGGTAAGCCCACAGCTCTTGAGCAAGCAGGATGTGCTAGATATGAGGCATATCTCAAAGTAGTAATAGGAAAAAACTTTCCCCTGGGTTCAAAGTACAAGTTGATGATCCTTAGCTTTTCTGAGACAAGAGTTCTTGTCCCGTGAGGACATTTTCTCTGGGTATGGTTGAACACTCCTGTAGTTCCAGCGGTCGGGAGGCTAAGACAGTGATGGTGACTTTGGGGTCACCTAGGCTGTGTCTCATTAGACTTTGTGTCAAAATGAGGAAGAAAATGTTTTTTTCTGCTTGGAAATGTGAGAGTAAGAAGCTCCTGGTCCCTAAAGCCTTAGTTGCTATCATCTAGGCGTCTGGTGGAGTTATAAAGACAGAGCAGAGCAGAGCAGAGCAGGTGGGCAGACAGCTGCTGACCAGAGACTCTGCACTGATAGAGGAGGGCAGAGGTAGAAGCAAGTGCAGAGCACCTGAGTCTGTCAACTCTGCTGTTTCCTCTCTGGTATTGACTTGGTTTTGTGATGAGTTGAAAGTGACCATAGTAGGTACCATAGGACAAAATTGACTTTCTGTTTATTTTCAGGATAAAATAACCTCCCTAGCTGCTTATCAATGAATCAGAATGAGATAGCATTTGCCTTCCAGCCTCAAGCAGGAAGAGTTGTTTGGGTCTGAGAAAATGGCTAAAGAAAAGATGTGTTCTGAGCAGGATCACCCAGGCTTGAGAGCACCCACGTGAGAAAAGACCAGTCTCCCTTGATTCTCAGCCACAGGTCCTATGTTCACCAAAACATTGATGATGGGTGTATGGTGCTCTATGCCAGCTGTAGGGATTCAGGCGTTATTTAAAGTTCTGCTGAATAGAGGTACAGGCTTCATTCTGGATACCGGAAGACTGTGTAGGAAGAAAAAAACAACAGAAACTTGTCTTGGGTAGAAATGACCTTGGCATGTTCTAGAAATGAAAGAAAACCAAGGGTTTGACCACAGCAAGGTTGGAGAAGATGGTAGGACCCGAGGGAACCTGATCATTCACCACGAAGCCTGTGGAGTTTGTTCCAAGTGCTAGAGTCCCAAGGGAGGCTTTGGAGCAGCGATGCCAGCAGTGGATCTAGAGGCTTCTCGGTTAGCTCAGGTGGAAGATATTGAGGGTGGATACTGGATAGAGATAGTAACCGAGTCTGGAGCTGGCTAGAATCTGCATATGTTTTAAAAGCAGAGCTAACAGACTCCCCGCTGTGAGAGGTGAGAGGAGAACTGAGATGAAATGGGAAGCATGTGGGTGAGAGTCACAGTAAAACACTACAACCTCTTGAGGCCGAGTATTCAGATGTTGACAGGGCCTGGCTTCCAGAGCACAGGTAATGCACATAGCACATCTCCAGCTGGTACACACATCATCTATACCACCCCTTCAAAGGCTCAGGTAGGGTAGGGAGTCTGTAAGTGCCAGAGCACGGGGTAGTGCACTGTGATCAGAACCCAGGTCATAAAAGCGGTGGCTACCTGTACAAACCTGGACAGCATCAGACAAGTCAACATTTCCAACAGCTTGTCCTGGAGAGGGCAAGGGCTCCTGAGTGCCCCTCCCCCACTTCCCAGGAACCTGCTGGCTGTTAATGGTTGCTGGGGGGAAGGAGGCTGTAGCTGCTGACAAGCTGCTTAAGTGACATTAGATAGCCTCCCACACATGCTCACGGGAGTGATTGGACTTAAACCCAGTCCTCTCCCTCTCTCCCTTCTATACCCTCAACAGACACATAAAAACCTGAACAAGGGAGGGAGACATGTTAGAAAGAAGGGTTTCAGTGGAAGAGAGCAGGACAAGAAGGAATAATGAGACTTGAGAAAAAAAAGACTAAAAATCAGTATATGGGTGTATAAATCTGTCTATACATAAAAGTCCTTGAGCAAGTGACTAAATAAATAAATGGAGCGAGATCCACACAAAAACAGAAGTTCAACACACACACACACACACACACACACCACCCTGGAAATCGTTGTCATAGAAACACACCCAGAATCTCCTGACCTTTGTATTTGCCAAACTTATAAAATGAGTGTTTCTGTTTGCCATTCACGTAATAGGCAATCGGATGGAGTGGCCTATGGCGGTACCTAATACTTTGGTGTTGACTGATGATGTGAATTGGTTTGTACCACAGCAATTTCCTTACAGTTACTTAGCATGTGAGTACATGACGAAGAGGATTCTCCTTGGGCATGTAAACATATTGGAAAATAACCTTCCATATACTTTTCGGCCCAGATTCCCACAAGGCTACTGTAGTTAAGATAGAACGACTGCATGCTCTTTCTTTATTTCTTTGCATTTATCTACATTCTTGATGGAGCCGGGTGAGAAGAGAGAGGAGTTTCACGAACGCACAGCTGAGAGCATCATCCGTTCCCATAAAAAGAAATCCTAGGACCACATAAAAGGAGATGCCATGCCTCAAATGTCCTGGGTCCCTCAACTCTCCATGCAGAACTTCTCACAGCAGGTGGGAGGAGTCAGATGGTGTCTGTGTTTGAGACACTTCCTCTGTCTAATGCTGAAAGTAGACCGAGCTCACTGGAAAAGCTATCATCTGTGAGATCTTCAGTGGCGCCCTGTGCTCTCTGCCCCCACGGCCTGTAGATGTCAGAACGCTATTCAGTACAAGCCATATAAGCAGCTAGAATGAAAAATGAGAACCATTTCAAGAGACACTGCCCTAAACCTTTGATTCTTAAAAATATTGGAGTTTCCAGGAGTTGGTGACTCCTAATCTCTGAGTTAGATATGCAAAATGTGTCTTAAGATACAAGCATCCTGACCAAATATGGACCGCTTTAGGATATCTAAGCCATTTTTAAACAGACAGCCTACCTACATTTCAATGGCTTTATTAAAAGCTACTTTCCTAAATACCTCTGGAAAAACCTTGTAAAAGTGTCCTTGTAGCCATAATCAGGGTGTTCCAGTTGTGTAATATTTGGTTGTCACTTTTCTCACCTTGGATGAATAGAATTTAAGTATAGTTATTGATGAGATAGAGAATCCTACCCTCACCTTGAGGCAGCTCCATTTACTCTCACTGGCGTTATAGGAAATGACCCAAACCTGCAGGGAAGACCCAGGACTCTGCAGTGTTTTCCTCTTAAGGCAGCGGTATCATGACCAGCCATAGACTTCAGGGAAACACTCAGCTCCTGCCAGTACTCTTGAATTCTTTGGAAGCAGGACTATGGGCATTTGATATAATTAATTATTTACGCCTGCTTTAATTTCTCATGGTATACTTTCATCGTTTCGAATAAACATCTCTTTCAAATTCAAGTTGTGAAGGGATCCCCTGGCTTTTGAAAACATGGACACTGCCACTAGGGCTTGAGGGATGTCTCAGTGCTAGAACGCATTTTTACCAGAGTGAAGTCCTGAATCTAATCCTACTGCTAAAACTATCCAAACAACATACTTTATATGCCAGGACTCAATGTTCAAATAAGCTTCACTTTTAATAATGTATTTTTAAAAATATCTGGAAAATCAATATACTTTCATATGAAGTCCTTTGGTGCATAGATTCAAATGATAGATGGGGACACATAATATTAGATAATAAAAATGAATTTACAACGTTTAACCCAGTGCGGCTGTGTCTCTAGCATTTTCTCCTGTAGTATTAGCACATGTGTATCTGTTTGTATTAAAATTCTAGAAGGCTCACTTTCATAATGGCTGTGTTATTTATTGTAGAAATCATTTGTCATAGTGCTGACTAACTTAAGTACAGAGTAAAAGCAAAAAAGTTAACCTTGCAGTTTGAATCAGTTAACCCACACCTTTTTAAAATAATGCTGGTTTTTAGGTTCCAGGGTTGGATTTTTACAGTACTGGGATCGAACCCAGGGTCTCATGTGCACTAAACAGGTGCCATACCACTCACATATTCCCAGCCCTGATTTTGAATTTGATGATTAACCCCTAATATCACTCAATTATCAATTAATTAGGAAAAGTCTCTAATTAAGGGACACAGTACAGATGCTTGAAGGACAACCTCAAACAAAGCTCATAGGGAAAGTGAGCCAATTTGAGACTCTTGTTTGTTTTTAAATCTCTCTTTATGCTGTACATTAGTCAGAAAGGTAGAATGTTTAGCACTGGTCCCTAAGCCAAGGAGAAGAAACATTGTTACTGCAGGTAAGGGTGCTTAGCAGGTGGAATGGGGCTCTAGCTCTAACCACTTATGTCTGCGAGCTTCTTGGATCACACCAGTATCATTCAGTTTCCCAGTTAAGTAACCCACTAAATAAACGGACAGACAGACAAATAAATAAATAAATAAATAAATAAATAAATAAATAAATAAATAAATAAATAAATAAATATTGTAAAGAAAGAAAACATCCTTCTCTCTAAGGATGTTTCCTTGGCATTTTTCTCTAACTCTAATAACGAACTGCCTAGGTTTCTAGTCAAGTTTCATTTATGGAGCAGGGATGGTTAAAATATCCCTGACGCATCAGCAGCAGTTTTAGAGTTGGGGTGGGCTTATGTAATAGAATAAACCTTTCAGAAGACAGCAGTGTCCTCAAGTAACTCTCAAGCCTCATTCTGATACAGAGGCAAGAACATCAACCTTCCCCTTACAGACAAGACTCTAAAGTGATGGCATAAGCCATCTTTCCAACTTCAATCAATGTCAAAAGATGGAGGGAGCCGGGCAGTGGTGGTGCACGCCTTTAATCCCAGCACTCAGGAGGCAGAGGCAGGCGGATTTCTGAGTTCGAGGCCAGCCTGTTCTACAAAGTGAGTTCCAGGACAGCCAGGGCTACACAGAGAAACCCTGTCTCGAAAAACCAAAAAAAAAAAAAAAAAAAAAAAACAAACAAAGATGGAGGGACGGCAGCTGCAATGCCAAGCTCCCCTGTTGCTCCAGGGCTGGGGGCTTGTTCTTGACAACATTAAGGGAGAAACTGGAAACCCACTTCTTTCAGCTCTACAGTGAAAGGGTGTGTCGCAATGCGTGAGAGGCAACTTGTGAGGTCAGATGGATTTCCTTGGAATCCCGGCTCCAACACAGCTGAATTTCTTAGCATCTCATAGCATGGTTTCCCTACCTGACAATATGCGGACACTCTATGGGGATGCGAAAGGAAAGAAATGGTTTAGCACACACTGGACACTTAGAGAATATTAAGAAGCCAGGTGTGATAGTAAATATCTGTATTTTCAGCACTGGGATGCTGAGGCAGGAGGATAGAACCTTTGAGGCCTGCCTGGGAAATTTCATAAGACTCCGGCTGAAGAGTCAGTAGCGAACTCTAGAGAGCCCCTTCCTGTAGAGCATGTGTGGCACCATAGGCCCAGCCTCCAGCAGGGCACAAAGAATGATGGGTAGTAATGAATTGCAGGAGCTTGCAAATGCTGAGTGCTAACATGGGCAGAGCTGCAAAGAATTCTTACTTCCAGGTTTGCATGCTCATCTCCGTAAAACATAGATGCTGAAAAGAAATGTTCCCCTCTCCCGGTGAGCATGACAGAAAATGAGTACCGTTTGTGAGCCCCTGTTGAAAATAACTGCAATTCTTTAAATTGCATAGAAAAGATTCAAAAATATTGCTGGCTAAACAGTCCGGTTTTCCTCTGGGAGTTGGGGGTGGGATGGGTACAGAAGAGTTCAAATGAGAGAAAAGAGCAAGAGGGATTCATTTCTGGGAACGAAAAGAATGAACGCCCACCCCTATCCCTCAAAGCCATGGAATGGAGGACCCTGCCTGCGGCAGACAGTACACTGGGTGAGACAGCGGGCCTCCTCAGCATCCTCAGGCTCCACGCTGATATTTCAGTGGGAACCTTTTGTTAACGCCTGGGCACCATAGAACTTTGTAAGACTTTTGGATAAAATGTTTTATGATTTTATCACAATTATTTATTTATTTAGTGTACGTGTGTGTGTGTGTGTGTGTGTGTGTGTGTGTGTGTGCGTGTATGCGTGCTTGCATGCTGCGTAAGCCATTATGGTGGAGGTCAGAGGACAAGTTGTGGAGTAGGTTTGCTGCTTCTACTACATGGATCCCTGGGATTGAACTCAGGTTGTCAGTCTGTCAGCAAAGGCTTTTACCTGCTGAACAATCTCATTGGCCTTATACTAAAATACAAATATTTTGCAGTACAGTATTTATACTGCTGTTTCTAGGACAAGAGTGACAGTTTAAAACCAACTTCATGCCGTCAGAATTTTCTTGTTTTCTATTTTGAAATACTCGATGGTGAGATAGTGTGTGTCCTCCTGTGTAGGGACAGAAGCTGGGCTTGTAGTGCAGGACTCTCGATTCTGAGAACGTGCAACATAAAGATACCTTAATAATAGGAGAGGTCTGAATAAATGTAATATGTCCAAGAGGATGAAGCTGTAAATAAAAACAATAAATAAATCATTTATGAGCTCTCTCATGGTTTGGGAATGCAACTTAACTCTTAGAATAGTGTAGACAAAGTGTTCATCCAAGAAGTAGGAGACAAACATTTCACAAAAAAGTCCCCAAAGCACATAGAAGTCCTTTTTTGTAAATATGCTTAATAATTCCTTCTGCCCTCATGGCATACATAATAGAAATTGAGTTAATGCACAACTCCTGAGATGGCATAATAGAATTCCTAATAAAATGCATACAGTATGCTACCATAACGATAGATTTAGGGCCTGACGTGAGGTCACAAAATATCTTCTTTTAAGTTCTCCATTTCAGTATCGTTTAACAGCTGAAAGGCCAGTCAGTTCCAGTGACATCACTCGCAAATAGTTCCATCTGACCTCTCTGAACGATGAAGAGAGTTCGACCACTTGTAAGTAAAGAGGATGGCTCCAGGATGGAGAGATGGCTCAGTGGTTTAGAGCACTTGCTGCTCTTGCAGAGGACCCAGATTCGGTTCCTAGCACCCCATGGCAGTTCACAACTGTACCTCACTCCAGTTCCAGGGGATCTGATGCCTTGTTTGACCTCTGTGGGCGCTACATTCTCATGGGACACACACACAAATACATACTTCCTCTCCCCCTCCCGTTTCATTCTCTCTCCTGTCTCTATATAATTTATTATTTTGTACATTATTTATAATAAATATATTACTGTGTATTTATTAAAGCACATTCTATATATTGATATTAAGAATTGGCTTTTAGATGGAACTTTTAAGTTATGAGGTTCCACAGTGTCGCACAGTATTGTTTTTTGAGCCATTTTCTAGAACAGGAAAGTGGAGTGAGGGGCTATCAGGCTATAGCACTTCCCCTTCAGATCTCTCCACTTCCGGGGCGGCTGCTGCAGACATTTCATAATGTCCCAGTGGACTTTGAGAACTGATGTTTTGGGGGGTTAGGGGTGGAGTGAAGGCGCTGGAAGGACTGAAAACATCATAAGGAACCCTCGTGGGGAAAGGGCGTGGCTTTGAGGAGCCCCTGGTGAGTGCCCTAGGTACCCTGCCTTTGCCCGACTTCCTAGCCACAGCTTAGGAGCCAGGAGCACCAGGCAGCACCTAGTTCATTTCCTCCGCATCCACTTTTACTCACAGTATGAGTTTCCTTCAGAGCACACATTCGTCCTAGAGGGTGATTTCAGAAGTAAATAAAATGAAAAGCAGCATGTATTTAATCTGTAGCCAAGTCAACGCTTAGATAACAGTGTTTGCTTTTAATTCCAATAATACCACCCGGTCGGCCAACTGGAGAAAACCGGATGGGGAGCCACTTCTTTCGTTCTAGACACAGATACTTGTAGAGCAAGGCTCTGCTTTCTGTTTGAAACTGCATTTTGTGTGTGTCTGAGCGTGAGGCCGGTGAGCATGTGGCCGGGGTGACCACAGTCTATCTGCTCTAATGCCTTAATGAGAGGACGCTCCCGGTTAGGTTACTGAGCAGGGAACATTTCCTTTTGGCAACTCTAGCTGGGGCTTTTCCACTTCTCATCCTCCTCTGCCTTATCTTTCCCCCCTTTCACAGTTCACAGGTACACAAACCGTGTCTTTCACTGTAATGATAAGGCAAGAACTGAGCAATGGGGCTTCATGCTTGACCTTGGATGTTAAAACAGACACTCTAGCACCTCTATTGCTCCTTATCTCTGAGTCAGCGGCCTTGCCAGCACTCAAGATAAGAAAGTCTCTCACTTGCCAGGGGTGTGTGTGTGTGTGTGTGTGTGTGTGTGTGTGTGTGTGTGTGTGAGAGAGAGAGAGAGAGAGAGAGAGAGAGAGAGAGAGAGCTAGTGTGTAATGAGCTTGCCAACCAAATCACACACTTTACCAGAGGCAAAAGAAAAAAAACAATAAAAACAACAAAAGTCCCACCCTAAAGCGGCTCTGGTTCTGGGGTGTACTAAACCGAATGGACTGAAGTAGGCATTTTGAAAAATAGTCAGGATTTACCATGCACCAGAGAAAAGGTTATAAATGAGAAACTGGTGTGATTTGGGCATTTTCCACAGGGAAGTCAGTTTTCATTTTCAACTGCCTGGTGACACGGTGACTCTTGGAAGGAAGAAGAACCCTAACACTTCACCCCATTTTAATTGAAATGTTAAATGAGTCCCAGTTAAAGTGAATGTGACGACCTCACATTAAGTGCCCTGTTGACAGACGTTAGCCACTCACTCAGCCACAGGTGCGGCATGTGTATATAAAAGCATATTAATCTGAGAGGAACAGCAAGCAATCCGATAAGGCTAGCTCAGGAGTCTCTGCCGTTTCTTCATAAATTTTGGGAAACTGACAGAATTGTTAGTTCACTTTTGTGCCACTGTCACAGAATCCCCTAGACCTGGTAATTTGCAAAGAAAAAAAAAAAAGATGTATTTTTCACAGTGGTTGAGGCTGGAATGTCCACGGTCAAGGTCCCCACATCTGGGGAAGATTTTCTGTTGTATCACCTGGAAGCAGAGGCAGAAAGAAAAGAGCAAGGGCAAGGGAGGGAAAGAGAGGGAGAGGGGGCCAAACTTGACCTTGCAGCAAACTATCCTCAGAGTAGGAAATGAACTCCCACTGTGATGAAGCTCCTAAAGACCTAGAATGCCTTCCGTAGAATGTGTCCTATGTGCTCATATCCTGTGGGCCCTAGAATCGCCTTTCCCATAGGTAGACTATGTCCTCTGTGTCCATATCCTGAGGGCCCCAGAATCGCACCCTCCCATAGGTAGAATGTGCCCTCTGTGTCTTGTCCTGTGGGCCTAACCCCAATGCTGTGCTGTTGGCTTCAAAGGCCTCTTGAAGGCTCTGGCTTCATGGATGCATTGATGAGATCTGGCTACAGCAGGTTCCTGATAAAAGGACGAATGCTGCCTTTCCCTCATCCTCTCCCCCCTCCCCCTCTTCCCGTCATAGGATGGTGCATCAGGAGGGCTCTCTTTTGATGTGAACCCCTGATCTTGTACTAACCTTATTTGTTATAAGTTTCCCTTGTTACAGGAGCATTGAATGAGCTAAGCGCCTCCTTCTCATTTTACAATGGTATTTTTTCTAATCTAATTTGATGACATTGCTTTAGTGGTTACCCTTAAAGAGTATTTCCAATGCTCCCAGGTCATTAGCATAAAAATGAGTGTGTTTCTTCCTGTTACACTCATATTTATCTGGTTAACTCAATTGTGGGACCCTGAAAGGCAGCCTGGTTTCTGGTTGAGCTAAGACTTAACACCACCACCACCACCCCTGTGAACCCAGTAGGGGGTCCACAACTGGGGACAACCGAACAAGGGGTAGGCATTTGCCATGCTCCAAAAACCAGGCTCCTGACAGGAGACCTCAGTTCTCCATAGGTATGTGACTATGTAGCCTCAAGCCCCTCCTTAGGTAGAAGAGTGGTCACTTAGCCTCAAGACATCCCCATGTTAATGAGGCACCTAGAGACTTAGCCACTCCTTTTCCCAGCTACTATTTCAACCTCACTCCTCCCAGAGGTCTCAGGGTTCGGATTCACTCATGCCACTCCCTGCCATGGCAATAAACACCCTGAAACCATGGGCTGTATCTTTTCATCGGGATCGTGGGAAACAATGCAACAGGCCTTTCGTCTAAAGAGCCCCGTCTAGTCTCCTGAAGAAGGCCTCCCAGTGCTCCCAGCCATGGCCGCAACCAAACCAAACCCAACCAAGTGAGCTTCCTGGCAACAAGCCCAGGACCCAGTCCCCGGTGGAATCCAGCTGAGCTCCTCCCTACTTTTCCCCTTCGGCCTGGGCTAGATTCAAGCCTCGGGCCCCCACTTCATTCTCAGCTCTTCCCTGGCATCCAGTGGTGCCTAGGATGTCCAAGAGCATGGGAACCTGATGGAATCGGCTTCTGGCACTCCCCAGGACCCCAGGCTGCACTCCCCCACGCCTAGGGCAGTGTTCCACAGAGGCTTCTCACAGCCCGACACCTGCTCAGCAGTGCCATGGGGTGAGCTGGGTCAAAGTGCCCTTGTCCCGCCTATCGGAGGGGCCCTGAGCCCAGATTGGTCGCAAGGGACTCCATTCACTCACCGCCAGTTAGCCCAACACTCAATGCCTAATTTAATTGTGTAATTATAAACACAAACTAGCCTGGACCTACAGAGGATCAGGTACTAACTGTCAGGGGCCCACACATGAAGAAGAGTGGCCTCCAGAGGAGGGCTAGGCCACAGTCAGCAGGTATTCAGAGAGGACAGAGGGTGACAGGGCCTTATCCAAGGAACTGATAGAGGGGAGCCTGATAAAAAAAGCTTCGATTGTATTCCCAACTAGCTGATTAAGAAACTGAGCCCAGTGAATGGGGGGAGGAATCAGGGGAGCTAAGCAGATCTTAGGGAAGTGCGTTTGGAAAGGATTCCTGATGTACAAATAGACACGGTTAAGGAGGGGCAGAGTGGTCTGGACAGCGATCCAAGGAGCAGAAAGTGAAAGAGGAAAACATGCATGCGACTTTGTAGTAAACAGGGGAGTTTGTAGGTTATGGGGTAGGCGTATAGTGAACTAAAGAGGTTATTTCGGAGAGAAAAACTGTACATGTCCTCTCAGAATTTCAAACTTTACTTCCAAGACAATGGAACCCACGAGGGTCATCAGGCAGCGGGATCCTCGGCCCTGGTTTGAGTTTTCTGGAGCTGTCTTTGCATGGTGAGGAGAGAACTGGAGTGCCAGATGGGAGGAAGGAGGTCCAGTCCTGATCCATGGGCCTGGGGTTTGCAGGGTGTCTGAGGAGATGGAGACAGGTACCTACTTTCTAGGTTGGCTTCACCAGAACATGCTGGTTGGTTATGGAGATGGTGCTTAGGATGCAGGTTGACTTTTTAGGATCTAGGGTTTCTACCTGGATGCGGTGAAGCATCCTTCTTTGAGACAGTAAACACAGGAAGAAAAGGAGTGAGGCTCAGAGATGTTGAAACATGATTCGGGACCCATCCCATTTGCCCATTTGAGTGTGTATGTGTGTGTGTGTGTGTGTGTGTGTGTGTGTGTGTGTGTGTGTGTGTGTACGCGAGCACGCATGTGTGATTTAGGAGAAAGTTCTAAACTGGAAATCAGGATATCAGAATGAGATGTGAATAGAGGCCTAGGAGTGTAAATTTAATTCACGAGGAAAGTAAAACAGTGTACTCTGGAAAAGTGAGCCCAGCATCGCCAACCGTTGGGAGACTTTGATTGTCTCTGACATCTCAGGAGCAAGTCAAGGCACCCACGCCACATGACAGCAGAGGCATGTGTATACTGACATCTCTCTTGTTTTTAAAAACTTCAGAGTAGCAAACCTGGCTTTCCTTATGCAGATTAGTCAAGCAAGATGAACCTGAAAAATCCATAGACCGACTGTAGTGAATCATACTGGAAGCCCCGTAATTATAACTATTTCTTGTCTATCGTTCTAAAACATGGCAAGCTACGGGCAGACGGAAAGAAGGGGAGGGGAGATCTTGCCTAAATTAGGGCGTGTCAACTTGAGAGTCTTTTATTTCCCCATGAATGGCCATGCTTACACAGGTGAACGCTACATTTCAAGTCAATGGGCATGGGGTTAAAGTCTCAATTCCACCAGCTATCTCATCCTGCATCATCTAACTGATGAGTAGCCCCAGTCACAGACACGCTCGGGCGGATACCATGCAGCAAACGGCTTATAGAAACGCAGTCTTAAAATTAGTTTATGTCACCCCACAAAATATTAGGCATCTCTTCAGGGTCTATTTTCCCTGAGGGGTTAGCAGAGTAAATCTGAGGTCTCCATCACTTTCAACACCTTGCTGTCCAGGTTACAGGCACAGTACATCCAGACAGGCTTCACTGGGCGCCTGGTAGTTTGGTTCTACCTCAATATACCCCACAGACAGGCAAACATATTAAAGTCTGAAAGACTTTTCAGGCAAGAACTGTCATCATTCAAAAGCCAGGTAGACTGCCAGGGTGGTGGCACTCGCCTTTAATCCCAGCACTTGGGAGGCAGAGGCAGGTGGATTTCTGAGTTCGAGGCCAGCTTGGTCTACAGTACAGAGTGAGTTCCAGGACAGCCAGGGCTACACAGAGAAACCCTGTCTCGAAAAACCTAAAAAAAAAAAAAAAAAACCAGGTAGACCAAGGTAAGTGTGTGTGTTTGTGTGTGTGTGTGTGTGTGCGTGTGCATGTGTGTGTACGTGCGTGTGTGTGTGATCATGTGTGTGCGAGTGTGTGCACACGTGTATGTGCGCGCGCACGTGTGTGCCCTTACGTGTGTGAGCATGTGTGTGTGCATGCGTGTGAGAGAGAGCGTGTGTGTGCTCACATGTGTGTGAGCATGCGTGTGCAAGTGTGTGTGTGTGTACGTGCTCGTGTGTGGTTTTTTCTTTCAAGGCCTTAGCATATATTAGTGTAGTTGCTCTTATTACTCCTAGCTATTGCTTGGAATCTGATTGCCAACTTGGATTTATTAATTTATTATTTTGTTCATTAATTTATTTAATTATTTATTAATTTATTATCACTTCCCTCCAGCTCCATCCATTATAAACCAAGCTACCATATTCAAAATCATGTCTTTTGTCTGTCCATCCATCCATCCATCCACCCATATACACGTACATTTGAGACAGGATCTCACTATGTTGTCTTCGCTGGCCTGAAACTCAGAGGTCCGCCTGCCTCTGTCTTTCAGTGCTGGGCTGCCAGGCTATACGTATACATCATATACAAATACACGTACATATACATTATATATATCCAATTTATGGGTATAAAAGACCCCACTGGCACCGATCTTAAAACTGTTTTCATCAAAGTCACTGTTTCATCCGCCAATAGTAAAATAATCGCTAGCAATTGGAAGGCCTTGGAACACCAGAACAACTTTAACTGTACTCCCTAAAGTTTTCCCTAAGTAACTGCAGCTCAGAGCACCAGCCGGCTCAGTCCTTCGTTGGCTCGCTCTTGTCCTCCCATTCCATCCGATCTATGGTTCCCAGGACATAGCGGAGACTGCTGGCTGCAGACACTGGAAAATGTAACTCGGAATTTCCTACAATCTCAGCTCCACTTTCTCCCGGGCGCAGGCCCGGGGCTGGAG
The DNA here is from genome assembly GCA_028551405.1 of Uromys caudimaculatus. Lineage (NCBI taxonomy): Eukaryota > Metazoa > Chordata > Mammalia > Rodentia > Muridae > Uromys > Uromys caudimaculatus. The sequence goes on along the minus strand of CM052707.1, from coordinate 59,502,562 downwards.
CCTTGTTATTGTCACGTGGCCGCGGGTGCCCGGCGGGCCAATGGGCGCGCGCCCGCCTCCGCGCCCCGCCTCGCCGTTCCGCCGCGCCGGGACCTCGCGCCCCGCCGCCCGGCGGAAAAGTTTCTCTGCGTGCGATCGCGCTCTCGGACGCCGCTCGGGCTGCCTGCACCGTGGCTGCCGGTCTTCGGCTGCTGGCTCTCCCGCTGTGCACGGGCATGCGAGGCCTTCCGTGCCGGGACTGACACGAGGCGGCGATCGGCGTGTCCAGCCCGGTCTGGGAGTCGGTGCTTTCGGGGGTCCGCGAGGCTGCAGAGCTCGAGGCCGAGCAGGAGGCGGCGAGGCGCGTGGCGATGGGTGCTCCCGGGCTCCGAGCGGCCGCGGCGGCGCTGGGGCTGCTGCTGTGCGCGGGGCTAGGGCGCGCGGGCCCGGCGGGGAGCGGAGGCCACGGGGCGCCCGGGCAGCTCTCGGACGACGCTGTGCAGCGCCCGTGCCCTGCGGTCTGCCACTGCCTCGGGGACCTGCTGGACTGCAGCCGGCGGCGGCTGGTTCGCCTTCCAGATCTTCTCCCAGCCTGGGTCACACGGCTGTGAGTATCAGTATCATTCCGGTGGGATGTAGGGTAGCGGCCCGCCAGGGGTGCGGGAAGAGTAGAGTCAGCCGAGACCCGGGGCTCAGGGCGCACTGTGCAGCGCCCAGGCCACCAGCGGAGCCCCGTTTGGGGGACTCGGTCTCCCTCTGCATCCGCGCAGGTGGGTTCTAGGCTCGCACTGCCGGGCCAGCAGACCCGACGCCTGCGACCACAGGAGCCAGTTTGCGAGACCCTATGCTTTGCAGAATTTCTTCTGAGTTTATGTAGAAAACTGGCCCAACTGTAGCTTCTCAGTGGTTAGGGTCCCTGCCTGTCCCTAGAAAGTCACTGCAGGCGCGCCATTCTCTTAGAACCCCTTGCTCAAGCTAAGGTGCACAGACTTTTCTCTCCGCTGTGCTTAATTTCACATTAGCAGACCATTGGCCTCGCTCCGGGGCCACTTTGTAATGCGTCTTGGTTCCTGTGAGAAGTTGGGTGCGAAGACTGATCGGGTAGATAAGCAATGGAAGTAGGTTTTGAGAACCGAGATCTGGGGTAGTTTTAGAGCCGGCGCCGAGGGCTGTTGGCGGATTTTAGCTGGGAAGCCAGAAAATCCGAAGTCACTGCCAACTGTGTGGAAGAACATGGAAGAAAATATAATTTACTTGGAAATGCGAGTTCTTACAAATGTCAGCTCTCTTTATTCTCTCCCAACCCCTAATTTTGTTAAAATTGGAGGGGGCGTTTAAGCCATAAGCAAAAAAAAAGTTGTACTTTACAAAAAAAAAAAGTTGTCCCGTTTAAAAGAAATCAAATCACTTCATACTTAAAGATTTTCAAGTTTAGGCCTAGCAGACATTCTCAGCCCTTAACAATCGTAGGTCTTGACAATAGTGGCCAGGCGGCTTAAGCAATCGTGTTTTTGATCCAGTGTCCCAACCTAAATTCTTTCATCGGTTATAAACTGTTGACCATCAACCAACACACTCTCTTAAAAGGGAGTTTAATAAGGAAATAGAATTAACGAGAATTGGATTGATATTTAATGGCTGATTATGGAATGTCTGATGTAGCAGCTTTTATTACTCGTGAAAGGGGAGATAAAGACTTGAGCCTGAAGCAGGAAGACTTTCAATTAGTTGTGGCTAATTCCATTCAATTGCCTCTTGGGGGGGGGGGGGCACGCTGCTGAGTTCGTGAAAGCGGAATGGCTCTACTGACAACATATGGAACTGAGCACGAGAATGCCCGGAGGTGGGCACCTATGGATGATTGGGGGGGTGCGGGGGGGGGGGAACAAACTAAGACTTTGTCTCCCTGGAGTGCCTTTAGAAATGCTTACTAAGTCTGACTTTACCCAGTAGTTTAATGACAGGTGGCCCACTGAATGTAGATGGATTTCAGAAAACTGTGTGGACCTTGATTGGTAGTTGAGCTGAATCAAAAGCCGGATTCAATACCTATTTAAACGTTCTTAAAGGGAGCTGACCTAATTAGGATTTTGTTTTGCTGATAATTTGGTGGCACACTAAAAACAAATTACAGTTTATTTGGTTAGCACAGTCTTTAATTACATTTCCGCCAGTAGTAAATTGTCTCAATACACGTCTGCATTCCTTAAACGTATGTGAAAATACATTCCACTTGTATAAATAAGCGCTGGGTCTCTTGTCAGAAGCCCTGCTGTGTTGGCTCATCAAACAGCCTTTCCACCCTTGTACTTCTGTGACTTCTGACCATCCTTGGAGGCTTCACCAAGCCATGTGGGCTCTGGTTCTTTATTGTCAATGTCTCCTTTGTTTGCCCTCAAAGGTCTGTTCCCCACCTTAGAGAAGAGCAAAAGGCAACATGCAATCCTTCTCCCCTGTTATTTTGTGTATTGCCATAGGAGGTGTGAGCTGCTCCTAGTTAAACCTTACATGATTACAAAAGCTCTTAAGTAGATGGCTTCCAAGACCAGGAATGAATAGAAAATATGTATCATTCACCACAGCCCTCCTTCCTTGGGCGTTTAAAAATAGTAAACGTTTGTCTTTGGAATAGTTTATGAGAAAGTTCAGAAAAAATATGCTTTTGTTTCCTTTGTTGAATCTACAAGTTAGGAATGTCTGTGCTTCGTGTGTGTGTGTGTGTGTGTGTGTGTGTGTGTGTGTGTGTGTGCGCGTGTGCACGTGTTCCCCACTTTACCAGTTGTCCTTTATTGCCACAGGAGAGCCTTGTGTGGAGCTAAACAATAATAACACTGTACTCACCTCTGCTTTCAGAAGGAACCTGCAGTTCTTTAATGAAAGTCGCTGTTAAAAAAGTTACTGCTGGAACCTCAGTCAAAGAGCTTTGTGCCTCTCCGGAGCTCTGAAGCCAAAGAGGGGGGCTTGTTAAAATAATGTTATTTAGCCAAAGGGGGCGAATTGTTTGATTGCCAACTGGAACCTCAAGTGTTATTAAATTCTAGCTGGAATTTCAGATGATTTATCTTATCACAGAGAAATGTCGGAGGTCTTAACAGGGCTGAGGAGAAAGTCCGAAAGGTAGTTTGTACAGGAGTGACTTCTTTGGTGTTGCCTGTTATGAATCTTCTGGAACAGGGTACTTACTATTGGGGGTGGGGAGGGAGTAGTATTCCTTATATTTTCCACAGCTGTTTCTCTATATTTTCCAGACCAAAACTCAAGCATAGCAGGCTGATTTACGAGTCGCTTTGGATCAGGGTTTTAAAACAGCTACAGCCTGTCTTTTTGTTTTTCGGCTTTCCATATTTCTGCTGAGTTAGCAGCTTGGCAGGCCCCTGTGGGATTGATTAAGAAGCTCCGCTGTATTTGTGTTTTCAAATTTGAATTGGAAGTCAGATTTCCAAAAGTTTAGAAAGAAGAAAATGATAGCAAGACCCAAATGCTGTAAATTAATAATTTTCACATATGCTCATTGACTTGATAAAATGGAGAGTGACTCTACAATATACAGGGGTGGGGGGGTCATTTTTTTTTTGCCTATGCCCCATGGCTTTCTGGGTAAATAAATATCGCCTCCCCACCTTTCCTATCTATTGACCTCATCACAGCAAGTCTTTTAAAAAAGTTTCCTGTGGAAGATGTTCTTTCACGAACTTCACGTAAGGAAGAATCTGCCCTCCCTGTTGACTGGTTTCTTTCCTGGGGTCAAGGAGATACTGGAAACATTGTATCTCCACATATCTCTTTGGTACTCCAGCCATAAAAACAATATAGGGAAAATGTAGGAAACCGTGGCATCCTCTAAAGGGAAGGTAATTATTTCTGAAACATATTTTACTTTAAAATCTAAATTTAGGTAAATTAAAGTTTCATGGCTTTAAGCATTTAGCAGTAGAAGTCACTTAAGAAGCATTTTTTCCCTCCCACATATATATGGTTTTAATAGTACGCAGAGCTCAGGATGGAAGCATTTGCAGTAACTGAGATATGTATAGCTGCCAGCTCCTACTGGAGGCCATGCAACCAGTGTCCCCAGGATGTGCGCTGGGCTGAAGGCCTGTTCCCAGTTCAGAGGTCTTTGTTTCAGGAATCTCATCCCATTATTGGTAGAAAACTTTGAGCATCCGAATCTCATCTCTCCCAGTATCTCCCTGCAAAATAATCCTACCAAGGAGCAGAGAGCAGTTCTTAGCTTTCCTTTTCTTTCTTTTGATTTAAAAGAAAATTAACTGTATTAAATGTAAATACCAGATTGGTCCCCCTGTGCTTTCTAACTCAGGAAACAATGCTGGACGGGGGCCGGCTCAGCATTCTTGAGCTAAGTGGCTCCAAATGACTGTCTGTGGGGCGAGGCTGCAGTCCCAGGTGGAGGGCTCTTTTCTTGGTTGTGTTTTAAAGCTGGTGGGCAATCTGTGACTGGCTGGGGTGCTAAAGCACACAGGTTTTGTTTGACTGCTAACGTGAGTTGTTGGGCTCACAGCTTCCTTGATGAACTCCAGATGGACTTGGGCCGGACTGTGAGGGAAAGTGTCTGGCTCCAGCCAGCGTGGTGAGCGTGCACAGCAGTGGTTGTAACTGCAGGATTTTTATAGTTTAAAACTGAGCCAGATTTTTCCCCCCTTCATGTTATAACTCCACCAGAACAAATCTACTCATGTCTGTTACTGTCTGGTAGGTCTTTAGGCAAACAGAGCTTAAATAAAATCTTTGCTTAAATAAAATTTTTTTATTTTGTTTTAAGGTGAAATACAGAAATCAGAGCTTACTCCCCAAACAAAAAGCTTGGAGAATGACAGTATCCTTAATTTTGAATTGTCGACTAAGCAAGAAGTAACACTGTTTCTCTGAGTGTGATTTCTAGTTTTCTATTGTTTGTGGGAGTGCATTCTGATGTATGTTACATGGCTCATGCTTGTCAGCAACTAACTTTAATTATCCAGCACCTTGGTTATTTTAAAAATCTTCATTTTAAACACTGAAGAATTTACTTAGGATCAGCTTGTCTCTTGATAGAGGAACTTCCAGCCACACTGTGCTTGAGCCTGGTTTCTAGTGGCTATTCTGTCATTTCATCTCCATTATACTAGTTTGACAGCAGCATGTAGACAGGGTGTTGAAACATTTGTTGAATTTTGGTCCTTTTTTCAGATCTTGGTGCTGAGTAGACTTTCCAGCCCAGAACACCGCATAGACAGGAGTTTGTTACTTTTGGTACTTTGTTGCCTGTGGGAATTGTTACTAAGTTTGACTGAGCCTTTGGGTAAGAAGCACATTTATTTTAGTGTCTAAAATATGCTCACGGGATACTTGTAGCATTGACGGGCGTTATTAGATGGTTAGTGTGGTTTAAATAGTATGCTGCATTGCTGCATGTGGAAATTCAAGGAGTTCTTGAAAGAGAGGATTCAGGCTGTGGTGTATTCTTTTGAGCATGTACTTTCAGGCACGCGCGCGCACACACACACACACACACACACACCACACCACACCACACCACACTAGGAATCTAGCCCTTTAACACATTTAAACAAGTAAATACTTGTGGATGTATACTTCTGTTCTCTTCTAGGACAGTAAATACATTGGTATTTAGTTTTGTTATAATAAAAGTGTTTCTTCCGAGTCCTTGTTTCAGGAACCTGCCTAATTAGCCACTTTTCATAGTCTATGATGTCACTGTATCAGGTTTGGGGGGGGTGTGAGAGGATGAAGCAAAGCACAGTTCACAAAAGATCCATTCACCAAGTGCCAGAAAACATTCCTTAAAATGCTTATGGGCTTCAAAGATTTGAATCTGCCAGCCTCTTAAACTAATTCTGTCCTCAGAGTTTGTCGTTTTGACTTTGGCATTTGGTTGTCATTTAATTTGTGGACAGAATGGTCCAATTATTTCTCTGCTTGTCACTGGTGTTGAGAGAAAGAATTCAAAGCCATCGATCTGCCTAGTGGGTCATTAAGTGATATTAGTGACATTTAAGAAACTACTTGTAATATGACTTTTGTTTTCTTACAGGGACCTGAGTCACAACAGATTATCTTTTATCCAGAGGAGTTCCCTGAGCCACCTTCAAAGCCTTCAAGAAGTGTGAGTCTCACTTATCTCTCTTTTGAGGGTTGAATAAAGTATTTCCCCCCTGGGTCTATTTCATGGGACCAACCTTTGGATGATAAGAACGTCCTTCAAACTTTTAACTTGGTTCATGTCTTTAAATATTGTAAGGTGTTTCCACGTCTTTGGATTTCAGATGATCTAATTTCCTTTTTCTGTTTTTTTGGCATTTATAGGAAGCTGAACAACAATGAATTAGAGATCATCCCAAACCTGGGACCAGTTTCTGCAAATATTAGACATCTATCCTTGTAAGTGAATCGAGCATCGTTCCCACGTCTATTTATAGGAGCAGTGAGTGCTCTCCAGATCAGTGGCTCTCAACCTGTGGGTTGTGATCCTTTTGTGTGTGGGAGGGGTGTCACATATCAGATGTTCTGCATATCAGATATATTTACATTATGATTCATAACAGCAAATTGCAGTTAAGAAGTAATTTTATGTTTGGGGGAGGGGTCACCACCACACGAGGAGCTAAGGATTACAGCATTAGAAGGGTTTAGAACCACTGATCTATATGGACTAGCATGCACTTCTTATAAGCAAACTTTGAATACCCTTCCCAAGGCATAACAAAGAAGGCCTCTGTAGATTAACTTATTTCCACTTCTAAATCTCGAACATACATTTATTTATTTATTTATTTATTTATTTATTTATTTATTTATTTATTTATACGCTATTTATGATGCTGGGAGTGTAACCCAGAGCTTCTTGCTTGCTAGGCATCCATTAAACTACAAGTTCCTCAAGTATCCTTCCAACAAAAATTCCTTTACACTTTATGGTTGCTAACTTGACTTCTAGGATTCAGAAGCGCTACTTTGAGCTTTGATTACATTCTGTAGACTAGAGCTTAAAGTCTGGCATTTCGTAGCGGTTGGCATAGGAACTGTGCATTATGGTAAAGTCTGTAGAGAATGATCAGACTTACTGTATGAGGTTAATGGGAGTTGGTTATATGCTATGGAGGCGTCTTTATTTTTAGCTATGTGTGTATGTGGATTTGTGCAAATGTGGGTGCAAGTGATCTTAGATTCCAACAAAAGGCACTGGATGCCCTGGGTCAGTTATCAGCTGCTGGGCGTGGGTGCTGGGAAATGAGCCACCTCCTACCACCTCTTGAGCATGGCTTCTGGTGTTGGAATCAGGGTTAGAAACACCCACTGAAAATGTGGACATAGGTAGTTAAATCAATAAGTGAGGTCAAAATGTTAGTTTGCAAGGTTTTCAGATAAAATTAAAGTTGTGTCAAATTTTCTGTATTTTCAGTGCAGATAACGTTCATGCATTTGAAGTCAGATTTTGGGAACATTTCGTCTTTGCGGCATTTAGAAGTAGCACTTCATATGTTCCAGGTCTAATTTCTAAAATGGAGCCATTTCCCATTTTGATATTGAGTAATTAAAATGTTTGCTTGTCTCTAAAGTTAAAACATGATCTTTATACAGTTTGATAAAAACCACCATTTTTTTCTTCCCAGTAAGGGTGTTAGGAAGGTTGAACTTATATAGTAAATTTCAGGCAAGCTGGTCAATCAATTAAAGTGATCACTCTCCAATTGCTTCCATCTGGTGATTTATAGTGGTTTGTTTTTACTGAAGGTCCGGGTCAGCCAAGTCACCCTGCAGCCTCCCTGTCTGCTTTTTTCTGTTTGAATAAGAAGTAAGTAGCATTTGATACTGATGTGGTTTCTTCACAGATCAGAACCAGAGACGAATGAAAGAAAAGGCATTTGGTATTTGTCAAATAAACACCAAATTTAAACAAAGAAACGTTTTTGTATTAGTATTAATACCTATTTTCTTCATGTTTTAACGGCATCCGAGTGGAAGGGATCTTGCAGCTTCAGAGTTATTCTTGACTGACCAAAGGGGCCCTTCAGAGTCCCTCTATTCTGTCATCTTTGTCTTGGATTTTGGCAGATTCTATCAGCATGTTTAAGAGCCTGGCACAGTGGTGGCTGAGGGTCAGCAGTGAGGTTTTTTTTTTCTTGCTCTGAGTAGGGTAGGGTAAGGTAGTTTAGCATGGTTTAGGGTTCAAAGCCGAAGAGCATGAGAGGAAGTTACGAAGTTCTCTTGGAACTAAGTAGCAGCCTGAATACCATCACTCATATCTCGAAAGCTAAAAGCCAGAATGACGTCGAAAGTTACAAATGATCCACGTGCTGTTTCTGTATGTGTTTGGTGTTGGTGAGGCTGTGTGTCAAATTAGTCTCAATAATCTCACTTCCTTTCCCTCTTGTTGGTTCATAGTACATCTGGGCAGCCAAAGTTTTGTTCTCACATAATGAGAGGCCCAATTATTGCTGAGCTTAGGAAGTCCCTGTGGGTGGTGATTTATGTGAGGAGCCTGCTCATACAATATGGAGACTGAAAAGGAGTTTTTATGCCCATGAAAAGTCTTGAAAATTTGACCTCTCTGGTGGTTTCTTTCTACAAAGGTTTTATTTTTCTCCTGAGGCCCCTTCTGAATATTGCAATATATGGTTATTTCTAAAGCGTTAATATCCTCTGTACCATATTGTATAGACAGAACATTTTCCTTTATAGAGAAGTCCTAGAAAGTAATCTCAGCTAAATATCAGTACTTTTAAATGCATTTCTGAAATTGCAAAAAAAAAAAAAAAAGGCGTTAAATCACATGATGTGATTCAGTTCTAGTACTTGCCTTAGCTCTATTTTTTTTTTTTTTCATTCTACGTATGTTTGTCTTTAGCTCTATATTTAAACTGCATTTTTGAAAGTAGTTTCTAAAACTGTTTGACCTTTGGCACTTTTTTCCCTTTTTTTTCTACTTTTTTTTTTTTTGGGAAGAAAACATTTTTCTAGGATATTTATATGATATAAAAAGGAAAAATTAGTTGGAGTCTTAAGCTAAGCCATATCTAAGGATCTCACAATCTTTATATAAAATCATCTTTGTGAGATATATATATATATATGTATTTTTTGTATATTATACATCTTAAGAACACAAATTTAGTATTTGCTACTGTTATTCTCAGTGCCATGGGACCCTCCCAGTTGGGATAGCTGACTTCAGAAATGACTAACTGGTAAAATATTTGTCTCTCTCTGTAGCTGGAGGAGACAAGAGCTAATACTGGTCCAATGGCTTCTCATGTGCAAAGACAACTCAGGCTCCTCAGAAATCTGGTAAAATCTGAGTAACAGGGGATACTGGCTGGAGAGTCCCTGAACACCCTCTTAACAAAGCTTATCTCTGCCATGATAACAGATCTTTTAGAATGCGAAAGACCTAATAGACTGCTCAGATCGCAGTGATGTGCTGGGGCAAGCATGTGTCTTGTGTGTGCGTGCTCGTGCATGTGTGCATGTGGGCGTGCGCACCGTTTATTCATTGATAGATTTCTCCCTCTCAAATCATTGAATAGCTATGGCAGGATAGGGTGTTTGTTTGGTTTGGTTTGGTTTTCAGAAATGTAAAATCCTCTCAAAGCGTTGACCACATGCTTGTCTCTGCTTCTCGTGGTATGGCGTGACTTACCTATGTTCTAAGCCCTTTTGAAACCTATAACATGAGCGAGGGGATTTGATTTGTGAAACATGGTGGTTAAACAGGGCCGCTCAAGTCTTGACCCTGATGGCTTAAGTATTGCCTGACCTGGAGACATTTGCCACATGTCCTAGAGATGAAAACTGTTAAGTCACTGGCTGTCACAGGTGCCCCTGGAGTTAAAATGGACATTCTCAGACCCCCTTCCTAGAGAATCACAATTGGTGGGGTGGGGCAGGGCTAGGGACGTCTGTTGTAACACATCTGTCCTCTGGATTCTTTTCAGTTCTGACATAAATATTTCTGAAATAAGAGTCAGGTCAGTGTCACAATCAAGAGGACATTGTCATCTTTTTACAAGTTCTTATGTGCAGGTGTGTGTGTGTATAGTGTGTGTATGTGTATGTGTGTATGTGTGTGTGTATAGTGTGTGTGTGTATAGTGTGTGTGTGTAGTGTGTGTGTAGTGTGTGTGTGTATTCTGTGTGTGTATACTGTGTGTGTGTGTGTATAGTGTGTGTGTATAGTGTGTGTGTGTAGTGTGTGTATAGTGTGTGTGTATAGTGTGTGTGTGTATAGTGTGTGTGTAGTGTGTGTATAGTGTGTGTGTGTATAGTGTGTGTGTGTAGTGTGTGTATAGTGTGTGTGTA
>CM052707.1:59440572-59492167 GCA_028551405.1 Uromys caudimaculatus | reverse complement strand
TGTGTGTATAGTGTGTGTGTATAGTGTGTGTGTGTATAGTGAGTGTGTATAGTGTGTGTGTGTATAGTGAGTGTGTATAGTGTGTGTGTGTATAGTGTGTGTGTGTGTGTAGTGTGTGTGTGTATAGTGTGTGTGTGTATAGTGTGTGTGTGTAGTGTGTGTGTGTAGTGTGTGTGTGTATAGTGTGTGTGTGTGTGTGTGTGTGTGTGTGTGTGTGTGTGTGTGTGCCTGTGGAAACCTGAGGGCAGTGTTGGGCAACTCCCTCACCCTGCACATCATCATCATCATCGCCATCACCATCACCATCATCATCATCAATTACTTGAGATGGGGTGTCAGCAAGCCTAGAGCTTGGTAATTTGGCTAGTTTGAGGATCTTCCTGTCCAGTGCTTTCCTGACTGAGCCATCCACTTGCAGTATGTTTATAGGTACTGGCTAACTTTGCTGTTGCCACTTTAAAACATGGGCTTCAGGAGAGAGCCCCTGAAGACATTTTAACAGTATGATGACTAAATGTAATGTGTGAAAACATCAGTCCAGCTTCGGAGGGCGGCTTGGAGGTGGAAGACGACTGCCCCTTCAACAGAACAGAAGTGTGGCGACTGCCTGGTCGTGGAGGATTATGCCACCAGAACCGTTGAAAAGCTGGGAGTGCTGGCTGGCCTTGTGCAAGGCCCTGCATGTTCGGCCTCACTGGAGAAAAGAAGCAAGGCTCAGATCAAATGGCCTGGGGTTCATTGCTGGCCCTGCTCGCAGTCACTCCCTCTCTCTCTCTCTCTCTCTCTCTCTCTCTCTCTCTCTCTCTCTCTCTGTGTGTGTGTGTGTGTGTGTGTGTGTGTGTGTGTGTTCTCTCTTTAAATTGAGAATGATAGCACCTGTCTCTCAGAGTCATTGTGAGGATTTGTGGGAGAAGCCCAGGAGAGACATCTGGTATACCCCAGGTGATGGGTGGTGGGGAGGGAGGTGATTCATTGATCTATATTGCAGTGGGTATATGTTATCTGCCAGGCTGTCTCTCAAGTGAAGAGTCCAAAATCTGTCTCTTGTGGTGGAGCTTCATTTCAGTGAGAAGGGAGAGAAAAATAGAATAGGTAAGCCAGCTTCAAAGGAAAAGGTGACTTTGGCTTCTGATATAGATGTGATTAGTGAGTCCTGGCAGCTGACCTTTGATGTGGTCAGGAAAGGCCAATATTGACAGAGACCTACTATGTGTCAGGTTACAGCTTCCTAAGGTCAGAGGTCAGCAATGAACAAAACAGACAAAAATCTTTACTACCTTAGCAGGAATGTCTCACCTCATGGGAACAGGATACAAATGGGAGTTAGTTATCCACAGAGTGCGTAGATCCTGTAGAGAAAAGTAAAGCAGGAAAGAGTCTGAGTAGTGGGTGTGGCCCAAGAAGATTGACAGTTTAAAGGGGCGGTCAATGAGATCCTGGAGTGGGTGTGGCCAAAGACGATTGACAGTTTAAAGGAGCGGCCAATGAGATCCTGGAGTGGATGTGGTCAAAGACGATTGACAGTTTAAAGGGGAGGCCAGTAAGATTGCTTGGTGGCACTTGCTGCCAAGCCTGAGGACTTAAGTTCATTTCCCACATCCTACATGATAGAAGAAGAGAACTAACTCCCACAAGGTGTCCCATGACTTCCAATAGTACACTGTGGCTCACTGTGGCACCCCCCCAATAAATAAATAAATAAATAAAAAATAAATAAATAAATAAATAAATAAATAAATAAATAAATAAATAAATATGTAAAATATAAAGGAATGCAGAGAGAAAAGTGCTCACTGAGAAGGTGAGACTTCACCAAGGGCCCCAGTGCATATTGGAGGCTGGGGCTCATTCTTCAGCCGGCCCCACCCCAACCTGCCCTGCCCTGCCGCACCCTGCCCCGCCTGCCTTGTGGATCTAGCTGTTACCCAGTTATCTAATAATCTCGTTCCTATTCTCCTCTGTGTTAGGAGACTTGTGTGGCTGATGTCCTACTACAGGTATATAGTGTATAGTTTGTGTGTAATTAACATATGAATTAGGGAATATTTATAGAAAGCCATGTGTGCTAGCATAATTCAGACAGACCTTGTATACGCATAGTCTAAACCTGTGGCTAAATATTTATAGCGTTCAACTGTGCATACTAGGTAATAATAATAATAAATTATACCAATAGCAATAACACTAATTAAAAAGACCAAATTAGAAAGAATAAGAGAAGCAATTTAGGTAGCTCAGGATTCATTATTCGACTCTTTGGTGAGAGCCTGTTAGGGAGTAAGTAGCAGGTGGGACTCCAATGGCCTCCTCTTTTCCCTTTGAAAGTCACACACACAGGTTTTTCATGGTGATGACTGTGCCTTTCACTTTGTGAACTTCTTTATCAAGTCCTGAGAGGAAAGCAACAGCTGAGATACACCACACACATACATACATACACACACACACCACACATACACACACACACACACACACACACACACACACACCGCAAAATTGAACTGTCTCACTCTGAAAAAAAAAAAAAAAGACCAACCAAACAAAAAAAACCAAAAACAACAACAACAAAAACTAGTTATAGTGGATTCCTGGGGTCAGAGAGGGAGACTCTGTCCAAAGTTCTCGCTGTGTTTAAGGACTGCTGCTGATGACTGTCCCCACTGCTGGCTTCCCAAGCGCCTGTGGGTAATGAGCGGTTAGATTCCATCTTGTCCTGTTGTACCTGAGATGAGTTGGAGGCACAGAAAGGTGTGAGCATCACCCTTTCTTTTGCTGTGGGGTCTACTACAAAAACCACGACAGTATGCCAGGGAGTGATGGTCCTTGACATAGGGGGCAGGGACTTCCAGTTCTGTAGACTGCTTGGAAGGGTGAATGTTAGCCAGCTTCTCTAGCCTCTGTAACAGAATTGCCTCAGATTTCAAGGTTTGAGTCTGTCATGTCAGGGAGGGCTAGTTAGTGGCCAGGAAGCATTAGGGAGAGGGTTTTCTCTGTTTCCATTGTATTCCTTGAGGACCCCAGCCTATGGGATGGTGCTGCCTTCATTCAGGGCCAGCTGTTCCTCCTTAGTTAACCCTGTCAGCAGACATCCTCTCAGATGCAACTGGAGGTGTTCATTACTAACCTCCTAGGCACTTATCAATCCAGTCAGGTTGACTAGTGACTAGTGAGATTAGCCATCCATCACAGAGATTTATTGATTGATTGATTGATTATGATTATTCAGTTTTGAAACTCTTACAAGTTTAGGAGTCTAGTAGCATCCATCACATCTCATACCAATATAAGACTCTGACTCACGTCTGAGGTCTCAGTCCTTACAGCAGCCAGGGAGGGAAGTCCCATTCGGGTAGACTCTGAGTGGATGAGACAGAGAGAGCCTTCCGGAGTAGGAGCAACGAGGGCTGGAACTGGGGGCACAGGTTTGTGTCTGGCTCACAGGAAGGGCCTGTCTGACCTCAGGCAGACTTAATTAATTCTTCTTTGTTTATCTGTACAAGCAGTCAGAGATGTCTGCCCATCTCTCTCCTCTGCTCCCGCAGAGGATCAAATGGCATTCCATACTTGAAAGGGCTCAAGAAGCTCCAGCAGCCCAGATGCTCCACTTGCAGTACAGCGTGGGCTCGGCTCCGGGGCAGAGGCCTAGGGCAGCAGGCCAACATGGATTCCTGAACACGAGGGTCACAGGAGAAAGGTGGGATTTAGAGACTACCTTGGCAGCGGTAGATGAGGGAGAGAGAGGATGTGTTTTATATTTAGAGTGAATTAACAGTGAATCTGGAGCTTTTTCGTTCTGTGGTCAAAATAAAAGCACAACATGATAGTAATAACTTTTATCGCTGAAGTTTGTGTTTATAGGATGAACTTTGACCCCTAAGAACAAAGTGATAAGTGATAGCGAGGAAAGAGTGCTTGGTACGTGCTCTGCAGTAGCTCTGAGCTGGTAGGAAAGCTGGTAGAGACCATCAAAGAGAGGGGGTTATGTCCTGGGGGTTATGGCTATCCCAGGCTTCAAGTGCAGAGATTGCTACCTGGGACATTAATGTCAGGGACAAAATGTGGTTAAGTTGGTAGGATGAGCTCATGGAGGCTCTGTCTGATTGACTGGTTTGGAAGGAGTCAAGGACGAGTTCTTTACTTTTTGGTTTTTAAGCCTCGGGATGGAAGGATACAGTGTGGAACTTGCCCCCCCTCCCACTCCCCCTTCTTCTCCTCCCTCTCCCTCTCCCTCCCCCCTCTCCTTTTAGATAGTCCGCATACTGTTCATTTTCAAAATCAAGTATCATATGTGGCTTTGAGAACCAACAGTTGTGACATGCCTGCCATCCACAGATCGTATGCTTGTTCTGTATTCAGTTCTGGGGTATGGAGGTTGTTCCTCTCTGGGATTGACGCACAGTGTTGGCTTCTGGATTGTGCCCAAGGTGGAGCAAAATGAGATTGAAGTAGAGGTTCCCCCCAACTTACAGTGTTTCAGCTCAGTATTTAGACTGGACAGTGGTTTAAGAGCGTACCCCACCAACAATCCTGCTTTCTGCTTTTAGTACATAGAATGAATTACATGAGACTACACCTAATTGTAAAGTAGGTTCTCTGTTGGATGATTTTGCCTGTCTGTAGGTGAATATATGTTTGAGCGTGTTTAGGACAGGTTTAGCCTAAGCTTGAATGGCCAGTAGGTTAAGTTTGCTATTAAATGCATTTTTATCTTAGAATATTTCCACACAGGATGTTTTTGCTGGGATGTCATGCTATCATAAGTCTGGAGAAAATACATGTTCTGTTATTTACATTGTGAATACAATGCATATTAAGTATACATTCTCATGTATTCCAAAAATCAGACTCCTGGATTAGTTTGAGGTACTATTGCTTGGTCATATGATACTGAGTTTATCTGAAGACTTCATCAAGCTTAATTTATAGTTTTTAAATATAGTATTAGTGGTTTTAGTAGGTTTGTAGCTCAGAAATCAAGTCGCACATGGAAGGCAAAGCATTATAAAAATTTCAAGTAGTAACATACCTGAATAATTTTATACCTAGGTGGTAAAGACACAAATAGTTGTTTTAACCAAAACCTTCGTTAAGTCAATATTTGAAGGAAGGTTGCTAGTTTGTCATATTAATTAAGAGACTTGAGGATCAACTGTAGCCAAAAGTAAAACATAGGTTTCTAAGGGGAGTCAAGCCAACAAGCTTTGTTTTGATTAGGTGGGCATAAACCATACCCAGTGCTTGCCCACATCTGGCTGTGGAGGAGACGGTGGAATTTGACCAAGTCAACTGTAAAATTCCTCCCAAGCTCGTACATCTTGCTGAGGTACAGATGGACCGGTGTCTTCCTGTGCAGGGAGTCTTGTTTTAGAGACCTCTGCCCTTCTCCCATGTGTGTGAACCAGATACTGTGGTGTTCGTGAAGCGAAATTCTGACAAAGTAAACACGTAAGCATCTTAATACCTTATGTGGATTTAAAGGGTTTACATACAGCTTGCACATACATATACTGTGCACAGAGCTGTATCGGTAACCACAGTGTGAGTTTGCCCTCACATTTTCTCATTAAAACAACCTGTCCTCAGAATACAGACTTCCTGGGTTTTCAATTCTCTGCTTAGAATGACTGAATTCGAAATGTGTGTTTTTCGTTGTCAAATGGCTTTTAAAGACTTTCCGGAGTCTTTCTTTCCACTGCTCGGTAGGTCAAAGTCGGAATCTTTGTCAAGATGTACAGTGCTCTGTAGGCCCTCTTCCAACTGGACTCTCTCTGGAGTCATCCCTTAGGTCCAAGGATGGGCCATGTTGTTCCAGCCCCAAGAATCTTTACATTTGCTTCACCCTGTCCGCCACTCCTACGCCTCAGCCTAGGCGCCCGCCACCTTTATGGGAGTTTGTTTGCTTGTTTGTTTTGAGGTAGGGTCTCACTACATAGTCTTGGCTATTCTGGAATTCAGTGTGTAGACCAAGCTAACTGAGAACTCATAGAGATCTCT
The DNA here is from genome assembly GCA_028551405.1 of Uromys caudimaculatus. NCBI lineage: Eukaryota > Metazoa > Chordata > Mammalia > Rodentia > Muridae > Uromys > Uromys caudimaculatus. The sequence continues at coordinate 59,486,173 of CM052707.1, read as the reverse complement.
GTCTGTTTATGCCTCCCGAGGGCTGGGGTAAAGGTCTGTTTCACCACACCCAACCACTTTTTACATTTTTAAGTGTGTCTGAAAATATATTTCTCCTAGTTGTATTTATGATTTATATTTCTGCTTTTCTCTTCAAAATGGAGCTCCCCACACTGATACCATTTCTCCTTCTATATCCACTATGGCATGGCATGCAGGATAGGTCAGTATGCAGGCCATGTTTGTTGGATGGACAGAGAGACGTGAATGAATGGTTTGCTCCTAGTTAACCACACAGTTTTTCCAGTCTTCCATCTCTTAGAATTTGTCTTTACTTATAAAACTTGTTTTTTCCTCCCTTCAAAACAAGAGTTTTAGATTTGACAGCAGTGACCTATTGGGCAATCTTTTCCCCAGTGGTCTTTTGTGAAGCCCCTAAAGTCAACCTCCCCTGTCTTGTCCAACCGAATGCTTTCCATAATACTGGGCTGCCACGGCCTGCCTTATTCCTCATTCCTCCCCATGTTGGGTTAGCCATTTCAAGTGCTGCTTTGAAGTAATGGGACAGCTTCTACCAGGAAGCACCTCTATGCCAAGTGAGGCTTGTTCTGCCAAGACAGACAAAACAAAGTCCCAGCCAGTGAGCTTCGCATGATTGGGGTGCAAGATTCAACATGCGGCTCTATTCTGGTCTGGTTACTTTCGTCTCTTCCTTTTCTTATTTCAGCTTCTGGGATGGCTTCCGAAGGCCAGAGTGGTTCAGGACTCTTGTTTGCTGGAGACCAAAACAATGAGGCAGTGTTGTAACCAACAGCGCCTCTTCTTTCTTTGGATGAAAGTTGCTTAAGCACGAAATTCAAAACACGAAAGAGAAGGCAGTTATAAACACAAATGTCTCCTTTCTAGCGCCTAATGCCACCTGCCTGGCTGTCTCATTCCCTTGTAGTGTAGCATCAGCCAGAAGACAGAGCTCCATAGAGGAAGGCTGAATGAGATTTTAAGGGAATAAATAGTAATGCTTCAGGTACTTAGAGCACAGAATAAATTTGTATTTATTCGTCAAATTTGTTACATATGGGCAGTTTACATTTTTTTGTAGCAAAGATATATAATGTAGAATAGTCAAAAATGAATACACACATATATACATATATATATATATGTGGGAAAATCTTTGGGAAAAAGAATTCCTGAAAGAGAAATTCTAGGATCTCTCCATGAAGCCCTGAAAATCGTCTTGGGCAGGAACTTGTTCTGGTGAGCATTCTTCCCAGAGAGACCAACTCTATAGTTGTAATTGCTAGAACCTACCTCTCTGTGGCAGGGAGGACACTTTCAGTTTGGGCATTATATATATGCTTTTAGACGTGTTTTGATTTTTGTTTGTTTGTTTTTGTAAGGCCTTCTGTCCATCATTAGTCGTTGGGCTATTGTCTGTTTGGTGGAACAGGGTCTCACTCTGCAGACCCGGCTCTCTCCCAGTTCCCCTGCCTCAGCTTCTCAGTGCCAGATTCCAGGCATCCCTGCCATTCATGGTTCCTTCCATGTCTAGTCTTACATTCGCATGCCTCTTTCTTGCATGACTTACAGGTTTGACCAGCACATCTGTGATGATAAGTGTCCCTTAGTTTGGTGTCAGTGTGCATGCAGAACAGGGGTGTGTCAGCATGCCTGCCTATGGGATCACAAGCACCATATTTTCTGTGTCTGTCAGAGGAACTGCTGAGATCAGGATATTCTGCCTGTTGCTCTGTGAAAAATCAGAAAATAAAATAGAATTAATTTAGCCTGGAGTATACATGCAGACTGAATCTCTCTATGATGTCTGGTTATTTGCTTGTGGTTTCAAACAGTGGTGCTCTCTTGTTTTTATTAAGTGACAGTCACCTGTGTTAGCCAATAATACAGTTTACTTATATTCGAGAAGTGGAGTTAACGGTCTATCTTTTGCTCACTGATAAGGACAATGTATATATCGTGTTACTGATGGAATTACTGCAGAAGACGTGTGTTAAGCATGTTACACTGAGCACAAGCGAATAACCAGAAGTCATAGAGAGATTCACATGTGCACATGTGCGTGTGCTGCTGACCCTCAGGATATTTCAGAGATTCCAAACCTATAAAGGTGGAAGTGCCCCATAGGACTGAAAAGACAATTAGCTAAAACTCATATTCATAAGAAATAACCTGACCTCTACATTCTCATTCACTGCCCATAGCCCAGCGACTGCCCTGAATCTGACTCACAGGATTGCAAGTTTATTTCCAGAACAACTTGAGCAGAGTCTGGAGTTTGGGTGGGATGGGGGGGGGGGGTTTGCCTCAGTCAGAGAAACCGGGTCAAACCTGAATGCTGAGATTACATCCTCTCCTCTTATTTCCATTAGCGTTCTCTTGCTTAAACCCATAGCCTGGAGCCTGAGGACTGCTAAGAATCCCTCCCTCAGGGGCACCCCAGCAGAAGATCATTCCTTTGTGTCACCTGTGTGACTGCTTACCGTTCAACAGCATGCCTACCTGAAGTCTTTAGTAAGCTTGTATTCCCTACTTTCTTTAGGAGACAGGCTCTCATGTAACCCTCGATGCCCTCCCTAGAAATCAGAGGATGACTCTGAACTTCTGATCCTCCTGCTTTCTTCTTCCGAGAACTGGGATTAAAGGAGTGTGCCACTGTGCTTTACGAATGTGGTACTGGAGACCAAATCCAGAGATTTGTGCTTGCAAGTCAAGAATTCCACTACTGGCTGGGCAGTGGTGGCGCACGCCTTTAATCCCAGCACTTGGGAGGCAGAGGCAGGTGGATTTCTGAGTTCAAGGCCAGCCTGGTCTACAGAGTGAGTTCCAGGACAGCCAGGGCTACACAGAGAAACCCTGTCTTGAAAAAAAGGAAAAAAAAAAAAAAAAAAAAAAAAGAATTCCACTACTTTAGCCGCAGCTATACCCTGCCCCTGTTCAACTGTTTTGTTTTAGTTTGGTTTGGTTATTGGTTTTGAGATAAGTTCTTGCTGAATAGCTCAGAATGGCTTTTGAAGTCATTATCTTTCTGCCCTAGCCTCCTGAATGCTAGGAATACATGTGCTTGCTGCCTTGCCTGGTTTTAGTAAGATCTTTTCTTTCCTTCTTTCTTTCTTTCTTTCTTTCTTTCTTTCTTTCTTTCTTTCTTTCTTTCTTTCTTTCTTTTTTAAAGAACGTATTTAGAAAACATAAACGAATATCTGCTGCTCTTGAAAGTTAGAGTCTGAAACAAATGGAAAGAAGGGATTTGGAGACATTAGAGGGAGAAACAGATCCAATCTCCTTGGGGCCGAAAGATGAAATGCTCAACCCACCAAAACAGAAGAGCCTGGTGAATGCAGACAAGCATAGGATACTCCAGAAGTTGGAAGTACAAATATTCTCCAAGCTGTAAAGTGCTTAAGAGTGCAGAGTCATTTTAACAAAGAAATAAATGTGCCAGGGGAAAGTTGAAAAATTCTCAAAGGACAAAGGTGTGGAACAGGCTGGAGGATCGAGAAGGCTTGGAATACTGTCAGAGGAAGCAGGCTCCTCTGTGCATTGGATTTCACCAAAAAACCAAACCAAAAAAGTTGAAGGGAAGAGATTACCAAAGATACAGGCAAAAACAAAAAACAAAAAAACACTCTTAGAACTGAGAAGCAGCATAGTATTCTTGAAAGGGCCTACTGTGGGCCAGCACAGTGAAAAAGACAAAGGCTTCCAGTGGGACATTGCTGTGAAATTTCAACATGTTGGGACTGTGGCAAGAAGCTCTGAGAGGAGGGAAGCATGGAGGGAGGCCTCTCAGGATGATTGACAGTGATCTTGCCTCAGGACTCCTAGCAGCAGGACCCTCCTGAGAACATGGTAGAAACACAGACTCTTAGGTCCACCCTCCTCTGAACACACACCCTGAATAGAACCCCAGTGGTGTAGTACTCTACAACCCTGCCTCAAGAACACCCTCTTCCAGCTCTGATGTTGGCTTAGGTTTGAGCAACACTGGGTGAAGGGATCTGGCTTCTAGCACTCCGTCTGTGAGCACCAAGCCTTCCCAGTCCTGAAGGACTGAACACAGTGCGCAACCAAACCGCCAGACTCACAGTCATTACCAAACATGGAGAAGTTGATGGGAGATGAGGCCTGGGAATATGAGAACATAAACCGATACCAGTAAGAATCAGGGGTACGGGGACACATTGTATAAGAAGTCTCTGGAGCCAGGGGCAGTGCTGGGGTCTGCTGCGATTCTTTTCTGAAGGCTCTGTAGCAAACCTGGTTATTCACAGTGCTCCGTCATCCAAATCTTGCTTCTCAGCTGGTGGTGGCTGGGTGAGATCTCTGTATTCCATTTCTGTCTGGGTTCACCAAGTACAGTAGGACAGGACATTGAACCAGGAAGAGGTTAAAGTCCTCTCAGGCACCGCAGTTTGAATTATTGTATCAAAGGGCTTTAACTTTGAGCCACTTGCTCCATATAAGTCGCCATAGGTGTGTTTGCTTTCCTGTCCTCCTGGGAGATGGAGAGGGGTGTGGGCCATTTTCTGGTGCACTGAAGCATGGGTTGTCCTTCCATGAATGCATACAGCACATGTGTGGAGGTCAGGGAACAATCTGGGGATGACAGAGCCGCCATGTGGGTCCTAGGATTCAGGGTCAGGTTGTCAGGCATGACAGCAAATGCTTTTACCTGCTGAGCCATCTCTCTGGGTCCAGAATTGGCTTTATTGCACCCAAGTTATTTCACATTAAAATAAGTTTGCAGTAACTTCCTCCTTCATCATCCCCTTTTAGAATTTGTTGTCAACTCCTGTTTGCTCAGAGGACCAACTCGAACTTATACCTGGGACCAGAGGAGGGCTGTGCTGTATGTGGTGTGAATGGGCTTTTGACTCACATTTTGTTTTTCCTTTTAACACGTGTTATACCTGGCAGTCATACAGAGCCCTGATTATTGTGGGGCCGCTGTTAAAATGCCGTGTTGTGGCCATCCTTACCCTGCTTGTGATCCAGAAGATAATTATACTTCGAGTTGATCTGGCTTTTAGCTGAAAAGAAGTGACAGTCTTCTCCCCACACCGAGGTTCCCTTGCTGGTTAGCAGCATTAGTTCTTAATCAAGACTCTGTCCAGAAGCTTCCACAGTTGGCTCCCTTACGTGATGACATGATGCTGATGGGCCAGTCTAAACACGTGTGTTCTCTTAATGAAACTTCCTTGTTATCTTGTTCACAGAGGCGAGCAAAGCCTGTTGTTTATTTTCATCTGTGTGAGAGACACAGATTTTGCCTGCCAACTTTTTCTTTTATAAGAAGTCTGATCCATGGGGAGTTAGTTGATTCAGCCAAAGTATTTTTCAAGAAGGCTCAAGGAAACTTTTTTTTTTCTTTTTGACTGGGGGTAGGAATGGGGGCTCTCTCTTCTCTCTCTCTCTCTCTCTCTCTCTCTCTCTCTCTCTCTCTCTGTGTGTGTGTGTGTGTGTGTGTGTGTGTGTGTGTGTGTGTGTGTGTGTGAGAGAGAGAGAGAGAGAGAGAGAGAGAAATGTTGGAATCAAGTACCCTTTAATGTCTTTGGACAATGTTGTATTTTCTTTAATAACTTGTGTGATTTCTTTATATATGGTGTTAATCTGGTTGCTCGTAAGTATATCGAGAGAACAGTATTTCCTCATGGCTGTGCCAGACTGTACCAGTCAGTATATTTAATGTGCTTGCATGATGGTGTTTGCATGGAATGACCACAGATTCAGCAGTTGTTAGAGGCAGCAGAAGAGTAGAACTGGAGGGATCTAAGTGGGGGATGTGTGTGTGATACTCCAAGTAGAGAGGCTCTGCAACATCTGAAACATGGTTTCCCATCCTCTCCAGAGTGCCTCCTGCTCATAGCACCCTTACGTAGCCAAGATTGCATGCCCTGACACATTCAGCCGGCAAGGTCGTGAGCTGCCTTTCATCTGGCGCAATAGGTAGGAGCCAGTCGAAACTGTTGGCAGAGGTTCCTTACTTATCAAGGAGCAAGAGCTTAATTGGTTCAGGAATTCCGGTGTGAAAAAAACCCTGCTATTCCTGCTCCTCACCAGCAGAGACCATTCGTTCTGAAAGTCCCTTTCTTTACCCTGGAAGTAAATAATCACCATTTAAATCCACTTCACAGCATGTGCAAGTGCTTTTGAGACAGTTGTACATTCTGGAGATCACAGCGAGTGGAAAGTAGAAACCGTTCTGGCCTTGGCTGTATCCTGTTCTTAGTGATTCTACCCGGGTTTACTCGGATTAAAGGAGCACATTCCTAGTATGTGGAGATAGTGCACTCCACCATTTTCCCAGAAGCTCCAGGCATGGCTGAAGGGTTGGTCATTTCCATCCGCAACGCTTCATACCTGCCTTGCAAGAGGGAGTCTTGCACCTCACACCCAACACCAAACAGGAGAGTAACAGTGAATGCAAACTCCTCTTGAATTGAACTTGGTCCCAGGGCCAGAGCTGTAGAGTGGGGAACCCTAGCTTGTGTGCAGGAGAGAGCAAAGACTTGGCTGCACTCTAGAAGCCAGAAGAAGCATGGTGTGTGACCCCCAAATATAATATCTAAGCAGATCATTGCCACGACACCACAGTATCATCTTCTGTCTTCTCTATTGATTTGGAAGCCATGCACTCGGCACCCCGCATCTGTTCCTGCCAAAGCATCTATTATATATGACACCAGTAATGAATGACGTCACCCCATCACTCGGAAGCCCCAGGCCTCTCCCTACAGAAGATCCCATCGTCTAACCTGATTCCCAGGGTCTAACCTGACCTAGGTTCATCCCAGCTACCCTATTCTTTTTATTTAAGATTTATCATTTTTATTTATGTATATGTACATATCTGTGTGTGTATGTCACATGTGTGCAGGTGTCCTCAGGATAGGGTGTTGGATCTGAGGACCTCCAGTTACAAGGGTTGGTGAGGCCCTTGCTGTGGGTGCTTGGATCTGAACTCACATCCTCTGGAAGAGTAGCAAGTGCTCTTAACCTGTGGGTCATCTCTTTACTCCCAGCTGTCTTGCTCTTGAATGTCAACCTTTCTGTCTCTAGCTGTGAGCACTGTATCCCGGCCAGTCAAGCACATGCCATTTTCTTTGAAAAGACATTGTGCTTCATTCTCTCCTATTTGAGCAGCTGACTTGTGGCCCTGCTTCTGTTCACAGCATCACTGGCCTGGCCTCCCACTTGCCAGGCTGATTCTGCACGCCTGGAGTCTCATCAGTGACTTCCTTGGTAAATTTTGCTGACCTCGCCATGCTCTTCCCACTGCCTTTGACGTGTCTGATGCTTGAGTTTCACCTCTGTCCCTCCCTTCTTTCTCATTGCTCCAAACCTACTATGGACCTCTGTCTGTCTCTCTGTTTCCCTGTCAGATGCGAGGCTCCAGGGAAGTCAAGGGCATCTTGATCTTGTTCATGGTTAGGTCTCTCTGCAGTGCTCTTAGAGTAAATATCATCAGAGAAAATTTGTGTGCCATATTTGCCTCTTCATTTTGAGGTGTTTGGCAAAGTTTCCTGGTAGATGGCATTGGTAACAAAGTGAAGCCATGATTTTTGTACGTTGGAAACCAAGGTTGAAAAATACCTGAGGCTACCATTTGTCCTGTGCCTCTTTGGAAGCTGTAAGGAAGCAACTGTCTTAGGCTCCGCACCAGCCATGCCCCAAAGGTCTGTTTGTCTTGAAGGGACTAATTATAAGCCACCTCAGCAGTGATGTGACCATGGAACTCTCTGTACCATCAACAAACAGAGGACTAAATATTCCTAGTCTCTGATGGGTTTGTGCGGGACTGAATCACTCACCAGTCCTTGTGGTTTGGGCAATGGAAAGATGCCATGTGCGTGTACCATTAGTGATGGATAAGGAATTTGTTTTCAATCAAGCACTGCACACATTCTGCCCCACTATGAATCAGCTGTGGTGCTTTTCGATGTGTTGATGAATTTTGGCATTTATCCCCTATTTGGAGAAAAGCTAGCGCTGTGCCTGAATTGGATCTTTGTCTTCTGCAAGCAGTTGTTTAGGACCCAATCATTGAATTACATGTATTTTGAGAGTTCAGGTGATATGAGAATTTTTTTTCATTTTTTAAAAAAATGCAGTTACTTCTCTCTTTCCTTTTAAAACCCTCTTTCATGACATAAAGCAAGGTTTTTAAAATTTATTTGTTTGTTTTCATTTTAAACTGGTACCTATCAGGTGGTAATTCGCCAGTTAGTCTAAGGTAATAAGAAACTCGAATTTGGATTTGATTCAGTTCCATTAGGGCAGATTTAAATGTTTGTGATACAGGACTATTATGCTGGTGGTTGTAAGGGATTTTTGTGCTGGGCAGTGAGGCTGACAAAGAGCACACTGTGCACACTCCATCTCGAGCAGAGCACTTTCACACTGCAATTTAGGAGCTGTGCAGCTCAGGAAATTGCTGGCTTTGGCTGGGCCATACTTTTACTGCAAGGAAAATTTTATTCGTCACTCAAGTAATTGGCAGTTTTAATACCTTGTTCATAATTACCTTATAAACAAACGAATATATAAAGCAAAGATTGTATGGCTTGTTATCTAACTTGTGGCCTTATTTGACCAATATGATAGACACCTGGTGGGCCTCCCTGTCCTTACCTCAGAAAACTAACATGCTCCACTTATTAGGGGAAAAAAACCCTTCTAATAATAACAAAACCAAACACTACACTATTGTTTTCTTTTTGTTGTTGCAAAATAGTGTTTTAGTTTAGGTAGTCTAGCCCCAGACAGCCTGGCCCAAACCAGGTGCAGACTTGAAGGGAGATGTGAGACAGACAGGGGTGGGACTGGGCGTTTCAGATGCTGGGTGGCTGGGAGGAGGACATCCTGGTGAGAGAAACATTGGGCTATGTATTTAAGAGAAAATTTCTGTCCTCCATATTGTGGTTTTGTTCATCCCTTATACCCTGACCCTAAGGCCTCTTGGCTTGGCTTGGCCTGCCTGCCTCCATCTCCGGGACCTAGAGACTGACTAATTGTCTCACTTGTACCTCACAGCTAGATCAAGGAGTTTCTGCTCTGGCAAATCCAGATGTGGGAAATGGTCAGAATCAGAGGTCATGGATGACTTGACTCTAAACAAAGTCTGTAAGACTTATGGGAATCCAGGGAACTTGGTAATCTGTGACTTGTATGTAGAACTGCTGATTCTTTTTTCTTTTTGAACGTTACTATTATCTCAGCTTGTTACTTTGTTACCCTGTGTAGGATTTTTTTTTTCTTTTCTCTTCTCTCTGACTCTGTCTCTCTGTCTCTCTCTGTGTCTGTCTCTTTCTCTCTCTCTCTCTCTTTCTCTCTCTCTCTGACTCTCTCTGTCTCTCTGTCTCTCTCTGTCTCTCTCTCTCTCTGGTGGAGTTACTTTCTCTGATGATTTAGGTCTTAAGGATCAAACAGACAATAACCCTAAAATCTTTACAGGAAATAGACAATGGGCTTTAACTGCAGTGTGAGAGGCTTTAGAGTGTTGTTCAGAGCCTGTGTCTCTGGAGAAAGGAACACCTGGCCTCTGCAGTGTCAGGATGTCAGCATCCTTCTAACTGTAGTGGGGACAGAGCACACAGCTCTGGAGGCCTGTCTCCTCCAGGAGAAGAGTGCAGGCACAGATTGCAAGGGACCCTGGTTGGTTTTCCCTGTGATGATGGATCAGTGAGCCAGTTGGATTTCCACATCAGTTTGAAAAAAGAATTTGAGTTTTTGTTTGTTTGTTTGTTAAGATAAGAAGTAGCAGATCTTTCTGAAGGAATGCGTACAGTGGGAACTGCCAAATTAATTACCAGAATATCACTGATGCTTTGTGTTCTGTAATAGAAACCTGGGATCGACTGCGACCAACCCAGACTTGCTATGTGAGGTGGCTCAGATGTGGTTGGACTGGTTATGCAAAAAGCCCTGGTTTCCCAACTTTAGATTATATATGTAGGAAAGAAATTACTTTCTGAGTGGATGGTGTAATCTGTGAACCGTGTTTAATGTAGGTCTTGACACCTAATGTGTGCACCATTGCAGGTCTTGTCACCTAATGTGTGCAACCATTATTTCTGGTTTCACCACGTTCCAACTCAGTGGCGTGAACATGAATTCCTGTCTCAAAGGAGTTTGCAATATGGAAGAGAGTGATGGTGTTCTTGCTATAGTAAGATGCAGTGTGAGATTTGGGAGCCCATAAAAGAGATCTGCCTAACCTCTGAGATGGAGAGATGTGTCTGAGTTATTAGTAAGCAACATACATACATGGGGGCTATTTTCCAGCTAAGGAGAGCACATACAAAATAAACTTTCTAATTCCCTTGGGAAGAGTCACTGCAGACTGTACAACTAGTGGAGTGACGTGGTTGTAAGGTGCAGAGCCCCGTGCCCGATGTTCAGAGCATGTGGCTTTTCCTTAGGGTATAAAGAGAAACCCTTGTTATGATTGTTCCAAGCTTTTTAACGTTGACATGGTTTCTTCTGCTAAGCCACGGTCTAAAAAGTCCATCCTACCACCCAGCAGCTGACTGAAACAGATGCAGAGACCCACAGCCAAACACAGGGACTCTTGCAGAAGAACTGGGGGAAGGACTGAGGGCCCTGAAGGGGATAGGAACTTCACAGGAAGACCAACAGAGTCAACTAACCTGGACCCTTGGGGTTCCCCAGAGACTGAACTACCCACCAAAGGACGGGCTGGACCTCGGCCTCCCTGCTCATGTGTAGCAGATGTACAGTATGGTTTGTTGTGGGTTCCCCAAGAACTGTAGTAGGGCCTCTCCCTAGAACTGTTGCTTGTCTGTGGATCCTGTTCCCCTAACTCATCTGCCTTGTCTGACCTCAGTGGGAGATGATGTGCCTAGTCTTGCAGTGACTTGATGTGACAGGGTGGGGGGTGGAATACCCAATGAGGACCTCCATCCTCTCAGCAGAGAAAAGGAAGGGGAGAAGGGGGGATGGAGCATGGGAGGGGGCACCCAGAGGAGGGAGAAAGCAAAAGGTGTGTAAATATTAATTAATAGGGATGTAAATAAATATTAATTAATGGGGGGGAAAGTCATGCTACCAGAACTTATGTGATAGTTGGGCTGGCTCCCATGTTCAGTTTGCTCCTGCTTCCTAATAAGATTGTCACTAAGTACTAATTAGTATAGCACTAAATAGGAATGGTACTAAATAGCTCTAGTACCTATGCCCATTTGTAAGAATTTGGCTGGGCATTTCCCCATTTGACATGCAGCAGAAAAATGGTGGGAAGATTCTGTCTCATTTGATGCTGTCAGGTACATTGGTTATTGCTTTCTTGAATTATGGATATCATAATAAAGGATTACTGTTGTTGTTGTTGACATAGTCTTCTTATATAGCTGGGCTGACCCAGAATATCTGCTGCTGCATCCTAAGATGTGGCATTAGATGTGTGTGCCTTCGTGCTCAGTGACATGTGGTGTGTGTGTGTGTGTGTGTGTGTGTGTGTGTGTGTGTGTGTGTGTGTGTTGGTACATTTAAAGAACTATATGTAGCCAGTGACTACCATTGTGGTCTACTTTGATCTGTCGTCGAGACTAGTAATGTCAAATATGCTTTAATCTACCTGTCTTTGTCTTTAAGGACTGTTCTGTTCCCAGGTAGCTCTTCTGGGATACCTTTGTAACACAGAGGACCCAGTAGCTCTTTCTCTGGTATTGAAGCCTGTGGCAACTTAGTAACTTGTACAAACAGGGGCTCTTTCTATCTAGGAACTAAAGCAGCCACAGAGTGGGAAGGGTGGGGAGCTGATTGGTACTGTCGTGTGAGAGTACTGTCTGGAAAGAGTCAGACTAGGAATCAAGAAGAAATAGGGTTGGCTAGATGGCTCTGAAGGTAAATGTGCCTGCCTGCTATGCAAGCCTACCCAGTTGGCCAGGAGCCCCAGAGCCTGTGGAAACATAGAAATGGAAGTAAAAAACTTGACTCCACAAAGTTCCCTTGTGATCTCCACATATGTAGCTCTGTCCCACTAATAGTAATAACTACACTAAGTTTAAATATATGGGTGTACATATGTGTGTTTTAAATACTCATTGTATAATATAATATATTATATATAAATAATGGGGAACAAGACTATAATATATAATTATATATGTACATGTGTGTGTATATAGATGTGTGTGTGTGTGTGTGTGTGTGCGTGCGCGCGCGTGTGCGTTTGTAACGTGGAACGAGGGAGCATAGCCTAGTGTGTCCACTCTGTGCTAGATGTTTTGTTTACTCTCTAATGAAACAGGAAGACATAGAAAAATAATCTAAAAGGATAAAAAGATCCGTCAGTTGTGTTTAAAAGTGTGGCAAGTGTATATGCTTACTACCCTGTCAGATTGGTGAAAGAACACTCCTCATATGCTCTCATGTGGCCTCAGAGCATCCATGGCCATGAAGTTGCTGACCGCCATTGAGAAGTACGGTGTGGACCATCTAGTTTTTCACACTTCTGAAGAACGGGTCAGGAATAGTTGTTTTTCTTCTCCCTTTGGATTGTACTGTTGACCTGTCTCTGGGACTGTGCTTTAATTACAGGGCTGGGAACACCATCGACAAAATCCTCCCTGAACAGCTGGAAGCGTTTCAGTCCCTTGAGACGTTGGACCTGAGCAACAACAATATTTCAGAACTTAGAACTGCATTTCCACCTTTACAACTCAAGTATCTGTAAGTATAAGTTACCTCACAGTGATAGTAGTGTTATAACTGCTGGGGGCGGGGTTAAGATGCAGGGAACCCGGTTTTACTTCTGCTGATCAGAATGTAACTTTCTTATTGACTTGAATAGGTTCAATCTTCTTACAATTTTGTATCACAATTAAAAAAAAAATGCTCCAAACTAGGGCATTAATAACAAATTCCACACAAAGTATGTATAACAAAGTATGTATGTGTAACAAATATTTGTCACCTTCAAAGGTCTGTCAGTCTTTGCTGTCAGTGTATTAGTTACTTTACTTGCTGCCTTTACCTAATTCCTGACAAGAAGCCATTTGAAGTGGGGAGGGCTTATTCTGATTGACAGTTCGAAGGCACAGCCTTATGACAGGGACGGCATGCTGGGAGAAGTGGCGGGCAGCCCTGTCACATTGTGGTCAGGAAGTCAGGCCAGATTATAGAACCCCAAGTCCCACCCTTTGTGGTCTACTTCCTCTAGCTAGGCCCTACCTCTCAAAGGTTCTACAACCTTCTGAAAGAATGCCACCTGGTGGATAATAAGTGTTGGAACTCATGAGCCTACACGGGGCATTTCATATTAAAACTACAGTGTATGCATCTTTTCATTTTAATTTACTATTTTTCTGGTACTGGATATGGAGCCCAGGGCTTCTTTACACATACCAGGTGAGCATTCTGCCAATGAGCTATATCCCAGCCCATATATGTAAACCTTAATTTGTTCACAGGGAACTCGGTATTAACAATTTTAAGGGTACCCTTATGGTTAGGTTCTCTGGGGAGTCTCTGCAATGGGGTGATTGATTTTAGCTTCCCAAAGAAACCTGAGCAAGCCTCTGCTGACCTTCAAACTCTCAACAGGTATATCAATAGCAACCGAGTTTCATCCATGGAACCGGGCTATTTTGACAATTTGGCGAGCACACTCTTGGTGCTGAAGCTGAACAGGAACCGTATCTCAGCCATCCCCCCCAAGATGTTTAAACTGCCTCAGCTGCAGCACCTGTAAGTGAACGTGGCCTCCTGGATATTGTGCTCTCATCTAGAAACCTCTGGGGTCTGTGTCTGATGCCCACAGTGGGACAGGAGAGGGTTAGAGGCAAGCAGGTGACTGCTCTCTCTTTCATGGTGCAAGTGGTGGTATCTCCTGATTGGGAAAAGGCTTGCCAATTACCTCATGCCAGCTGCTGCCTGACAGGACATGTTAGACATGGCTGAAAGAGCAGGGTGATCACTGTGTTGCTCCTTCACAAAGGTGCCATTGTGGACCTGGGGAAACCACAGTGTCTCTCAATAGCTGTGGTTTATGAGAATAATACCAACAACTCCAGGATGCTTTGATAGCCTAAGTGGCAGTAAAGAACTGTCTCGTTAAGAATGGTAGAATGGTTTGTGAACAGGATCCCACTATGGCACTTTTCAACCTTGGCTGCACATTACAGAGACTTGGGGAGCTTTTCAAAACCCCAGAGCCCAGGCTGCACCCTAGACCAATTATACTAAACCTCTGGGGGTTGCAATTCGGGCTTCGAGAACTTTTAAAGCTCCCTAGGTGGTTCTAGCGTTCAGCAGAAATAGAGAGTGTTGCAGCCTGCAGGAGAGTACCAAACTGAACATTAATTGCAAACGATGGTACAGCTTTGCATCCATGCGGAGCAGGATTTCTACACCACTCCCAGTAGTGCTTTCCTGGGATGGTTCTCACTCTCGTTCTGCATCAAAGGATGAATATCAATTTGTTGGCTGCTATCCTGAATGGACAACAGTTTAGAAATGAAAACCTAATGTGTTTCCCGTATTATTCCAAAAAATATATCGTGTTTTACATAGACAGTCACTCCCTGTAATGTAATAAATTGGAGGGGAAAAATGCAATTCTTGTCAATAAAATGTCTGGGAAATTTAAAACATTTTTGCAGGTTTAGCACTGACTGGGTTAAATGTATTGCAGTATGTGACATGTTTTATTACCTTTGGAATTTAATTGACACACGAATTAATGGCTTAATTGTTATGTCCAACACAGTGAACTGAACAGAAACAAGATTAAGAACGTGGATGGACTCACATTCCAAGGGCTTGGTGCACTGAAGTCTCTGAAGATGCAAAGAAATGGGGTGACCAAGCTGATGGACGGAGCTTTTTGGGGGCTGAGCAACATGGAAGTCCTGTAAGTGTGGGTCACTGCACTTCCCACTCACATACAATGATTCCTGAATACTCAATGGATGCTAGGTAGCTCTTCTTTGGAAAGCCTCGTTAAATCCTCATATTGTATAATCATAGTTATAATTATGTAGTTATGTTTCCGGTGAACTACATTAATCTTTTGCTTATCTTATATATCAAAGCCACATATCTAGGCACATTAGGGATATACCATACATTGCGTGCAGCCCGCCATGCCTGTATTTGAAGAGAGTAGATCATGAACTCTGGATCCCACCTTTGGTTCTCATTGTACATGCAGGCAGCTGGACCATAACAACCTAACCGAGATTACCAAAGGCTGGCTCTATGGCTTGTTGATGCTGCGGGAGCTTCATCTGAGCCAGAATGCCATTAACAGGATCAGCCCGGATGCCTGGGAGTTCTGCCAGAAACTCAGTGAGCTGTAAGTTGCCTTTTATTCTCCTCAGGTTCAAGAGCAGGGATCCTGCTAGAGCATGAGTTTCTTACCACTGATCTGTGAAATTTTCGTAACAAAGTTGCCAAGGCGACAGCAGCTTTCCTGTGTGCTCTTGATACTGTATATTTGGTTGTGATACATTGAAGGCAACACCGCTTTTTGCAGTTTTGTGTTGAGTTGACAAAAGTAGTCATTGTTTCATGGACTGTTTATTTAATTACTGAGATTAGAAGTAATGTTTACCTGGATACTGTAAGACAGAATGTTAAAAGAGGATTATTGTAGCTACATTTATTACCGCTCTTTTAGAAAACAGATCATTATGTTGAATGGAAAGATAAAAGCTTTGTTGTTGTTGTTGATGTTGTTCTTTGCAGAGACCTGACTTTCAACCACTTATCGCGGCTAGACGATTCCAGCTTTCTTGGCCTAAGCCTCCTAAATGCTCTCCACATTGGGAATAACAAAGTCAGCTACATTGCGGATTGTGCCTTCCGGGGGCTTTCCAGTTTAAAGACTTTGTAAGTTACACATTTTGCTCTTGGTACACGAGCCTAATTGCTTCCTAAATGTGCCCACTTTTCTCCCAGCAGATTTCCTTTGTTGTTGAGGAAATGTGTGCAGCCTCAAAAGTGGGCTCTTAATCTTTCCCAGAGCAGTCTGATTAGAATAGATCCATTCCATCCATCCTTAAAGGGTTTTGAAAAGGACACTGATCAGCCTGCCCGGTGATTGCAGATTCCCTCCTTCACGGCATCACTAGGAAGTTCAAAACTGCTGAAGAAAAAATTAATTTTAAGTTCACTAATTTTTTTTTTTATAAAATATAGATTAAAAAATAAGCCAGAGCAAAAAGACCTATAGAAAGGGCCTTTAGGGAGCTGAAGGTTTATTCTTCTGGTTCCCACCCCCTGATTTCTGTCCTAGGGAAAAAAGGATTGAATTAACTGACCTTTTGAAAAATCTCTCCAGTGTTAATTTAATGCTGTGCCATGGGCTTCGGGATTTTGTACTCAGAAACCTGCGCTCTATTCCATCTGAACCATTACGGAGTAGAAAGGCATGCTGTATGCTTTGGCTCATGTCTGTCTTTGTGATGGGAACTTGGTTTTAAAATTTAATGTATTTTTCAAGTTGTTCGAGACTTCAGAGTTTATCCATCTTCGGAGAAGACTTAACAGGGCCAGGGTCACTGTCTCGGTTTGGGGGAAGGTTTTCAAATGAATGCAGAGTTCGGGATGCAAGGGGCATCTTGAAGAACTACATTTCTTCTTCTGAAGTGGCTGGAGGTGGGGGATTAAGAGGACTTTACAAAATGGCAAACCACCTGGGAAGCAGCTGAGGTTTCTGAAAGGCGTCTCTAAAGAGAATACTGTGTTTTCCCTAGGGATCTGAGGAACAATGAAATTTCATGGACCATCGAAGACATGAATGGAGCATTCTCTGGGCTGGACAAATTGAGGCAACTGTGAGTATAATTTGCCTCCTCTATGACTTAAAATTGCTGTCTTAATTGAAGTCAGATCTGTCAGCTGACATCATAGCGTTAGAAGAAGGTCCAAGTACTGTGTCCCAGGTCCTTGCCCCGAGCGAGTGGTATTGTTCCCGACATGTGCATATTTATTATCTTTTATTTTTTCCTTGGGTGAAAGGAAGAAAATTCGATCCTGGAATTTGTCTAACTACTCATTTTGATATCTAGATAGGAACTTGCAAGTTGTGTTGACTGTTATGCATTAGGAGTGGTCACTGTGTAGAAGTGTCTTGATGCCGGCATTTTGAAGAGCTTCACATTATGCTATAGTTCTCAAATGAGTCCACTCTCTATCGATCACACTGTAGCAGGGTCCAGAAGGGACAGTGAGATGGTCTTGTAGATTATTCTGTTTTCAGTTGATGGTGAAGGGAATTTACAGAGAAGAGGGGAGAGCAAGCTGCACTGGGCAGGGGTGAGCAGTGTGATCCCCAGAGAAACTTACGTAGCACCTGTGTTTGCTGAGTGAACTGATGACTTTCTATTGCTGTGATAAAATCTGACCAAAAGCAACTTAAGAGTTTATTTTGGCTTATGGTTCTAGACAGCTAGCTGTCCAGAGTGGTAGAGAAGCCATGATGGCCATTGGTAGCAGGAAGCTGAGAGACCACATCTCTGCCGCACACACAGGAAGCAGAGTGAACTGGAAGTGGTGTCAGACTATAAACTCTCAAAGCCCAACCCCAGTGACACACTTCCTCCAGTCAGAATTCATAAGCTTTCTATAGCAGCACTACCAGCTGGGGAACATGTGTCCAAATACATGAGCTCGGGGCGGGGGGATTTCTATTCAAGCTCCTACATGGAGGTGTCTGCTGAGTGCTTTGAAACCCATGTTAGATAATGTTACTGAACAAGATGCCAAGAGTCCAATATTTCAAAATACATGATTTAATTCAAGACAATAGTGTTGCTCACAAATGAGAATAGTCCTTTTTATAAGAGTTCTGCTCCTTACTGGCTTTTTAAAATTAACTACAATGTGATCTTACCTCCTTACACCCCCCACCCCCACCCCCAGAATTCTCCAGGGAAACCGGATTCGATCGATTACCAAAAAGGCCTTCGCTGGTTTGGACACATTGGAACACCTGTGAGTAGCTGGAATTTAGTTCCCTTTTGGGTGGCCCAGGCGGGGTTTCAATGTATAAAACAGTTGTGCCAATATTCTCCCTATGCTGGAAAAGCCATTTACACATCTACCTATTATTTGTCATCTTGCTTTCTGTCTACCATCAGTAGTTACCTGTGTGCTTTCTTAGGATATAGTTTGTATGTGTCTGGAGATGTGTGTGTGTGTGTGTGTGTGTGTGTGTGTGTGTGTGTGTGTGTGTGTGTGTGTGTGTATACATACATATACACATACACATACAAGTATAATTACTTAACAAGAATACTGTTCAGTAGCTGTTGCTGTTGTTTTAAAAAAGTTAACTAGAATCCCCGAAGATTCATGGGTTCTGTTTGTTTCCAAGTTAAGATGACTTGAATTTTAAAGAACAAGATGATACCTTTGAGAGTGCCATGGTGGAGATTTGAGGGTGGATGGCAGTACCTCAAGAACCTCTGTTGTTTAATTGCTTGATGTAAAACGTACAGCCTAGCTTTCTCCACCTCTCTCCTGGTCCGCACTCATCAGTTGTGGACTGCCAGGAGAATGGGAGGTCAGGCTTTCTCTGGCTTCACAGAGATCCCAGGTCCCTTTTGCTCTTTTCCCCTATATCCCATATCCCTTTAACCCTTGACCACTCCGGTCACCGTCCCGAGTCCATGCCAGTCTCAGGAACCTTTGGCACACATTTTTGAAATGAGATTTCCAGGCAGAGGGTTCTCAGCTGCTTAAAGAAGACACTTAACATTACAACAGCTGACCCAACTAACTGTTCCTTTCCTATTTGGATAGTCAAACCACAGTGTAGGTTAGAGTATGCTTGCTTTATTGAGGAATGCCGTAGCCAGCAGTTTTTCTATGTGGTAACTTGGACACATGTTATCATTTAAGTGAACATTTGGGTTCTACCTCACCGGGACTATTATTCGGGTGTAATCTTTCTGTTGGCAACCTTGTGGGCATCTCCCGACACTGTACCAGTCGTTCAGAGAGAGACGTGGATTGCCAGCCCCACCTACGACAGTGGGAAATTGCAGAATGAGTCTGCAAAACTGAGCGCCACAGCACCAAGCCAGGATTGCTGTTATTGAAACAGATTGTTTTCAAAGGAAAACTAGCCAAAGGGTTTGTCAACTGGCCCGTTCCATTTCTGGGAAAGTGGAATTAGTGGATCAGCAGAGTATTATTAACCTCTGCTTCAATTTTCTTTAACCTTCCCTGACTCTCCCAGACTCTTTCCCTATCCAAGTCTGGCACTTCTAGTCTTCGTTTTCTATTTCTACCTGTCTCATTCAAAATCCTCTTTGTATGCTGTGAACCCTGGGGGTTGGGGGAGGGAATGTAACCATTGTGGCTGGTAGTTTAATTCAAACTGCTATTAAGTACAAGTTAAAAATAAAGCCAACACAAAACGTCCTCCCATTTTATAGATGTCCTGCCTGAAACATTATTTGGTTTAATAAATACACCTCTCTCTGAACCTTGCTGCCTTTGCAGTGGTGAGCTCTGTGGGACAGAATCAGGTTGGAGTCGAAATAATGGGCTTAGCAACTTCCTTCCCCTTTCATGTCAAGCTACGTAGTAAAGCCATCTTTAGCTGGGTTGCTTTAGGGATGCCTGCAATAATGTATTCTAAATTACCTGACACAACACATATCACAGGAAGCGCGCTACCAATGATGTTTCCTAGGTTGTACGCTTAATGAATAGCAAATCTAATAATGAGAAATAAAGTGATACAGCAGGCAGATCAGCCTGAGCCCTGATGCGTCCATGCAATGGGAGGGCGACACAAATAACTTCTCCCCTGTAACAGGACCAGTCTCTGGGTGCCTTGGTCAGAGTTTTGTGAGGGACTCCTCTACGGTTGTCCCATTTACACATTTCATCATGAAGTATTTGGTTGGTGAATGGGGGTGGGTCATAGGGTGTGGCCCAGATCTCAAGGACACACCCTGGCCATAGTTCACTGACGGGTTTGGTTTGCTGTTTTCCAGTGACCTGAGTGACAACGCAATCATGTCTCTGCAGAGCAATGCATTTTCCCAAATGAAGAAACTTCAGCAGCTGTAAGTTTTCCCTTTTCCATCCCAAGGGGAACTGTCCCGTGACTCGACATCTACAGAAAGTGTCTAGCACATTCTTGGCACTATTAATGGTTATACCGGGAAACAAGGGGAGCGGGCCACTAGGGGAGCGGGCCATTTGTTCCCTTGGTTGCAAATGGAATTTCTTTTTCTGTTTTGAATTTGCAGCTTAAATTTGTGAGACCATATATAGTATGGTTCCTAAATATAGTTCTCGGTTTTTCATTAGTTGGGAATTTCTGATGTATCGGTACTTATTCCTCAATAGGACAATAAGAACAGCAAAGACCAAGGGCCCTGCTAGCTCGATTTCTCACATTCATGGTAGACTATAGATTATTTACAACACCACGAATTTGGTTTCCAAATTCCCCACTTGGCTCATATTTACGTGTGTTTGGTTTACATTTAGAAATCAGCATTTCATACAAAAAACCGAATGTAATTCCCCTCCCCAGGCATTTAAATACGTCGAGCCTTTTGTGTGATTGCCAGCTAAGATGGCTCCCACAGTGGGTGGCAGAGAACAACTTTCAGAGCTTCGTAAATGCCAGTTGTGCCCACCCTCAGCTGCTGAAAGGGAGGAGTATTTTTACTGTCAGCCCAGATGGCTTTGTGTGTGGTGAGTAAAGCATCATCCTTGATTTTTATTAATTCTCTTTTTTTTTTACCCTGCTCATTTGTCCACATAATGGTTTTGAAGAGACTTGTGTTCTCTTTTCCTTTTCTGCTGAGGTAGATGAAGTGGATCTATCGTCTGCTACTGGTTGAAGTTTTACAGGTGTTGGTAGAGTTTTCCTGTTTGTTTTAGCATCAGCATGGTTTGCTGACAGGAAGGAAATTGGAGCTGAAGGAGCTGAGAGTCGCCTGGCCAGCTCCCCTTCACTTCACTTCCCTCGCCTTCCTGCACCCAGGCTGTGGGAGCCCTTACTGGGTTTTGGGACTGCTTCTGGAAATGGCATACACACCTCTGTCTGCTGTGATACTGCATTGAGGCTTGCTCTCTTGATTTTAGGGACCGTCGGGAAGACTGTAGTCCCTAGTAGTAGCTTTCAAAGACGGTCCCTGAACCTGGTTGCTGCATTTGTCTCTGTGTTAGTGGCAATCAAGCCTGGGGTCTTGTGTGTGCTCAACCACTGAGCCGCACCACCAGCTCCCCACCCCTCACCATTTTCTTTCTTCTTAATTTTTTGAGGTGGCGGGTCTTGGTGAGTACTCACTCTACAGTCCAGCCTTCTAAGTAGGTGGGGTCATCACCCTGAGCTACCAGTCCAGGCAACTCGAAAGCTTCTTAATTGCCATTTGCCCCTTTTAAAAAATCAGTATGCTGTCTTTTAAAAACTATAAATTCATAAATTTATATAATGGTAAGCTATAAATTAATAAAACAACGTATTCGTAAATTCATACGCATATATGTGTAATTGTTCTTTCTCAGCCCTCCCCCCACCCCTGAACCCCCTTCTTCCAGAATCTAGCTCCAAGTTTTCTGTCTTTTTGGTGGCCTGCTGTGTTTAACCAGTGTTGTCTGCGTGAGCATGGATAGGTGAATTATTTACTTCTGAAAGGCCAATGCAACAGAGCACGTGACTCCTCGGCCCTCAGTAACCATTAACCGCCTGTAGCTCTCAAAAAGGGGTGGGGTCAGCGATGAGCCCCTCCTGCACTCAAGGCAGAAATGCTATGGCCCAGGCTTGTGGTATTTGGGCAGTTTGCTTGCTGCTCTTTAACCCTTGAGTTTTTTGAGAGGCCTGTAGGGAAAAAAATAAGTAGCTAAGGAATCAGGACTGCTGAGACATTAACTGTTGGTGGGTAAAGCATTAGGAGGGATGGCAAGTTTGAATTTATTGTAAATAACTTAAAGATCCATTGTCTTCGCAATCACGAGTCTCAGCATGTGAAATCCCTCAGAGTTCCTGTACCTAGTTAGGAACAGACATGGTTTAAAAGAGTACAGTTTTCATCTCTGATTCAGCTTTCTGTCATGTACGCCAGACTGTTCCTTACTCTTAGCTTCCAGGGAAACCTTTACAAAAATAAATATGTGTATAAAACACGAAATCTAAATTTGCTTAAATTAAGCACATGTGAGAAGATACTACAGGCCCACATTTTATACTGACATTTAAGCGAGACTAAGCACTGCTTTGCCTAATATGTACATATAATATTGTGTGCTTATATATACATATATATAATGTTGTATGTATATAATCATGTATTATATATTATATAGCAATATTACATATTAACATATTGTATATCATCATATAATATATTAATATATATTTTTAGGTTGCAGAATTTAATAGTGTCAGCAAGTTTTTGGAAATCAAACCTCTGATGTAGGTTTTGGATACGAGTAAGCTTTTGGCAGTCATCCACAGGCCCACGTTATTCCTTCTTTATCCGTTTATTTCACAGTCTCCCAGTTCTCTGGCCTGTATATGTGAACTCTGTGTCCTGGGAGACAAACTCATACACACTGCCCTCAGTGCTCATCTATTTCTTCCTTCTCCGTTGTGAATCAGAACACTGACTTATGGAAACCCACACAGAAGAAGCTGTACTGTTTAACAACCCAGAGGTGTAGGGTAGAAAGCCAGCAGTCAAGCCATGGTCAGAGCACTACCTTGCTTCAGCTCATGGCCCTGAAAACTTGTGTTTTCTGATTAGCCATTATCCAAAAGTTCATGTTGGGATATCTGGTAGTTTCCTTCAGGGTTTCTGTAGACCATCTCTGAGAAACTGAAGTTCAAAAAAGGTAACTCTTCCAAAAAGTAACAGGGAACTAAAAATAACTGTGTAGAATGAAAGACTCCCAGTTCTAATTACAATGTAGCCCTGACAGGCTGTGTGGCAGCGTGATTGATGGACTGACCCGCTTCAGGCCCTAGCAGAGCGCCAACCTGCACGTGCTTTTCCATTTGCTTCTGTTTATTTTTGGCTTTAGTTTGTTTGTTTGTTTGCTTGCTCTTTGTTCATTGCTGTCTTTTCTTAATTTGTTTATGCATGTGTGTGCCTGTCTGTTTGTGCATCGTGTCTGTGCAGGTGACTATAGGGCCAGAAGAGGAATTAGAACCCCAGGGGCTGGAGTTGCAGACAATTAGAAGGCGCTGGGACCCAAACCCAGGTCCTCTGCAAGCACAGCCAATTACCATCTTCATGATATGGGTTAGGATTACTTGCCATCGCTGTCTGCTTACGTATGTTTTACTTTGTGTTGTTGATGGCCAGCCTGAGCAAAAGGTTGCAGTTGTGGAGAATAACTTCAAAGACATCTGTGAGCCTGGAGGTGTTTAAGCTGCTTTTCTGTCTTCCTTAAAAAAAAAAAAATTCTTGCTGGGTGGTGGTAGCACGCACCTTTAATGCCCGCACTCTAGAGGCAAGGCAGGCAGATCTATGTGAACTCAAGGCCAGCCTGATCTATGAAATGAGTTTCCAGGACAACCAGAGCTACATAGTAAGACCCTGTCTCAAAAACAAAACAAAAAAAAAAACCCAAAAATATATGTGCGTGTGTGTGTGTGTGTGTGTGTGTGTGTGTGCGTGCGCGCGCGTGTGTGTGCATTGTATATACACATTATATAATATATATGATATATGCATTCAATGTATACATGTGACACAAACATATGCTACAATGTATACCACATATATAATATGTATATGTGTATATATGTATATGTATGTGTGTATATATTTGTATATATTATATATAATGCATATTGTAACATACATAACCAAACGTAAGAATACATATATACATACATGTTTGTCTGTATTAATATATATATAATATATATATTCTTATGTTTAATGGTAACTAATATGTTAATTATTTGTGTGCATGGGATACACTGTGGCAGTTCAGTACAGGAAGGATGTGCTGCGAGATAGGCTACCTGGTGGATCCATCACTCAAACCTAAACCATTTCCTTGTGCTGGGAGTATTGCACATCCCCTCCACAGGCTCCTGAAATAGTCATGTAATTGCTGTCAGGCGGTGGTATCCACTACATCACTCAATTAAATGGGGTCTAGGTCCCTCATGACTTCTTACCATCTCCTCCTGTGCTTATACAGAACACCAGACACGTGGCATAAACCTTTATGATCATTTATTTCAAGGAAACACTTCTCTCAGGTAAATAATGATGGAACCTCTGTCCCCATTGGACAGTTTACATATGCACATTCTCCCTAGTTGTCTGCTCATCCCTAGGTCAGCTGGTATATCTGTAAAACTCAGGCAGGGGATCAACCCTGGCTGCCCTAGACTCTTTTCTGGTGTTGGCTTCTGAGCGCCGGTGCACTCTTAGTCCCTCAAGTCATTTGTTTCCTCCTTTCCGTTTTAAACAGATGATTTTCCCAAACCCCAGATCACAGTCCAGCCGGAAACGCAGTCTGCAATTAAGGGCTCCGATGTGAGTTTTACCTGCTCGGCTGCTAGCAGCAGCGACTCCCCTATGACGTTTGCTTGGAAGAAAGACAACGAAGCACTTCAAGACGCGGAAATGGAGAACTACGCACACCTCCGGGCCCAGGGAGGCGAGCTGATGGAGTACACCACCATCCTGAGGCTGCGTAATGTGGAATTTGCCAGCGAAGGGAAGTACCAGTGTGTCATCTCCAACCACTTCGGTTCGTCCTACTCGGTCAAAGCCAAGCTCACCATCAACAGTGAGTAATCCACTCCCTGCCACTGTTTAGAGACATTTAGAGACAGCAGTAGTGTCTGTCTGCTCCCCCCCCCCACAAGCCCGAATTTTCTTTCTCACGGTTTCTCACCCAGCTCCTTCCCCACCTCTCACTACACAAAATCACTGCTGGTGATTATTTATATCTCACTGAATGTGGCAGGTTGAACCAGGATTAAAATGAACGAGACACTTTTTCTCTCCCTGGTACACTGAGATGTGAAGGGCCACAGAGTATATTTTTAAAGCATACGGCCTTTAACCGAGCTCTGGGTGTGAATCCTGCCACTCCTGGAATATGGTTATGTGACTCTCAGTCACTGACTTACCCTCTTCCCTGAATCTTTCAACTTAGAGATGAGGCTGGAAGGATGGCTCAGCGGTTAAGAGCACTGGCTGCTCTTCCAAACAAGCCGTGTTCAATTCCCACCACCCATAGTGCAGCTTACGACTGTCTGTAAGTCTGGCTCTGGAGGATCTGACACCCTCATACAGACAGATGTGCAGGCAAAACACTAATGAACCTAAAAAAAAAAAAATGAAGGTTCCAAGTGTTACTTCATAGAAACGTCATGATTCATAGAGAAGATAATGTGTGTGTCAGGGGCTCGGTGGCGTGCCTTGGCACTTATTTATAGCAGCCACCATTAATAACCAGGAGTCCTGTAGCATTGTTTGCACCTTGGGCGTACAATCCTACCATTTTAAGATCATATTTCGGATGCTCCCCACTTTATCATTTTAACCGTTAATATCTGCCTGGTAGAAGATTTAGAAGATGATTCATTACGGAATTCATTCAGCAGGCAATTGCCAAGGCCTATCACATAAGAGAATTTAGAGTGTAGAGCAGGATGAGGCCACAAAATATTAGAGCCCGCAGGACTGGAAAGAAATAGATGATGTGAATGTTTGCAGTACAGAGAGATGTATTGATTTGCCCAAGACCTCACACTTAATTATTGAGAAAACTCAAATGTGGCCAGAGAATGCCAGGAGGATCTTGATCTGAGGATCCTGTGACCCTGTGTTATCCTGACTCCATCACACCTTCGTCTGTGTAAATTTCATTTCTACAGCTCTGTCACTGAGTTAGAAAGAATCCTTTGCTACCAGGGCCAGCCATCCCTGTGAGCACCTGGGAAGAGGACCTACCTCATGTGTACATTGCTTTTGTGATTTCAGTGTTGCCTTCCTTTACCAAGACCCCCATGGACCTCACCATCCGTGCTGGGGCCATGGCCCGCCTGGAGTGTGCTGCTGTGGGACACCCGGCCCCACAGATAGCCTGGCAGAAGGATGGAGGCACAGACTTCCCAGCTGCCCGGGAGAGACGTATGCACGTGATGCCTGAAGACGACGTCTTCTTCATAGTGGATGTGAAGATTGAGGACATTGGGGTGTACAGCTGCACGGCTCAAAACAGTGCAGGGAGCGTCTCGGCAAACGCAACCCTGACTGTGCTAGGTGAGGCAGTTTCTTAAGACTCCATGGTCATCTTGAATGCCCCAACTCACAGAGACCCTTCAGGCTAGAGGCTTCTGGGAGATGGTGGTGGGGCGGAGTGAAGAGCCAGAGAGCTCTGCCTTCAAAGAACTAAACAGCCTCTGGGTAGCTCTTAATCCAGGGACATATTACCCATTCATGTCTGTGGCCAGGGAGATGAATCTGTCCCCTTGACTCCAAGTACAACGTCTAGGGCTGTCCTTGTGCACAGGGATTTATTCACAACCATTGGTCATCTCGGTGTTGTACAGAGTATGTAAGAAAGCGCCTATAGTTAGACTGGGAAGACCTTACCTTATCTCACATGTTTGTCAGATTGGCAAAACGTTCATGATTCATGTGTCTTTGGGTGAGTTACCTTAACCCACCAAGATGCAAGATGCCAGGTATCAGAAGCAGGTCCAAGGTTTTTCATACAGACCTAGGGATCTGACATGAGAAACTTGATTTTAAAGGAAGTAAGTGTGGGACTGGAGACATGGCTCCATAGTTAAGAGTGTGTACTGTTTCAGGCCACTTGAGTTTGGTTCCAGCACTCACACTGGACAGTTCACAGTTGCCTTTAACTCCAGCTCCAGGGCACCCACCACCTCTGGTCTCCAAAGGCATCTCCCTTGCTTAATGCACATTCCCACACACAGACGCATGTATATATGTGTGTGTGTGTGTGTGTGTGTGTGTGTGTGTGTGTGTGTGTGTGTGTGTGTGTGTGATTAAAAGTAATAAAGGGAAATCTCTAAAAGCATCCGAGACATTATTTTCACACATTTTCTAGATTTTAAAAATCTTCTAACCTTGGCACAACTGAGAGAGGTCGAGATAATTAGCCGATTTGACCCTTACCTGGTGGGAGGACTGATGTGACTCAAGGTAGCTTTGCTTGGTGTCTGTTTAATACACTTGTCCGGCGAGCTGTAGGAGCATCCTATTTAAATAAGTTCACCTGCTAGGTCTTACGCGGAACCCGGTTTTCATTCAGGAAATTAAATCCTGTGCTTTCAGAGACACCGTCATTTCTGCGGCCCCTGTTAGACAGAACCGTCACCAAGGGAGAAACAGCGGTCCTGCAGTGCATTGCTGGAGGGAGCCCGCCCCCTCGGCTGAACTGGACGAAAGATGACAGCCCTTTGGTGGTGACCGAGAGGCACTTTTTCGCAGCAGGCAACCAGCTGCTGATCATCGTGGACTCGGACGTCAGTGACGCCGGGAAGTACACGTGTGAGATGTCCAATACCCTCGGCACCGAGAGAGGCAATGTTCGCCTCAGTGTGATCCCTACCCCGACCTGTGACTCCCCTCACATGACTGCCCCGTCCCTGGACGGCGACGGATGGGCCACCGTGGGCGTGGTGATCATAGCCGTGGTTTGCTGTGTGGTGGGCACGTCCCTCGTGTGGGTGGTCATCATATACCACACAAGGCGGAGGAACGAAGACTGCAGCATTACCAACACAGGTGTGTACACACGAGCAGTCATGTGTGTCTGTGGTTTCACAGACCTTCGCTTCTAGAAGCTTCTCCTGGTCCCAGTCTGTCTCAGGAGGCGATTCATTCGCTGTAAGCTGCAGGGATGTGGTCAGCTAAAAAAATGATGCTAGTCTGAAGGAATGCATTGCACTAAGGTGCAGCTTATTAAAACCTTGTGAGGTTATCCTGATGGCTGAGACAGAAAATCCAAGCAGAGTGAAGTAGCCCTAACCCCAGGATGGACCTAGGGAGGCAGGAGCCACTCTCCAGCAGTCCTGCTTTATGACCCGTGTGCGCATGCGCGCACACAGCATTTTGTGTGCTGTAAGAATGGACTGCTGTTGACGAAACAGAGTGGTCAAGGGCCTGGATTCATAGTTTTGAGTCATTTCCTATTTAACATGCACTTTTGAAATCTGGGCAGGGGTGTATTCCTTGGGTAATGAAGTAAAAATTAACTCGGGTCGTAGAGCTGGAAAGCCATCACTTGCCGTTCCCGGTTTTTCTGGACTAGATCTTCCCTGACTGACGTTGTAGAAACTAGAAAAGCCTGCATTGAACTGCCCGCGCCAGCCATGGTGAGGCACGACTATTGATGGAATGCTGTGGTTTGGTTACAGATGAGACCAACTTGCCGGCCGATATCCCTAGTTATTTATCATCTCAGGGAACTTTAGCTGACAGGCAGGATGGGTACATCTCCTCAGAAAGCGGAAGTCACCACCAGTTCGTTACTTCTTCAGGAGGCGGATTTTTCTTACCACAACACGACGGTGCTGGTGAGTTTCTGAGAGAGGGTCTTGGATGAAATAGTAATCTGTGGAAGAAATTGTTAACAGTGATGAGGACCTGGCCCAAGGTTACAAGCAAAGCTACAACCCCCACCCCCACCCCATCTGCTTTTTGAGACTGGACATAAAAGTTTTATTAAAGACTAGATGCTGTGGACAGACACAGTGAGTGAATTCTCAGAGAAAGAGGATCCACCTGCTCTGAGTAGGAATAGCTGCTCAGAGAATACATCTAAGCAAGAAAGCGAAAGAGCAACACAAACAGAACAAAGAAACTGAAGGAAATAGTTACAAATGGAAAGACCTCCCATGCTCAGGGACTGGAAAAATCAGTATTGAGGCAAGTGGCTATACGATCAGGGGCAGTCTACAGATTCATGGCAACCTCCACAAAATTCCAACACCTGTGGCCTTGAGCGATGGCTCAGCGGTTAAGAGCACTTACCGATCCTCCAAAGGGCTTTGGTTTGCTTCCCAGTGGCTTAGAACTGCCTGTAATTTCAGCTCCAGGGGGATCTGCTCTTTTATGTTTACATACACACACACACACACACACACACACACACACACACACAAAATATCCTTTCTTAAATTCTTGAAAAGCACCTCTTTTTTTTTTTTTTTTTTTTTTTTTAATGGTAAATGAAAATAGACACATTGGTCAAATTAGGTTTCTCTGAGGACTGTCCTATTTCCTTTACATTGAGAATGTTCTTTGGCACTGAATGTCCTCTGTTGGCATCTCCTGTGTAATGTCCGGGGCTTAAAGACTACTGCAGAAAGCCGATGTCACCCCTACTGTAGGTGCCTTACATATCTGCGCCTCACAACGGAAGAAGTGTGTAGGAGCCTCTCTGCCCAGACCCATCAATTCCCCCCATGCACAGGCGGTTGCAACACTACCCAGCGAGGTGGTTAAAAGGAACATACACATGATTGACATGTGCCACGGACTCTGCTTTGACAAACTGCTGCTGGCTCTTCTCAGCATTTTGTGTGGAGCACAAGCCCGTCCTGAGAATTTGTATTTGCTCTGTATCGGACTGTATGATTCGGAAGGAAGTGTTCTTCCTTTCAGCATCAGAGTTAAGTCACTGGTGAGACAAATGCTCACAGGGAGCTGGGGGTGGGACAGACAGACAGACAGACAGACAGACCAACTATGCAAAAGTGTTTGGCAAGACAGTAAGAGCAGATACAGAGACAGGATCCAAGCATGACGTGAGTGTGAAGATTGGCAAAGAGCAGAGACCCAACCTCAGTCAGGTGTAATGAGGCTGATTGAGAACATATGAATAAAACCCATTCAGGGACAGGACCGGGATATAGAAGCAGCCCAGAGCAGCTCCAGGGCTCCAAACATTGCTGAGCCACAGTGTGCTTCTCTCTCAGACCACAGAGCATCCATCCTCTGTTGCCATGGCAACTCCAATAAGATCCAATATCAGTGGTCCTTCTCCTAGTCCTCCTACTCCTGCTGACTGTTGTTTCATTCTGAGTTGCTTAATTGAACTACCCTGAGATGGTTTGGTTTTTGATTCTTCTTTGAGGTAGGACACTAAGAGGTGACTAGCCAATGTCAATCCCAGGTTCTAGTCAACTGTGACATTTTAGAAGAAAGCAATAGTCCTGAGAATTCAAACCATGGCTGTAGACACAGCTCCATTTCCCTTAAAGCCCGAATGGGGCTAGCTGCAAGGTTGACACACCTAGCTCAGTGGGTAATCGGGCCTCTCTCTGGATGCCCTGAATCGGTTGATCCGAACCTGACAACAGTTCTGAACCAAGGATAGCATTAGTAGGCCGTTATAAGCCCCGATGCACAGGCCTCAGGACATTTGAAAAATTCCTACATGCATGTCCACTTTTTCCTTCTTATCACATTCTATCCCAGTTTTCTTCTATGAATACGGAAAGCTCAGACCCAGAGAGAGTGTTGAATACAGCTGGTTCACTGACCGAGGGTTGTGTTTTAAAGGGACCTGCCATTTTGACGACAGCAGTGAAGCTGATGTGGAAACCGCCCCTGATCCGTTTCTCTGCCCATTCGTGGGCTCCACAGGCCCTGTGTATCTGAAGGGGAATCTCTACGGCCCAGATCCGTTTGAACTTTATCTTCCAGGTATGGTTTTCTTGCCCCAATACAGTTTGGTTTCCGGGGAAGACTTCTCAGCATGCTAACTCTGCCTCTTTTTGTTGTGGATCCCAACTTGAAAAGGTTGCAGTTCTGACCCAAGGATCGCTTTAATGGACCACTGCGAGTCCAGCTACACGAAGAAGGACTGTTTCTCATGTGCTCACCCCTCAGGGGAACCCTGTGAGCGGAGCCTCAAGAGCATCCCGTGGCCACATTCCAGAAAGCTTATGGACTCCACCTACTCTCCGAACGAGGGACACGCAATTCAGACTCTGTGTCTAAACAAGTCCTCCGTGGATTTTAGTACAAGTCTGGAACCGGGACCAGTTACTTCAAGTAACTCTTTCATGGGTACGTTTATCAAGCTGGGAATTAATTATCTTACTTCTATGACTCAAACTCAAAGCGTTGGTCAGTAGTTTCATTCTTAATGTCACTATGAGGAGATCCTAAATCCTCTGAGTTTCTGAAATGCCCTTGGGTGGGAATTGCGTGTAGTTGTGTATTTCGTCTGTACCTAAGCCCAGGAGCTTTCTGGATCATGCTGTGTGTGGCGTGTAGGAGACAGGAGTTTGGAGAATGACTTAGGAGCTGAGCTTGTCAGCCATGTGGAAAAAGTGGTTTTGGGTCCCGGCAGCCTGAGGGGTGGAGCCGTATACTCTGCATGGTTGTGGTTTCATATGTCTCGTGGCTTCTGACTGAACTCACAGTGTAGGCTGGGGAAGGCAACATCCTACCTAGCCCAGCTTGAGACAAGCAAGACGACCTTCAGCCAAGGAGGCCTGCAGGGCCTTGGGCACAAGCCAGCACATTCAGACAGCTACCACCGTGGGTAGAGAGTGATTTTTTTTTTTTGGTCTCATGTGTGGGAACCATTGCAGGTAAGAACAGAGAGTAGATGCTTTTCTTACGGAGTGAATCAGTCAGGAAAAAAACAAGCCTCAACCTGCCGTGGTGTGTTTTTGGGTTCTTGGTTTGTTTTTAAAGGAGAATTCCAAACCATTCTACTTGAGTGTTTGAGAAATTTTACCCTTTGTCCCAGTATGATTATTTATATACCTCCCTGAAGGGAAAAAAGAATGAAGTGTGTTTTGTAGAACTAGGGAAAGAATTTTCATTAATTGGATGATGTTTTGCTGCAGTGGAAGAAAGGGCAGGACCCGAGCCTTGAAAGGAAGCCTGCTGGATTCAGGCAGAACCACTTCCCTGTTATGTGTTACTCCTCCATGGGGAATCATGGGCTCACGAATCCCCAAGTGAGGGTTCCAGGGCCGTTTTCCATCGACGGACTTCAGGAACTTCATTGTTCGGTGATTAAGGGGTCATGACAAAAGATTAAAATGGACGAGTTTATTTGATGGTTTTAAATAAGTGGTGTACAGCTGTTCTGTTTTCTGTAAATAGTCCGTTCACAGCGCGGACCTACACCTGCACAGGGACTCACAGAGAAGCTTATCATGCTGATGGAAACACCCTTGTCCCTTTCAGGGGTCATTTATGTGTTAGCATAAATGACCCATGCGTTCACGGGATCTCTCTTCCTGCAGGAACCTTTGGGAAACCTCTGAGGAGACCACACCTGGATGCCTTCTCAAGCTTCGCACAACCACCAGACTGTCAGCCAAGGCCCTGTCACCGGAAATCGCTTTCCTCACCAGAGCTGGACTCTGAGTCAGAAGAAGATGAAAAAGAAAGGACAGATATTCGGGAAGAAAATCACAGGTGTACTTACCAACAGATACTCCACACTTACAGGACTCCAGACCGCCAGCCTTGTGATTCGGACACATAGACTGGAGAGGACCGAGGAAAAGCTTCCACATACTACCTCAGCTGGGCTTCTATTTAAGAGACAGAATCCTACGTTTTTAAACGGACTTACAAAGTTTAAAAAGGAAAAAAAAAAACAAAAAGATGCTTTATTTATATAGATGAACCAAAATTACAAAACGTTATAAAAATTTTATACCGGGAATAACTTTCATATAAAAAAATACGTCCTTAAAAGTATTTTATAACTTTGTTTTATATGAAAATATCTTATGTAAATTAATGGTATGAATCTGCGACTATTTTATGTATTTTTATAAAGCCAGATTTCTTTTTATTGAGCACGAGTCCTGAAGCCTTTTCAATAATCCCGTCCAAACACGCTTTTCTGAGTAGCAGTCCCTCACTCTCTTTCATTCCACACATCGAGTTAATAAAATGTGCCATTTCATGCCACACCCAATTTATATAATAATAGTTTCCAAGGCAATTTAGACCCAACTCATTCAACTTTTCACATCTCAAGTGAATTAAAGTTATATTTAGCATACTAAAGCACAGTATTAAAGGACCCCTAGACAGCCCATTCCACCCGCCTCCCCGGATTGCCATGTTAATAGACGGACATCCCGTGGTCCACTGCCAAGCACGCTGCATGAGAAGGAGTCACAGCCATCAGAAACTTATTTCTAACTTCACAAACAGAAAGATCTGCTGCTGCAGTCTGGCCACCACTGTAGCTTAAGTGACTCCACAATCCCAGGTTTCCTTCATGAAGCTTGTGCCCTGTGGGCCGGTGCCGAGTGTCTATCCTAGGAGCTTCTCATCGACCATGGCTTGTGGTATAACTAGGGTGCCCTTTGTTGCACATCTCTGAAGTGGGCAGGGCTACAGTGAAGGTCAGATTTCATCTGCAGTTGCTATGGGATGCTATCCCGATATGCTGAGCTTACTGGTACACACATAGCAACTTCGTTACTGGTCTTCACGAGAGGAGGTGGGTACACACAAAGCAACGTGGCTGGAGTGTGCTCAGTGCTTTGAAGGTATTCTGAAGTAATTTTTTCTTAATGAACATATCTTCCTAACTTTGTCATTTCAGCTCTACTTGGCTGGAATTTAAGGTACTGAATGTGTTACTCCAATATCTACAGTCATTTAAGGTGTTTCTTTGAAATAGTATTAGGGAGACCGTTACATGTCAAGCTCATGCACACACGAATAAGCAGATCGTCCACACTATATAATCTGGCTGCAAGCAACAGAATAGATAAACTTGCTACATTGGAAGACTTGTGATAAAACTGGACATATGTTCTTGGGAAACACTAGTTTGTATGTGCCATTTAAAGAAAACATTCTGGCCTAAGATAAATTGTCATGACAAGAGTTAGTGTAGCATACTAAATTTAAAACAAAAACAAAAAAAACTTGAGGGTGTAGATTTCAGCCATTTGCAGTTTTTGGGAAGTAAACTGGAAAGCAGCCCGTGGAAAAGTAGAATCTTCTGAGAGAATGTGCTGGATGTAAGGTTGCCTGCACTGTGTCCCTCAATTTAGAGCCAGGGGCCCAAACCTAAGACAGGAAGTGCATCCCTCCAGTGACTAGGAAAAGTGATCTCCCGTGCTTTGGCTTTATTAGCCTGTCAGACTTTTGAAATCTTACTGTGAATTAATCTGTATTGTTACCCAAAGTATTGCAAAAATAGACTTAATTAGGAACGTCTTTTAAAGGAGCTATTTTTTTTCTAACTTTAGAACAGAAGTTTAAATCAGCACCTTAAGCTGAAACCCTGGATTCCAGTGCTGGAAAGAGCTCAGTACTGAAGAACCCTTGCCGATTTCATAGAGGGCCTGAGTTCAGTTCCCAACACCCATATGTGGGCTCACAACAGTCTAACTCCAGTGCCAGGGAGTTCTGACAACCTCTGTTGGTATTACAGGCACCAGATGCACACATGATATACAAACATGCTTGTAGACAAACTCACATAAAATAAAAATAAATCTCTTAACAAAAAGAAACCCTATATTCATCAACAGGATTTTACCATGCTGGGTGCCCAAAGTTATGGATCAGATGTAAATCATATCTGTCTATAAAAAGGTATAGAAATTTAATTTCTTTGACATCAGCAAGAATAGTATTGTTATGGTTTGTATATGCTCCACCCAGGGAGTCATACATTAGAGGTGTGGTCTTGTTGGAGTGGGTGTGTCACTGTGGATGTGGGCTTTAAGACCCTCATCCTAACTGCCTGGAAGCCAGTATTCTACTAGCAGTCTTCAGATGAAGATATAGAACTCTCAGCTCCTCCTGCACCATGCTTGCCTGGATGCTGCCATGTTCCCGCCTTGATGATACTGGACTGAATCTCTGAACCTGTAAGCCAGCCTCAATTAAATGTTGTCCTTATAAGAGTTGCCTTGGTCATGGCATCTGCTCACAGCAGTAGAACCCTAACTAAGATAAGCATACACTGTGTTGATGCTTCATATCGAATGAACAACTAATACATAGGAATCAAATCCATCTAAAACAACATAAAGGAACAGGCAAACATCGATATGAGTTAAATTGCTTGTTCTGCTCATTTTACTTTATTTTTGTAATGTTAGGGATTAAACCCAGGGCCTTAAACCAGTGTGTTATCACTGAGCTACATTCTGACCTAAGATTTGGTTTATTTCTAAGTAAAATACTTAACTTTCAGCATAGCTTTCTTGTTTTCTGATACAAAATCCTCACTTCACACCAGCATATCTTAATAGGTGTTCACAGAACTGTAGTATTTTTCTTCATCCCACTGTTGACACTAGAGACATTTATTAGATCTAATCCTGACCTGTTTAAGATCTTGGAATCACCGTTAGTGTAATGAAAATCCATGATGACATATATGGGCGTAAAAACATAAATCCGTTTTTCGTCTTTCACAGCCCCTGCTCCCGGAATGACAATTCTGAGGTTAATTATTTATTAATAAATGCCTAGGCCACAAGCCAAATTTGGTTCATTCCCTGACTAGCTCATAATTTATGTAACCCATTCAGACTATTCTATGCCTTCCACATAGTTAGCTACCTCTCCTTCAGTTCCAACCCGAATCTTCCTTCGTGTTTCCTCTGCGTCTCCCCCACCCCCAACCCCCGTGTCTCCTTTTACTCTCACCATTTCCCAGAATCCTCTCTTTCTGCCAATGTCCCACCTATTTCCTGCCTCAGCTCATTGGCCATCAGCTTTTTAAATTGACAGGTGATGCCTAGAAGACAATCTCTTTATGGTTTTCATTGCCTTCCCACAGGAGGACCGCACAAGTCATTTCTCAGAGTGGGGTGGTCGGTTCCTTTTGAATAGAGTAGAGCACAAAGCGGCTTGGTCTCCGGAGTTGCTTGGTCTCTGTACTGTCTTGGTAATGTGAGAGAAATACCGTGTACCCGGTGTTAAACGGATGTGCTGTGATGCTGTGTTTCAGAAGACTGAGGACGGAGGGTCTTTGCAGACTGCTCTCTTCATCTTTTCTGACCATGGGATCCAAAATGATGAGACTTGTGCAATGGACAATTTGGAACATGTATTTTTAAGAGAGTATGCGATTAACACATTGAATACAATGCCCCATCCCTCCAGAATCAGTCTCCAAAAAGAGGCCCGTCCCTTCGTGAACTTAATTTCAATACTCCAGAAATATCTAGTTACCAGAGCTTCTCTCTCTTTGCAAGGCCTTCCTTAAGTCTGTAACACAAGAGTATGGTAACAGGCTCTGAGATCTTTCCAATACTACCTAAAAGCCGTTGGTGCAATCTTTCAATAGACTAGAGAGGGTTTGT
This sequence comes from Uromys caudimaculatus, assembly GCA_028551405.1. Classification (NCBI taxonomy): domain Eukaryota; kingdom Metazoa; phylum Chordata; class Mammalia; order Rodentia; family Muridae; genus Uromys; species Uromys caudimaculatus. The sequence continues at coordinate 59,449,908 of CM052707.1, read as the reverse complement.
ACATGTGCGTTTATAGAATTATCCCAATATCTGGAGTCATTTTTTTCTTTAAGAAATTCCTGGAAGGCAGAGGCAGGTGGATTTCTGAGTTCGAGGCCAGCCTGGTCTACAGAGTGAGTTCCAGGACAGCCAGGGCTACACAGAGAAACCCTGTCTCGAAAAACCAAAAAAAAAAAAAAGAAATTCGATATTGGATAGCGAATCTTTTGATAAAAAAATGTTTTATTTTTACATAGTTGATCAATTCATCCTTATACAAATTTCAAGTTCATTTTCTTTCCTGCTCACTTGATTTAATACTAAGCATCAGAACGCTTGATCCCCAATTCTGTATCATGTATTAGATACCCAGGGACGAAGAAAAGGCAAACCAATACTCATGAAGCTTTTTATTACACTTACATTATTAAGGATCCTTAAGAATGAAAGCGATTCACAGCTGTTACAAGTTAACGCTTAGGTTTTGTCTGCAATTATAATTATTCTCTCTGTTTCATATCTTCATTGGGCCTCATGAGTGACTTTTATTTATCAGGCTTAAAGTCTTGGGTCCCGTTGGAAGACAGCAGCGACTGTTGTCACGAGGTTATCGTGGTTTTCATGAAGTTGGTTTGTTTACATTTATTGTTGTGTTTCATGGCTTTGCAGAGTGGCTTTGTTGCTGTGTTGCTTCCTTGGTTTGCTGTGGGTTTTTGAGATGCAGAACTGAGCCAGGCGAGAGCTTTCTCAGACAGCTACATTGCCAGGCACATTAGTGATCTGTTCTTCTTTCTACATGCGACCTTTTTGGCCTGTCTCCATTTCAGGGTTGAGTTTGGGCAGCTCATTGATTTACTCCCCTGCCCAATTTCCTTTATATATGTAGATGTGTATTTTCCAGGTTACATGAAAATGAGCAGAAGAATCAGTGGACAGCAAGAGTTTCTCCATTAGCTATCATGGCCACATGCTAATGTTCTGGCCCAGTGAGCCTCGGTGGCTGGAAACGATTTTGTATCTAAAACCTTTGCTCCTTCACCCAGTATCCTGGAAGTGTCCCAATGAACTTTGAGCGGTGCGGCTGCCTTAGCTGTTTTATCTGTGTTCTCCACCCACATAGCAGAACAATCCCAGCTCCGCTCCAGCTCCCCCTGTTTACCTATCAGCCCTCACCATTTCTGTTGAGTGTTCTCAAGGTCTGCCCCACTTCCCCCGGCATCCCACCGAGCAGCCATATCTGTCTCTTACAGCAGAGACTCAGCAAGGCTCATTCCTTTCCGCGCACCGTGCACGGTGTTCATGATGACCAGAAATAGCTTTCTAAAGTAGATCCGAAGGGCTCACATCCCTGCTAAAATCCTCAGGTAGCTAACGTTAAATCCTAGTTACAGCATAACTAGGTGATTCACGTCCTCGCCCCATCCCCACAGCACTCTCAGCCTTTCAGCGATACAGTTCTTAGGAGCCTCAGCACACTGTGCCTGCCCACTCACTACCTTTGTGCAGGGTACCGTTTCATGTTTGTCTTAGACAACACACATTGAGTAGCTGGGAGCTGTACTATACGCTATGGCTGTAACATTTATTCTTTTTACATTTCCGTGTGTGTGTGTTTACATTTATGTGTGTGTGTGGTATTTGTGTGCGTGCACGTGCACATGTATGTGCGCATGTGTGTGTATGCTTATGCACACGTGCACATGCACATATGTGTGCTACAAAATAGGAGTGGATATCATAGTACAATTCACAGTAGTTGGTTCTCTCCTCCCACCAGGTTTGCTGGGAGTTAAAATTAGAATGTCAGGCTTCACAGCAAGTTGATGCCTTTACCTGAGAAGCTATCTCGTCAGCCCCGTGATATTTATTCTCAAATAAATATTCTTACAGCCAATATGCCCTCAAATCCCTAACTGAACACAATTATTGCCCAGGATGCTTTTCCTCATGGCTCCCCTGGCAAGCCTCTCCAGGACCAAGCCTGTGATTTTATCATGTCCATGGTAGCTTTTTCCTCTCTTGCTCCTGAGCCACCAGGAGAAAATCCCAAGAAAATAGTGTTCATGAAGCCATTTGTGATGAATGGCAAACACTAAATAGAGTGTACACCAATAGGGTGGTTTCTACAAAAATAAATAAATATGTGAAATTGTTATGAGTCGGGCGTGGAATGGTCCCCAAGGGCCTATCTGTGGCAATCGTGGTGTTGAGTATGGTAACAGATGGTGGGGCTATCGAAGGTGGGGCCCAGTGCAAGACAACTGAGTCACTGGAGACTTCCTCAGAAGGAATTTAATAGCTCTTGTGAGACCTGTTAGTTCCCACAGAGAGGGTTGCTTAAAAGAGCTAGGCTGGCCACCCTTGGGCTCTGGTTTCCTGTCTGACCTTGTAACATCTGCTCCTGTACCCTTGGTGCCATCTGCCATCTCAGCAGAGCCAGCAGTATGTCCTTCAGCCTCCAAACCACGAGGTAACTGCTTTTCTTTATAAGTTCCCAGACTCGGTATTTAGTTGTAGTAACAGAAACCAAAGGAACGCAGTTCAAACCCTTGTTTATTTCTTTGTTTTGAAACACTCTCTAGATCAGCGATTCTCAACCTGAGGCTCTTGACCCTATGAGGGTCAAAAAACCATCCAAAAACACTGATATTCATACAATCTATAACAGTAGCAAAATTATAGTTATGAAGTATTAACAAAAACCATTTTATGGCTGGAGGTCGCCACAGCACGAGGAACTGTATTAAAGGGTCTCAGCATCGGGAAGGTTGAGAGCCTCTGCTTCAGATGAGCCACTCACAGGAAGCTCAGTTCAGGTGCAGTGTACCAGGGGGAAACAGGTGTGTCCAGACATTATGTTTTTCCTTTAGGAAAAGTGGCTTCACATGACTGTGGGGTGTGTGTGTGTGTGTGTGTGTGTGTGTGTGTGTGTGTGTACGTGCATGTGTGTTGCTGTGTGTTGCATATGTGTTGTTTTCGATGGCTAGAGACTGGCCCATAGATATGTCCATGATTTTTTTTTTGTAAATTTTAAAATCTCTTTTAATTTGTGTGTGTGTGTGTGTGTGTGTGTGTGTGTGTGTGTGTGTGTGTGTGTGTGTGTGTGTGATAGTGCATGGGTTGGGGTCCAAGGATAACCTGTGGGAGTCACTTCCCCTCTTCCACCTCATTAGGCCCGGGATTGAACTCAGTCATTGGACTTGGCAGTAGGTGTCTTTTCCTATGGAGCCATCTCACCAACCCCTGCCCATCTCATTTTTGTGTGTGTGTGTGATTGTGTCTCATAAAAACAACACACACACACACACATGCATGCATGCACACCTATATGCATACATGTTTGTCTTTTTGGGTTTCAATTTAAAGTGAGAAAGCACAGTGCCGTGCTGACCAAGCAGGGGCTCCTACTTGGGAGCAGGGCGTGAGTAGAAGCTGAGGAGACCAGAGCTGTAGGTTTTGCAATTAGGTGGGTTATAGTACAAACCATGGCTCAGAAGACAGTGATAAGGTTGACAAAGCAGTATAAGATTTAATTTGTATGGTATGAGGGATCTGTTAAAATATTAAGTGGAAATGTCAGTAGGCTGTTAGAAAAAGCATACAGTCTAGACGTGCAGAGTGGCGTTTTGTTTCAATTATTTTTATTCACTTTACACCACAGTCACAGCCCCCTTCCTTCCTTTCCTCCCAGTCCCACCCTTACAAATCCCCCATCTCCCTGAGGAGAAGGGGAAGACCTCCTCGGGAACCACCCTACCCTGGAACATCCAGACCCAGGACTAGGCTCATCCTCTCCCACTGAGGCCCAACCATGCTGTCCAAGTAGGGGGAAAGGGATCCAATGGCAGGGAACAGAGACTGAGACAGCCCCGCTCCACTTTCTAGGGGACCCACATGAAGACCAAGCTGCACATCTGCTACAAATGTGTAGGGGTCTAGGCCCAGCTCCTGCATGCTCCCTGGTTTGTGGTCTAGGCTCTGTAAACCCTCATGGTCCCAGGTTAGTTGACTCTGTGGGTCTTCCTGTGGTGTCCTTGGCCCCTCTGGCTTGCTCACTTCTATCCCCCACTCTTGTACAAGACTCCCTGGGCTCCAACTGATGTTTGACTGTAGGTCTCTGCATTTGCCTTCATCCACTGCTGGGTGAAGCCTCTCAGGAGACATTTATGCTAGCTAGGTTCCTGTCTGCAAACATAGCAGAGTATCATTAATAGTGTCAAGGGTTGGCTCTCTTATATGGGATGGGTCTCAAGTTGGGGCAGTCATTGGTAGGCTGTTCCCTCACTCTCTGGTCCATCTTTATCTCTTTGTGTTTTGAAGGCAAAAAAAAATTTGGAGTTGAAGGTTTTATGGGTAGATTGATGTTTCCCTCTGACGTCCCACCTGGCTACAGGAGGTGGCCACTTCAGCCTCCATATCCCCAGCTGCTAGCAGTCTCAGCTAGGGTCACACCCTGTAACCTCTCCCATCCCAGGTCTCCAGCTGGCCCCAGAGATGGTCTCCCATTGATTTTTATTCTCACTCCCAGCCCCCTCCCACCCCCTTACCCACACATGATCTCTATCCTCATAAGCCCCCCCAATCCTCTCCCACCCAGTCCCTTTCTCCATCCACCTCTGACGACTATTTTATCTTCCCTTCTGAGTGATAGTCACACCCCTCCCTTGGGCCCTCCTTATTACCCAGTTTCTTTGGGTCTGTGGATTGTAGCATGGTTATCTTGCATTTTATGGCTAATGCCCACTCTAAGTGGGTACATACCATTTGTATCTTTCTGGCTCTGGGTTACCTCACTGAGGATGATATTCTCAAGTTTCACTCATTTGCCATGCAGAAGAGTCTTAAGGAAGAGGATAGAAAACCACTAGAGGTTCACAACCTATGCATCAGCGTGGCCCCTTTGCGAGTCATGTGTCAGATATCCCGAATGTCAGATGTTTACATTACAATTCATGACAGTACCAAAATTACAGTTATGAAGTAGCAATGAAATAATTTTATGGTTGGGGGTCACCCCAACATGAGGAACTCTATTAAAAGGTTGCAGCATTTGGAAGGTTGAGAACCACTACACTAGATGAAAATTGGGTCTATGTGGCGAGGTTATATATTTACAGAGATGCACGTAAGAGAACCAGGGGGTGGGCAGGAGATACACAGATGAGGTGGAATAATCTGAAAACCACCTCACCAGGGTGAAAGAAAACTTATAAGTTAAAATGTATTAAGTTGCCTAATCTTCATTTAAGGTGTACTGAGTACTTTTTAACGTGTCCTGCACCACCTGCAGAATTGTAATGACCAATAAACAAAACTTACCCCTATCATTCAACGTATTGTGAAGGAAAGAAATTAAGCCAAATGAACGTTATGTGGCATGCTACAAGGTGACAAAAGTTGCAATAAGTAAGATGACTGGAAAGATTCACTCACTTTATCTGTGTCCTAAGAAAGGTGTTCATGTCAGGGGACGGCACTCAATGCTTAAGACAAACTGTAAGTGCACAGGCGTCATAGGAGCAGGCAGCTGGTAGATGGTGCCCAAGGCAGAAAGGAGTTGTAGAAACTCAGGAATCTATAACAGGGTGTTAAGGAGCAGTAATGGTGGTGGTTTGAATATGCCTGGCCCAGGGGAATTGGCACCACTAGGAGGTGTGGCCTTGTGGGAAGAAGTGTGTCACTGTGTAGGTGGCCTTTGAGGGCTCCTAGTGCTGAAGCTCTGCTCAGTGCAGCAAAGACCCTCCTTCTGATTGCCTTTGAAACAAGATGTAGAACTCTTGGTTCCTCCAGCCCCACGCTGCTATGCTTCCCATCATGATGATAATGGACTGAACCTTTGAAACTGTAAGCCAGCCCTAATTAAATGTTTACCTTTATATGACTTTCCTTGGTCTTGGTGTCTCTTCACAGCAATGAAACCCTAAGATAGTAATCTAGTCTTTTCTCTGTGGAACATGCATGTGCCTGTAGGGTTTTGATCAAGGGAAGACATGTATTAATAGCTGCTTGCTTAATACTGGGGAATGGGCCAGACCTTGTGCATATTAAGTTTGTATGTAACCATGTTAGCTCTATGGCTGTCTTGATAACAGATTAACGTAGACATCATTGCAAGTAAGTTGGTTGTCTATAAAGATGGAAAGATATCTAATTTCAGGTGGGGGACAATGTAGAACACTGCGGTTTATTGTAGAGAATGTCAACACAGCTTTGGACCAACTCAGGAATTCTGAGTGATATTGAAATGGAAATGTCAGGTTGGCAGTCAGGTATATGAGTCTGGGATGAATTTATGAGCTCAGAAATCATTTACATAAATATATGATGGAAGGAGTTTGGATCAACTTATTTGCTAAGGGAGAAAGCAGGAAGAGAGACAGACAGACACACACACACACACACACACACACACACATGGGGTGGGGGAGAGGGAGAGAGGTGCAAGGTATAGGCTGGGCTCTGGGCCTCACTAACAAAGCATCTGACTGAAGAGTCCATCTTAGCTGACTGAGATGGAGCTGGTAGTTAGGCAAGAAAAGAAGCCCAGGTGGTATCAGAAAACCAAGTAAAAAAAATGTGTCAAGGAATGTGGACTGACCACCTGCAACCTTCTAAGAGGTCACGAGAATCTGTAAGTCAGTTAGTCATATGGAAATCAAAAATGCCTGTGAGAAAAACTTGGCTGGAGTCATGGTGGAAATTGAATTCAGGACCTATGGAAGAGCAGACAATGCTCTTAACTGCTGAGCCATCTCTCCAGCCCCAAAATGTTCATTTTTAACATTCTGGGGCACATCTTACTTGTTATGCTCTTGTACTGGCTGGTTCTGTGTTGTCAACTTGACACAATTCAGAGTCATCAGAGAGGAAGGAGTCTCAGTTGAGCAAATGCCTCCATAAGATTCAGCTGAAAGGCATTTTCTCAATTAGTGATCAATGTGGAAGAGCCCAGCCCATTGTGGGTGGGGCCATCCCTGAGCGGGTGGTCCTGGCTTCTATAAGAAATCAGGCTGAGCAAGTCATGAGGAGCAAGCCAGTAAGCAGCACCCCTCCATGGCCTCTGCATCAGCTCCTGCCTCCAGGTTTCCTGCAATGCTTGAGTTCCTGTCCTGACTTCCTTCAGTGGACTACAATGTGAAAGTGTAAGCCAGAGAAACCCTTTCCTCCCCAACTTGCTCTCTTAGTCATGACGATTCATTGCAACAATAGAAACCCTAAGACAAATTGGTACCAGCATAGTGAGGTTATCGCTGTGACAGACCTGACTGTGTTTGGGAGAAGATTGTAGAAGGACTTTGGAACTTTGGGCTTAAAGAACCATTGAGTGTTGAAACCTCAGTGGGATGTTCTGCAGGAGCTTGGAAGATAAGAATGTTGAGAGCAGTGCAGAAGATGGAGGCCTGGTTTGTGACATTTCAGAGGGAAGATTAAAGACTCTAGCAGTTCTGTTTGATATTTTGATCTGAGCCCGTGGTTCTACTCAGCTGGGAGTGAACAATCAATTCTGATTGACAAGAGACCAGCACCATTAAAATGAAACCTTTGAGTTAGTGAGACAATTGATGCTGGTCAGCTGAAGCTAAGAAATTAGCAGTGATTAAGACGAGACTAACATCGCTGACATAAAATCTTCTGAGAAGTGTTTCCTGAGAGCACAGAGAAGCTGTGTTCCAGAGGTGGCCAAGGTTGAACCTTGTGCTGGCAGCCACACTTGGTAATGTGAAATAACCACCCAGATGGTACTGGTTTTGAAGGCATGAAGGGATCATGGAGAGCAGCTGAGGCTTGGCAGTGTGAGAGCCCCAGAGTGGCCGTAGGTGAAGGCTCAGCCTCAGTAGCAGTTAAAGGGCCGGGACTAAAGGGATCATGGCATAGAAGCTGAGGCTTGACACTGTGAAGAGGGCCTATGTGATCTGTTGGTGAAAGTGCAGCCCAGTTACGGCAGAAGACCCCATTGTTTTGGAGATGGCAGTACCATGCGGCAACCACCTAAAACAGCAGCAGCCATGGAGTGCAGTCAGCCACAGCCTAGAAGACAAGCTATGTGCTACAGAGGACAGAGCTGGAGAAGTGACCCAAGCACTTTGCAGGATCCCAAAAGACCTTGAGTTGATCCCAGACATTGCTAACTGAGTTGATTATATTGCTGGAGTTTAGTTATGCTTGGTTCAGACGTGACTGTGCCCTGGCTTGTCTCCGTTGAAGAAGGTATTTAATTGTGATTTATAAGAGTACCCACAGCTGAAAGACCTTGAACTTTTAAAAGAGATTTTGGATTTTTAGAGAGATTGGATAGTTAAAAGATACTGAAATTTTAATGTGTTCGAATTTGTAAAAACTGTGGAACTTTTAAAGTTATTTATTTTTTAATGTGAGATCTTGGGGATGAATAAGAAAAGGGCTGAGGCTTGACAGTGGTGTGTTTGTGTGTCTAGTTGACAAGGAATCGATTGTGCTGGCTTGTTTTGTGTCAACTTGACACAAGCTAGAGTTATCAGAGAGGAAGGAGCCTCAGTTGAGAAAATGCCTCCATGAGATCCAGCGTGCAGTTGCGCCTGGTGGGGGCTGTCTTCTAGGCAGAGGTTTAGGTAAATCCTTGTATTTTCTTTCATCCTTCAGTTTGCCAGTATCCACACTTGTTCCGAAAAGGGGCCCTGCACCTCCTGCATGATAGTTGTGTAGAAATTATTGCACGTGTATGTGTCAACAGAGGCCAGCCCTGCCACCCGAGATGCCGACACACTCTGGATGCCCCACTGCTAGCTTGGGACCCCTTACATACATAAAACTGTGCCAGAGCTCCAGACTGTAGTGAATAAAGGTCTTGTGTTCTTCCCTTTGGCTGAATTCCCTAGTTCCCTCAACTTGGAGCTCACCTCAGACCAGGTGTTCCTGAATAAGGAATATAGATTTATACTTCTAATTCACCAGAAGGTGGGTCTACATATAAAAACAAGCTATTAAAGCCAACGGCCTTTTTTTTTTTTTTTAAATGAAAGCTGTAGAAGAGAAATGTCGAAGGGTTTCTTTCTTTGGTTTCATTACCCAGTGCTCCCACCCCAGGGAAAATGAAGGCCGCCTTTTAGAGCCAGGTGTTCTTTAGAATTTAGCAATAATGGCAAGGAGGGGTTGAGCTCACTTAAGAAAATAATAGAATTTTATGGGGGTTTTGTAAACATGTATATGATTTTAAACATGCCACATGAAAATAAAACAGGAGAAAGAGAGAGAGACAGAGAGAGACAGAGAGAGACAGAGGGAGACAGAGGGAGACAGAGGGAGACAGAGGGAGACAGAGGGAGACAGAGGGAGACAGAGGGAGACAGAGGGAGACAGAGGGAGACAGAGGGAGACAGA
>CM052707.1:59380265-59437765 GCA_028551405.1 Uromys caudimaculatus | reverse complement strand
TGGAAGCCCAAGGTTAATATTGGATATCTTTGTCAATCATTCACTTTTGGAACATGGTCTAGGAATGGGGTCGTGTGAGGAGAGTTCTGAGTGCTTATGAGAACACTCCAAGACAAGATGAGTCTTGTGACATCAATTTTTTCAAGACACAGAGTTGTTCTTGGAATGTGTTTTTGTGCTCCTTCCAAGAGCATGGATAGGAGTGAGTTTTCTTCGGGTTAGTCATTATAACTGGCTATTGTTACTTGCTTAGATGCCTCTATAGAAAGATATGGTTTTACCACATCCAGCTTGTCCCTGTGGTTGTAAACACCTTGAACTCATGAGAACTTTAATCGTGTGACCTTTCTTAACCTTCAGAGCATGAATTGTCTGACGTCCTGAATAAGGTTGGCTGTTGCATGAGATGTTAGTCATCTACATTTCTTGGCTCCAGTCTCCCAATTCTACACTACCTCATAGACCGAACCCAGGGTCACCTGAACCGAAAGCTTGCCAATTAGGCTAGTTTGAGTAATTAGCTTGCTTTAAATTACCTGTGTCTGGGTATTTCCTGGGTATTTAGGTGCGTTACTCCTCAGAGCCCAAGGAATCTGAACTCCTGTCCTCATGAGAATTCAACAAGTCTTCAAGAGTTTTGAAACGTCACTCCATCCCAAAACTGCGTGATTTTATGATTATTGCCTCTTTTTGTGAATGTTTGAATTTGTCATTCAATATATTTTTGCTTGGTCTTTTAGAATGTTAGTGTTTAAGGGACATATAAACAACATTTATATATCAACCATAAAATACTTTATAATAAAATTTGCAAATGTTTCCAGGTATGCTATTTAGCTTAATCCTGAGATATTAATCTGGTTCAAACCATTTTTCTACTATTCTCAGTTAAGCCTCCGGCTTTAGCTCTCCCATGGTGGCTGGGATGGCAGTAAGTCGTCTCCATACCATATTTAGAAGTTGTCATCAACAGTTTTTTCTAGTTCCTTCAGCCTTTTTTCTTTTTTAATTTAAATAATGGTCTTCCCTGGATCTTCTGGGGAAGAGACTTATCACTTTTAGGTGTTTTAGCATGACTTTTGAGAGCATTTATTAATCCATCTAGTTCTTTCCCTCTGCTATGAAATGCTTCCTCATCTGTCTAAATCCTTATGTCATTGGAGGTTAACCACCCTTAATTTTAAGAAAATATTTTTCAAAGTGCCAGTTTTTGCAACATAGGTTTGTGTGTGTGTGTGTGTGTGTGTGTGTGTGTGTGTGTGTGTGTGTGTGTGTGTGTGTGACACAATATATACATATATATGTAATTCCAGCTAAGTGCTATTTTTGGTTCTCCTTCCTTTGTAAAGCAGAGAATATTTGTCCAAACTATAAAGTTATCACTCCTAATAAGTCTAAAGAAGATGGATAGTTTCTTCTTATACCTTTTTAAAATAAAGAAGACACAAGCTCTCTCAGCACAGTAGGTCAGGCCTCAAGGGTTAGCTCAGATTGCTGAGACCCACTGTTGTCAGGGAACAATTTAAGGCTTCCTCATACTCCTGTCTGATAAGTAGCCCTTACTAAATGGCAACAAAGCTCTGACCTGAAGCCTCTCTAAGGTTTTGGCTACAAGGCTACAATGTCACCCTCTCTTGACAGTTTTTTTTTTGGCTGTATGTGGAAACTTTGGAAGGTGCCCTTCCGGCACTATGCAAACAAACAAACAACAACAACAACAACAACAACAACTGGCTTAGGATGTTTGTGTGCCCTTCATTTTGCCATGACTTTCTCCTCCTCATTCTTCTTGGTACTGCCCTCGGTACCCAGGGCCTGCTCAACAAATGTTAATGGCTGTGATCTTCACTCTCGGCAATTTGCAAAGTGGGTGATGATCGTGTATAAGCAACAAGGGAGACACTATTTGCTGTTTATGCTAATGTGTGAGCGCTTGGGAAGACGTCTACACACAGCAGCGGTAAAGCTGAACTCCTTAGTTCCTTTCAAAGCAAACAGAGGCTGCATCCAGGAGGAAGAGTGACACCTATTGTTCTAGGCATAACCACCATGTTTCCCCCTACACCAATTCTGGCCCGTGTCAGTAATGTCTGCTTTTAATAAGACTAGGTCTAGCACAAAGTGGTACTTGCTTGCCCTTTGCAGCACAGGACAGCTGATATCTGCAGCGTTTGATTGTCGGCTTTCTTGGCTGATGACACATGGCAGTAGCTGGATTTTAGCTCCTGCTTTCAAAGAGCAAGTCATTAAAGATAGAAGAAATGCACACAAGCCCAACTATAGCACATCCTCTTAAATCACTAGGAAAACTGAATTAGGAAGGAATAATTCCTTTAAGCATAATTGGTAAAAACCTCTGACTTCTCTGTATAAAATTTAGTTCTGTACTTTTAAGGGGAAGAAATTAAAACTTTAAGATTTGTGTTTTATCTGACCTATATTAAAAAATAACTCTGTATAAGAGGTTACTGTCAATAGTCAAGACATTGAGTTTTATGTGATCATTTTGTGTTCCGTTGGACATGGGAAAATGGTCCTGTAGGTAAAGCCTGACGTCTGGCCTCAAGGCCAGCACCTCAGGTGACAGGAACATGGCTCTATCTTGAGGCAGATATGGCAGCACTCAACACTTGTCACATATCTTGTGGTAAAACATGGATGGATGCCTTTTTGAAATAGGTTTGGTACTACTTACTATGAGATGTATTATGCACAGTGACGTTCACATCCGCTCGAATGCTGGAGGAACCATTTACTCTGGAACACACAGCTTTAAAAGGCCTACTAACGTTTCAGCATCACACAGATCCATCTTTAAAGTTGCTAAAAAAAAAAAAAAAACCAAACAATTTAAATTTCTATTAACTCTTATAAATTATAAGTGCTTCAGTTTTTACTTTTCATAAGTTAGAACAACACAAACTATTTTAATCTTACTCATGTGTGAACTCTGAGTGATACAGTATCATGGGCCTGGCCAGATATATCCACTTGTTTAATGGTGGCATAAACATCGTGGGACTAACCAATCACTTTCTGATCAAATTTAAAGTGTGCTCTACAACATGAAAATCAACCTGGCCTTGATATCTGCACCAAGAACCTGTGGCTAGACAGGTCATGGGATGTAGAGGGGAGGGTTACTAATACTGTTCTGCTAAAGGGACATGGTATAAAAACTGACCCTGAATGACTTGTTACACATGTAGATTAGGGCATTTCTCAACCCTCATTAGAGAAGCTTCCTTTCGCAGTAGATTGCAGTTAACATGGAGAGAACAGGTCAAGGTGCAGGGAATCCGAGACTGTAAAATACTTATTCTTAACCCAGACTGCCAGGGATTGAGGTCATCATGAAAGAGGGAGCAGAAGGAATGTAGAAACATAGATGCCTACAGGAAAACAGTGCTTTCTGCACACAGTAGGACAGCTGTACGTACGAACCCACAGTAGTTGTGACAGAATGCACAAGAGACCCATTGAAGCTCAAACCAGACAAACTACAAGCACGGAGAAGGGAGATAGGTGGGAAGTCTCACCCCTAGCTGAGAGATTGTGTCAACTGATGACTCTGGGAAGAAGGAAGTTTATTTTTAAGGGTGTGGACTTTTATAGGGTGACCACATTCTAGTGAAAGACTATACATTTAAGAGTCTATGGGCAACACTGATTGATTTTGATGTTTTGTTTTCTTTAAATTTTGTTTTGCTTTTGTTTATTTTTTTAAAAGAAGACACAGAGTTGGGTGTGTAGGGAAGAGGGTGGATCTGGAAGGAATTGCAGGAAGAGGGCGAATATGAACGTGGTGTGTGCGTGTTTGTGTGTACAAAAGTCAGCATTAGGTATCTTTCTCAACAACTCTCCACCTGATTTTTTTGAGACAAGATCTCTTACTGAACCCGCAGTTCACTGACTCACCTAAGCAGGCCAGCAGGCCAGTGAGCTCTGGCGATGCTCCTGTCTCTACCTCTCCAGCCCTCGGATTACAAATATGTAAGTCTGCTAGCTGTTTGTCTGGGTGCTTGGGCTCTGAACTCAGATCCTCACACTTGCGTAGTGAACACCTCAGTCCTCTTCCTCACCATAACTTAAGGGCTTGGGGAGAATGAAATGACTCTGTGTGAGCAGCATGAACATCCTTTAAAGAGAAACACAGACAGGGGGAGGGGGAGGGGGAAGGGGGAAAGGGGAGGGAGAAGGGGAGGGGGAGGGAAGGAGGAGGAGGAGGCTATATCAACAGGAGGCAAGGATGTCCTTAATGTCTCCCTGGTTGTTGTAACTTTTTGTTTTTGTATTTCCTTAAAGGTTTAGAAATAACATGTAAACAGATTAAACACTCACACATGCACGTACTCATTAGATGGAAGGGACTTGGATCGGATTGCTCTGATTCTACAGATCAGTTTGAGGTTAGCTATGTGCAGTCTTAACAGCATCGTCTTCCAATCAATATACCCATTGGTCCAGGTATGGTCCAAGTTTTGCTGTTTTGAAATTTAATGTATTATTATGGTGTATGATGTGAGCTATGTGTGTCTGTCCGTGTGCACAGCTGCACACATGCCATGGCCCGTATGTGTCAGTCAGAAGACAACTTTCAGAAGTTTGCCTCGTCCTTCTACCCTGGGTTCTGAGGGTTTAATTTAGGCCACTGGGGATGCAGCAAATCTTTTACTACCTGGGTCATCTCTCTGGTCCTGATACAGAGTTTGGGGCCTGTATTATGCTCCTTTTAGCCATGTGCCTTGTAGTTTTTAAAATTTAGGTCATATATATGTTTATGTGTATATGTATACATGTCGTCCTCTATCTGCCCAAAGGATGAAGTGGAACCAGGATGAACAGGTTCCCTGGGTCTCTGTTGGGTCTGGAAATCTGGAAGTGTTACAACTCTTAGAGAAGCAAGGAGGTTTTGGGCGGCCTGTGCAGGGCTGGTAGCCTATGTCCAGCAATCCCAGCAGCACTAGCGCCAAGCCAATGCCAGTGGCAGGGGCGGCAGCAGCAGCAGCAGTGTGAGCCTGGATTGCTAGTCCAAGGCACAGCGACAAATGCTTTGGAAAAAAGAACTCTTCCCCAAGCATTACAGCTCAATAAAACAGCCTCTCTCAGATGATCCTCAGTGAAATGACTTGTGCACTTTATTCCACGTGGACAGGGACTATATAAACATTGAGGAGTAAGGTGGGGTTTGGGGGTAGGTGTTTCCTATTGGCTTACTTTGAGATGTTAGTGATGCTCTGCTTACATGGGGGACTCCAAGTGTTCCCCCTGTGTGACTGATTGTTATGGTCCTCTCAGTGGGGTGTCATGGTTTAGTGTTCCAGAGCAGGTAGAGGTAGGCAGGGTATGGCTCCACTCCTACCGTTCTTAATTCTGAGATTCACGGGGGCTGAGCTCACTCAGCCTTACCAGTTCTGTCTGGTGGTATGGTCTACTTGCCCCACATATACGTGTGTGTGTGTAAACATATATACACATATATGTGTGTGTATATACATATATATGTGTGTGTATGTGTATACATGTGTGTGTGTGTATTTGATTACGTGTTACACTGACTAGACCCCCAAGCACATGTGCGATAGAAGAGAAAATTTTTAGAATATAGGTCATATATATATATATATATATATATATATGTAAGTGTATGTATGCATGTGTGAATGTGTATACATATATGTATATGTACATCTATATGTGCACACATGCACATGTGTATGTGTGCATGTGTGTGCATGCGTGTGTACATGTACATGCATATGTAGAATTATGTATACAGATATGTAAATGAACATATGTATATACATATATGTGTATACAAATATATATATATATATTGTGATTTTTAATTTCCTGTTTCACTAACTAGACCCTCGAATACATGCTCAATAGAAGGAGCAAGCAGACCTTTTTGTATCACTGTCGCTATTAAGATGGTTGTACGCATTGGTTTTGTTTTGCTTTGGGTCTGTTAACATGGTAAATTGTACTAACTGATTTTCAAATGTTCAATAAACCTTGTTATCTTGGAAATAATCCCCATTTAGTCATTTTGAATATCACTTTATTGTATTGGATCCAGACTCTCAATATTCTCTTACAACCTTTGCAGCCATAAGCATTAGGGGTATTGATCTATAATCTTTCTTGAAATGAACTTGTCTAGTTTGATATTAGAGTGGAGCTGGCCTGTAGAATGAGTTCGGAAGTCTTTCTTCATGTCTCTGGATGGGCTTCTGTGCAATTGATATTTAAATGTTTGATGTACTTTACCAGTGATGTCATCTAAGCCTGAGGTTTTTCTTTCTACTTGTTGTGGGAAGTCCTAATAGTAAAGACTTAATTAGCTACATAGCTTTTTAAATTACCCATTTCTTCTTAAATAAGCTTTGTCCGTTTGCTTCTGTCAGTGAATTTATCAGTTTCATTTAAGTTGTTGAATTTACTGTAATAAAATCGATAATGTTTCCTTATTATTTAGAACATGTTTAGACTCTTTGGTGACATTAATAGCTTACTCTAAATACTGGAGAAATTTTCTCTTCACTTATTTTCCACACATCTTGGGTGTCTCTCAGTTTAGTTGGCATGTAGAGAATATCTTCCAGCTTCACTGCTTTTCTCTACTCTTCCATCTGGTTAAATTAAACAACTGGTCTTAGATTTACTTACTGTACACTGTTGTCCTGCATGTATGTCATATGTATCACTTGTGTGTCTGCTGCCTCTGAGGTTACAGGAGTGGATCAGATCTCTGGAAATGGACGTACAGGTGAATGTGAGCTGCCGTGTAGAAGGTCTGGGAACCCATCTCAGGTCTTCTGGAAGAGCAGCAAGTGCTCTTCACCACTGTGCCGTATCGCCAGCCCCTCTTGTCTGCTTTAAATCTTTCGTTGTATCTTTCTTGCCTTCTTTCTTTTCCCTGTCTCTGTGTGTCTGTCTCTCTCTGCCTCTGTCTCTGCCCCTCTCTCTGTCTCTGTCTCTCTCTCTCTGTCTCTGTCTCTCTGTCTCTCTGTCTCTCTCTCTCTGTCTCTCTGTCTCTCTTTCTCTGTCTCTGTCTCTCTCTCTCTCTCTCATATATTCTTTGAGATTTAGTTTAGTCTGAGTTTCCAGGCCAGTGATTCTTTCTGTTCCTTTGTCAGTGTTTGGTGCTTTTAACACCCCTGCAGGGAGCCCTTCAGCTCAGCTCTACCCCACTCACTTGCATATATCTATTTTCCTTTCCCTCGGTTCAGAATATTTATAATTTGCCTGTGAATTTTTTTTATTACATCCAAGATATTTTTTAAAAGAGGTTTTTTTTTTTTTTTTTTTTTTTTTTATGTTACTATTTCTCATGAAAGGCCAGTCTGGACAAAGAATATTTATTCATAGCTTGACATTTGTGTAACTTGACACCTGTTTTCTCAGTCTGAATATGATCTCACTTGAAAATTATTCTGGGACTTTCATAGAGCTGATGTGTGGGGGGTAGAGAGTGTGGATCTAGCCAGAACTGGTTACTGATACTATTCAGGTCTTCTCTGCCCTTCTTTTGGTATGCTCCATTGTTCAGTATTCTACCAAGAGGTGAGAAAGGTCATTACAATCTCCAAATTGCGCATTTGGATGTGTTTATTTCATTTTGAAGTGTATCGGTTTTGCTTTTTTTTTTTTTTTTAATATGTCACCTGCTATCTTTTGTTTAATATTTAACTTTTAGCCCATTTGTACATTTATACTTAAAATAATTTGATATAAAGTGACATTATAATTTCTTATTCAATCCCATGAGTTCTACTTTTCAGTAATTAGGCCATTAGTATTTAATGTGTAAACAATCAGGTTTACATAGTCTATGTTTTCTGCTTGCTACATCTTTACTTTTTTTTTCTTGTTACTTTTCTTCATTTCTGTTGCGCCTCTGAAGCTGGTTGATTGGCTTCCACTGGTCATGTTACTTCTGCAGCTACTTTAGAGTTTGTAGCTCTGGATTTTCACCCACCATACTTTCCCTTCAAGGCCTACTCCATCACGTCCTCTATGCTGAGCAGTAGGAAGCTTTCACTTCTCCCCTCCCCCACCCCCAGCAGTCCAATTCACTTAACCAGTGTTCACAATGCCATACTATACTATGGATATTTTTGCTTTAAATACTTAAAAGGAAATTCTGATGAAAATGAGAAAAAGACTTTCTATTCTCAGAGTTACAAAGTCCACAGCATTCTGTTTGTCTCCTCATCTGCTTGGGTTTCCACAGGACAGCCTGTTTCTACTGCCCGAACTTTGTGCTTTGGTAACTTGGTCTCTTTGCTGATGTCCGTTTCAGGTTGGGGTTACTCTTTCCTTGCCACTAAGCCAATGTCTTCCTTAGCACTCTGGCCTTTGCTTCATGAGTCGTGGAGTTTCTAACCTCATTATTAAACAGTGTTAGCGCCTCTCGATGGTCTGGATGTGGCTCGCAAAGTTCTTATGTAGGTAATTTGATCCCTGATGAAAGATTTTTGTGTTGGGGATTGGTTCTAATGCTTTGAATTAATCAGGAATCTGTGTGTCCAAACATTGAAGGTCCTTGTCCCCAGTTGGTTTTTCATTGCTCATTAAAGAGCTAATCGCCAATGCCTGGGCAGGTAAACTGAGGCAGGATTTGTACGGGCTAGGAACTGGGAGAAAGCAAGGCCGAGAATGGCCATGGCTAGGGGAGAAGGATGGGATGAAGGAGCTGCAGGAGAGAAAGCCACCAGCCATGTAAGGATTTGACCACTGTCTGCTTCCTTGATTGGGCCTGGGGTAGCAGGGGAAGGTTTAGGAGTGCCCAGTCTTTGAGCTAGTCACAACATGTCAAATATTAACTGGCGTGTGTGTGTGTGTGTGTGTGCGTGTGTGTGTGTCTCATTCTCGAATCCAGATTGCTCCTGGGTGGGTGCGCACGGGAGTCAAAAGGATGTAGCCATCAATACATTTTTAAAGGTAAACTCGTGAGAGGTGCTTAGGTCAGGAGGCTTTGAATCAATAAATTAATATTGTAATGCATGTCAGGTCTTTGTCAGAGAATGGGTTTGTTACAAAAGTGAGTTTGATCCCTATCGGGGCCCCGTGCTCTGCTGTCTTCCTCCCTTCTCCCACAGAAGCCCTTGCTAGATATTGACTACTTGATTTTTGGACACCCCAGCCTCCCAGAACTCAAAGAAGTGAATGCGTGTCTTTATGTATTACCTAGTCTTGGGTGTTTCACTAAAGCAGAACAAAACAGAATGAGTGTTGTTCTTTCTAAGCCATTTAAGTGGCTCTTTCTTTAGCCTTAAGTAATTTCCACACATACACCATGGATAAGTGCTTAGCTGGGTTTTCTGAAAGGAAAGCTCCTGTCTCTCTTCCCGTTCGGCCCTGCAAATGCCGCTTCTCTTTGGACTGGAAATCTTAGTCTGTCTTCAACTCAGGCTGCTGTTTGGCCTGCCTTGGTTTCTCCTGTCTCTACCCATTCCTGGAGCCTTCAACCAGTGGTCTGAGGCAACCAACAGGCTCACATGTAAATTTTTACCCCTCAGTATTCATTTTTCTTTCTTGCCTGAGAATGAATGTTTTGAAAAACATTTATTCAAATATTATTTTAGTTTTTTAATTATTCTAGTTGAAAGGAGAAATCTGGTTCCTGTTACTCCAACTTGTCTGGAAATTAAAGCGAATTGGATATTTCATTGTATTTAATTTTAATTAATTTAAATTTAAAATAGTCACATGTGGTATTATTGAATATGACAGAAGATGTTGATTATAGAGGTATTCATATTGCAAAGTTTTATTGAACTCAGATCTTAAGATTTGCACATTTTGTATATATGCAACACTCTCAAGATGTTGAAAGAGCTAAAATATTTTCCTAAAACTTAGTCATCAGAAGCTTTTTTTTACTTGACAAAGTTGTGTGTGTGGTAATAATATTTTAGCAAGGAAGAAACAACAAAATAATGCCAATATTTCTTTTCTAGACTAAATAAAATGAACAACATTTGCTCTTAAACTGAATATACCACATCTGGACTGTAAAATTAAGAATGGAGCTATCTTTAAATGCTCCGCTCTTAATTAAATTGAGTCATGAAAGTTCTACCTGAAGGCAAGTAAGCTGGTGCAGACCTGCAATCCCAGCACCTAGAAGGTAGAGGTAGGGTGATCAGGAACTAAAGTTAGAGTCCAGCCTGAACTATATGCCTACACACACACACACACACACACACACACACACAGGCACATACACACACATGTATACACACAAACACATACACAGACACACATCATACACACACATAATCACACTTACATACATATACACACATACACACATACATACACAAATACACAAACACACATATACATATATGTACACCTATACACAGATACACACACACATACATAAGGCACACACACATTCACAATACATACAGAGACACACACACACACCTGAAAGATGGAGTGGAATTCAGTCTTAGTCTGACCATTGGCTTGTGGTGGAGAAATGTAGACAAACTTAAGGAAAAGTAGAATATTTGTAAAGGTATGGACATATGCATACAGAAATTAGCTTGAATGGCTTAGGGAATTTGAGAGAATATCACTGTTACTGAAGAATCTAGAGAAAATGGAATTGGCTTGAGGCCAGATTGAACAAAGACACAGATCAAAACGTTCAGACTCTTTGATCTTGTGAGGCATTTTGGTTGTGGCCATAAAAATCAGGGAGAAAAAATAGACAAGACTGGCTTGTGACACAGTCAGGTCTGTAGGACATGACAATCGCTTTAGATGGCCCAAGATAGGGAAATAAAAGGAGATCTAAAACACGTGAGTTGGAGTACATTGGGGAAATGGCTCAGTGGGCAAAGCGCTTGCTGCGTACGCCTGAGAACCAGAGCCCTCTGTCCCCAGAACTCAGTAAGAACTGGGTGAGCACGAGAGCCCAACCACAAGCAATCCCAGCCTCGGAGAGACAGACAGGGGAACCCCCAGAGTCAACTGGCTGTACAGATTGAGCAATCCATGGTGGGTTCAGGGAGAGATCCCAACTCAATAAACAAGGAGAGCAAACCAGAGAGACCTGACTTCAACCTGAAGCCTCTATACACGTGCGCGCGCACGCGCACACACACACACACACACACACACACACACACACACACACACACACACACGGAGACACATGAGCATGCACGCACGCACATACATACAGGTACCACACATAGGACGAAATGTCTTTTAAAAGCATAGAAAAGCTGAATAATAATAAGAGAGGCAGTTTAGACACCAGATAAATAAAAACTGAACAGTCAAAATTATTAGAGATTCAAAGAGCCGAGTGAAATGGTTCTTAGGATTTAGAAGCCCAAGGATACTAAGGCAGGGAATTTGAGAGAGGTTTTGTTTTGTTTTGTTTTGTTTTGTTTTGTTTTGTTTTGTTTTGTTTTGTTTTGTTTTTGTTCCATTCTGACTATAACCCCCACCCTATCATTAGAATCATACATGTGTAGAATTGCTCTGCTGGAGCGCAGACACAATTGGGGATTTTATTTGTTGAGCTTAGTGGAATTCAATGCACATGCTCTTGATAGAGATCCTATGTCTTCTTTTAAAATATTTTGTGTGTGTATATATGTGTGTGTCTGTCTGTATGTGTGTGTGAGTGTATGTGCCTCTACGTGTGTCTGTGTATGTATGTGTGTCTCTATGCGTTTATGTGTTTGTGTGTGTCTATGTGTGTCTGTGTATGTTTGTCTGTATGTGTCTGTCTGTCTGTATGTATGTGTGTGAGTGTATGTCTCTCTCTGTGTGTGTGTGTGTGTGTGTGTGTGTGTGTGTCTGATGTGTCTTTTCATGGAAGCAACAAGAGGGCATTAAATACCCTGAGGTGGAAGATACTAAAAGTTGTGTGTTAGGTGCTGGGAACACAACTTAATTCCTATGCCAAAATGGTATACGCTGCTAACCCCTT
Organism: Uromys caudimaculatus; assembly: GCA_028551405.1. NCBI lineage: Eukaryota > Metazoa > Chordata > Mammalia > Rodentia > Muridae > Uromys > Uromys caudimaculatus. The sequence goes on along the minus strand of CM052707.1, from coordinate 59,425,800 downwards.
AGCCATCTCTCCAGGCCATGGTATTATATTTAATGATTGTTCCTAACTAGACAAGACGATTTGATGAAGGATTGGTTATAAATTCTTTCCTGAGACTCACTTTTTCAATATTTTATAGAATACTTCTATCAAACTGTTGTTGGTGATGGTCAATTCCCTAAATTTTTGCCTATAGTTTTGTCCTTACAGCTTGAGAGTCATGACTATTGTAGGGTGGCTGTCTGGTCACACAGAGGAGACTTTATGGGGCTGCTGTACCTCTTAGGCACTGGGTTGCTTTGGACAGCTTTCTCCAATGGCTTTTATTTTTATTTTTAAAATTCCTGCTAGATGATGGTAATAACCACATAGTGCTTTGGTGGTGTTATTGTGTAGAATTTGTGTGTTTCATCTCAGAGGGAGAGTAAGAATATGATCTTATAATTTCTATTCTTCTACTGTTAAAATCAGTCCGGGGAATGGACAAATTAGTATTCAGGTGAAATGATTTTTAAAAAGGACATTTTCCTGTTACAATATAACATGTTTCTAACAATGCTCATTACCTTGCATTTACCACCTGCCTCAAAAATCTCCCCTTAAAAGTATGTCACTTTCTGGTTTCTTTTTTTTCCCCCCAAGAAGAAAAAGAAACTTCATAAAAGATTAAACAGACAAAATATTGTTGCATAAGCAATAAGATCCAAGTTTTTCCGTGTGCATTGAGAATTCCACTTTATTTTATGATTTTTTTTCTTCTAGTAGCATGGACAATTTTCCTCTAACCAAATTAAAAGTACCTTCAGGACTATCACAATTACATACTGGAACAGAATTTGCCAGCAGGAATTTTATTATGAAATGGGATTGCATTGCAAAAATACTTGTTTTGACTTCAAATGGGAAAATAGTTCTTCAATTAGTTCTCAGAGGAACCTTGATTTATGTAGATTAGGTGCTAAATCAAGGGAGTTTAAGTTAGTGGATTTACTAAATTCAATTTAAGTCACTACTTTGGGATAGCACAAAAAATGCTTCACTCGGTAAGTATTTATTAGTAGGACAAATGAAATAATCACTTTATGCTTCTAGAAACTCCCACAATTTAATGTCATCACCTGCAGAGAAGAATAAAATATTTAAAACATGTGTTTGCATGTGTGTGTGTGCATGCATGTTATAAATCCATAACTGTATTAAAGGCTTATAGAAACTGTAAAGTCTGATATTTTTGATGCTTGCATTTAAACGAATACCTCTCTCCCTTTTTAAATCCTTGTAGAAAGCGAGTTAAAAAACATCTTAAGGAATTTAGACAAATGTTCTTTGTCCCTCGATGACACAGATCCTCTAGAAGATTCCAGAAGCTAGAAGATGAAGACAGATACACATTGCAGCAGACATGATTTGATGCATAGCTTTGGGGCCGCCTTCCCTAAACAGTAGCACATAAGCAGGGTAGTAATAGTTCTCTGGACAGAGAGAGACAGAGGGAAGTTAGGTCTAGTTCTTCTGCAAGGCTTACTGATGACCACAGGGACATGCTTCAGTTAGGAGACCTGCCTCTCAAGAGAATCTCAGACTGATGGGCTTCAACAAGGAGCATCTGTTACCTCACAAAACAAAGTCTTAAGGAAAACCACTCCCAAGTCAGATGATGTAGTGGTTCTGACACCTCCCAGGTCCTTTGCGTACTTCCTGCTGTCTACACCCGCAGACACAATACTTACCAAGGGGAAACAAAATAGGGTGTTCCTTTTTAAGATGAAAAATTCCCCCAAGCCCCATGATAGTCTTTCCTTCTCTTCTCATTGGCAGGCATTGCTCATTGGCAATGCTTATAGTTTTCCTAAACGAATCACTGGCAGTGGGAGTGGGCTAATTCTCTGCCACAGACCATGGATGGGCAGTCCTTCTTGACAAAGACATAGATGGTGAAGTCACTGGGCTCTCTGAGCCATGAGCCTCTACGTCCTTCCTGCCACACTATAAAAGCTTCCACTTGTGATATTTAAACAGACAGGGAAAACTTTATTTAAAACACTGGAGGTCACCTGACCCTTAGATCAGTGTACTGATTCCCATGTTAGAGCAATAGAAGCCCACTTCTGACAATAACTTGAAGCATAAGAAAATTAAGTTTGAATAGAAAAACATCCATTTGCATTTCTTCTAAAGTCATGCCTGAGAGTCCCAGGTTAATAACTTAGAGATCAGTGATACCCAAACGTCTTGCTAAAAAAAAAAAAAAAAAAAAAAAAGAGAAATTCTTGGTTTTTCTTTTCCTTTTTTAGATTTTTTAAAAAATTATTTTAATATGTGTGTATCGAGGTAGTTGTGTGCATGAGAGTGCAAGAGCCCTCAGAGGGGAGAGAGATTGGATCCCCTGGAGGTGGAGGTGTTGTGGGCCATACTATGTGGGTCCTGGGAATCAAAACTGAGTCTTCTGGATGACCAGAAAGTGCTCTTAACCACTGAGCCCTCTCTTCCGTCTCTTGTTTACTGAAAAACCAAAACAACAACTGCCAATACGTATTTGCCTTTTTTCCTATTGCCAGAACTTGCTATAAAACACACCTTTCTTTCCAGAAAAGCTAACTCGTAATTTTCCAATCTATGTGTAATCTCACTCATTAGGCAAATTCAGATCCAGAGAAAAGGGCAGGATCACTTCGTCACTACTTGAAGCATATCATTCACTTGCTTTTCATGTTGAGTTGTGGTAAGAGGCGAGAGAGAGGGAGTTGTCTCAGTGTAGTGTTCTGTTGCCCTGAAAAGAGATCCTGACCATAGAAGCTTATAAAAGAAAGCATTGAATTGAGGGCTTGCTTACGGCTTCAGGGTTTAGCTCACGAGCATCATGGTAGGAGGCTTGGCACTGAAGAGGCATCTGAGAGCTACATCTGAGTCTCAGTGTGGAAGCAGAGAGCAAGACTGGTCGTGGTGTGGGATTCTGAGACCTCCAAGCTCACCCCCGGTAACATCGCTCCCCCAGGAAGACTGTATCTCCTAATTATTCCTCCACAGTCCACCAGCTGGGAATCAGGCATTCAAATATATGAACCTATGGTGGCTGTTCTCATTCAGACTCCCACAGGTGCCATATACAGACACACAATAGCAGGCTGCTATGGTGGGTCAGCAGGTGAAGGCCTGTTATCATGCAAGCCTGATAATCTGAGTTGAGTACCTAGAAATCATAGTGAGAGGAGGAAGCCAACTCCTGGAAGTTGCCCTCTGATCCTCAGGCGCGCTAGGGAATGCCTGTGCAGACCGAGAATAAATGGATTAGAAGAGCGAGAAAATAGCAGCAGATAGGAAGACGGTTTGGGTTTACAAATGTGAATTGGACATGCATATTTAGGTTTCCTTTTTGTATCCTCCTAGATACTGATAATTAAGCTGGGCATTGTGGAATATCAATGTTATAAATCCTCAATAATGGGGAGAACAGGGATTGTTGCACAGATAAAGATGTGAAAAGGTTTCTGTGAGGTATATATTTTAAACAGTCTTTGTTGTTAAGCCAAGCACAGGAAGTTCAATTTATCCCAAATATCCAAAGTGAGGAGCTACCTTGCTGCCAGGCCCATGTGCTCGGAGTCTGCCCAGTGAGGAATGGTGGTGTCAAGGACGTAGGAGGACAAAGAAAGAGGCTGACAAGAAGGACCCATAGAGACATTCTTCAAGATGTCTCTTCCTGATTCCCTTTAATAGGCTCTGTGCTCACAATGGCCAAGCATGTCTTCCAGACAAAGTATTGAAGGCTCATTTAGAACCACACAGGGCTAGTGAGATAGACTGGCCATGGATCTGTGAGGAGAACCTACACACTGCCACCAGATTACTCCACCAGCATCATTCCTAACTCCATAACAAAGGTATCCTTATACACAACTCGGTGTAGCTCTCACCCACTCCTCAACAAAGATGGAGACCATTACAGAAAACAACAATAGTCAAAATGCAGAGTCAACTGAGCATGGAGTTCCCAGACACACAGATAAATCTACAACACACACTTGCACCCAAGGCTCAAGGAACATGATGGGCAGAGAGATGTAGAAGCAAGGACCAGGAGGTATGCTGTGAGGTTATGTCTCCTAGAAATGCCAGAGAAGCTCCACCCATGATACCTCAACCATATGGCTCCTAAACAAGATCTGAGCAATGAAAACGTCAATAGACATGCCAACATAGTTGGGGAAGCATCGTGGGGACCCATCTCTATATAAAAGACCATGGGCAACTAATGGCTGCTAAGAGAAGTAGAATTAGTCTTTCTCAGAGCTGGGATCCCTAATTGGTTATCTAGTACAAAGCAGTCAGCCCTGAAATCCCATATATGCAAGAGATACTGAACAGAATCAGCAGATGGTATGTATATATTTTATTTATATTTTTAATAGTCATTATTACTTAAATTTATATTATATTTATATATACTTAATAGTTATATATAGAATAAAATAACTTAAGTATATGTAAATATAATATAAATTTAAATAATAAAGACTGTTAAAATAAAAGAATAATAATAAAAGAAATAATAATGAAAGAAGAGGCCATGAATTTGAGAGGGGGATTGGAGAAAAGGAGGAAATGATATAATCACCTTTTAATTAAAATAAAGATGTGACAAGCATACAATATAGGAAGGATTATCTGTTCAGCAAATTATGCCAACTAGACATCTATATGTAAAAAGAATAGTAAAAAGCTGACATATACCTACTCCTTTTATAAATAAGAACTCAAAACATACCACAGACCTAAATACAAAAATCCTAAGGTGTAATGCAAGAGGAAATTTAGAAGACCTTGTCTTTTGGATAGAACACCAAAGGTAAGATCAATAACAGGGAAAAGGAGTAATTTGTTAAAGTTAAAATGTGTTGTTTTCAAGAGAATGAAAAGAGAAGCTGTAAATGCAAAGAAACCACTCCCTAAAGACCTGCAAGGTAAGGGGCAGCCTTATGCAGGGGATGGTTGCAACTCAGTAGCTGTAGGAAGGAAACCTTCCTTCCTAAAGGATAGGAAGATAACCAACTAAAACTAAAAGATAGCCAACTAAGAGGTCATGGGGATATGTAGCTAGCAAATATGTATATGCTTTAACTTTATTCTTTAGCGATTTTATACATAAAGATGATACACCCTGGTTAGTCTCACCATGTCCCTCTCTTACGATTTTTCTTTTTTAAAGAGGTCTATCAGTGAGCTTTCAGCTTCCTGTGTTCTGGTCAGCTAGTGAGTTGCTCAGATCTTAATGTTCCCCAGTGCTGGGGTTAGTGGCACTTGCAGCTATTTCTGGCTATTACATGCGCACTGGAGATTCAAACTTGAGGACTTGTCCTTGCACCGCAAGTGTTCTTACACACCGAGCTGTCTTCCTGTCAACACAAGCAGCTACTTTATGGCAAATATAAGGGAGCGAGTTTGTTGTTCAAGGCTGATCCTGACATATTTTAAGTCCCTATGGCTTATATTATTTGTATTTCATTTCATTTTTTACTAATTCTTTTTTAAATGCTTCACTACAAAAGTGTACATTTTAATTTTTAAAAATGCACATAAAGGTGAGCCATGTATATAGATATTTGATAAGGGCTGCTTAGACCATCTTTGACAGGACTCTGGCCTTGGGAGGACTTGGTCCTAGCTGTACCCCTTTCCCATGCTGAGCTGGGCGAGCTGGCCCACTTCTCCAATTTTTTCCCTGTCTCTAGTAGGTAAGGGCATAATCCACACCTGAGCGCAATGTTGAGGGAGAAAGACAGAGAGGAAGAGAGAGTGGCAAACACAACTGTTTCCCCGTGTAGAGGAACACAGCCTGGACCTGCACTGGCCCTGACTAAAATGTTTCTGTAGTTTCCATGTGAAGCATACTTCACAAGAATGTTTTTCTTCTCAGTATATTTTAGGGATTTTGCAAAGTCTCTCACTCTGGCATGGTGACATGCTTGATGTTGGGACAATTAAAGAGCAGGACACACTGCTCATGCTTGGTACCCCATTTTTTTCCCATCTTGCTGCTCACTGCCAGCATCCCCCACGGAGGATGTCTTGGGAAGGAGCAGAAATGTGATTGGCAGATCCTGTCGTTAGCTTCCACATTCCTCTCCAGTCTTTGCTGATGGTCTGTGTGGCAGACGGACCGGCCGACAGACAGACATGGCTCACCTTCAGAGACCCATCAGACTCCCTGAGAGAGCACAATGCAGTCAAGCCTCCTTTTTTTATTTTTTATTTTTTATATACTCACGCATTTTGGTAGCTGACTTGAAATGGGCCTTAGCACGAGGAGTTTGCAGAATTTGCATCCAATTAGCAAGGGCCGCTCTCCACTCCTCTAGTTGCCCACACGGTTTTAAAATTCAAATGGCAAGGGTACTCCTCCACCCACCTACCCACCCACTCTCATCTTCCATCCTGGGCATTCCCCTAAACTGGGGCCTCTAACACCCTCAGGCCCAAGGGCCACTCCTCCCCCTGATGGCCAACAAGGCCCCTCCTCTGCCATATATGTGGCCAGCACCATGGATCCCTCCATGTGTATTCTTTGGTTGGTGATCCAGTCTCCGGGAGCACCAGGGGGTCAGGCCAGTTGACACTGTTGCTCCCTCCATGGGGCTAGAAACTCCCACAGCTCCTTCAGTCCCTTCTCCAACTCCTCCATCTGGGACCTCACACTCAGTCCAACGGTTGATGTGAAATGAATCTTGGGTATTCCGAATTTTTAGAATAACCAAATATTTGGAATTTTTTCCGAATAACCACTTATCAGTGAGTACATATCATGTTCATTCTTTTGTGACTGAGTTACCTCACTCAGGATGATATTTTCAAGTTCTATCCATTTGCTTGTGAATTTCATGAAGTCATTGTCTTTAATAGCTGAGTAGTACTCCATTGTGTAAATGTACCACATTTTCTGTATCCATTCCTCTGATGAGGGACATCTGGGTTGTTTCCAGCTTCTGGCTATTATAAATATGGCTGCTATGAACATAGTGGAGCATGTGTCTTTATTACATGTTGGGGCATCTTCTGGGTATATGCCCAGGAGTGGTATAGCTGGGTCCTCAGGTAGTATTATGTCCGCAGGGGGAGGGGGAGATGATAGGGGGGTTGCAAAGGGGAGATCTGGAAAGGGGGAAACATTTGAAATGTAAATAAAGTATCAAAAAAAGTCATTGCCTGTTTGTACTGATGATGTTTGGATGGACAGATCATTGCTTTCAGTTGTATACTCACCAATAACCCCAGTTCAAAGGTCTCATAGACGGTCATAATTCAAAAGTCATAATTCTTGGAATGTGACCAGTAGGGATCATGGGTATGGGACAATTCCCAGGGGTAAGGAGGTACACAAGGGTGTCGGGAGAAGAATTCGAAGACATTGATTCCATGCACAAAATTGTTAAATAACAAAACTGATCAATTTTTTAAAATTAGCCAAAAAAAAAATGGCATTAAGATCTTAACAAGGATTGTATTGAATCAGTGCCTTTCAAAAGTAATGCCTGTCTCATGATATTAAATCTTTGTCAACCTACAAAAAAAAAAAAATTCAAATGGCAAGTGTGTAAAAGTTTCCTCATTGTGGGCTTCTTTGGGTTTTGTGCTCGGGGTAGAAATGGGTCTTTCTAGGAAGCTTTACTGAGCTAGGTATAAATCTACAATATCTCAGCAGTAAAACAACCCCAGGGGGATAATTTTGTGCAACCATTCCAATCTTGATACCAATTAAATTGCCCTGATCTATCTTACCGCAGTCACACAAAACAGGTTTCTGAGCCGTCTCCTCGCCCCTTGCTTAGAGAAACCACCAGATTTATTTGTCCCTACTCAGATGTAAGATCATATTTCTTCCCCCCCCCCCCAGAACTTTATGGCTCTAATACCAACAGGAAGAACTGGAACAAGCCTACTTCCATGCCTACCCTTTGATCTGAATGTAACACACTTTCAATTTTGCCTTCAACAGAAATGAATTGTATTTGAAATCCCTGCCCCCTTTAATTATGTCACACATGTGGGATATGATACCATCTCCAAAGTAGGAAATTCTTGAGATGGCATTGTGAAGAAGGCTTAGAAAAAGTGTTCTGCAAGCCTATAACATAATTCTAGAACCAGTTTTATTGCCTTCGAGGATGCCAGCATCCTCCCGAGATTAAGAAATCGCTATAATTGCTGTGTGAATTATAAAAGCAGAGGGATAGTTTGTGCCGAGAAACTTTAAAGTGCTTTAGAGAAACGAGACAGGGCAGTTTTAAATCTATAACCTCCTTACCTCACTCCCTAATTGTTCAAATCCTGCTCCTGCACACCCTGGTTCCTCACTCCACTGGGTGGTTCAGTATTCTGAATTCTTTGTGATGTAACTGTCCATGCAGTCAAGCTAAAACTCTCACAGGGAGAGCTGGTTTCACTGTTTTGAAAGCTGTAAGTGCATATGTTTGTGTGTATGTGTGTGCATGTGTTTGTATGTGTTTGTTTGCATGCATGTGTTTGTGTGTATTTCCATGAGTGTGTTGGTGTGTGCACATGTGTGTGCATGTATGTGTGTATGTGTGCATGTGAGTGTGCATGTATTTGTGTGTGCATTTGTATGCATACATGTCTGTGTGTGTGCAAGGATGCATGTGTTTGTGTGTGTTTGTGTGCATGTATGTGTTTATGTGTGCATGCCTGTGTGTATGTGTCCACATGTGTGTGCATGTGTGTGTGCATTTGTTTGTGTGTACATGTGTGTGCATGCATGTGTGTATGTGTGTATATATGTATGTATGTGTCTGTGCATGTTTTTGTGTGTATGTTTGTATGCATGCATGAGTTTGCGCATGCCTATGTGTGTATGCATGTGTGTGCGCCTCAGTGTTGTGTGTGTGTATTTGTGTTTGGGGGTGGGGGATGGGTATTAGTTTCTGAAGACAAAAGAAATCTCCACTGTGTCTCTCGTTCACACCATGCCACATGTTCCTTAGCCTACATTTAAGGTTCAATTAATTGCTTTTATCTGTGAAACTGGCTGGCTGGCAGCACTTGAATGTGAGAAGTTCAGGCACAGCGATAAGCTGGTTTCTCCTATGCGAGGCCTCACAGGCTGAGTTGAGTGTTTAAGAACACCATACATTCCTGTAATAGATTTGGTCAAATCTCCTCCCCCTCCCTCACCTCCAACTCCTCCTCTCCTAAATCCATGCCCTCTTAAACTCACCAAGTCCTTGTTATGTTGCCAGCATGTGACATCTTCATGAGCAGGAGAGCCTGTCAGGGGCCACATTCCTGAAGAATTCTGACTTTTCTGAAGCTTTTCTTCCTGCTATTGTTTCTTGCTACTATTGTATCTAATACAAACATTAGCACGGAAGTCTCACTTGTATGTTCCTTTGTGTAGGTCCTCAAGGCTTGTGCATTTCCTGGTTATTCCTTTACCTAGTAATCTATATATGTTAAATATTTAACACTTTCTACTTTGTAACACGCAGTAGAATTCCACCTCTTATCAGTCCTACATATCAGTGGGTAGATAATGGTGTTTCAAATTTATTTGTAAACTTTTACTAGGCAAGTAAACAATCACAGGAATTTCTCTTATTTCACAAGAAGCAGAAAAGGAAAAAAGGGGGAAATTTTGTTGATTGGGAGTTCCAATAATTCAGGTGAAAGAACAGCAGACTTAGCTTTTCAAACTGCAGGACAGAAGCTGGGACACAGACAAGAGAAAGCAACTGACCTAACACCATGGCAGGGGAGGCTCCCTGAACTCCTCTGTGCTATGGCTCTTGTTTTTGGTGCCTGTTTTTCCTGAACCATGAGGTCACTCTGTCCTCACAATGATCCCGCCAGGGCAAGCACAGCCCTCTGACTCCAGAGGAAAATGAGAGCACCCCATGGTAACCCAACTAGCCCTGGCAGTGCTGTGGCTCAGACTCTGATCCTGCTCTGAGCAGTTGTGAGCACAGCTGTATGCTATCTCCTCGTCTTGGCTCATAGCTCCAGGGGGGTCTCATGGTGAGGTCAGAGGTAGGACACAGGGACAAGCACACAAAGACCCCCTCCCCCATTTTAGAAGGAATTTATTTTTTAAAAAGTTTACAAAAGTAACTCATGTCAAACCAAACACATAACATTTAAAAACCTAGAGAGACAACAGAAATCTTTGTTTATTTTATCTTATGTATGACCAGTTTTCAGATTTGCCTGTACATCCTTGCATTTCCCCCATTTGTGTGTGCTTTTCAGACAAAGCCATCACATTGAACGTCCTTGCCAAGTGCAATTTAAAGATGGTGATCGATATCTTCTATATCACTCTTTATTATTATTGGTCTACAGTACAATTTTAAGGTAGTAATGTTTCCTTTCTGTGAATGAACCTCAATTACCACTTAGCTTGTCTAATCATTTCCAGCTTCTATGAATTTTCGGTTGCCATGCACACAGAGGCAACAGTGTGCACCTGCACTGTTCTGGTTAAGACGGTGGAGAACATGGTTCACAACACTTGCTCATCCCTATGGGTTAAGTACACCTTCTACCAGGACCAGTTCCAAGCTTCTTAACATTTAATGGGACTCAAGTGTGTGAGTCCTGTATCCAGTACACTCCTGCCTGGCTGACACGTTCATCCATGCAGTGAAATCTTTCACATACCTTTTATGTCTTGGCTTTGCTTCATATAGGGAAAAGTAAAGGCATATTTTATGATAAATGTAACCTTCTTAAAATTGTTAGTAAAGGCTTATCAATTTTGTAGTGTGGTTGATATTTTAAATATAGTTTAGGTCACTTCACCTTAACCCAGGATTAAATAATTAGCACATTCCTCTCTTCTCTCCTCTCTGACTCAACTCTCCACCCCTCCCCTGTCCACCCCTCTCCCTCTCCGCTTCATCTTTCTTCTTCTCCTCACCTTCTCCCTGTTTAGAGATTTAAAGACTTAATGGATCAGGGACAGTTACTGAAATGTGTGTAATGTACAGAGATTACTTAAACATCTACATTGAAATTCTGTGCTTGGAACCTGAAGCAGCATCAGCGTGTAATGGACAGATATGGCACAAGACTGCTTGCTTGACCATAAAACAAACACCATGAAGCTGTTCTGCAAGAACTGAAGATTCTTGTGATGGCAGAACACACAACCATGCCATGGAGACAGACAGAAGATACAACCCTTTCTTCCTTGTAGCTCTGAAACCAAGCCCGGAAGGCTTTCCCAGGGGAAGGTTACCAATGAGCTTCTGGGGCAATGCCCATGCGGGAAGCAGGGCAGGGTTAACTAGCTGTGGCTTGGCTGACTTGAAGATTTCCTCAAGCTGTGTGGAGCAGTGCATGTCCTGCAGCTTGCTCTGGTTGTCTGGTTCCTGACCCCAAGAACAGGGGACTGACCCAACACTCTTCCTCTGGTATAAATATGACCAATATCCACAGAGGCTGTAACATATTTAGCCTTCATGAGGTTTTATCAATAAATTAAATGTGGCATGACAGAGGTTCTTAACGCTCTGGGGTCAAAGTCTTGCTGAAACTCTTGGAGGGCAAAGGACAGTCTCCCATGGATGTATAAGGCCTAGAGAAATTGCACATGCCCTTCCTGTAAATCTAACTCAAAAATGTGGTCTAAATTACTCCAGTGTGTGTGTGTGTGTGTGTGTGTGTGTGTGTGTGTGTGTGTGTGTGTGTGTGTGGTATGTGTGCTGAAATGGGACCACAAATGGAAAATTGTGAAAACGAATTCCCCAGTTTTGTGAACATTTGACTTGTGTTCAGTCTCCAAGATAGCTTATTATATAGACTCACATATTAAAAAAAAAAAAAATTGAAATTCGAAACATTCTTCTCCCCAGCCTTTCTAATTTGAGGTTCTCAGCTATGACAGGAAACTGCTGGGCTGGTGTTGTTGCTATGGCACCTGTAGTTTACAGAACTGTGTATGTATATTGGTGTTTATATCTATTTTCTATACCAGTTCTACCCAAAGTTGTTTCCAACCTTTAATAGTACCACCAAGATACAGTAGAGTGCTGAGATGGCTTACCAGATCAGCATGGCTAGGGACTCATCGTAGAATGGGGCCATTAATGGGTGCCTCTCAGTCGCCTGGTGCCTCGTTCACCCTGAGTGGGAGATAAACTCCTTCCTCAAGTTGAACTTTGACCTTTAAGCTTTCTTTTCTGGAAAATCATAGATGTTCTATGATCCCTATTAGAGAACTGGACTTTACAATTTTTATGTGTATTATTTATCTGCATGCATGCATGTGCACCATGTGGTTGTCTGGTACCTTCAGAAGCCAGAAGATGCCATTGGACCCCCTGAAAGTGAAGTTATTGATTGTATGAGCCACAGTGTAGGTACTGGAAACTGAACTGGGGTCCTCCGCAAGAGCAGCAAGTGCTCTTAACAGCTCAGCCATCATCTCTCCAGCCCCTCAATATTTTCAAAACTTCCAGACATATTGCCAAAAACAGTGAGTGCTTTAGCTTATCTCGATGTCCCCAATTTTTCTTCCCATTCCAGGTTACTGTACTTTTATTTTTAGTGATCTAAAGACAGAAGTCTTCGTAAAGTTTTAACGTTTGCAGAAGAGACATAAAATTAAAAAACGTTCGTCATCATGGCATCTTGCCTTACAGATTCAGCACATAGCTTAAGTGTCTGGTGGGTCACACTCACTGCAGATGCAGCCATGAACAATGGAGATGCAGTCATTTCCCCCTGGCAAGCTTTGCAGGAAGAAAGCTGAGTTACCTGAACTTGCAGACATCAGTAATTCCAGCTACTTTAGGAGAATGTCAGCATTCAACTATTAAGTGAGATATCAGCATTGCTGGGGTGGCAGATGATCTAGACAGAGGCAGAAACCACAAACCTAAGCCACAGAACATGTTTCCAATTTCCAAAGCATAGATTCCTGAAGCCCTGATTCTGAACAGCAAGCACAGTGTCTTCTGTTTGGGAGAAAAAAAAAATCCTAAAAATCTCAAATCAATTTTAAATGTAGAATCAGTGTTTATGGGACTCTAGGCTTCACCCTTTTCTTTCATTTCTTCTTTATTTTATGTGTATGTATGTTTTGCCTTCATGTAAGTCAGTGCACCATGTGCATGCAGTGCCTGAGATGACCAGAAGAGGGCATCAGATTGCCTGAGTCTGGAGTTACAGGCAGTTGTGAGTCTCTGTGTGGGTGCTGGGAATTGAAGCTGCACCCTTTATTAGAATAGTCAGTGCTTGTAAGCCCTGAGGGATCTGTTCAGCCCCGTCTCTTTTCTGAAACGTCTTCCTTTGTCCAAATGTATTTCTAGAGTGTTAACAACTGTTTGTGCAGTATAGTCTACACAGTAGCCACAGCCTGTCAAGAAGTGGTCACTTGACCCATTGTGGACAAATACTTATTTTCTGTACAGAGTTCTAGGCTATTTCCTTGTTTTTTAAAAGGATAAATTTTAAAAGGGGGTATCAGGACACCTTGATGTGAGTCTACGACCTAAGTTTTAGAAAGAGAAGCCTGAAGCAGGGTGCAGTAGCCTGCAATCCCAGAGCTCAGCAGTTTGCAGCTAGAGGATTGTGAGTTTCAGCCAGCCCTGGATAGAGCCTAAATCTGCCCTAGTAAGGAAACCTAAGAAGAACCAAAGCCCCAGATAAAAGTCAGACCCTATTTTCCTCTAAAAATCATAGGATGGTTTCTATTGTCCATAAAATGAAAACCAACCCTTCACATCTGATCTGCTCACTCTCCAGGATGGGGGCCTCCACCTCCTTACTCCCCTTGTTGTCTATGTCTCTTACTCAGCCTTACCAGTGAGGCCATTCCAGTCCCACAGATGTCCTTCCTTCCCTCATCTTCAGGCAAGCTCCTGCCTCCCCTTCAATCTCCTTGAGTTGTAGGCTGCTTTCCTTATGTCTCTATTGACTGGAATTACAGGTCTTCTATCTCTGCTCCTTGATTAGAATCAGTCTTCTAATTGATTTGTCAGGCTGGTTCACTGTTAAGGCCCCGAGACTGTAGGAACACATAGCACATGGCAGCCGGCAGCTGTCTCGGTAAACGCTTGCTGAGTGAAGGACCGACTAAGCACATAGCATCATAAAATGCACTCCTTGGGATCCTCCCCATCTTTGTTTTCAGGGGATGGAACAAAAATGAAGGCGGAGACAGAGAGGGAGAGAAAGGAATGTAGGTTTGGGAAGAACAGCATTCACGGGTGGATGGGGGTCCTAGAGATGTTCAAACCACTTTTCTGGTTCATTCCTTAACACAAATGCATCTTTTCCATGTTTCCCTGGGTGCTTTCAAAATCCATCTTATCAGTTCCTTATTTGGGAAAGCTGATTGAGGTAAGAAGTCTGTCACCTCCAATGAAACAATTAGCTAATCCAGGTGCAATTTATATCTAATAAAATGTGCAGGTCTTAAATGATCACGTTGGTAATTATTCACAGAGATAAGCATTTTTGTTATAGATATTCACAGTAAAACACCCGTACTTTGCTCAAGTATTTGAAAATGATGTCTTCCTTACTCCTGGATGGCCAACTGTGTCCCTTTCTGAGCAGATCGTTCATGCACATGCAGACACACAGATCTCACACACCAAGCAGTGGTTTCTAACTTCTATTACTTTAGACTGGATTTTTTCTGACCTTTTAAAGATTATAAATAAATTTGTTCCATGCAGTGTTTGCTTTTATATCTTGCATTTTCTATTGAGCCAACTCTCCATTTTGTCAATTTTATTTAGACAGGATCCCATGTTGGCCTTTAACTCACTTATGTAGCTGAGGATGGCCACAAGCTCCTAATTCACCTGCATCCACCTTGTGGGATTAAAGGCAAGGACCCCCACACCCATCTACTATGATAAAAAAACTATTATTAGTTTTGTATCTTTTGAGATTATAGTATAATCATATTATTCCCCCCTTTCCTCCCTCCTAATCTTCCCATACACCCCTCTTCAATCTCCTCAAGCTCATGGTTTCTTTTTACATTAATTTTTGTTGCATATATGCATGCATACATGCATACCTATATACATACATAAATACATACATTCATACATACATACATACATACATATTTTCATTTATATTCCTAAATGTGTGTGTGTGTGTTCCTAAATACATACACACAGTCTGCCCGGTCTGTATAACTGTGGTGGCTGGAATGAGAACAGCCCCCACAAGCTCATGTATCTGCATGTGTAGTCCCAGTTGATAAACTGTTTGGAAAGGACTCCACAGTGTGGTTTTATTGAAGAAGGTGTGTCCCTGGGGATGGGCTTTGAGATTTCAAAAGCTCATGCTAACACGCCAGGTCCAGTCTGTCTCTCTCCCTCTCTCCCTCCCTCTTCCCCCTCTCTCTCCCCCTTTGCCTTCAGATCAGAATGTAAAGCTCTCAGCTACTGCTCAAGTACCATGCCTGTCTGTGTATTACCGTGCTCCCCACTACGGTAATGGACTAACCCTCTGAACATGTAAGCCAGCCCTCAATTAAATGCTTTCCTTGATGACAGTTGCCTTGGATATGATGTCTCATCACAGCAATACAACAGTAACTAAGACAATAATGTTACTTGTATATGTATGTTTTCAGGGTCCATCGTTAGGTACTGAAGATCCAGTGTGCTCTTCTCTGGAGAAGAGACTTCTCCCATGCTCAGCATCCCTTCACTTCCTGGAGCTCTTTTTCTAGAGCTGAGGCTTTATCAGCTTCTCCCTCCATATTAAAATGTTGATTGGTGTTGTCCTTGTTCAGCTCACGTTTAGGCGGCCATGTTGGTGAGAAAAGTCTCACCTTCATAGGTTAGTTTCTGACATTCCTAGGGAATACGATCTCACAGCACACTTCTTGTTCCTCTGGTTTGTACAATCTTTCTGCTCCCTCTTCCACAATGATCCTTAGTTTTAGGTGCAAGGGTTGTATTGTGTATGTAGTTAGGACTGGATCCGAAGCCCTGGATTTTGATCAGTTCTGCAATGATCTTTGTCTGTTGAATGGGGGAGTTTCCAGATGAGGTATGAGAACTTCACTTATCTGTGGGTATGAAGACAAATACTTAGAATATAGTTAGGGATGAGGCTGGTTTAGTGAAGTCTAGCCCTGGGCCGTTGACTGTGTTTTCAGTACCAGGTGGTTGTAGGTTCTCCTTCAGATCCCATGACTTTACTAGCCCTGGGCTTCTGGTTATATTTCTAGTACTGGGGATGTTTTCCCTGTTGTGGAGTAGATTTTAAGTCCAAATAGAGAGCTACTGGTTACCACCAAGGCATGTGTACCACTACTGTACCCTTAGAGTCCCATAATTATTTTTCATCCATATTTTATTATGAGTGATTCTAGACTTTGCCTATGTGCTGCCTTTTCATTCTTTTTATATGAACCTATTCAATTATGTGCCCACAAAAGCTTTTTGCATTCAGAACTTAGACACTGCTTGAACAAAGTAGGGGTGAAAACAGTAATTTCAGGCAAGGAACATTTTACGACTGGGAGTAGAGCTCTTGGTAATTGTAACAGTTTGTTTTAAATGCCAACTTTGGACAACCTAAAGTCATCTGGAAAAGGAGTCTTCATTAAGAAAATCATCTGGGTCAGGTTTGTCTGTAGGCATGTATATGATGGATTGTCTTAATTGTTTATTGTCTCCACCCACAGTGGGTGTCACCATTCCCTAGAGTAGGCCCTGAACTGTATAAAAGAAACTGTATCAGAGCAAGTGGGCAGTGTGGGTGTATTTTTTCTCTCTACTCTTGAAAATTCATCTCAACATTTTATTCATTGAGTGTTTTTTGTATGTATATATCTGTGTACCATGTGTGAGTCTGGCGCCTGAAGAGGTCAGAAGATGGCATCTGATCCTCTGGGATTAGAGTTACAATTGTTAGTTGTGATACTGGTGCTGGTGACTGCAGCCAATGTTCCTAACTGTTGAACTTTCTCTTGCTCTTCCCTCAACTGTTGGCTGTGGATGTGGTGTGACCAGATGCCTCAGGCTCCTGTAGCTGGGACTTCCCTCCAGTCTGTGAGAAAAGAAAAAAAATCTAAAGCTGAAAAAGGAAGAGACAGAAGGAACACTAAATTCTGAGGCTATAAAGGAGAATCTCTGATGTGCAGGGTTAGGGGTTCAAAGAGCACAACTCCACAGTGTTCTCTTCTTGGCTAATGACACATAGAATTTTTCAAAAGAAACTGACAGTTGACCCATGTTTTATAGAAACTTTATAGAAAATTAAAGCTCCAGAAACCCCATAAAGGCCAGGCCTAGGAACTAGCACAAATAAGAAAGGAACAGCCAAGATACTACAGAGGAATCTTCCCAAATGCCACCCTCCTATAGTTGCTAGAAGACACTAGTTATAGGAAACTCAATCAATGACAGGTCCACTGAGGCAGCAGTTTACTTTCCAATGGAAGTGTCACAGCAAGGGCAGAGTAATAAATACACAACTGAAGTATGCCACGAACCAGTGACTGACGTACATCCCAGCTTCTTTTTCCCTCTTTCAACCAAAGGTAAATTTTATTGTGGTGATGTTGTTTTTCTCTTCAACACTTCACAACATGTGCTGCGGGCTATGATGCAGAACCATGTAAATAAGTGACAGAGACCAGATAGAAAGGACAGAGTGGCACCCACAAACTTGGCAATGAAGAACTATGTGTCAGGTCCTTATGCCACAGTCCAGGGGAAAATGACTTTGGGTCCTGTCCCACATCTACTGTTTGTAATTTTATGTGGGAAGGATGAAGAAAGTCAAGCTAGGTGGTTTTGGAATTGCTTGTTTTAGGTAATAATTATTCATGTGTTCTAGGAGGCAAGCGTTGGGTAGTACATTTCTATGCAATAAAAGGCTATACAGATATCTTCCGAAGGACTTACATTAACCCATTTCACACATTGGTGACTGGAGGGCAGATATATGTGGCCTTAAAACCATGACCACAATCAATTAACTCATAGATACACAACTGCCTCAGACTGGGTCTGGGCAATGGGAGTCTGGGAAATTTGGGGCTAGTACTGCAAAAATACTTACCTTACAAAAAACACATGTGAACACTAGATGCTGCAATCCATAGAAGGTGCTCTAGGAAAATGTTGGCAGATGCTCTGCAGATAGAGTAGGTTATTTTTTTTTTTTAAAGTTGGTTAAGCTTCTAACGGTTGTTAAAGACAAAAATGTGACTCTCGGGCATTTTCAGACAGAGCCGTCTTCTCCTAGAGACATGCTGAGTCGGCTTCCTGTTTCTTTTGGCAGGAAAATTGCACTGTTTGTGCCTGTGGTGTTTGGTAATCAAGACAAACCCAGGGATCTGTGAGTCTCATTGTACAGTTTTTGCTTTGATTTTTCTGATTTAAATCATACTTAAAATGAGCAATCTGTAGGGAGAGATTTGTAGTCATTCTGGGATGCTACATTTCCTCTAATGTTTATTAAAGAAAAATTACTCTAGATATTATAACATTCCAACACAGAGAGGTATATATATCATGTAAGGATCTGAGTCCTACCCCAAACCACTGTACGGATGCCTTATTAAGTACTTTACCAATTCAATCTTAAATGGACAGTGCATGTGTCTATAGGAACGTTTTCAATGTAATAAAAAGGAAATTTACTTAAATTCATTTAAAAATAACCCTTGCATCTCTGTAGAAGCCATATTGTGGACTTTAGAGAATATATATTTTTTTACATTATTCAAGCAGTCATCTTAAATATATAATACTTCCCAGCCTCGAATGACCTAATATTTTAAGGCAGAAGCTTCAGGCTGTCTCTGTTATCAAATATTACTGAGAAAGAAATCTGAAAGGTGGAGAGAGGGCCCTCCCTGTGGTGTCTGACCTCAGTCTTTGAGCGCCAAATAGCCACAGACTGAAGGGAAGCCATTATCGGGATTCCACTGCCCCATGTGGTAGTAGCTGATTGTCTAGTTCTGTGTGTTTGTCTCATTGTATTCTTAGTTTTTGAAGGACAAAAACATATGAACATTTTAATAGATGCAAAAATATAGTTAATCTTGTAACATTTTCTTTTAAATTATTTTACTGAAAGATTTTTTCATACACTATATTCTGATCACAATTTCCCCTTCCCCAGTCCTCCCAGATCCTCCCCACTTTCTCAGCCATCTCCCTCCGTGCTGCCTTCCTCTCTCTCTTTAGAAAACAAATAGACAAAAAGAGAAACAAACCCGAATTTCAAACAACAAAGCACAGCAACACACAGACGACACACTCGCACACATGCACACATGCACGCATGCGTGTGCACACACACATACACATAAACACACTCATGCATACACTTACACACACAAACACACACGTGGCTAGAATTTAAAACAACAAAGAAAAAGCACAAAGAACACACACATTGGCACACACATGTGCATGCACGCACACATGTATGCACACACCCACATGCATAACACACACACACACACACACACACACACATACCCCACAACCTTTGAAAATACAATACTTGATACCATAATATACAAGCAGAGTACAACAAAGCAGCATGTAGACAAAACGTCTGCAAAACACTGTTGAGCTCATCTTGTGCTGGCCTTGTACTGCTGGACATGGGCCCTGTCCTTAAGTGTGGTTAATATCCCCCCCGAGACTGCACTGGAGAAATCTAAGTTTTCCTTTGCACCTGGATGTCAGTTGCAACCTTTCCGTTATTTTGAAACAAAACTTTCAACAATTCAAGAATGGAAGAAGCTTTCCTAATCTGGTGAATCATGTCAGACTTAATATGTTTTATATAAAAAGGCTCATGCTTATACATTTTTAATTTAACTTTTAAATAGCATTCAAAGTGTTAGATATCATTACAGACTTTTCATCCGAAATGTGTGTTAGTAGACTCCCTCTGGCTCCCTTGTAAAGTCACCATCTCCTTTTCTCCCTCCAGAGTTCACACTTAAACACACAGTTGTTCTCCTAGCATAGGCTGTGGATTAAAAGCAGCCCCAGCCTTTCCTATATGAGCTCCCTTACCCCCGGCTGCATTTGTGTCAATGCCTTCAATTTCTGTGTTTTATTTATAGTTCATTTATATTTAACCTAAAATAAAGTAAGCAATCATAGAACTTTAAATAAAAATGGCATTAGTGATAGCAGGCACCTCCTACCCTCCTCTTTTTCTAGGCCACATGGCTGAAACTTAAGGAGGTAAATACATCTTTACATAGATATGCAATTCCTTATCAGTGGGACTGAGATCTTGTGTTCAAGCCTCCTGACTCTAACATCATTTTTTATTACACATATTTTATGGTGCAGAAAAAGAAGAATCCCAAGTTCCTTTTCAAACTCAGAAATCAGCTAATTTTCTCCTAGGTAGCAAGCTCTCGTGCTTTGGGGTTCTTTTCCACCTGAAGTTTTAAAGCAATGCTCATGAATTATTCCAAGCACGCGGAAATGAGGCACCAAAGGAGGAAGGCGGGCATAATAGATCGCAAAGTTGCAAGCAGGTGCCTTTCCTTTAGACGACGAATATTTAATTTCCAATTACTAGTTTGCAAGAAGACACCCAGAATGTTTCAGAGCTGGCTGCCATCAGGTGGGAAATCTCCTTTCCTGTTGCCTCTGCCAGCAAACACTTCATTTCTTCTTGTATCCACCTCTGCATTTATTAAAAATGAAATAGTCAAGGAGACAGACAGTCCACATCTTCACATCTGCCTCTCAGCATTGCTACACAGAGCGCTCTCTCTCTCTCTCTCTCTCTCTCTCTCTCTCTCTCTCTCTCTCTCTCTCTCTCTCTCTCTCTCCTGTCTCTTATTTTCTTTCCCTTTGGCCTGAGTTGAGGCACTGGGAATTTTAATCATTGTGCAACAGGAGGGGAAATGTTGTTCTCGTATTAAAGAGAAACATGAAATAGATCCCCTAGGCCAGGTTTGAAAAGTCTCCAAATGAGCAGAGCACCACACGGTTACGTAATGTATTCAGGACTACACACTTTCTCCATCTTCTAACTATTAGACTTTGGGGCTTCCTGTGGGTTCCAAATGGGAAGCAAGGGCCCCTCTGTTGATGAACACAAGAGCTGCATAAATCTCTGCTATTCATATGCTATGTCGTTCAATACTGTCAGAAGGTGAAAAAAATCACACATGAAGTTCAATACTCACGGAAATAGAGACACTGAGCCTGGCAGACGTGTTTGCCTTCATTCTTCAGCCTCAGGAAGTCTGGAATTAGAAAGAACGAATGGCAGAAGAAAGAAAGGATGATGCAGAAGGCATCAGACTATCAAGAAACCATTCTCAAGAATGCATCGCCGTTTTCTACTTTAGTATGAGAATTTATTTCACAGGGAAATATGCATTTCTGTATTTGGGGCTATGAGGAATTAGTGTGTGTTGCCATATTATTTTATACTGCCACTCAGTTTTAGCTGAAAATGGAAGAAGTGGAAAGGTCCCCTGTATCCACTGATCTTAGCCTTCGATATTAACCAGGACCCAGAGAAGGAAGCAGCAGTGACCTACTGTGGTAGGAGACAGGCTGGAGGTGTGGTTAAAGGAACAGCTGGGTTCTACAAAGGAGGCATGTGTCTGCCCTCAGTGTTGCCAGAGAAGTAGATTCCTGGCTGTATCTTGAGGCTTGCAGCTGCCAGGAATGTCTTCTGGGTGGTCACAGAGATCATTAATCACTTCTTTGTGTTCACTGAGCTGATGGCAGGTTGATGTGTAGAAATCTAACAGAGAGGGTAGACCTGGGAAACTGCAGCATTTCACTCGCTGGTTGAAATCCCTCCAAAGCTCCAATCCCTCTACACAGCACACAAGGCGTTTCCCGTGTCATGCAAATCCTTCTTTCATATCACCCCAGGCTATTCCCTTCATCCTAGCCTACACTGTGAGCAGTGCTGGGCCATGCTTCCGTGCCTTGCTAAAACCCTCTGTTGATGGCAATGTCCTTTCCCCAAGTCAAGCTGGCGGACCATGCAGCTTGTGAGCATGATTCAAGCTCCACTCGGCTTCTCAATTACATCTTTGCTTTATGGTCATCACAATTTTGTTGCGTGCTATTTTTTTATTTTTATTTGAGCCATTGTTTACCATAGTAACTATGCTTTTATCATGATAGCTTTTATTTGCTCTTTTAAATATATTCTACACAGGTAGGAGATAATCCATGCTGATCAGCGCATAGCACACTAGTTGGCACATGATCAGGGATCAGTAATGGTGTGATCAATAAAACAAGCAATAGATGTAGCAAATGAGTGTCTAGAACATGACCTGAGCTTCCACAGGTAATTTTAAAGCTTCAAGACAAGTTCAAAAGACAAGGTAGGCATAAAATAGGGATAAAGTCTCCAAACCACAGAGAATGAGGAGGACAGACAGACAGACAGACATCACTGAAGTGAGAAGCTCAAGAACAACTGAATGAAGATGATAACTTGACAGCAAATAATCCCAACTGTGATCAGGCTCCAAGAATCTGACCATGAAGATCAAGAATAAATGTATTCTGAATTCAGGAGCATAAAGCTCAGTCACTGAGGGCAAAATAGAAACCCATTCTATAAATTTCTGAAAAACAGAAAAAAAAAGGAAAAGCGTAAGAACTGAGGGATACACCAACAGGGACGCTTCCTGCCGAGTTGGACTTGCCATTTTCCACTGCTAAGTTTTTGTTTCTGCCTAGGAAAGAAACCAAGGCACACAGTTTCAGGAACACGTACTCAGCAATAGGTTCTTACTATCTAGTTTTGGTACATAGTGAGCAGAAGTGGTAATAGTATTTATAGTTTATGGCGCCTCAGGGCCTTTCTGGCCAACAACACAAGTGTCTGGTCCTGGGACTTTTACCTAAACATTTTATGATTTCTAAGAGTGCCCCTTTCACCCACACAAGGTGCCTTTGTTTATGCTACACTACTCAACTGCTGCCTTTACTCTCTTCCAGATGTTCTCACAAACTGGCAAGACAGAAAGAGTCAGCCTTATATAACATCTTCTTAGAGGATAGGCAAGATTCCTGAAGGCCACAGTCATCCACCTGAAGTTAGTGCCATTTGGTGCTGTGTGGCTAAAGGGATACTAACAAAGAAACGTTAGCAAAGACTTAGATCTGGAAGTATTCCATCACTGTGTCAATTTGAGGCACAGTGACATGACTGAGGGGCACTAACCCATCTAGCCCTCCATAACCCATAGGCATCTTACATGAGCCATCCAGTCTCCTGTAGCACTGCTGCAGGGCTACCATGCATGTCCCCACCCCAGTGGTCTTGGAGGGACTGCTTGGGGCTGCTTGCTCAGGCAGAGGAGCCCTGTTTAAATCTGCCATGGTTGTCACTGGTCCAGACAGGCTTCCCAGCAACAAAACTGAGCTTAAAGTCATTACATCATAAGAAATATTTATCTCAAGTATGCCTACTATGCTTATTCACACAGTTATTATTAATCATAGCAAGTTTTTTGGGGGGGGCATTGTCTGTGCAAAACACTCATAACTATTTCAGGAGAGAAACAGGAGGCAGAATAAGACCATCTTAACAATTTAACATAACAGCTACCAGTGCAGTGTTAATCATCGTAGTCATAAGGTATCAGTGTTGAAACATACAAGATTTGTTACTAAAGCTAAGTAAGTAAATCTGGTGCCTTCCTTGTTTAAAGTGGTTTCTAAAAATGCCACAGCAGTCCTTTGCGATCATGAAAACTTTTATGCATTGTGGCTTTCATTTTTTAATACAGTGTATTACGTAATTTTATAATGATGACCGAGTTACCTTCTCATTAATATTTATTTACTATTATTTCTGTCCATAGCTTCTGTCACCTTCCCGTGAATAAATGAAAATGGTGTCCCTTCCTTTAAGTAATATGTTCATAATTTTTAAGTGTAGAGTAAGGGAAACAGCACCCAGACTGAACACAAACAAGCAAGTATTCGCTGATCCCCTTGGTGTGCAAACGGTCAGATGCCAGTGAGTTCGCTGGCTCTTTCTTTCCACAGCCCTTGCCTGTGTGTGGGCAGGAGCGCGATCCAAGTTCTTGGCCTTTTTTCTGTTTCTTGTCATGTTGGTTTTAGACTGCTATTGGATCCAGCTGAAAGCTCCTCACAGTGGGTGGGCCTGCAGATATGTTCTCTCCATATCCTCTAATCCCCGCCCTTCATTGGTGGTAAGCGTCTTTCTTTCCACTCCAGTAAGAATCTGTTTGCTTTCTGTCATTGGGAAATGAATATTTGGCCTAGAAAAAAACTAAAAAGACACTTTTCTATCTACAGAAATGTTTATATGTATTTAAATGACAGATTCACTGAGTAGACTTCCTTTAATCTTTCTGGAAAATATTTGATGCAGTATTAAATGTGAATGTTCCCTGTGTGTTCTCTTCCAAACCATAAATAGAGGATCCTCAAAGAAATAAGGTGTGGCCATATTGGTGGGCACATCCTTCTTGGGACTTATTAAAACAATTTTTTTTTTGGTTTGATATTTTTGTTTTTGTTTTTTGAAGGGGATGTTTTTAAGACTGAGTTGACTACAATACTAAAATTGCTGTTCGGTCTCATAATTCTGAAAATAACTGTGTGATACATGCTCACATTGTGTGTGTGTGTGTGTGTGTGTGTGTGTGTGTGTGCCTGTTTATGGATGCCCACATGTGTTTATATGCATGTGAGCATGTTTGTATATGTCTGCATGTATATTTATGTCTGTGTACACGTATATGTGTATATGCCTGCCTGTGTGTGTACTTCTGTGTGCATGTGTGTATGTATATGCCTCTCTGTGTGTGCCTGTATATGTGCACATATGTATGTAAGATTTTCATAAGAACAACATCATCTTATGCTTATTATATCATGATCATAAAGAAACTGATCACAGAAGGAAAATATCATATTTTTTGATCTTAAGTCAATAAAAATGTTTCAGATATGAAGAGAAGCAAAATGGAGCAGTAAATCTGATTTTCACTTTTTTGTTTCTCTGGTTCTCATAATGAGTGTCTACAGAAGAAGACATTTAATTAAAAAAAGAAAAAAATCCTTAAATTGAATATCTGAAAGGTGGAGTTTCAAGCTTCTCTCTTCATTCCTGTGGATTCCGTCATACCGATCTATGATTCAGTATTTAGCAAGGATAAGGATCTGTCTCTCAGATTTCAGACAGATGCTTAGAAACGTAGAGGTTGATATTCCATGTGAGGCAGACGAGACTCTTGTGTGGAGTGGAGAAGCCCAAAGCTACCTCCTAAAGCTGAGAAGAATCGAGGTGTTCAGCACAGTTAATCTGGAGACAAGGACTTGGCTCCCAGGGTGGTGAAACTGTGTTCTGTAGAACCAAATCCACTTACATAAAATGATATCAGTGACTCTAGAATTGGTCTCAGTTTCATTTTCAAAACATTTTTTTCCTTTTCCTTTTCATTTTTAAATGTATTAATTTATTCACTTTATATCCCGATTGTAGCCCCCCATCCCTCCCAGTCCCCCTACAATCCCTTCTCCCTACATCCCTTCCCTTCTCCTCTGAAGAGGGGGAGGCCCGCCCTGAATATCAACCCACCTTGTCACATCAAGTCACTGCAGGGCTGGGCACATACTCTCCACTTAGGCCAGACAAGGCAACCCAGTCAGGGGAACAGGATCCATAGGCAGTCAACAGAGTCAACAGCCCTCTACTCCAGTTGTTGGGAGATCAGCATGAAGAATAAGTTGCATGTTTGCTACGTATGTGTGTGGGGGAGCTGTGAATGCTCTTTGGTTGGTGGTTCAGTCTCTGGGAGCCCAGAAGAGTCCAGGTTGGTTGACTCTGTTAGTCTTCCTGTGGAGTTCTATCCCTTCCAAGTCCCTCAATCCTTTCCAACTCCTCCACAAGGCTCTCTGAGCTTCATCTAATGCTTAGCTGTGGGATTCTGCATCCATTTCAGTCAGCTGCTGGGTGGGGCTTCTCAGAGGACAATTATGCCAAGCTTCTGTCTGCAAGTATAACAGAGTATCATTAATAGTGTCAGGAATTGGTGCTTGCCCATAGGATGGATCTCAAGTTGACCTGGTCATTGGTGGGCCATTCCCTTCACATCCAGAAGGCAGGATAAATTTTGGGTCAAAGGTTTTGTGGGTGGGTTGCTGTCCTTATCCCTCCACTGGGAGTCCTGCCTGCCTATAGGAGGTGGCCACTTCAGGCTCCATATCCCTCACTGCTAGGAGTCTCAGTTCGAGTCATCCTCATAGACTCCCGAGAGCCTCCCCCATCCCAGGTCTATGGTACATTCTATCAGTCCCTCCCACCCCCAGTAAAATATTTTTTAATTATGTATTTGTGAGTCTGTGTGTATGGATGAAAGTTGTATGCAGTCCCCAAGGAAGCAGGAGTAAGCACTGTATCTTATGAAGCTGTAGTTACAGGTAGTTGTAAATCACCTGACATGGGTGGTGGAAACCAAACCTAGGTCCTCCAGAAAAGTATTGAGTACTCTTCACAGCTGAGCCATTTCTCTAGCCTCCTCATTGAGAGACATATTTGACACTGGTCACTTTTACCACCTGTTCACCACTGTGCTCACATTATGAGTAAATACTCTTACTAGCTTTATAAGGAGCCATTTGTACTAGACAGTGCTCACCATTTACCAAACTTGTTCACGTCCTTTTGGGCACATAACATTTCACAGATGCTTTGCAATTGGGAAGAGGATGTAGCCAACTTCTGCACAATAGGTTGTTTTAGAAAGGGACTTTTTAAAACTGAACTTTGAAGTTGACCCATGTTAAACTTCTGCTTTGTGGCCTCCAGCTCCATAGACAGAACTCCATGAACCCAGAGCAGGGGCCAAACAAGAGAAAAGGACCCATGTTGCGAATAACTTAGTATAATACTTGGTGACTTTTCCTCCCACAATCTGTCCTTACTGAAACATGGTCAAGTGAAATGTTTTCATTGTACAAGACTTTGGGACTTTGGCTTGGTTATTATACTGGTTAACCTGCCCCTACTTACTTCCCATTGTCAAATTCTACAGACAAATTATTAATAATTCTGGCTATGTCTTAAAAATTGTCTATGTGGTTGATTTGGAGGAAATCTTTACCATGATAATTTGATAGGCCTGAACAGGTGATTGAGTCGATCTTCAAAAACAAACTTTTGCTTATTGAGTGTTGAGTTTGTACATATAGACACAGGTCCTTCTCTAAGAGTTCAGTTTAGAACAGGACACTGCTATAGTGACAACCGATACATGTTAGAAGTGGCTCGTCACCTGAGATCGTCATTCCTTATGGAAGATTTAGCAGGCACAAGATTGGCACATGACCCTTTCAAGAATAGAAGAATGGAATTGATAGCTTGGCCAAAAGGAAAATGAACTGAGGAGAATTTGTACGCCATTCAGCACATGTTGCTACAGACAACCCAGTGAAAACTAAACCAAAATGTGAGACTGGGTATATTAGAAATAGTATTTGAAGTTGTCTTATTATTAAGAAATAAATGACCCAGTGTAATGCAGACTCCTTGGTTACTGGCAGAGTTCATGCCAATGGTTTCATCTGGGGTCTAAAAACCTTTATATAAATTCAGCTGGAGACAACCAGGTATACACATATGTAGGTCTTATTTTGGTTTGTGTTTTTGTAGTCAGGGTTCTCACTATGTGTTTCAGGCTGGCCTGGAACTTAAATGCTCCTGCCTCTGCCTCCCAGGTGCTGGGAAAACATGCATGTGCTACCACACACAGCTTTGCCCCTCCTTTTAAAAAATAAGGTCAATCTTTTTCATTTTCTTACTCAACAGTTGTGATGTACTGTGTTACATTAAATTAATATCCTTCAGGAAATTACAGTTGAGGATCATGAGCAGACAGTTAATCTATGGCATACCCTAAATCTGAAAGTTTAGCAGTGGGGTTTAAAATGTTAGGATTTTTATATGAAAAAAAATGAGGAAGACATTTTAGATAATTGTTGGCTATTCTGGACTCCAAAGATATTGACAAGAGGATTAGAGTAAAAGTATCTCTCTATCCCAGGTGAGACAGCCTTTCTGTCAGAACCCACTCTTACTACACAACACAGCCCCAGATTGTGCTGGGTCAATGGAACATCGCTCCTTAGCACACTTAGTGGGTTCTCCCTCACCCCAGCTGCTGTTACTGTTTTTGTTGAACTCATCAAGTGTTACTTATGCTAAGGTCAGATTCTTTTGATCTCCTATTAAATTTAGCATTTACTTTTAGAGGTGACATTCATATTTATTTGATTTAAACACTGACTAAAGCTCAATGAAAAGCAATTTGTTAATTTTTAGTGCCTTTTTCTCTGTATGACTTACTTTATTTTATATTTATAATTCAGATTACCTAACAAAATGAAGAGTTTTCCAAAGAAAAGAAATAGATAATTTTAACGAGACCCCAGTGATAAGAATGTTGTATGATTCTGATTACTGAGTGTGTAAAAGCTAAGTTCTTAAGCTTCATGTTGTACAACCAAAGCTCATTCACACAGAAAAGAGAATAGCTGTAAGATGGAAGAATATCACCATAGAGCATATAGAGTCATGTCCAAATGTAGGGGAATGAAGAACTCCTCAATGTGGCTTCTCAGTCAGACCACGAAGGGAGTAACTCACAGAACTTGCAGCTTCGTGTCTTTTCCACCAAATCATTGACTCTGGAAATCCCCAGGTTCATCTACTGACATCATGGAAGGGCCCATTTGAGTGAAGGAACCATGGTCACCTAACTCAGTGATTTTACTCTGTCACAAGAGAGGGGTGAGCAGTAGCTGTAAGACTTTTCTTGGATGTCTTATTCAGAAGTCTAAAAACCGATTCCGTCTCTCTCAGCAGCCATTCTAAAGTGTTGTTTTCCAACGGTGCAGCAGTAGCACTTAGATCTTGAAGTTAACATCTATCTAATTAAATTTAAGACCCAACCAATGGAAGGGAACCATGGGTATTACTGCACATTGAGCTAACTACTCAGGACTAGTGAGATCACAGATGCAAGAAGAGAACTTTCTATTGCTACTCTGTTTAATCAATACAGCTTTCAACTGTATTTTAAATACTTATCCTTATGCACATAGATAAGTATCATCCCTCATCAAAGAAACCGCTTTCTGCAGCTGACAGAGGCTGCTATAGAGATCCATACTTGGCCAAATGCAGACAGTAAGTGCCCAGCTCCAGCTGGTGCTTCTACAACACAACCTGTACATCTAAGACTCAGGACACATGGCAGAAGATGGGGTAGCAAGGTCGTAAGAGCCAGGAAACCAGTGAGTCTACTATGAGGTAGTGTCTTCCAGACATGCCAAGGCCGCTTCACCTCATGACATCTCAACAGCATGGTCACTTAAACGAGATTTGCACAATGGCTCCATCAATAGACATTCCAAGATGGATGGGGAAAACTTCACAATTGTTCACCCCTAGGTAAAGCAGTATAGTCAGTTAATGGCTGCTAAGAGAGGGAGAATCAGTTCTTTCAGGAACAAGCCCTATTAGGTTGTCCAATCTTAAATGTTCAACCATGAATGCATGTACATATGAGCAACACTAAATAAGTCAGTGTGTATGTGCAAGTGTGAGTGTGTGTAACAGTAGGAGTTATAGAACGAGAGGTGATGAATTCAATAGGGGGAGAGTAGTGTGTATGTGTATGTGTATATATATATATATATATATATATATATATATATATATATATATATATATATATATATATACGTGTGTGTGTGTGTGTGTGTGTGTGTGTGTGTGTGTGTGTATGAAAAACTACTGAGGTTGTTGACATAAATAAGATTCACCAGCCTAAGTGAGAAAAGACAAAGTTTTACAAGTAATGGCTTTCTGTAACACTACATTGTGGAGCACTGAAATATCAAGTCTTCATCCTAAACAAATGATTTGGGGTAAAACCTACACATAGTATATGACTTAAGTTCAACATGTCAGTTTGGGAAGAAACCCAAAGAGATAGGCAAGGATGGCCATTTTGTTATTTGTTTTGTTAGTAGCAATGTGAAGTTTATAGGAACACTTCTGTAGAAAATGCTCCGAAGTCACTTGAGGAGGAAGGGTTTATTTTGCCTCATCAATTCAGAGATTTCAGTCTGTGACAATGGGCTTCTCTGGTTTTCAGCGGAGGGGAGGAAAATCATCTTTGTAGGAAAGCATACTGAGGAGCAAGGGCTCCCGTAGTGGTACCTGAGAAGCAGGGTAAGAGGCAGGAAGGGCCTTGCCTCCATGTTGTGACCACCTTCCACAGGCTCCACCCCCTCAAGGTTCCTGGTCCTCTCTGTAGTCCTTCCCTCCAGAACTACCTTACAGCAGACTGTGGAGGTCACTCCGGATCCAAACTGTAGCACAAGGTCTTCTGCCTTTTCTTCCCATCTTTATCCTGCGCTATCATTTCCAGAAAACATCCGAGAATGTTTTTCCCCCTCTTTATAAGTTGATTTTCTCAAATCTTTTCTCAGAGTGATGGGTAGCCGATGAACACATCTGGCTAAAGGAGTACCACACTAATCTGCAGCAGGCATTTGCAATTTGTATTCTGAAAACGAACAGTAAATTATTAAACAAAGAACTGAGCATGCTGGTCTATTTCTTTAATCCCGGTACTCAGGAGGTTGACGCAGGAGAATCACAGTGAGTACACAGCCAATCTGGGCTACATTATTTATAAAATGAGAACAAAACTTCCGTTCATCATGTTTTAGACTATTAAAAGAATAGTATTAAATTACAGATCCTTAGCCACATCATTTTGGTGTTAACCTATAACTCCTCCAATTAAGTATCTATGAAGCTTCAAGCTAGACATGCCTAAACAAACATATCTTGTATTATCTGAGACAAGGCCTAGTAATTTAAAAAAAACTGCCTAGTACATGGTCTCTGTGCTCATCCAATTACCTCACCTTGGGATATATTTTACACCAAATACTTAGGAGTTCTGGAAGTATGCCAAGTTGAGACCTAGTGACTTCATCTTACCTATTTCTAGAGAGCGTAAGCTTTATTCAACATTCAGAGCTATTTATTGTGTTAGAGAGAGACACACAGACAAACAGACAGAGAGAGAGAGAGACAGAAGCATTGTCCTCTACTGGCATTTCCACATTAATTATCTCCAATGTTTACTCTCATCTAATTCTTACTTCAGATTTTACTTAAATTCATCTTCTCATAAAGTCCCTAATGAACCTACTTGTTCAAAACAATAACGTATCATTTTTTGAGTCCCTATTCCCCATTTTTCTTTTGCTGATAAATATTTTTTATAGAGTTTTACTCATTTAGAAATCCATTTACTTTCAATTTCCTACTATTATCAGTAACTTCTACTGAAATGTAAAGCCTGCGCAGTCAGGGCTACTTAGTCTCCGTCACTCCTGTGTGGTGAAGATGCAGATAGCTCTTGACACCACTCAGCACTGAAATTTGAATCTCAGTGAATGGAGATTCCATCTGTTCCTCTTCTCGATCTAAGAAAGACTGGAGTGTCTAGATGCTTCCACTTCTCCAGCTCTGCCCCACCCGTCCTGGAGGGCACGTTTTCATAATCCAATGTGTTCAGGGGCTACGTGATCTTAATAGTCTCGAGAAAAAAGACCACCCCAACTTGTAGATCATGATGTGTGATGAGAATTCCTCTCAGCTTGTGCCGGCTCTGGGCTTTGCCTGTCCCACTCCCATCCCGCTGCCCTGCCGAGCTTGACTTTCAGCAAAGCCATAATGGAACAGTAGAATTGTGTTCAAGTCAACACGAACTCAGTTTTAAAATGTATTTTGGAAAGTAAACATCATCACGTTCAATGTCTGTGACAGGAATATTACAGCAACGCCTGGAAAGTTCCCCGACTGTATGTCCAGTTTTGTTCAACCATCAAGCTAATGTATTCTATTAAGGTAAATATTTGCTCTTCAATGAACTGTCCCAGCTTCTTCATTAATAAGCAAATAATGTCTCTCAACTAAATAAGTCAACTTTGAAAATAGTTGATCCAGAATGTCTGTATTACCTAGGATGTGTATTCTGGATAGATTAATCAGACCACAACATTTACCTACCTATTAGGGGTCAAATCCTAGCCCAAGAAGCAGATAGTGATTATGTGAGCAATGTTGACTTTAATCTATAAGACTCCACACTCTGTGTTCTGTTTTCCTCCTTTGTTATTATTCTGTCTCCCCCACTCCTCCCCTTTCCCTTTATTCTTTTCTGGAACATTCCAGGAATAAATGCATGGGTTGCTTCTTCTATAGAACCTTGGACATCAACATTAGGAGGAGAAGGCGGTACCCAGAGGCCATCTTGTCAGTACTGTGAATGTAGATCCATAGGTGTGTAGTTCTTTCTACAAGACATAACTTCTTGACCATTCCGGCCATACGTTCGGGGTTACAGGGGTCAGTTGCTGAAGTGAGGAGTCAAATATGGCTGCAAGCTTCACGGCTTAAGTGTCAATGGAGGCACTACCATCTCTCCAAATGGATTTCTGTCTGCAAAGGAAAAGCTTAAAGCTTGTTGAGATGAAACAGGAGAACTTACATTTAGAGACATATTTTCCTCAGCAGGACACATGGAAAATTCCAGAAAATTACTTATAGATTTGAAGGGTGTAAAACCGTGAGGAAAATTAACAACTTTATGAAGGTGACTTTGGGTTGTTAGGAACTCCATCTGACGTCCAGTTAGGAACTGGAACTAGAACTATGTCCGTTATACAGCATGAATGGTACCAGGCTTCTAAAGACACTGGTGGGTACTTCCACCATCCTTCAAAGGCCTGATAGCACTGAGAAAGCTGGAAATACTATAGACTTTCTGTAACATGCATTCAATGTAAAGTCAGAGGGAAGGGAGTGATGTTTGAGGTAATGAGTTATAAAAGGCAGGAAACATTGCCAAAATTGGCACATATGACATTTTCCCTATGATTGGGAATCAAGTCAAAATAATAACAAAATGTAGGAGGAACTTAGCCAAGCAGGCCCAGCCACATCCTGGCTCATGGGCAGCTGATACTTCCTCTCTAAGACTAGAATCTGCCAGCATGGCCAGAGACTGCCGATGCTGGATCAGCAATGGAGTGAGCCAATGAGAAAGAGACAACTGGCTACTTGAGAGCCAGTGAGAGGCTGGGACAGGGTAGAAAGGTTTGCCCAGCAATAAAGTCTGCTTTTGCCACTTGCCTGACTCCTGGAGTCTGTGCCGCTGATTCTGCGCCTTGCCCTTTTAACCTCAACCCCCAAGGGACTGGGTCGGGGTTGCAAGCAACAACAAACGTTTTTCCTACAATCACAGAATCTCACATTAGTAAGATGTGATCGTGGTGTATTTTGATTTCCAAAATTTTGATTAGCAAAATCTAAAATTAATAGAAATTGATTCATCAGGGACAGTTATAACCCTCTTGAAAACCACCCTGAACATCTTTGTGATCGTGGTGTATTTTGATTTCCAAAATTTTGATTAGCAAAATCTAAAATTAATAGAAATTGATTCATCAGGGACAGTTATAACCCTCTTGAAAACCACCCTGAACATCTTTGACTATATCATGCTATCTTCTATGTTCACTGTTTCCACACGCCTGTCCTTGTATCTGCAGCCTATACACTCCCTTGATTCGCTTCCCCGTTTCAGCCATCCTAGTTTGTTAAATATATGTAGAGGCCTCTGTCTGGCAATGTGTTCTCTGATTATATGCTTCCCCTAGCAACCAGATTAGTCCTGATCATCACAGTATCAGAACCACCTAAAACTGTTGTCTGATAGAGTATATTTCATGAACATTAGCAACAACAAAAATACCATGACTATTGACTCACCATTATACTGCCTGTCATAGTTAGGGTTCCATTGCTGTGAAGACACACCATGACCAAGGCAACTCTTATAAAGGAAAGCATTTAATTGGGGCTGGCTTACAGTTTCAGAGGTTTAGTCCATTATCATCATGGCAGAGAGCATGGCAGACACAGGCATACATGGTGTTGGCGAAGCTGAGAGTTCTACATCTTGATCTGAAGGCAGCCACAAGAAGACTGGATGTATTTTACACTGGACATAGCTTGAACATTTAGGATCTCAAAGCCCTGCCCCCATGGTGACACATGTTCTCTAACAAGGCCACACCTCCTACAATGAGACCATACTTTCTAATATTGCTTGTTCTTATGGCCAAGCAATGAAACACATGAATCTATGGGGGCATACCTATTCAAACTTCCATAATCCCCAAAGTCTCACCAATTTCCTGGCACTTCACTGGAGCCTAGTAAATAGTTCTTGTATTCATGCTGTATTCAATGAAAATAACAGAAGCTAAGTAGAGTGCATGTAACATTGGCAACCTTGCCTCAAACTCTACAGTCTTACCATTTTAAAAATTCTTGAATATTCTTAATTTAAGATAAATTTGTTTTCCATATTAACAAAGGACCCTTTTACTCCCCCCCTCTTAAATTGTGTTAATTTAAAAACTGGAAAAGCCAGGGCTGGAGAGATAGATCTATGGTAAAAGGGACTTGCAGGGTATTCATGAGAACCAGAGTTTGGATCCCAGCATCCATGTGATGTCATGGGATCCCATGTGATGTCGTGTGTCCCAGGAGTCACACAACTGTAATGCCAGCTCAGAGGGATCCAACACCTTCTGGCTTCTGTGTGCACACAGATGTATGTATCCCCTCCCACCTGAGTACACATATACACTCAGACATATAAATAAAATGACATGAATCTTTAAAAAAATGAAAAAAGACACAATAGTCATAAATCATTCCAGCTCACATGAAAGGGTTGTGTTTGATATTCCACTATTAACATGTGTGCTTAACTCGTGGATTACTAATTGCAATGATTATTAAGTCTGGTTCCAGAGCATCGTCAGGCTCTTGCCGTCTACTTTACTGTAATCTGTTTTATTGACCATGAGAGGATGTGTTAAATTTTGTGTATCATCATAAAACGAAGTGAAGACAAGGCTATTGAGGTATGGCGTTTTGATTTTCTCACGGATGCCTTTACCATTCAAGAATGCGTCTTTACACTTGAGTTATTGTGTTTGGGAAAATCACATGCTGTTACAAATCCTCTCCTGGCTTTGGAGCTTGTTCTTAATTTTTTGTTGAGCACAGTACCTTGTGGGAACATGCATGCACAGTCAGGTGCCTCCAAGTCTCGGTCCATCCCAACCCTCACCCGAATTACAGAGATATCATTGATGTTCTGTTCATTTGTGAATTATGTGAATGCTTCACAAGAAGTTATTAGTCACTAGAAAAGAAAGGTATTAGTTTTCAGTAAAACTAAGTTAAGCTGAACACACTAGATATTCTCCCAATTGATCTATATTACCTGTAACCCACAGCACCAATTGTTACTGTACATCAGTGACAAGTGAGGTCAAACAGCCAAGAGTACCAAGCAACACTGTGGATAGTCCTTGAGAGCAGGTGTGGCTGTGTTGGGCTGATGAGCGGTCAGAAAAAAGGTCGTAACTAGTCATATTTGATATATTGGTCAGGGTTTTCCTGCTGTGAGCAGACACCATGACCAAGACAACTCTTCTAAGGACATTTAATTGGGGCTGGCTTACAGGTTCAGAGGTTCAGTCCATTATTATCAAGGTGGGAACATGGCAGTGTCCAGGCAGGCATGGTGCAGGAGGAACTGAGAGTTCTAAATCTTCATCTGAAGGCTGCTAGTGGAAGACTGGCTTCCAGGCAGCTAGGAGGAGGGTCTTAAAGCCCACGCCCACAGTGACACACCTACTCCAACAAGGCCACACCTCCAAATAGTGCCACTCCTTGAGCCAAGCATATTCAAACCATAACACTTGATAATTTTGTTTACTCTTTATCTGATATATATATTTTTTTTTCTCCAAAATCTCACAGAATAGTAACCAATTCCAAGGAGATTGTTAAAATGAAAGAGTATTTATTTTGTATGATCTTTAACAAACTAAATTTGTAGAAATAATATGGAAACTATTAGGTCGCTTGGAACCATTCTGATCCCTCCTTCCTTCTTCCCTCCCTCCCTCTTTCCTCTCCCTCCCTTCCTCCATACCATGGTCACTTCATCTTCCTTCCTTCCTTCTGAGACAATGTCTCACTGTGTAGCGGAGGTTAACCTTAAGCTTGCTGTCCTCCTACATCATGATTTGACATGCTGAGATTACAGAAGTACGCATATGTGCCTAGGAGCATAACTTGAGTTAAGTTGTCAGGAGGTTGGCAAGATATACAGAAGACCTAAAATACAAGGAAATGCTCAAACACAATTAATGCCCTGTTTTGCATTACAGTGATCTGAGATGTGTGCTTTTGTGTGTATTCTGTGAACTGATCTAAATTTCCCATAATGTAGGTTATAGCACACAGTAGATACTGCGTGATGATGGGGCGTCCCGATCTCTTCCCTTTATAAATAAAGGAGAAGCTTATGATGATTAAGTGATGTTCACAGTGTTGACGGCTGGACACAAGCCCAGAGGAATGAGTCCTCCCATGACACCATGACTATAACCATGAGAAAGGACACTTTAGAAATCCGAAGTGCCTCAGCTCATTCTTCAAAATGTGGCCTGAGGTAATAGAGTATGAAAAAGTTAAGAACTTGGAGCTTGCTTTTTTACTTTTTTAAGTCATAGTATCTTTTTAACAATTGCATCCGTCAGTTAAAAAAAAAAAAAAATCACACGAGCCTGACTGTGCTTGCGCCCAGCATATATCAGCTTAAGTTCGCCAGCAATGTCACCTCCATAATAACCTAAAGCCATCTCTTGGCTTTCTTCTAGAAAACATGGCTCCAGGCAGGGAAAGTGATTTGTAGTCTCAGGAGGCAACTGCAGAGGAATAGATTTCTGTTACAATAGGCCCATGACAAGTACTATGTGTTAATTTCACAAAACACCTTGCTGACATAAATGACCTGGTCTCAGGAGGGCTTTTAAATGGTCCTCTCTTGGCACACCTCCACTCAGAGCACACGGCTGAGAACTGGAAGAAAAATGAAGCTCAGAG
This sequence comes from Uromys caudimaculatus, assembly GCA_028551405.1. NCBI lineage: Eukaryota > Metazoa > Chordata > Mammalia > Rodentia > Muridae > Uromys > Uromys caudimaculatus. Next base: position 59,388,762 of record CM052707.1, on the reverse strand, counting down.
GTAGTTGAATGTACTCGTGTGGAAAAAATGATACCCGTGACATGTTTTTTTATTCCTCCGAAAAGGTCCGATCACTGGCAGAGTGTCAACACTGGTGATGTTATTTATGCAGCACTGCAGAAAGAGACATGTGTCCCGCTTCTCCATCATGGGATGCCTTCCTCCAGTAACAAGACAGACATTTAGAACTGTCTTACAATGCTTACGTTTTGCTGATGGTCTGATCCATCACACAGAAATTTCCCCAGCGGCCCTACACAAATGCTGTATGTGTCTGTGTAGGAAATATTAATACCACTTGTAAGTCAATGTCACATGCAAATTGCCATGACAAACCTGTGCATCTTCCACAAATGTAAATACTAACAACTTTACAACAGAGCCGTTGACCAAGGCTTTCCAATTCAGAAATTGCAGGTGCCATGGAAAAATGGAGATGTTTTAATTAGAAATATAAAGTAATTACAGTGTTGGGGTGTGAGAAGCGTGAAGACTGTGGGGATCCACTCTAGGATGCTGTAGCGTTTAGGAGAGAGCTGGCAACTCTGGAGAGTGATTTAAGAACTGCACTCGTGTAGAGGGTCTTTGCCGACAAATATAACAACAGCACATGTAAAGGACGACGTTTTTCCAGGCTTTTGAACTTATGCAAGCACTCTTTTTCTTTCCACATAACCCGGCTTAAGTCCCACTGCGCATGCGCAGGAGTGAGCACTGGCTTCTTTTGTTTTGGAACGATAACACAAACTTCAGCAGCCCTTTTAGATCAAGCTTCTCTGCTGTTTCTAATCCACATCTCTGCGAGTCTTCTACGTATAGAAGCGGTTACCAACATGGTTGATACATGCACTGTCCTGTAAACGCAAATGCACAGTGAAAGGTTTATAGAAGCCATTTACCTCTCTAGCTGCCATCTTGTTTTATGCATGGGTCTCCCATCTACTTCCAATTTGGCAGTGAATGTCAGAAGATAAAAGGACCAGAGTTTCCTAGCAACAGGTAGGGGTTACATGTATCAGTCCTTAGAGGTTGTTTTAGGATACTGTCTGCTCTATTGAGTATTGATGACTGTGGCATGGACATAAGCAGAGGTCTCTCTGTCTCTGTCTCTGTCTCTCTCTGTCTCTCTCTCTCTGTGTTTATAAACTCAAATATATATAAAGCTCATCTATATGAAATTGAGACATGCAGACACAGACACAAGCAGACACAGACACACACAGAGACATTCAGACACAGACACAAGAGACACATACACAGACACACACACATACATACACACGCATACATACAGAGACTCACACACACACACAGAGACACACACAGACACATGCACAGAGACACACATATACATACATACACACACAGACACACATACAGACACACAGACATACACACACACAAGAATGCTCTGAAAAAGTAAGAGCATGACCTTGAACTCCTGATTCTAATCTAAAATATGCTAGGTTTGCAAACCTTGTTTTGTGTGGAGTTGGATCTAACCAGCTATCTACCTTTTAGGTTTACCTCTCTAAGGGCCCCATGATCTCCTTTTCACTGGTTGTCACCTCCCTGAACCAAAGGGCCAAACAGACAAGGCGACTTCATGCCATCTGACTTTGATGCCTCAAAAACCTCATCTTGAATATCATTTCACTATTACTACACCCAAAACTTGAGCCCCCTCAAAATTTAGCACAAACGTAGCGATTCTGAGCTTAAGGAATATCTCCACAGGATAGAATGCTTCATCTTCTTTTAGAATATCCTACATCTTGACGGTACTATGGTGTGCCTATGGAGATCACAGGATAGTAGTTTTGGCACCAGCTCTCTCCTTTCACCTGTTTGAGGCAAGGTCACTCTTGTTTCTGCCACACTGAATATAACTCAGGCTAGTTCACCCATGAGCTTCCAGGCTGTGTTGTCTCTACTTCATGGTAAGGATGCTGGGATTATAGATGCATGCCACACCCATCTTTCTATGGATATTGAACTCAAGTTGTCAGGCTTGTCTTGCAGCTAGTGCTCTTATCTGTTAAGCCATCTGGCTGGCCTCTGTTTATGAAAATGCTAAATCTAACAATCAAGAATCGTTATTTCTCAATAACAAGTTTCAAGTGACTCTTATATTTACACCCATAGATAGTGAAATATATTATCTATAACCATTAAAATGTTCCACTTCTGCTATTTAATGGCATTCATAAGAATTACACATTTTTAACTTATAAAGACAGCCAGTAAAATTTTATAGGCCCATCAACCAAACCCAACATTTGTCAATTTGCTTTATTGAGACTCATTTCATCTTTACTAAAGCACTTAAAGATATGGTGTTATTCTTCCCCTAAATCCTCAATTTTTCAAGTACAAATATGGTGTGTGGTTTTTTGTTTTTGTTTTTGTATAACTGTAATGCAATCAGAATTTTTAAAGAAAGAACAAGTAATCCTTCAATGTCATCCATTATACACAAGCATAATTTATCAATTCTGTTAAAATTGTCTCTTCAGCTGATTCTCTTGAAACAGGATCAAAACAAGATCCACACTTTCCACTTAATTGATGCATCCTTCAAACCTGCTTTAAATAAATCCATCTCCCACTCATCTCTTTTTTCCATTCCTTCTAATAGTTTACTTGTTACAAGAGTGAAACCCTGAGTCTTTAGAACGTTCAGTGCTCAGGATTAGCTGTCTGATTCCTCATGGGCTCACTTAAACTTTCTTCTCCATCACCCACAATTTTTTTGATATGAAAATAACTTCTGGAATTATAATTAAGTTTAGGCTCAGTATTTCTGGTAAGAATGGTATTTTCGATGGTGCTGCACACTTCAAATGTATCCCATCAGAGACCTAAAACACATGACCATTCCACTTTGAGATATATGGAGACCGACAAGCGGTTTCAGGTGGTGGCAGTCTGCTTCTGTGTGGCAATGCTTTGTACAATCTGTGACCTGATGTCTAGACCTGCTAATGATACTGGAAGTTAAGATGTAGCATCACAGGGCCTCTAATGTTAATTTTATACTTATAATTGCTCCCCTGTTTGCAGGCGGCCATCTTAACTAAAAATAAGTCAGTAATGCACTTGGTCTTACTTATCCTGTCAAAGCCTGGCAGCAGAGCACACTACATAACACCAGTGTCCTTCCTCGTGATCCCACGGCTGGATAGGAGCTGTGACCTCAGGCTGCATCCAGCAGGGTGACAATATCATGTAGCATGTCATTAGCCTGGGGTAAACACCAAAACTCAAGCCCTGAACTCTAGTATCTACTGAATTCATATTTTGTTGGCACAAATGTCAAATTCAAAAAACCGTTAGTTGAACCATTTTAGTTGGTGATAATCTGTACCTCTTTTTCAGTTACTCTACAAACTTTGAGCCCTAAAATGCTAATGCCATTTGTATTTTCACTGTTCTACCATATGTAAAATGGTTTACAATAGGGAATTATTGGTATTAACGGTCATACCACTAAGTCAAGGTCAGTAGTTTTTGCAGCTCTACTTGCCCTTAGAAAGGATGATTTCACAAACTGGATACCCAGAATCATTCACTTTACTTAAAATGCTAAGTTTAACTCAATCTTAATTTTTGTCAAATTTAACCTTCATTTTATTTGATATTTAAAACATAATGGCACATAGTTGTGGTGCATCACATAACATTTTGATAATATAAATATTACATAATGTCAAATGGCTTAACATCTACCTACTCAAGAGTTTATCACGTAATTATGAAGTTAACCTCCCAATTTACTGTTCCTAACTTGTTGGAATATAGTTACTTTTTGTTAGCTATAGTCAACCTACTGACAACAGACCGAAACTTATTGCTCCTAACCATAACCTGATGCCCACTGATCAAACCTGTCCATCCCCACCCACCCTCCCAGCCACTTGTAGCAATCATTGCACTACTACCTGATTCTGAGAAGCCAATTTTCTCGGATTCCATGTATGGATGTAATTAAGCAGTGTTTGCTTTTCCGTGCCTGGCTTATTTCACTTAGCATGATGATTTTCAGTTCTATTTATGCTTTCTTAAGTGGCAGGACCTCATTTGCCATGGATAAATATCATTTATTGTGTGTATATATATATATATACATATATATATTCTGTATTTTTCTTCATCAATTGAAAATTTATTTTGATTGTATATCTTGGCAACTGTGGATAATCACTTCAACAAATATGAGGATACGGATCCTTCTTAAACATATGAAAAATTTTAATTACATGTATTTATTTAGGGGGCAGATGTATGCCATGGTGAATATGGGGATGGCAAAGGACAACTCCAGGAGTCATCTCTCCATCGTATGGGTCTTATGATCAAATTCAGGTCATCAGGCTTGCTGGAAAGTGTCTTTACTTGCTGAGCTGTCTCATCATCCCATACAGTTTCCCCAAGCCCCCACCTTGGATATATATCCAGTACTCATAGATCAAGTGGTAGATTTATTTTTTAATTTTTTGAGGAACCTCCAAACTGTTTCCACAATGGCTCTGCAGAGTTACATCTCTGCCAAGGGCACACACGTCTTCCATTCCTCTGTGTCTTTACCCAGGACATGTTACCTTTCCCAACTTTGGAAATAGCAGCTCTTACTGAGGTGACCTCTCACTGTGCTTCTGAATTGCATTCCCTTGATGAACAGAGAACCATTTTCTGAATGTTTTTTGGCCACTCGCATTTCTCCTTTAGAGAAATAACGTATTGCGTAAGTCAGATCTTTCTTTTATTGGTTTGTATCTTTTAGCTTTGAGCTTATTGGGAACTTAGGAAGGAAGGACAGTTAATGTTGTATCTTAAGGTACTACAAAGCCTGGATCCTGTTGTTATTCCAAGACAAAGTCAATGCTCGTAAACACTAGCATGCCAGCGTAGGGAAGGAGAACAAAGAAAATGCACAGAGACTTTGGAGAGTGGAAAAGAGAAACAACAGCTTCCTGAAAAAACAAACAAACAAAAACTACAGAGTCTAGCATGCGCCTTTGGAATCCTGGAGACTCTGGTTTCTGGATCCCTTGCACACTGTTTTCTCGATCCCTTGCACACTTGTTATTGCAGAACAGATTTTATTTAGTCAAGTAATATGCTGACAATAAAAGTACAGAAAAGAACATTCTAAAATATAGCAACGGGTTTGCACGTCACACGAACAAACATTTAGGTACACATGGTCAGGCCCTCGAGGTGGCTCAGTGAGCATGGCTCTGGCTGCATGAGCTTGATGCCCTGAGTTCAACCCCAAGATCCGCAAAAGGAAAGGATTTGACTAAGTTGGCCTTTGACCCCTACCCATGTACAAGGTACATCTCAAATGCACGCACACATCTACATGTACACACATCTACATACACACCCAAACTACTACCTAATAATAAATAAGTTTTTAAAAAAAGAATACAAGATCACAAAGCCAAAACAAGATCTACTTTGCAGGCCACAAGGAGCAGCATAAGTCTTAACTCACTTTATCAGTCAAAGCACAAACTTCTTCTCAGTAAAGGAAGGGAAAACATTACATGTACACAGATTTTCTGTCAAAATCAAAATCAGACCACCTACTGCATCCACCCTCACCAGCCAGAAGAATACCAGCCTGCTATGGCACTCGCCCAGAAACAGCATGTTTGAAGAGACACTGTAAGAGGAAGCACACCATGCGATTCTGTATGTGGAGGCCTCCAGGTAGCCCCAGCTTGGAGTTGCCTGTGTCTACTCTTCTCTCTGCGTGTTGCCTTGTGAAGGCTGTGGAGAATGTCAGGACATCTATAACTCTGGGTGCCAGCATGAGTTTGGTTTGGGGGTAGTTTTTCTTGTGTTTTTCTTGTTGTATTGTTTTGTCTGAGTCAGGGTCTCACAAAGTAACGTAGGCCTGGCCTCAAACTTCACAATCCTCCTGTCTCAGTCTCTCTCTCTCTCTCTCTCTCTCTCTCTCTCTCTCTCTCTCTCTCTCTCTCTCTCTCTGCAGCTTTGATTAGAAGCATTCATAACCAGCCCTGTTTTCGCAGTGTGATGAAGTAACAGCCTCTTACTCAGAATAGTCAGCTCATCTGATGTCAGGTTGGGTGTAGATGTTGAGATCAACCGTTGGCAGAAAACCATCCAAACACAAGAAGCAGCTCGGGTCTCCTCTTTCACACCAGCAGCTGGCAAGACTGGAAGATCCTTGATGCTACAAGGCCATCCTTGGCTCCTCGGTCTTGCGCCTCATTGCCCTGTGGTCTGTCAGGTTACTGTCATCTGCTACTGCATTGCCAGTCACAGATGACATGCACCACATTCCCATATTTCTGTATATGAGAACTTTTAAAAATTATTTTATTTATTTATATTCCAAATGTTGACCGTCCTTGGTCAGTCCCCCCTCCCAGAGATCTTGACCCCATCCCCCCACGCTCTGCTTCTGAGAGGGTACTCCCCCACACACCCACCCCTTGGGCATCTCCCTTCCCTGGTGCATCAAGTGTCTGCAGGGTTGAGCACATCCTCTCCCATTGAGGCTAGACAAGGCACTCCTCTGCTACATATGTGCGCTGGGGTGGGGGTCGGGGGTGGGGAGGATTGCAACAGTATACTCTTTGTTTGGTGGCTTAGTCTCTGGGAGCTCTGAGGGGTCCTGGATGGTTTATACGGTTGTTCTTTCTTTGGGGTTGTCATCCCCTTCAGCTCCTTCAGTTTTTCCCCTAATTCTTCCATTGGGTTCCCTGGCTCAGTCCAATGCTTGGCTGTGAGTATCTGCATCTGTTTCAGTCAGCTGCTGGTAGAGCCTTGCAGACGGTCATGCTAGGCTCTTGTCTGCAAGCACAACATGGCATCAGTAATAGTGTCAGGGTTTGGTGCTTGCACATGGGATGGATCCAAAGTTGGACCAGTCACTGGATGTCCTTTCCTTCAGTCTCTGCTTCATTTTTGTCCCTGCATTTCTTTTAGACAGGAACAATTCTGGGTCAAAATTTTTGAAGGTAGGTTGGTGGCTCCATGCCTCTACTGGGGCCCTGTCTATTAGAAGTAGTCTCCTCAGGTTCCAAATGTTGGGCATTTCAGCTAAGGTCATTCCCACTGAGTCCTGGGAGTCTCTCACATCCCGGGGTCTCTTCGATTTTCTAGAGGTTCTCCACCCCGACCCCTGAAGCTGCATATTTTCATTCATTCTCCTGGCCCTCTGGACTTATTTTAAAAAGCAAATTCTGAAGGAAAGTAGCTTTATATTTAAGAAACCAACAAATTACCTTTTCCTGTTACCAGGAGCTAACAAGGTTATACCCTGACTGCAAAGGGCATGCCATCTTTGGCCTCATAGCCTGGGTGCAGTGACAATTCAAGGGTTCTGTTTAGGGAAGGAAAGGAGGCAGAAATGATGGAGATAGTAGCCACCCATTGCCATTAAGGGAAAAGGTTCAAGTTAACTGTAAATGAGTCGATATAGATTCTTTCTGAAGCTTTCAGTTAGAAAACCCAGAAAGCCTTCCAAGTCTCAGGCTTTGAGTGCGCATTGCCAGTTTGCCAGACTTTGCCACCAGCTCTGTGGAGTCCCTGGAGGTCTGCTCCTCAGTAGTCTTCTGAATTCAGGCGAATCTCCACACAGTTCAAATAATCCCTTCCAGCAAAAGAGAGAGGCCGTTTCCTGCAGTAAGATCATCTCAAAGTGTCAAAATACTGTCTGGGACACAGCTTGGTTGGAAATGAGTATTAAACGGGGGTGGGGGGAATGTGTATTTTTCCTTTCATCCTTGGAAAAGGGGGTGAAGTTTGTTCTATAAGAAGGTGCGTTCTGTTACTTTAAAGCCAACATCATTCTGATTCTCTGATATGGAAAGGCACTCAGACTTCTGCTCCATCCCAGGCAAACATGTTCTCCATCCTGGAGAAAACATCTTTAAGTATATTTTTTCTGAATCAGTAGATTCTGAACCTAGTGATTTAAAGGGATGCCAAATGGTGACTTAGCCAAGAAGAGGCAGGTAACAGAGTTAAGACAGCAGTTAACAAAATCTCCAGTGAGGAATGTGAGCCAAAGCAGAACTGATTTTGGAGACAGACTCCAGAGGGAGAGCCAGGCCAAAATGACACCAAGGACCAGGACAGCCATCTGAGGGTATGAATGTGTCATTTATCTTAGCCATCAAGATGGGTTCACATTATTGGATTAAGTCATGGCTGCCACTCAAGTAAGGAAGACACTCTCAATCAACCATGGTAAGGCAAAATTATAAACGGTCTCCGTTACGGCAGCATCGTGTTGAGATAAATGAACTGTGAGAGTCACGTGACAGGACATAATTGTGGAAGGTAAATTCACCTGAAAATTCTTTTTTTCTTTTTTTCCTCCTTTTTTTATTTTTGATACTTTATATACATTTCCAATGTTTCCCCTTTTCTGAGTCTCCTCTTTGGATACCACCCACCCCCTCCCCAACCCGCCTCTAGGGGGGAATTCCACCTCCCACCCCCCTCCCGACCACCC
>CM052707.1:59337824-59379765 GCA_028551405.1 Uromys caudimaculatus | reverse complement strand
AAATTGGGAATCTTCACTCTCTTCTATACCTATTATCCTTAGGTTCTGTCTTCTCATTGTGTCCGGGATTTCATGGATGTTTTGGGTTAGGAGCTTTTTGCATTTTGTATGTTCTTTTACTGTTGTGTCGATGTTGTCAATGGTATCTTCTGCTCCTGAGATTCTCTCTTCTATCTCTTGTATTCTGTTGGTGATGCTTGCATCTATGACTCCTGATCTCTTTCCTGGGTTTTCTAACTCCAGGATTGTCTCTTTTTGTGATTTCTTTATTGTTTCTATTTCTATTTTTAGCTCCTGGATAGTTTTGTTCATTTCCTTTGTCTATTTGATTGTGTTTTCCTGTAATTCTTTAATGGATTTTTGTGTTTCCTCTTTAAGGGCTTCCAGTTCTTTACCTTTGTTCTCTTGTGTTTCTTTAAGGGTGTTAATTTCTTTTTCAAAGTCTTCTATCATCATCATGAGAAATGATTTTAAATCTGAGTCTTGCTTTTCTGGCGTATTGGGGAATCCAAGGCTTGCTATGGTGGGAGAGCTGGGTTCTGATGATGCCAAGTAGCCTTGGTTTCTGTTCCTTAGGTTCTTGCCCTTGCCTTTTGCCATCTTGTTAACTCTGATGTTAGCTGATCTTACTCTGTCTGGCTATGGCTTGTCCCTTCTGCAGGCCTCTGTATCAATACTCCTTGAAGACCAGCTCTGTCTGAGAGGTGTTTGGGTTTGGAGAGCTGTGGCACCAGGTCAGATCTGGGGTGCAGACAGAAACCAGAAGGATCTTGTCCCCAGCTGCTTCTTCGTCCTGATCGCTCTGCAATGGTCTCTCTTGATCCAGTGAGTTTGAATGGAAGTGGTGGTTTTGCCTATGCTTGAAGGTGTGTCAGCACTTCTGGGATACCAGCTCTCTCCTGGAGCCCTGTGGCCCAGGCTGAGGTCTCCACGTCCCGGTGAGCAGTGCTGCTTGTCTTATCCCCACTCACAGCTTTTCCATCCTCCTGGGAGGGTGACTTTCTCCTAACACTGCTTGTCTATGTAACCCTGGTTGCCCAGGCACAAGCTCCTGGGAGCGTAGCCTTCTCCCGGCGCTAATTGCCTGTGGAGCCCTGGTCGCCCAGGCAGAGGTCTCCTGCTGCAGCTGGGAACCAGGGTGTTCCTATGCCTGCCTACCTCAGTCCCTGTGTCTCGCAGGTTCGGGGCGGTTCCTGGTGAGAAGTGGAGCTTGTCTTGGCCCCACTCCCGGCTTTTCCAAGCTCCTGGGAGGGTAGCTTTCTCCCAGCGCTAATTGGTTCTGGAGCCCTGTGGCCCAAGCTGGGGTCCCCAGCCACAGATGGAGGCCAGAAGTTTCCTGTCCCTCAGTCTCTGTGGCCCGCGGTTTCCGGGCAGAATCGGTGAGCACTGGTACTTGTTTTGTCCCCACTCAGGGCTTTTCCAAGCTCCTGGGAGAGTAACTTTCTCCTGGCGCTGCTTGGCTATGAAATCTTGGTGACCCGGGCAGAGGTCTCCTGCCGCAGCTGGGTACCAGGGTGTTCCTATATCTGCCTACCTCAGTCCCTGTGTCTCGCAGGTTCGGGGCGGTTCCTGGTGAGAAGTGGAGCTTGTCTTGGCTCCACTCCCGACTTTTCCAAGCTCCTGGGAGGGTAGCTTTCTCCCAGTAATTGGCTGTGGAGCCCTGTGACCCAAGCTGGGGTCCCCAGCCACAGATGGAGGCCGGAAACCTGTCCCTCAGTCTCTGTGGCCTTTAGTTTCTGGGCAGAATCGGTGAGCACTGGTGCTTGTTTTGTCCCCACTCGGGGTTTTTCCAAGCTCCTGGGAGAATAATTTTCTCCCGGTGCTGCTTGGCTATGGAACCCTGGTGGCCCGGGCAGAGATCTCCTGCCGCAAGTGGGCACCAGGGTGTTCCTATGCCTGCCTACCCCATTTAACCATTTTCACATCTATCATATCTATCATATCTATCTATCTATCTATCTATCTATCTGTCATATCTATCTATCTATCTATCTATCTATCTATCTATCTATCTATCTATCTGTCATATCTATCTATGTATCCATCACCTATCCTATCTATCTATCCTAATCTATTTATCTATCCTAATCTATCTATCTATCTATCTATCTATCTATCTATCATCTATCTATATATCTATGGGCACACAAACACCATGATGCATGTGTTGGAGGTCAGAGGACAGCATGTGGGAATCAGTTTTTCTACACTGTAGGCTCTGGACTAATCTCAGGCTGCCAGGCTTGCTAGCAAGGGTGTTTAGCCACTGAACCTCTCTCTCTCTCTAGCCCCCATGGTCCTCTTCTACCCCTTTATCCTTCAGCCAAACTCCTTCGTCTTCCTAGTGTCCTGCTACATTCATGTTGTTTTTGTGTGTGCAACGCATTGCATTTGATCACAGTTGCCGCCATGACCGTGGGTGAAGGGCTGCTTGTTTGAGTGGGGGCAATGATTTTGGTTTTGTTCTTATATTGTCAATGATGGCTGTCAAACCTATGAGTTTGTCTTACTAAGCAGTTGTTCTACTATTGAGATATGCTTTCCGGTAAACCCAAACAACTATCAAAACATTTATAAAGCTAAGACAAAGTTAATTCTAAAGCCAAAAATGTTTCCTCAAGACTTCAAAGTTTAAGGTTTTCACAGTAAAAACTGACTATCCTCTTCATGATTAAAATTTTATTCTTGTATTTATGCAAAAAATAGTTATCAAGCACCTGTTCCGTGCCTGACAGGAGAGTTGTTTATTGATTTCCTGTGTCTTCTATAGACAGTCTTGACATAGGTTGTGTGTGTGTGCATATGTGTGAATGTATATATATTACATACAGTATAGAAGAACTGACTCCCACATGCTGACCTCTGACCTCCAACACATTATATAATTATATATATATATATATATATATAAAATTTATATATAATAGAAATTTTTCTTAAACTCAATCAGTGGAGGAAATTATTTCAAGAAATTCTTAGGGATTATGATGAAATACTCAAATGAAGCTAGCGAACAGTAAGTCCTATGTACCACACAGAACTAACACCAAGTCTCGCCTCTCTGTGACCACCTATGAATCACGCCCTGGCCCTTGGAAACCACCATCAAACTCTGCCCATATGAGTTTGACTATTTTTATTTCTGACATGAGAGGCATCAGGTAGTATTGGCCCTTCCATCTCTGACTAATTACACTTAGCACAATCTTCTGGGTGCGTGTGGTCTAGCAAATGTCTAAATGTAGTTCTACTATTTCTCTCTGTCTCAGATCCATCAAAGTTGTCCATAGAGTTGCAGTGAGTAGCTTCTAATCTCCTGATATCCGTGACAGTTTTACTTCTTGTGAATAACAGATGTGCGGGGAGTGTGTATGCGTGAGTGTGTGAATGTGCATGTGTGGTGTGTGTACACATGTGCAGGTGTGAATGGTGTGTGTATGTGCGTGTGATGTGTATGTGTGCATATGCATGTGTGTGTGATGTGTATATACATTGTATCTGTGTGCATGTATTTGTACATGTGTGTACATATACATGTGTGTATGTAAAATGGAGGCAAGATGTCAACTCCAGTGTCATTCCTCAAGAGCTCTCCATTTTACTCCTTGTTTTTGAGCTGGGCCTCTTACTAGGATCTGAGGCCTACTAGATAGGTAGATTGTCAGGTTACTGCACTCTGCATACTGCCTGTCTCCGCCTCCCTGTTGCTATGATTACAAATGGGCTTCACCACACTCAGTTCTTTAAATGGATGCCAGGGATCAAACTCAGGTCTTCATGGCTTGTGTGGTAAGCATTTTACCAACTGAGCCATTTTTCAGCTCCTTAAATGTTCTGAAAAGCATGTGGAATGGTGAACTCTTTTCAGAAAGATTTCAGAACCATCAGAGGAATCACTCATACAGTCTACAGCATCGTTAGCCATGCCAAGTGCACGAGTTGAGATGACTCCTTGAGCCGCAGAATGGATGCTGTGTTAGGAAGCATGAGAACAATGCTGATGTCTCCGCGTACCTCCACCATGGTCCTGGAATGCCTCAGCACATTGTCAAGGAACAGATCTACAAGGAAATAAATCTCCTTTGAGAGGGAGATCTCAACAACAGGCATGAAGTATTCAGTAAACCATGCTGTGAGCAGATGTGCGCCATGGTTCCACTTATAGAACACAGATTATATTTAGTAGAACTCTTAAGGGTCTTGGGATATTTTTGAAATGGCAAACAAGTGCTGACTTCACAGTAAAGCCACGGCTGCATGACCCCTACTGAAAGATTCTGTCCTTTGAAACTCTGAAGGCTGGCACTGACTTCTCCCCAGTTGCTCTGAAAATCTTAAATGGCATCTTCCTCAGCTGCAAGGCTGGTCCATCCGTGTTAAGAGCTGCCCTCAGCATGGCCGCCCCTGCCAATGATGTCAGATGCTAGAGTTGACTTGTCCCACTTACCGTTCCACTTCCTGCTTCGGGTCATGCTTGTTATATAGTTTGAGTGTTCATCTTCCCTAGATTTTATTTCAAGTGGAGACATGTGGCAATTTTCTTTTGCTGGGCTGCAGAGAGGTTATGTTAGTAACTGACATAATTTCAATATTGCCATGTCTCAGGGCGTAGTGAGGCGGGAAGAAGGGGAAGCAGCACCAGCAGCCAGTAGCTAGAGCAGGTAGAACACAAAGCACTCGTTGAATGAGCTTGCCCTTTCATGTTGGGTATGGGTGTCCTCAGAAGGACAATAGTAATAATACCGGGGAAGATGATTTTAATAATAAAAGAGTAAGTCTTGTGAGTTACCAGAGTGTGGCACAGGGGCACACTGAGCATTAGCTGCTTGAGAAATGATGGCGAGATACTTGCTTCATGCAGGGTTGCTTCAGACCTACATCTCCAGGAAAAATAACATCTACAAAGCAGACTGACATAATCATAATGAAATGAACTATACCAAAAATATTATTCTTTTTCTTTTAGCCTTCTGCACTAGCTATAGATTTTCCTTCTTTGTAGTGACCACAAGTCTGGTATAAAAATTCCAGTAGCAGCCTATTTAAACCCAGTCTATTTAAACTCAGTCATATACAAAGCTCCTATATTTTTCTCTCCCTGCACCTTTAATGTCAGTGATAGAATTTACTTCTTTTAAAACTGTCTGCCCATTAATAAAATTTTATTACTGTAATTATTCCTAATGCCTTGGCTTTGAACTTTGCTGCTAAGTGATTTAAGCTGAGACTTCTGTGTGGCCAGTTTACTCTTTGCTGTGTTTGTCCATGTATTTAATACTTTTATTGGTTGGATTAATCAGGTTATATTTACCTTTGTGTTCCTGTTTGATGCCTTTTTATTGCAACTTCAGCTCCCTTTAGGACCTCTGATAATGTCACGCAAATTGATGACAAATTCTTTTGTTTCTATGTCTGGGAATATCTTTACCTCTCATTCGCCTTAAAAAATTATTCCTTTCATTTTTGAGATTATAATATAACTACATCATTTCTCCTTTCCTGCCTACACCCCTTTGTTCTCTTTCAAATTCATGGCCTCTTTTTCCATTAATTTATATGTATAAATGTACATGTGTTGCGGGAAATATTAAAAAATAGCAACATCCTGTGCTATACACAGCTACTGTCTGCCCTCGGTCTCACTGCCTCTACTAGTCCCAGGAGGCGGTCTTCCCAGCTCCGATTCGCCTGCCTCGGATCTGCTTGTGCTTCTCAGTCATCTACCCCCTGTGGCTAGTTGTCACAAATCCCCTTAACCTAGTAATCAAAACTCTAGAAGCTTATAATTAATCAGTCAGTTTATATATCAATAAATTCTCAGTTCACCAGATGCCCACACAATAATTTCAGAGCCAATTGATGACGATACAAGCTGCCCACCTAGATTATATAAGTTATCCCAATCACTCTGTCCTTTTATGATATTCATAGCAACCTGTGGCTACTTAAAGCTACGCGGAATCTGGATCGTCTTTCTCTTCCTCCGTCTTCCTCCCTGCCTCTCTACCTGTCCCGTCTCTGTCTCTGAAACTCTTAGCTCCACCTCCCCTTTCCCTGTCCAATCACAGGCTTCTGGTTGTATTAATATTTAAATTAATTGGACAGGAAAAATTCTGCTACATACATGTACATACTTAGATACTCCTAAATATAGCCTTCTAGGTCCGTATAATCTTACTGGCATGTACGTTTTCAGAGTTGGCTCTTTGGTATTGAGCGACCAATCAGTGTTCTCCTCCCTGTGGAAGACTCGGCCTCCCACTCTTGGTATTCTTTAGTTGTCTGTAGTTCCCCACGTAGGGTAGAGGGCTCCTGCCTGACGCCCTCTGTCTGCACTAGCTTCTCTGCTGTCCTTGCTCAACTCCTGCTTACACAGTTGTGCTGCAAAGACAGTTTTGCTCTCTCTTTCCCTTTCTCTTTGATTACATTATAGCTCAGTGTGGATTTTTTCGTGCTTCCTCCTTGGAATCCCTTTGAACATCCTAAATCCGCCCATTTTCCTTTTCAGACTTAGGAATTCTTTAGGCCTCTTTAAGCTGTTCTGTTTCTTGAGTATTTCTCTTCTTTTCCTTTTGTGAAATTCTGTAGCATATATGTTGGCTCATTGGTGGTGTCCTGTAAGACCCACGAGCTTTCTGTGTTCTTACTTTTTCCTTTTGTCTCCTTGGGTGGATGATGTCACCATCGTCTGCCTTTAATGTGGTTGCTCGTCTCTTCGGCTCCAGAACTTGGAGATGTTTTTATCATTTGACATTTTGAAAGGCCTTTTCTCTTGGTTGAGATCTTCCCCGCTGGTTTTCTCTGTGTCCTTGTTGCACGTGGACTGCTGTGAGCTGTCAGTCATGGACAAGACAGCTATTCTTTGAAGTCCACTGTGAGAACTTTGTTCCTTCCGAGGTGCTGTGTTTTCTCAACTCTTTATAGAACCTTATATTATCTGGGCAATGCCTTTGCTAATCTGCAGTCTGACTTGGAAAGAGAAAGGTCTTCAGCACAGTAGCCAGATGTTTTGCAAGGGTCTGTAAGGTGCATATATGAGAAACAAAGTTCTCACGATATACATACATATATGTATGTATGTATGTATGTATACATGTGAACATATACATATATAGACATATATATTTATATATTGTTTTGTTTATATGTTTATATATAAATTGTGTATGAGTGTGTGTGTATATATATGTATATATGTATATATACATATATACATATTTCATAGGATTCAAGGCTTGGACCTTCTGTTCCACTATTTTACTGATGTCATCCTCCTATAAACTATTAATGTCTTCCAACTAGGAGTCTGAAAATCTTATCTGGACCCATTGATTGGGATTTCTATAAAGGGCTTTAGAGCTTCACTCTTAATAATTATATGAATAAGTAAATATAAATAACGTACCTCAGTGAAATGAGTGATAATATTTAGGAAAAAGTACAGTTGTGTGTTGTCTGAGAGTCCAAAGAAGGGCTATGAGATGTCAAAAACCCTGATAGCTTTCTGAGATCTTCTTTCCCTCTCTAATGTAGATATAACCACTTTATTATTTTATTATTATTATTATTATTATTATTAGCTGCTGGGAGAGGAAAATTCAAAACAAATATAAATAAAACTATAATTGCAATAATTAGGAACCTAGAATTATAATAAGCAAGACATTGCCAAACATTCTATATTCATAGGAAACCCAACTTTTATGATTGCTTCAGTTCTCACTTGTGCGATTTTGCACAGAAACACGTACTACATTTTAAAGTCTCTATCTGGCACTGTTGTTTTAAATCACAGATGTTTCGGTTTCAAAACTTGGCCTCGGGAATCTCCAAAATAGTCACCAGCCTGAGACTCACACATCAAGGTTACGTGCAGGGTCATAACTTTTCTTTCTACTCTGGTCTTTACATTTTCTTTTCTTCCTAAGTACATATTCAATCTTATTAATGACTTCTGAGCTGCTCTTTACTACCCCTCTGAAGACCTCTTCCTACAGAAGACCTCTATGTTAAATCGGATTTTCTTTGTCCTCTCGGGCAGAGACCGCACCATAACAGTCACTGCGGAGGAGCCTTCGTTTTTCCTTGATCAAGTCTCACCACAGTCCTTCAAATTAAATGATAACAAGGATGCTAAAGGGACCCTGAATGTTTATGATCATATACTTATTTGCTAAAGATGAAATAATGAACATGAAAGCAAGGTAAATTTGAAATGTGAACCGTGGGGCCATCATGAACTTTAAAGTCATAGGAAGAGGTCGGTTGCTTTCTTTATTTTTGTAGCTTTTAAGTTTGAGTAATCAGAGGCCATGCAAAGACGCTCAGGATGCGTTGCCACTCATGATGGAGTCTCTGCAAACAATATCCCTTCTAATGGCTTTAAGTCTGAATCCTGTTGATGGCTCCCTAGAACATCATACTGAGTTTGGGATTTCCGTCATTCCGCTTACGGCACAGTGCCAAATTAGACCTTGGAATGTACATTCTCCAATAAAATAGTCTTGAAATACGTTTGCCTCTGTAATTGGCATCTCTATTGATGTTACTGAAGTTTCTGGGACGGCACCCATTGCCTCTCACTGTGATTCAGCGGTGTAACGGTGGTGACCTTTCTCACGGTGGGTTCTGCAGTAATTTCCAATTTGTATTTCGTAAATGTGTTTTCACAACATTTCAATATTTCACCGAAACCAAAGGGTGTAGTGATCATAAAGTCCTCAGATAATGTTCTAAACTCAGTGACAAGAAGAGTTTTCTTATTGAGGTTGCTGTTTACAACCAAGTTCGAAGAATATAAAAACAAAAATTTACAATGCCTTAGAGTTATTTTCTCAAGGGTATTTTGTACATATGATTATATTTGGATCCTAACTCTTTTGGCTTAGATTTATTCTATTATTTACCTCCCCCAAATAGGACATGCTGCTGCAATATTACATTTTATCAGTATTTATATTTTGCACAAAAGTTTTTCTATTATGCTGTCTTGTTTGACTGTGTCTTTCTGCTTAAGGCATACAGTTCCTGTCATCAAGCACAAAGCTCCCTGAATGACTTTCTGTACAGTTGGAGACCTGTATCTCCTTGCCAAAACCTAAATCATGCATCTCGGGTTTGAAACCCATACGCCACTGTCTATCATAGTGTATGGTGTCTTCATTGACCCATTGGCTACCAGAGCTATGGCATTATTTCAATTTATTAGCAATAATCTTAATGAGCATTTTGTTTTTTGCTTTGCTCATGTTTAGTGGTAAGCTACAATCACTACAAACATGTGTTCCATTTCTGTCTTGGCTTGTATTTAGAAGTCCAAGTACTCAATGTTTAACAAGTTCAGAATCACTACAGATAACAAGCAGATCTAGATATAACAGACTTTTCATCACTTTTAAGGCTTTATGTGCTCTAACTTTCTACAAACTCCTCATTAGTACAGTCTTTGGCACAAAGAAAAATTCATCCTGGCTCAGCAGACAGGGTATTTGTATAACAAATCTTTCAATGTTTGGAGAGATTCTTTGTTTTCTTGAAGCCCTGCTGTGGTGGTCTTCATGTAAGGTGACATCAGGTTCACCCAAGTTTCGCACATGGTATGACTGTGATTGCATTCTGTGTTTACCAGGATCTACAGAGCTACTCGTTATTGACTTTTCACTGTGGTTTGAATCTGGAACGCCCTCCATATGCTGATGTATTTGAACACCTGGTCCACAGCTGGTGGTTCTGTTTGAGAGGGTCTTATGGCCTGGTTGGCAAAGACGAGTCAACAGTTGTCATTAGTTGTGGTCTGCACTTCTGTGGTCCTGCTCTCTGATTCCTTGGTCTGGAGAGACACAACAGCCACAGAGTCCAGCACTACAGAGTCTCCATACAATGCCATCCTTGCTATTATGGACTCAAACCACAGCCCAGACATGTTTCTCCTCTCTCAAGTTGATGGTGCCAGGTACTTAGAGTGAGGACAACAGGGACTTATACTGAACATTGGTACCAAGAGGTGAGGCTCCTGCTGTGATAAACCTGACCCTGTACTGTAGCTCTTAGGTCTTCAGAACTGATTTCTGGAAGGATTGTGGAAGAATTTGAAGCTGAAGACTAGAGGAGTCCAAGAATGTTGTAAAAGAGCTTAATGAGCCAATCTGGTGGAATTTGGAAGACTAGAACACAGATGGAAACGTGGACAGTAAATTCTTAGCAACAAAACTGGCTACATTTTGCCCTGAAATTTTGCCCTGAAAATCTGAGCGAGCTTGAATTCAAAAGTAACAGTCTACTTATTTTGACAAAGAAGATTTCAAGACAGGGAGGGATTCAGGATACGACCAGCCAGGATTATTGTGCAAGTGAAACAGAAATAGAGAGTAAAATGTAAAACAAAATCGCTCAGTTTGGCAAGGTATAAAGCGTGAACAAATTAAAGCTGGGGACAGGGTAAGTTGGATGGTACAACTGTAATTGTCACAGAGATGAGCAGCAGTAGAGTAAAACTGAGTTCCTTGCCCTAGGCAGTAGGAAGGTGCACACCCTACCCCCCAGCCCCAACTCCCTACCTCCCCGTCAAAAGTCCCCGTGAAAACAAATTGGAGAGAGATACTTTTCAAAGACTGGATCTGAGAACATAGTTTCACGGGGCTGTCTTTCTGTCTCCAGAGATGTTTCTTCTGTTCAGCTGCACAGGCTACTGAAACCTTTTTTTAAAACAGGGCTTGGATAGGTCTCAAATTCGTTTTCATCCACATCACTGGCTTGCCAGCATGCAGAATACAAGGATGACATTCTTCTGAAGGCTTGCACCAAAGGTTCCGAGGAAATGCCTATGAGACTAGGCAGTGTGTGACAAGGCCAGACTCCCTGCCAGAATGCCCCGAGAGGCCAGCTTGTATAGCTTAAAGAGTGGGACCCAAACTGCAATGGGGACATGAAGTCACCAGGAATATGAAGCATCTGCCATACAGGCAAGAGGTCTGCATGAGAGAGAGCCCATGTGTGCTGAAGATGACAAAGTCACAGAAGACTGCTGAAGCCAAGATAATGTCCTAGATTCCAGAAGATAGGCTGTGTTTGGGACTTGTGTTGGTTGGACCTTTCCTTGCTATGTCTCAATTTATCTCCTGTGAAATGGGCACGTTCACCCTGTGCCTATTATATGATGTGTTTCCTGATTTTACAGGTGCTTATAGTTAAAAAATTGCTTTATGTCTCAGAAGAAATTTAGGACCTTTGTACAGCATTAGGATTGTCAGAACCACGAGGACTCTTAAATTTGGACTGTTGCATGTTGAATTATGAGGTGGCCATGAGCCTATGGTGATTAAGGAAAGAGTATTATGGCTTGAATCTAAAATGTCCCCATATGCTATTATGATTCAATATCTTGTCTGCTGCTGTTTGGGGTATTTGTAGGGCCGGGCTGGTAGAGGTGTGTCACTGGCAGAAGGCCTCAGAATTAGTCTCCCCATGCTTCTGTTCCTACTCTCTCTGCTTCTGACACTCCACAATACACAAAGCTTCTGCTATATCAGCCATCCCTCCACCAGCTCCACCTCATTGTCTACATTGTGATATACTGAAACCAGGAGCCAAAATCTCCCGGAGTCATCTCCCTAAGTTGTCATGGCAACAAGAAAGGAAGCTAATTAACAGGCCATTCATTTTTTTCCACAATTTCACTCAATGGTTTGAGGAGTTTAGCTTTAATTTCTTTTTAATTATAATGCTTCCTATTTTCTGACAGTGACCACTTAATATTTTATATATATATATATATATATATATATATATATATATATATATATATATATATATATATATATATATATATATACCTTTTTATTATATTACTTCACTTCAAATATGTCTAGGTAATAAGTTGCTAGATTGTATGAGAAATTAATTTTGTGTTAAAATTGAAGATTTTTTACAGCTATCATTTAGCTTATAGATTTTCCATGTTCATCTCTAACAGTACTTGCAGGACTTTAAAGATTATTGATTGCATGTGGATACTGATTATTGCATAATACTTGTAAAAGTTATCTGTATGTCATGTGAATGCATGTGGAGGCATTGGACACCTGGAGCTGGAGTTACAGGCAGTGTGAGCTGCCCAACATGTATGCGAAGGACTCAGCCCAGGTCCTCTGCAAGAGCAGTAAGCTCTCATAACCACCAAGCCATCTCTCCAGTCCCTGCAAGCAGTTTATAGTGGAGTGAAATAGTTGTGTATCCAAATCAAGACCTCACCAATATTATCAAGTAGAATGAAGAAATGCCAGATGGAATAAGCCAAAATATGAAACATCAGATTTAAACATGGGCTAATATTAAATAGAGGTTCAAATTTTATATAGATAGCCAATGGGTAGATCACCTGCCAAAATAACTTCTTATGTAGTGGCAGTGTGTATTTTAAATATAGTACATTGGTCTTCTATGTGATTATAATCTTGTCAAATTGATTGTCAGCGCCAACCCTCAGACATAGTGTGTACACCTACGTCAACCAATGAGCTTGATTCTTCTCGGTGATCATAACATTGCTACATTGTATTCATCCTTCTGGTGTGGCATTCTACAACTATCAGAAAATTATAAATAGTTAGTCTAACCTTAAAGTCAATAATTATAGTTTAAAAGGTTGGGGCTGCCACACAGTAATGAAGACTTTTGTGTAGAATAAGCTGATGTGATGCTCTTTTGGGGACTGACCTGAATACCTGAACATGACGGCCCTACTGATTTGTATTGGAAACCTAATTTAAAGCTGGAAATGATGGGGTTGTATCTTAAGCAGTGAATCCTTGACTCTGAACAAAACAGACCGAAACTCAGATGGACAATGCATTATTATGTATATTTACTATATGCTCATAAAAATGTTTAGAGAATAAAAGTAAGAAAAATTGATTTTCACAGAGGGTAAAAGACATGAATGGTGCTGATGTCACTCAGGGTCAAGCTCACACCACACACCTGGCTCCATCTCTATCACTGGGTCCTATAATCAACCTTCTAATTGCTGAGAAAGAGACCTGAAAAGACAGAAAGATACACACAACACACATATATATTATACGTACATACACATGTATACCACACATACATATCTCACATATCATTTTATTGCTTATAACTAAGATACATTGCGGGTCACAATCTTTTTTCAGCAGATAAAGAGGAGCCTATTTTTTCTGACTTTTCTCAAAATACTTGAGTATTGTTGATACTTTTGATGTGTTTTCTTATTGATGTTGTTTCCTTTGGTTGTTTAATGGGCTTTGTTGTTATTGTTTTGAGACAGTCTTAATTTGTAGCACTGGCTGGCCTTGAACTCGTTATCCTCAGTATCCCAAGTACTGGGTGGTGGGCTATGCTACCACACCTAACTAGAGCACTAATTAATTATCTTAATTATCAGGATATAAAACCACTTGAGAACTGCAAAGTGTTGAGTGATCCAGTCAAAGACGTCTGCCTTAAATGTGTTCTCTGTTAAAATGGTAGGCCAGGTGTGGGCTAAAGCTCAGGGACAAGGTGCACACAAAAGAACCAGACTGTAATGGCTTCTCTCCTGAAGTCTTGCATAACTGCAATTTTCCTGGCCAACTTCACTGGTGTCTGGAGACAGAGCTGAGCTCTTGGGCTGGAGGTGGAAGCCCAGTGGTAGAGAAGGCATTTCCTTCAAGGAAAGAGCTGGACTTACTAATGAAGGCAGGGACAGACAGAAAGCTCAACTGAAAAGTCAGAGGCAAATCTGTGATCAGATTGCAAGAAGTTCATTGAAAGCAAGATCCTGACCCATTTCTATTGTAGACTAAGTTACGCAGAGTCCTCTTCATTAGATGAGACCAAGGACGCTCCATTAGCATAGAAAAGTTGGATCTAGGGTGTCTGAACTAAAACATCCCAGTTGCCTTTTTTGAGAATCACATCCCCAACTCTGAATGCTTTGCAAGTCTGCAAACTGAATTTTATATTCAGCAATGAACTAACTAACAAAATATGAAATGTAAAGCCCTGAGCTACGTGTAACCCCCTTGGAGACTGAGAGCTAAGTAGACCAGCTCCTGTTAGCAGCCAGAAATGATTTCAACTTCAGCAGCACACTCCAAACACCTGGTTTATGTGAAGGTTGTAAAACGAGCTGACAGCAACACCGTGTCTGGAAGGTTGTTGTTTAAAACCTACTCCTCGATTTAGTCAATGATTTCTCAATAAATCAACAGCCTTCCCCAGGCAGGAGAGGAATTCTGTTAAGTACCAGGTCGATTGGCTAAGCATCACTATTTTGTTGTTCTCTGTAAAATGTTACAGTGAGTAAAATTATATCTTTATGGTTACGTAGTTTAAAAAACACCGGAGGAGTCGCTCTGATTTACTAACCTAATTTACACTCGTATGAACTGCAGCATTCGGCAACATTTATCTTCTCTGTTAGTCATCTCTGTCATCTCTAAATACCACAGCTACAGCTTCCTGTAAAACCATTATTTTTCTTTAATCTTGAAGGGGATCCAGACAACTGTACAGATAAGTATTTTTGTTCTGTATCTGGAGAGTTGTGAGCTGATCACATAGTATCTCAAGGGTGCTGTCCAGAACCCCGTGCCTGTTTCCCCAGCTAATGAGAGAAGTTCTCTTCAACTGCATTGCTTAACAGCTTGTATGGAGTTTTAATTTCAAACATGAGGTCATCCTTTGTTGGCCTCCCTGTAGAAAGTGAAAGGTTGGGAAGGTCACTGTGAATAAGGTTGCTATTTGTATAAGCAGCAGATATAATGACATTTATCTTGCTGTTTTAGTCCTTTCCAAGAGGAATGGATACTTCCCATACTGACATGAAATTGTAGTGGTCCTAGCTACTTACTATATAATATCTTGGCTTGGTTCTGCTAAAATGAGGAAGTGTTTCTGGGTCAAGATACCAAGGTGTATTTTTCTAGCGTCCAGACGCCACCTATTGGTAGGAGATTCTCTGCAAAGTGTAATTAAAGAACCAAAACAGAAGGAAGTCACATGCAGGGCAAGTTACTTACTTCCTTGTATCAGGCTGTAAGCCTTCCGAGGTCAGGGATGCTTGTCTCACTTGCTACCTTATCTTCAGCATCCAGAAGTGTGGTTGACATGAAGAAAATGTTCAATACATATCTATTCAGTAAATAAGTATGAACATTTCATTTGTTGTCCATGTATGCAGTTAGCAGATGTTTAGGAAGGACCCACTATGCACCAGGTTCTCTTTTACCCAATTACCAATCTGCAAGACTTCATCTAAAGTGATCATTCTTACTGCTGTGACCAAATACCCAGCAAGAAACATCTCAAGGGCGAGACAATTTATTTGAGTTCATGGTTTGAGGGGATACAAACCATCATGTTGGAGCAGACATGGCAGTCGATTCTTTGAAGGCTGGACCATGAGGCAACTAGTGACATTGTTTTAGGCAGTCGGGAAGCAAAAACTGGACCTAAATAAAGCTAGTTGGGCTACAGCCTTAAGCCCCACCCCTATTACCCAGTTACTCTGTATGGACCATAACTTCTGCTGGGCCATTGCCTTAAGCCCCACCCCTATTGACCCAGTTCCTCCACATAGGCCCTAACTTCCTAAAGTCCTGTAGCTTCTAGAACCAGCAGCTCTAGCTGGGGACCAAGTGTTCAAGCACGTGAGCCTGAGGGCTATGTTTCCCATCCACACCATAACAGTAATGCTTGGCTGATGTCCAGCCAGGATGAGATCTTCCTCCTTTGGTTTATTGTGTATGGTTTCTTATCTACTTACCAGTTGGTATCCTGTAGGTGACGTTGTATTTCTTCTTGCCTTTGGTTCTCTTCCTTGCTCTTCAAAACTGAGATACAGAGTGACTTAAGCAAGCAATTTCAGTTCTAGCAGAGAGACACGGATATGGGGTTTAGGCTGAACTTGGATTTAAAGGAAGCACTCGCCTATGACTTCTAATGCTTGTGCCTGTCCACATCCTTTTCAGATTGTGAATCGGTTTCATTTAACCTGGCTTGTGAGCCATTTCATCCAACATAGGCACATATGCACATATAAAAAGCATTTCTACCCATTGAATTATATCACATTGGCCACTTTAATAGACTATATTGTAATAGATTGGTTTTTATTATGTTCCTGTGTGTGTGTAAAAGTTGACTCTGGTTGTCTCCAGGAGACATGATGCTTTAGTGCACCAACTTGCTTGCCATTTAAAGATCTGCAGTTTTAAGCTCTGTCCCAATTGACCTCCACTTTCCTAGGCTTCTTCACCTATGTGGCCAGTGAGACACATGAGGTACATGGTGTAGTTTCTGTATGTTCCTTTGTCACTGGTGACTCATCTGCATTCAGAACAGGGCTGGGAGCATCGTAGGCATCCAGTAAGCATGTGTTGAATGCACGGATAAGTGATCTGAAGTAGAATGGATATACTTACTTAAACAAGATGGCCTGGTGAATATATTTGCACAATAAGTACTTTACTCACAGCGTGATGTCATTGAGTTCGGAACCCATGTAAAAAGTCATGCATGGCAGCATAGGCCTGTAACTTTAGTCCTGGGGACAGTGACAGGCAGATCCTGAAAGCTCATCGAGTAGCCAAATGTATGAGCTTCAAATGTCCCCACAAAAAGAGCATAGACACTGAGCAAAGAAAGACACTTAATGCTGGCCTCTAGCCAACACAAAGACATGTGTGTAAGCACCTACGTACATATATGTACAGTACCATGAAGATACACATACCTCCCCACACGCAAAAAATATATAGAAATCCGTAAGTAAGAGAAGGTACTAGGTTTTTCAGATCTTTTAAAAAATAAAATGATTTTGAGGGGCACATAATTTTCTATTGACCTCTTTAAATATGGAGAGTCAAGAGCAGGAAAAAAAACCCCAAAAACAAAAAACCTGCAAGACCATAGAAATGCCAGCCAGGTAAATTTTTAAAAGACCAGTAAAAAAAAAAAAAAATCATATCTTTCATCCTAATTGAGTGCAATGTGACATGCAAACAAATATGGACATGAGAAATAGTCATAGCCTGGCAGTGAATCTATGAAATTAGATAGCCTATTGTTCATATCTGAAGTTAAGAAACTGTTAAGGCATAGTTGTTATCGTGAAAGCCTGCAAACTCTCTCCCTCTTGCCCTCCCTGTGTTTCTTTTGTGTTCTGTAATAGATCTCACATAGTTTGTGCTGGCCTCAAATTCGCCATGAAGGTAAGGATAACCATGACATTCTGACCTTCCTACCTCTACCCCCAAGTACAGATTACAGGTGCATGCCATCATGCCTGGTTTATGCAACCTGATGTGTTTTATGTTCACGGTGTTTCATGCCTGGGTCCCACAGACAGAATCATTTGACAAATGGAGAGATACTTACCACGGTGGATAGACCCTCGATTGGAACTATAATTATATATGGCAAATAGAGGGCACTATCCTTTGAAGTTTAGACTTAGAAAAACACTTTTCTATGCGTGGTAGTTTGAATATGCTTGGTCCAGAGAGTGGCACTATTTGGAGGTGTGGCCTTGTGGGGTTGGGCTTTGACGCTCTGTTCAGTTTGGAAGTTAGTCTTCTCCTATTGGCCTTCAGATGAAAATGTAGAACTCTTAGCTCTGCCTGCATGCCACCATGCTCCTGCCTTGATGATAATGGACTGAACTTGTAAGCCAGCCTCAATTAAATG
Organism: Uromys caudimaculatus; assembly: GCA_028551405.1. Classification (NCBI taxonomy): domain Eukaryota; kingdom Metazoa; phylum Chordata; class Mammalia; order Rodentia; family Muridae; genus Uromys; species Uromys caudimaculatus. Next base: position 59,362,056 of record CM052707.1, on the reverse strand, counting down.
TTGTCCTTATAAGGATTTGCCTTGGTCACGGTGTCTGTTCACAGCACCCTAAGACAACATGTAATCTAGAGCAATTTTTTTTTTCAAACTCTGCATGATAGCCAGCCTCTTAAATGTGGCAGCCTATGAGATCTGTACAGAAAAGGTAAGTTCACACACACTCGAAAAGAACAAAAGATCACATATCTTCTTTACCCTCTATAGACTGGGTCTTGTGGAAACAGAGGCCTCTTGGACAGCACACTAGATTCATGCAAAGGTATTGTGCTCCTTGGGAAACTCCCAGTGAAATCCCAGGGCAAAGAGTGGTAGGAGACTGAGCTCTGAGCATTGCTACCCCAGGACCTGTTGCCTGCTGGAGGAACAGGGAACTGCAGGAAGACAGGAGCAGCGGGTTCTTGGGAATGATGTCACTATTCATTTTCCCTAATCCCTGTCCTGGGAGGCACCCACAGGGCAGAACACCAAGCTGCTGTCTGTTACTCATCAGACTGTTCAAGGCAGCCCTTCAGTTGTGTCTGGACCCTTCCCTATATACTTTCAACTAGGAACAGTGTGATAATGAGAGGGTACACTATATTTTAGACACCATAATTCTGACCACACATCCAACTAGCAATTTGTTCGCCACAAATGTGTTCGGCCTATATATTACATCTGTAAATTCTCTGCCAATCTCTAGAACGTGATGTTAATGCAAACCTATAGGTAGTGGTAAGTCTTCCCTTGAGAGACATCACTGGTGAGACCATTTGTGATGAAGAAATAGGCACCCCAGGGATGGGTTGTACCCTGGAGGTAATTGTTTGATTTCTCTGATCCTCTCTCTGTCCACACTAAGTCTTGTGCTGTGGTTACACGTGGAAGCCCACTGACTGCAGAGCATCCAGCATTGTTAGAAGAGAGTATTTCCACACCGCTTCAAGGAAGTAAAACTAGAATAAAGTGAGAGTCTCGATATATTATTATATAAATATGATTTCATATTTCACGTGGCTGAGACATTTAAGCTTCCAATTGTTACCTGAATACACCCATTGACTTTGCCTTTTTAATAAGAATGTGGAGCTTAAAATAAAAATAATAGCAGTTGTATGTTGATCTTTGGGATGACTAATTACTAATTAAATTGGTTAATGGGCTTATGCCAAAGAAGATACACATATTATTCTAATCCATAGAAGTCTAAAGGTCCGGAATGCATTCATCTACTGACAAGCTTGGAGTCTACTGTTGGGTCACTGACATGGACTCACTCATTCACCCTCTCTATCCATTCATTTGCTTTGGCTTCAGCTGGCAGAAACCGACCACAGCGAAGTACACAGAAATTAATTAATTAAACACTGAGTAGCCTAGGAAAGATGAGCCATTGCTTTTTAATTTTTTCTTTAAATAAAAACCAAAAAACCAGAGGCCCCTACATGATCTAGGAAGAAACAGAGTGTTGGGTGCTGTCTGTGCGGTGTCATGGTACTGCTACATGGGAGGGGAGAGGGGAAGTGAGCACACTTGGGAGCAAGCCCACCTCCCACTCAGTCATGTAGGTAAGTGCTCCTTAAGGCTGGGTCTAGAAGGAAAGCAGTTCCTCAAAGAAACTTTGGGATGCACCTGACAAGGAATAGAGGATCGGCGCAGCATAAAGAAAACAAGAAGTAGTTTTTTGGGCTAATATCCACTTATTAGTGAGTACATACCATGCATGTCCTCTTGGGTCTGAGTTACCTCATTCAGATGATATTTTCTAGTCCCATCCATTTGCCTGCAAAACTCATGCTATCCTCATTGTTAATAACTGAGTAGTATTCCATCTGTCTAAAAGAACTGCAGGGACAAAAATGGAGAAGAAATGGAAGGGAAGGAGGTCCAGTGACTGGCCCAACTTGGGATCCATCTCAAGTGGAGGCCCCAAGGCCTGACACTATTACTGATCCTATGGTGTGCTTACAGACAGGAGCCTAGCATGGCTGTCCTCCAAGAGACCCAACAAGCAGCTGAATGAGTCAGATGCTATTTACACCCAACTAAAGTCGGGACCCCTGTGGTTGAATTAGAGAAAGGCTGGAAGAAGCTGAGGAGGAGGGTGACCCTATAGGAAGACAAGCAGCCTCAACAAACCCAGAACCCCAAGATCTCTCAGACACTGAGCCACCAACCAGGCAGCATACACCAGCTGATATGAGGTCCCCAACACATATACAGCAGAGGACTGCCTGGTGCGGCCTCAGTGAGAGAAGAAGCATCTAACCCTCAAGAGACTTGAGGCCCCAGGGAGTGGGGTGGGGGATATCCTCTTGGAGACAGGGGGAAGGAGGAATGGGATGAGGAACTGTGGGAGGGTGAACCGGGAGGGGGATAACGACTGGACTGTAAAAAAAAAAAAAAAAAAAAAAAAAAAAAAAGATTAAAGATAAATATTTTAAAAAGAAAGAAAGAAAATATGTGCCCATTCTAGTCAGAACTTTCGTTATTCCTGCTGTATTCGAAGGTGCACGGGGGTAATGTAACTGCAACCCCTCCTTTGTAGAGGCTCCTCGGCACACAGAAGAGCTCACGGTATTTTTACCATCTCTGGTCACCTCAGTGTGTGCTTTTCTTCTTGCTGCTGGGGAGTGAGATGCGGTGAACTGGCAAGGCAGGCTTTTAGGTGGGTTAGTTTTACTTGTGGTTACATCTTGGGTTGACCCAGTAACGGTCTATGCTCATGGGGTCTGGTGTGATATTATAATTATATACATACACACCTTGTATGATGAGCTCATGTGCTTAGCACGTCCATCACCATGAGCTCGGATCACGTCTGTAGCTGGCATGTGCATGTCCCCCTCCTCATCACCTGAAACATGAAGTACATTGAGCATCAGCCACTTCCACCCACAGGGAAACAGAACCTTAGGCCTTAGTCCTGCTGCTCAACAAACTCCCATTGGCCAGCCTCTCTATTGATAACTGCTGTTGCACTCTCGACGTCTAGCTTTTAGATTCTACAGTGACTTAGATCGTGCAACGCTCACCCCTTTTTGGCCTGGCTTAACGTACAACGTGCAGGTTCACCCGTGTGGTTGCAAATTACAAGATCACATCCTTTTAGTAAAAGAAGTAGTGTTTCGTTCAGAAAAAGGTAGTGCGTTTTCTTCATCCACTGATACACGTTTTCAGTAACTTGCTACATGGAGTGTTCTTTAGTCAAAAGATCCTCAGATTGTTTGTCTTAGATATATGTATGGAAATATGCTTTAAAAATCTAGAAGGACCTACTAAGATATGAACAGTAGCTACTTCAGTGAATTTCTACCTGCGAAAATGACTCTCATTAAAACAGAACTGCAGATTTATTGGTGGAATCTCAGGCTTTCCACTCAAACAGAGGAACTTTGAAGTGGCTTTGGCAGTTTCTTAAAATCAGAAAAAGAACTGTATCTTAATTGTAGACACACTGAAAAGTTCTGGAAATACTTCAAAACTCTACACATTGCCTTCCTCTAGCTCCTTCTCTGAGTATTAACTTTTCGTTTTTCTTTTTTGGTCTGTCTGAAACCAGGCTACACAGTATTCCTTCAGCTCTGAAATGAGCCTAGGTACATTTTCTGAGCTCTGGTTTTTATCCCTTAACCAACCCCCCTCCCCAACCCCGGAACTCGCCATCCCCCATGTTCTAGCCCCACTCCCCACCCCCACCCCCGCTTCCGGGTGTTTCACATCACAGCAAGGAAGAAAGCCCCAGCTTTTGCTGTCACCTGGAGATTCCATGTAGGCATGCCCCTCCTCAGCAATAACACTCCATTAGCCCTGCCCCGACTGCCACATGGAGACACATGCCAGTCTCTCACGCTTGCTCTTCCCGATCTGTGTGCTAGGTCTGCCCTGCTTTTCCAGATGTCTCAGTCAGAGGAACAGTGAACCGGTTCCTAGGCTCCTGGCACGAATACCATCATAAATCTCACCATCAGAACAGGATTCTGGCCGATGATCCATCCTGCGCAGACAGAGCAGTCCCAACAGCTGTCCCAGAGAACTTTCCCAATCTCTGTATATTTATCAAAATCATCAAATGAACAGAACATTGAGAGACCATTATTATCTAATTAGCATACCTATTCTGAGGTCCCAGAAGGTTCCCCAAAACAAGTTCTAGGCTGTGGCTCTCAGTCCGATGCTCTATAATTTTAGCATCCCTTGTCTGGGATAGTCCCAGCATCTGCCCTTGGCTTTTGTGCGGGCTAGTCTTAAATCCACTGGACACAACCTACAGTCATATGAGAGGAGTGGACCTCAATTGAGAAAATGTCTCTATAAGATTGGTCTATAGTCAAGTCTGTGGAGTATTATAAATTCGTGATTGATGGGGAAGGCCCAGCCGTTGTGGGTGGAGCCATCCCTGGGCTTGCAGTCCTGGGTTCTATAAGAAAGCAGACTGAGCAAGCCATGAGGACTAAGCCAGTAAGCAGCATCCCTCCATGGTCTCTACATCAGCTCCTTCTCAGGTTCCTGCTTTGTTCAGTTTTCTGTCAATGATGAACAGTAATATAAACATATAAGCCAAATAAACCCTTTCTTCCCCAACTTGCTTTTTGGTCATTACATTTCATTGCAGCAGTAGAATTCCTGACTAAGACAGCTTACCTGACACCAACATTTCTGAAGACCTCTGCTGGTTTTCAGAATCTGTCTCCATCCAGGCCTCTTGTTTCTTAATTACTAACCTCAGGTTGTGTTACATTGGATGCTATCTTAGTCCTTCTTCTTTGGATCTGTGTGCTTCTTTCCCTAACCTAAAAGCTTTTGATGTTTCTTCTTATCTCCAAAGAATAAGTTCCTATTACAAATCTAGACCCAACTCCAGATTCTGCAAGGCCCAGGCAAGTCACTACACATTTATGTTGTCCACAACACTGATTCTGGGGCTAGAAGACATTGTCACATAAGAAGTGATGCCCAAAACTTTGTACTATTTGTGTTTTGGAAACTGCAAAGTTCTCTCTAGAGTCAGGCTTGCTTGGGATCTTGCATAAGAGATATCAAGTTCACATCTCCCCTTGAACAAATCTGCTGCTGTCTCTTGGTTAAGTTCCGTCATAGCCTCAAGTGCTTATCAAAGGCCATAACTACAAATGTGGTTTCCAGTGACGTCATCACAAGAGTTTGAGGTAATAAATGGCTCTCCCATTGCCATGCCTATCATTGGAATTTTTAAAAAAGAAAACATATACTCCATTCATGATCATAAAATAAACAGAATAAAGTTATGCCCCTTCAAACACTACCCTTGATTGGTCTTGACCCTGAGACCCGTATGTGTTTTTGGCATGCTTGGCCAGCCCTTTACCTCTGAGCTCACACCACCAGTCTGAAGCTGGCGTCTTGAAGGAGTGGAGGACGTTTGATGACCTTAGCTCCCATTCAGGTCTATAGTCACTGTGATGGCATTTCTCCTTCCTCTCTCTCCTTCCTCTGCAGTCTCATTGAACACAACCCTTATTTAAATGCATAGCATAGAGTAATGAAGGTCACCTTTCCTCAGGCTTGGTGGCTAACATTCACCCAGGTCCTGCTCATCCTTTATGCGGGTGTGTAGCTGAGGCCAGCCTCTGTGGCTCTTCCAGCCTTTCCTACTTGTGCTTGGGGCTGAGGGTCACACTGGGGTCCAGTGGGGAAAACTCCAAGAGCAATCAGCATCCTCCATCTTGCAGCCTTCGATTTTTACATTTATTAAGATCTTGGTCAAAATTCGTTTTCTTTTAATACTCAAGTTTGTAACAGATTTTTTAAAAAGTAGGTGAATACAAATTTGATTAAAACCAAAACACCTTTCTGACAGGGCATGTGGATGAAGGCATTTGTCAATCAAGCTTAGAGACTTGAGTCCAATCCCTGGAATCTACATAAAGGTGGAAGGAGAGAAGTGACTCCACAGAGTTGTCCTCTGACCTCCTTATGTGCATCAATCACCATGTGCATGCATGCACACATGCACACACTGTGGGTGTGTGTATTTAAAAGAAAAAGCTTCCCATACATTTTGATGTCCAAGGCATTATTTGGTTTATTCATACTGTTTACTTATTGTGGCACAGACATGTAACAGTGCTGGGTGTGGAAGTTGGAGGACTTCATTCTTTCCTCCTGCCATGTAGGTCTGGGGAATCAAACTCACATCCTCGGGGACACACATCCAGGTGCCGTTACCTGGGGGACCATGTTTTCCACCCATAAAGCAATTACTTTTAGATTTAAGGCTGGATGGGATGACTCATGCCATAATACTCAGAAGGCATAGGTCAAGAGGGGCCCAGGAACCACAGTGTGAGCCTACAAAGTCATCTTAGCCAGAAGTTTTGCACCAGTGCGTAAAGAAATCATTTTATACATTTCAGAAAAAATCCAGTGCTAGCTGCTGCTTTCAAATTCCCTCAGATAGTACCATGATCATATCCATCCCATGTTCAAATTAGATTAGGTGGGCTGTTCAAAGTTTACTTTCCACACAATGTCAGGAGAACCGTCAGTGAAGATTACTGTACTCACTTACCTGACTCTGGATTTACTGTCCAGTGCCTAGGGAAGGTCCAGGCATGCCAGTGCTGCCCGTGGGATTTCTACTTATGGCAACGTACTATCCTCTCACACAGGACTCCTCTTTCTGTGTAAATCCTATATCCTGGCATTTTGCTGTCCACCGACCCATTCCTATAAGCAAGCTGGTCTGGGGTGTACACGTGACATCTCATTACACGTGGCTCAGCTATGTTTTGAAAACCTGCCACTGCCATCAGTCTATTAGGTTTATCTGAAACAACTCTCCAACAGAACAGGGCAGGAAAGGGAAGTCCCACCCCCAGAGCAGAGCATAGTGTGGGCTGGTCTCATAAAATCCCCATCCCCTGGTAGACCACCTGCCATCTCAAAGGCTGATGTCACAGTTCTTCTCAGCATGCCCCAGGCATCCTGGGGCACGGTCTGCTTCACTGGGAAAGTCTCTAAGAGTGTGTCTTCAGTCTGTAGCACAGCCAGCACGTAAGACCAAAGACATCGATAACTTGTCCTCAAAGTCCCAAAAGATGGCACCCCTAAAGCAGTTCTGCCACCAGAATGGTTTCAGCAGGAATTCAGAGAAAGCTTGATTATTCACGACCCTCAGAAAGAAACCGAAATGAACTGCTTAGCGTTTCTCTGAGCACATACAAATCCAGACCGCAGTGGCATAATTATTCCTTCAATATTGAGCACGATTAACATTTTTAAGACATGCAAATGTTAATGAATGTTGAAGATACCTAGGCTAGAAAAAGCACATTCAGACTGAGGAGAATGAGAAGCAAGGACCAAGGACGGGCCAAGTCAGGATGCGTTGTAGTCTGAAAAGATAAGGCTGTTAGTGAAGGAGAGAAGGCAGGCAGGCACAGTAAAGACCGAGAATGCGATGTGTAATATAGATCGGGGGTATTTTAATGTGTTCTGGTATGGTTGCTTGGTTAGCACTGTATCCAGAAGATTTGAGAACTAATTTGGTTAAGAAATTAAATGAACCTATTCCTATTAAAGATGAACTTTTCTGTAATTTAATAATAAGAAAAAAATAGTGAGGAGGCAGGCAGACAGAGGACAGGTACTAATGGTACCTACATCTTTGCCAAATGACCAACATTTTAAAGAAGAAATTTTATATATATATATATATATATTTATTTATTTATTTATTTATTTATATGAGAAAGCTAGAGGGGGGAGGGAGAGAGAGCGTGCACGCACACACACACACATGTATGTGCTTCCTTTGGACTGCAGACAGTCTGCAGATAATGAGGAGAAAGCTGGACAGCTAACTATGAACAGCTTTAGGAATGTGGAGATTAAATCCTCAGGTCCCAGAGGAGGAGCCATCTGAACGTTTTTTTCCTACTTAGACAAAAGGGAGGGTCAGGAAGGGCGATGAGCTCAAAGAACTGCCAATCAAGTCTACCATGGGCAAGCGACTCCAGAGGGAGACAGCAGACACTGCATAGTTTTCTTTCTGTGGTCGCCGGGAGGATATGTCATGGGAAAGAAATGGAATTCTTAGAGCTTCTGCAATTACTGTCAAATTATAAGCAGACTGGAAAAAGAATATTTTGTTAAAATTAAACATGTTATCCCATCTGAAGACAATTAATTTTACACTTTTCTCTCAAAACCATCTTTTGGAAAATTTAATCAGTGATAAAAAATAATAGTGATATTTTAAAATTCAGCGTTTTAAGTATTTGATAATTAAGCTAGCAATATGGGATTGGATTGTCAAGTTCCATATCCAAGGGTCAGAGATTTTTCAAATTAACTTTCATTATTGAGAATTTCATGCAGGTATACAATGAAATGTGATCATATGCACTCCAATTTCCCCCTCCAGTTCCCCCCAGACTCTCTAACATACCCCCCTACTGACCTCTTGTCCTCATTTTGGGGAGGGGGGAGGATAACTCACTAAGTCGAATCAGTGTTGCTCATATATGTGTGGATAGGGAGCACCAACTGGAGCACAGAGACTCTACTAGCGGCCACACATCTACAAACAGGGAGAATGAACTTCAGTCAGAGCAGCTATTGATTTCCAGTAGCTCCCCTCAGTAAGAGACTGGGACTGGCGGGCACTACCCTCATCTATGCCAGAGTTTTGCTGGGTTGATAGTGTGCAGATGACCACAGCTGCTATGAGTTTGTGGGTATAATATCCGTGTGCAATCCAGGCCTTTCACAGCATTCCTCTGAAAGACCGGAGGTCGGGCCCAGCATCCCCTTCCTGACGAACTCCTTCCTGACCAACCTGACAGACTCAGATCAGAGAGAACCCCGGCTCTCGTGTGTTCCTCCCAGTCTGTCTCTCCTACAGAGGACAATCTCCACGAGACTGTATGGTGCTCTTCACTGTGAAGGGTGTGTACTTATGAGATATTTCCGTGTTTACCTCAAAGGACGGGGCATAGCTCAGGCAGAACTCTGCGGGGAGTCATTTCCTCCGGTGATGGGTTTATATGTGGGAAGTGATTCTCTGGGTAGAGCTAGCCTGCTAGAACGATGTCTTCCTTACAGATGTGCCCCGTTCACATTCACCTGCAGGTCCAGTTAACCGGGCTGTTGATCCACTTTACTTCATTGTTCCCCAGATCCTTTCCAGTTCTGTTACGAAATGAGCGGCTCTGGCCAGCTCTGAGGAGTCTCTCTTTCCCACGATGCTCCATTTGTCACAGGGTGAGAAATGAGCAAGATGAAAGTGTGGGTCCTACTGGAGATGATAAGGTTAAGACAAAGTGGTTGACGTGACTTCTCTTTCATTCCCAGCAAGACTACCAACAAATGGAGAAGGAAGATGGTGGATAGCAATGGATAGAAAATGATAATAAATTTAGCTGAGATTCCTTAAAACCACAATTTGCTATATACACTAGCTATTCCTATTCTGTTTCTGTTTGTTAATAGCTTTCAAATGTCTCGGTTCAAACTATTTCCATGAAATACCTTCATCAGAAAACTCATTAATTTTTTTCTGTTATTTACTAGAAAATGTTTTGGATTTTCTTTTCCTTCTTGAAAAAAACAATCATAGAGCATGACGCTATTTGATCCGTTGTCTGGGAGCAAATGACTGTAACAGCGGGAGCAGACATTCAAATATTTATTGTTTTTCTTTTATTTGTGAATTTCGGTAATCTGATGTTTCTTGGTCATGAGAGGATCCAAGTCCGCATATTTTTAAAAATTCAGAATTCCCACAAAAAATATTTTAAAAAATTCAGATTTCTGCTGGTTTCCTGCAGATCACTAGAAAGTTTGCCAAATGTCTGCAAAACAAAAGCCACAGAACTTTATTCAAAATTCTTGGTTTTCACCCCTAAAATCTGCACTGAGATTTTATTTTTTAAATAATAAAATAAAATATCAAAAGATAGAACAAAAAAACTAGCACATCAGCACTAGGACAAGAAAAACAACAGAAGGAACAAATCTATTCATTCACATGATCAGGAATCCCATAAAAACACTAAACCATTATATATACACAGGGACCTCCTGCAGACCTATGCAGGGTCAGTGCATCCTCTCCAGGGCCCTCTGAGTTCATGTGAGCTTTGATCTGGAGGACCTTGCTTTCCTGGTGTCCCCCATCCCCTTGGGTTCTTAGACTCTTTCCACCTCCTGTGGGATCCCCTGAGCCCTGAGAGGACGGATTTGAGGACACATTCATTTAGGGCTGGGTGTTCCAGGATCTTTTTTACTTTCTGTATAACGTCTGGGCTACGTTTGCTCCCATCTGCCCCAGGAGGAAGCTTCTCTGTTATCTAAGCAGGTCACTGACCTATGAGTATAGCAAAATCCCATTGTACTGAGATTTTTTTATTACACTGAATTAATAGGCCATGTGAATAACTTACCTGCTAAAAACCAAGTAAATTGTGGTAAAAGCAAACTCTTGGAGAGATAGGATGTAAGCAACATCACTTATACCATTTATGGAATGTTCTAGTCTTTTTATTTTTAAGATAATTTAAATATATATCTCATAAACTTAAAATATATTTTATATTCATGATAGGTATTCCAAATTTCTTAAAATTTCTCACATATCAGGTAAAATTATCCAAAACAGTGAGGAAGTTCTTCATAATTTAAGAATAATTTAATGTAATATTTATAATTTTAAGAAATTAAATGTAGTTATGCTATTTTTCAATGCTTCTGGATATCTAAGATATAAGATAGCCAATTTATGAATTACCACTAATTTCCTTGCCATCAAAATAGTATCTGCCCGAGGGCTGGAGTGAGGGCTTAGCAGTGAGGGGCCTGCACTGCCTCTTGTACGGGACCCAGGTTTGGTTCCCAGCATCCACCTCAGGAGGCTCACACCAGCGTGTACCTCCAGCTCCAGGGGATCTGAAGCCACCCTCTTGCATCTGCACACATAGGTAGCATATTCTTACACATAAATGGAGATAAAAATAAAGGTGAATCTTCTTTTTAAAGAAGATTGTTTATTTGCAACAGATGTTTCTGCCTAGCAAGAAACACACAGGCAGGGCAAAGAACACTACTCCACAACAACGCTTGTCAAACGCACGTACTTCCACCTCATTGAGTATCATTCGCGCAGTTCAATGTTCTCAGGCACATCAACTGACTTCTCATAATCACGCACATTAAAAACATCCGTTGTTCTTTCAATTCAACAAATGCATTGAGTAAATGCCTTCTAACTGATAAAAATACAAAGAGAAAAGTAAGATTCCTTCCTTCAGCTCCGTAACGTCTGCAAGGAACATCACAGATCAATAATGAATCTCGGCGGATATGAACTTACCTGTCCTGTAAAGAGTGGGTAGCACCCACCTGAAATTTTAACGGAAATTTGTGGGAAAAAGTGAGGTTGCTAGCAAGGTGATGTTTTAAAGAAATATGGTGACCGTGACAATGACTGTTCCGTTTCTTTCCTAGGGTTCTGACCCTTCCCTAAGTTCTCAGAGAATTCTTGGGAGGGTTGTAGTACAAAATGGGACTGGAAACAGAACCCATTGTGGACTAGAGAGATCTGACCAGAGGGTCAGACCCTTGTAACAGGCATCTGTGTTGATGCACTTACTGGTTTTGTGTGTCAACTAGACACAAGCTAGAGTCGTCAGAGGAAGGAGCCTCGGTTGAGGAAATGTCTCCATAATATCAGACTATATAGCATTTTATCAATTAGTGATCAATGGGGAAGGGTCCAGCCCATTGTGGGTGGTGCCATCCCTGGGCTAGTGGTCCTGGGTTCTACAAGAAAGTAGGCTGAGCAAGCCAGGGGAAACAAGCCAGTAAGCAGCACCCTCCATGGTCTCTGTATCAGCTCCTGCCTGCAGGTTCCCACTCTGTGTGAACCCCTGTCCTGAGTTCCTTCAGTGATGAACAGCAATATGGAAGTGTAAGCCAAATAAACCCTTTCCTCTCCAAGTTGTGTTTTGGTCATGGTGTTTCATTGTAGCCATAAAAATCCTAAGAGAGCTGATGCATTCCATGCAGGGAATGGAGGGGCGGGGTTGTACCTTGTGAGAGAAGCCTGTTGATCCTGTCAGGCTCCCATCATCCTTGCCTGAAAGGAGGGAGCAGGCAGGGTCAGCATAGTTGGAGAGCAGGCAAGTTCAATGACCTGTTAAGAGAGCTTTCTGATATGTGCTGGGTAACTCTGGTGCTTAGGGACAACCTGACACTCTGTCACCATAGCATAAAATTTCCGTGAAGGAAAGGGCCCGAGTTTATAGGTCAGCAGACTTAGCTGAGTTGAGTAGATGTCACAGGGCATGGGAGAAAAGCATCTACGGCAATAATGGGTATGGTTAGCCACACATGTAGCTGATGTCACAGTGCCGGGAGCTTCAGTCTCATGTCCATCTTCCACAACCTTGGAGTATACATCATATAATGCCTAGATTGTGGTAGCAATGTCCTGGCATGGAATAAGTTTTCTAGAAAGGAAGGAGACTATAATTATAATTCCTTCCTTCCCTCCAAAGCCCCCTCCTTGAAGGGAAGCATTCTAACTACTAGCTTTATTCTTCATTGAATCCAGAAATATAATTTTTGTTTTCTAATTTTCCAGGTAAGACTGTGCAAACAGGAGAGAAAGACAGAGGCATTTACTAACTCATCTCAAGCCAGGGAGGAGGACCAGCCTGGGACAGAGACTAAGAGAATGTGTGTGGTGATGGTGGCCACACCGCTCTGGAGCAGAGTCATCCCAGGGTGTTCTGTGGCCGCTCTTTCCATTTCTAATTTTGAGCCTGTAGCAATGGAGATATTTCAAGCAACCAAGCTACTCTCAAAGGGAAAAAACAGGCAATGGAGAGATGGGCTGGGTCAGGATGTTAAGAAACAGTCAGCACAGCGTTTAATGTTTTGAGTTAAACATTTCTAAGTCTGTCTCTCTTTTTGTCTTTGTTCAACTTTTTCTCTCCCACCCAAGTTGAAGAAAGGTTTTTTTAATACCAGGCAAAGAAGCCCCAGAGCTGATGGAGCTCATTTCATTTTCTTTTAAATACAACATAGATCTGCAAGCAGGACCTGTAGGACTGACTCACTTGTTAACTGAGTCAAAAATCACAAATGATGATATGGGTTTGAACATCTGAGAAAATGCACTTAAGTAAAATGAAAGGCTGAGGGAACAGGCAATTTACAATCAACTGGCTCATGTGAGTACCATGCAACTTTATTATGGATTAAAAACTCCGTATTATTGCAGCACCCTTTTATGATCATAGAAAAAGTCATTTTTTTATTCCTAAAGTCCTGCTATACAATGGAAATATAAGGTATCATTCCAACTATAAAAGAAAAAGGCTTCGATTAGAGATCTAGAAAGCTCTATTTTATCTGTCCCTCAGTCATTTGCCGGAATTACCAAAAACTATGAGAGGTGAGGGCAAGACACACGCTCTGGATTTGAATGGACACCCTAGTGTGTTTATCAAAATTCCACGTGCAGACCGCTCATCCATCATTCCGGGCAAGTTACTGCAAATAGAGCTGCGAGCCTATCTGTATGCTCATGCAGTTGTGTACACGAAAGGTAACGGATGTGACTTCATCGGTCTTCTGATTACCTGAATTCTTTCTAACACCTGTGCTAGAGAACGCAGGTCAAACTTTACAGGCATGTGGTCACCTTTGAGCTTTCTGTAACTGGATGAAGGGCCAGTCAACCCTGGGTGGGAACTGACCTCAAAGTTTCGTCATTTTTCCTGTGGCCACCTGCATTTCAACTAATTCATCTCTATCAAGTTTAATATGCTGAGAGAAGTGGGGGGCCGTCGATGAATGGAACTGAGAGTTTTGTCTTCGAAAAAGAACCTGTTAAGCAAACAGAGTAGTCTTGAAACACGCATGCGCACGCAGACGCAAGGTATGGTGCAAAATAAAAAATAATGAGGCTGGGAATGTTTTTCTTCAGACTAGAGTGGTTATTAAACATTCCAAATAAATCTAATGAAAAGAGTTCAGGTGTGACTTTGTGCCTGAACGGTGCAGACTGTTTTTAAGTTTAAGAGGTGAAATATTGCAAGACACTTTTCATTTAGTCTCCAGAGAGCGAGACCAGAGAGGAATTATCCAACTAAGATGGATTCTGCTTTTGAAAAAGGTCTGTATTTACTTTTAATTCAGGGATAGTGAGATCCACTCTTTTGAGCATACATTCAGTGTTTTGCAAAGGAGTAGAGTCATTGCCACAAGCAAGATGCAGGTGATTCCGACGACTCAATACTCTCTCACATCTTTCCTTAGAGTCTGCCCCTTCCCTATCCAGAGCCATTGACTAACCCCACAATTCTATCTTCTTAATGAGAGCATGAAACATCCTGAGTAAATTACTAAGTGTGAGATCACAGGGCTATATGTTAAGTAGATTTCTTTTTTAACTTGATATAAAAAACAAACCCGCCAACTTACATTCTAACAATGTCCCAACCTTCGTGTCCCCTGTTAGGGATTTATTAAAACTTCAGGTTTTCTTCGTCTTCACCAGGACCAGATGGCAGCCTATTTCATTATTATTTTAATTTAAAAATTAACTAAGAATAATACATAAGAAAATAAAATAAATGGGTTTTTTTTTCTCCAAGAAATACTATTAGTAAAAAGTAGAAATTACCCAAAGTGACAGAGACTTTTACCCAAGAACCTATGCCTATGGACCTTCTCCCAAACCCCCAGTGAGTTATCAGAGTAGCACAGGCCTGCAGTACACTCCCATGGCTAAAGAGTAAGTGCATGAGTCTCTGCACATAAATCTGTACATAAGGAATAAAAATACCTGAAGTGAATCCCATAGCTGAGCAGTTCATGGCACCTGCAGACCAGGTGTTGGAACAAGGCAGCTCCAAATAACCCAAGACAGAAGAGAAGAGCGATGTGAATGAAGCCAGAGATAGAAAAGGGGACAGAGGGACACTCCACATTATCATAGATGTGCTCATTCAATAAAGGGGCCAAGGTTAAGACAAGTATGGATGAAGATGGAATCAGTAATTTGGAGAGCAGAACAGGGATGATATTGTAATTTCTGTTACTAGAATTCGAAAGTTTCTCAAAAGTCATCACCAGGTTTAGCTCTTTAATATGGGATAAATATTCATGTTCTACCATTTGACAATGCCCCAAAGAGGAAAGATTTCCAAATGGCTTCATAATGTTAGATAAAGGTATGTACAGTCAAACGACGTATTCCTCGGTCCATTCCTCCTCTTCAAATGGTTTCTTGAAGATTTGCTTTTTTATTTTGTGTGTAGGTGTTTGGATTGCATGCATGTCTATGCACCACATGTGTTCAGGTCTCACACAAGCTAGAAGAGGGCATCAGATTCTCTGGAACTGTTGTTAGCCTTCGTGTGGGTGCTGGGAATTTAACCCAGGTCCTTAGTAAGCATGCTCTGAACTTCTGAGCCATCTCTCCAGATACACCCTCTCGAATCTTTGTTTTTGCCCAAGTCCCATGAGTATGAGCTGCCACATCTTTATGTCCCTGTGACTGAGCGGGAGAGAAAAGCTGGGAGCCTGCTAGCCTCTACAGCTCACAGATTAAATCTCATGATGTTGAGAAGTAAACCAACCTCGCTGAGCCTCACTTTCCTCATCTTTAGAAAGATGGACCTTCCTGCGATTAGACTGGATGCTGAATACTGAATGTCCAGCGTGTTACCTGTTGCATAGCAATTATTTAGTGACCAGCTTCTGTATGTTTTGCAAAACATGCATAGTTTGTATCACCTACTTTTGGTGAAGACACTCTGGCTCACAACTAGAAAAAATCCCCACCAGTCAAATATATTTGGGATAGATTATGCTTAGATTACAGGGTCAGTTGACAAACACACAAGAGCACATAATTTATTGATACAACTCTATCCAGAAAACATGGCTGTCTAAGGACAAGAGGGATATTAAAGTGCTGGAACTGAGGGAGGAAACTAATGGACTGGGAAAGATAGATATGGAATAGTCAAGGTGTGCACAATAAAAAACTACAAATAGTTCAGTCCTTCAAGAAACATGCCACGCCCCTCCTCCCAAAGCTCAGGGATCACTGGGGCTAAGAGGTACAGTAAGAACTAGTGGTGGTGAGTTACTACAAGGAAACATCTGGAAACAGCAGGAAGGCTACACATATGAACCCACAGAGAGTCACCCATGCAAGCCCAAGCCCCCTCCCCCATGGAGAGGGGAGATGAATGCACAGTCACGCCCTAGCCACGCCCCTAGCTATGGGGCAAGTGGCAGCTGTTAGCCACTGGAAAAGGGCAGGCCAGTTTTTTCTCTAAGAGAGTGTCTTAGGGTTTCTATTCCTACACAAACATCATGACCAAGAAGCAAGTTGGGGAGGAAAGGGTTTATTGAGCTTACACTACCATGCTGCTGTTCATCACTAAAGGGAGTCAGGACTGGAACTCAAGCAGGGCAAGAAGCAGGAACTGATGCAGAGGCCATGGAGGAATGTAACTTATTGGCTTGCTTCCCCTGGCTTGCTCAGCCTGCTTTCTTATAAAACCCAAGACTACCAGCTCACAGATGGCACCACCCACAAGGGACCCTCCCCCCCCTTGATCACTAATTGAGAAAATGCCTTACAGCTGGATCTCATGGAGGCATTTCCTCAAGGGAGGCTCCTTTCTCTGTGATAACTCCAGCTTGTGTCAAGTTGGCACACAAAACCAGCCAGTACAGAGAACAACCTCTGATAAGTCAACCATGCTCCAGTGGAAGACCACACATCCAAGAATATATGACAGTACAAATTAGTCTTGAAACATTTTTTGGGGGAGGAGGGAGTCACCAATCAGGTAAGGAAGGATGGGTGGATCTGGATAGAGGTGTGGAGGTGAATATGATCCTACTGTGTTGTACAAAATTTGAAACTCTCAAAAATAAGTAAAAAAAAATTTTTAAGAATATGGATCTAGGAGAGAAGGAAGATAAGGGGTACTGGAAGGAGGGGAAACTGTGGCCAGGATGTTATTATATTGAGGGGAGGGGGAGAGAGAGAGAAGAAGAAGATTCAAGTGACTATGAAAAAAGAATGTTCGTGAAATGGGAGCTGATCTTATAGAAAGTAAGCTTTATGTGTTTTAACTTTTTTGCCTAAGAATCGCCGAATAGCACAGATATAGATTATAGTCTTATTCCTGTGAAGTCTTGGTTTAGGGGTAGCACATCCTTCATCTGCCATGATCTAGATTAGTGGCTTGCAACCTGTGGGTAATGATTCCTTTGGCAGTCACATTTCAGATATTTTAAATATCAGATACTTACATTACAATCCATAACAGTGGGGAAATTACAGTTATGAAGTAGCAGTGAATTAATTTATAATTGGGGGGTCACTGCAGCATGAGGAACTGTATTAAAGAGTTATAGCAGTTTGAAGGTTAATAAACACTGCCCTAGATGAATCTATGGTAAATAATAAGGCCACTCTTTTGCTCCAAACAGTAAAGACAGGCTTTGCTTTGAATTCTATCCCTAGGCAAGTGTGCCTTGGAAGTACTTCATCATGACCCAGGCAAACATTCCATTCCTAACCTTTCTCCCTAGGAACCAATCACAGCAACTGCTGGCGCAACAGTCAAATGAAAAAAGCAAACCCTTAAGTTGAATTTGATATGGTAACAGTGTAGACATCTACCAGTGGATCAATGTAAGTCTCACCTACCACACGTTGACCTTGATTAGGAGACACGGACAGTCTGAACTTGAAGCAACAGCCCATCTCAACCACTCACTTCTGCGGTAACAGCTATGCCGTCCCAGCAATGCGATCCTTTCTTTAAAAGCTATTTTTCTGCATGTAACAAGCATTCATTACATTTACCAAGGTTTGAAAATAAAATCTAAAGATGCACCGAACCTCAGTTTAAAACATGGCTGTTGGGGTGAAGGCAGCAGAAATCTTCAAAGTATATTCATGAGGAACAATCTCTACTTTCACAGTTACTCTGTGCTGAGCATTCGTTTCTATCATGATAGAAGTACTTAGGCGAAGACATGAGCAATGGCCTACTATAAATGTTCTTGTCTGTGTTTCTGGGAAACAGAAAGGGCATGATATTTATCCCAGGATCCCTTCATCATTGAGGGAGGTGTATTCAGTGCCAGATGTGTTTCAGGTTTGTTTTATGTCAAAGATTCCACGACAATACAATTTATCTCCCAACACAGAGAACACTGGGGAAAGAAATGAAAACTCTGGTGTATCTGGCAGACCAGGAACTTTCTAGACTCCATCCAAAGTCTTCTGAGTCAGAAACTGTGGTGGGTGTCCTGGGAACTGAGCCATGTAAACTTTTGTGGCTTAGAGACTGTGCCTTGCTGTCATTTTTATTCCCGGTGCTAAGCACAAATCTTGGGACAGTAGACATTCAATACTGATTTTGCTAAATTCAATCATTCCACAAATATTTGAGTTCCTTCTACGGGCCAGATGTTGTTCCAGGCACTTGTATCCAAGAACAAAAATGGGCAAAAGTTCTGATTTTCAGAGTTTGAGAGTGGAAGGGAGAGCAATGGAACTACAACAACGGCAAACTAAACAGCCAGGTAAGAGCTGAACAGCTGCAGGGGAGAAAAGCTCTGAGGGATGAAGGTGAGAAGAGCCACGTGCAGCAGGAGCCAGCATACAGCAGCGGTATTAAGTCACGTGCCAAGATAGGTTTCCCTAAGGCTACTCAGGCAAAAGAGGGTTGTGCCTGGCACATCTGACTATGCAAAAGACTCTCTCAGACCTGGGACAGAGAACAAGCCAATACTGTGGAACTCTGTCTCCTGGGAGTGAGGCGGCCACAGCCCTCTAGAAATCAGCGTATTTGGGATTACCCCCCAAACTCTCAGGAGACCAGCATCGTTTGGTGTCTCCTCACAGAAGGAAAGGAGAAGGCTCAACCAAACCCTCAACTGAGTCCCGGCACTTCCTCCTCTCTCTGGCTCCCTGCCCAAGCAGTGCATGGTCTTGGGCTTCTAGAGGATCTAGGGTATAGACTGGGGTTGGAGCTCCATCTTTTGCTGCTGTAGGAGGCCATCACCCACGCTAGCGCAGTGGTTATGCTTTTTGGTTACACCTGTGACTGAGTCATTCGTGTTCCTGGGCGTAATCTCAAGAGATTCATTTCTTTACCAAGCTGAGACTTGGGTGGGAAACTTTATATTCGTTTCTGTCTCCCTGGGAAAAGAAAAGGAAACAGGGTAAAAGCTCTAAGTCTGTTCTGTAAACCAAGAATTCTTTAGTGTACATCGTCTCCAGCTCCACGAAACATCAGAAAAATCAGTTCTGTGAACTGAAACAACTGTGTCCACAGGACAACGGCCCTCACGTTCACTCTCTCTAGTTTTAAAGCGGCTTCGTCATCATCACGGGGTTCAGCACATCAGTGTTCTCTGTGATTCCAGCACAAATTCTTCCTCCAGGGTGAGCTATTAATCTGCAGGAGACTCAGCCATGCCCGGGAATATCACTCAGTGTGATCAGTTCATATAAATTCCTTTGGCTGTACAAAAGCTTGTGTCCAAAATCAAATAAGCCAAAAACACTAGAAGAATGAAAGCAAAACCACATACAAAAATATCAAATATAATAGCTGCAAAGAGTCAGAGATTGAGAACATGGTTAACAGGCAGGCAGAAAGTAAGTATGGATGATGTTTCTTAGCCTGTTTTTTTTTTTCCTCTGTGAAATAATTTCAGAACCTATACATATTTTCATACCATGTGCAGGTGTGAATTTTTATAGGTTGTGAAACTCTATGATCGCATCAGTATTACTGACATTGCACCTGCACTGTGGTATAGTCATAAGAATCACCTTTTGATATTTGGCAGCAGCTTACTAAAGGAGCTCAGCTATATTTCAAAAAAAGTTCTCTGAGCTTCAAGTTTTGAGGATACAGTTCAATAGTGGTTTGGACTATTCTGCAAATACAATCATTTGTGTTTATTTCACTTATACCAATTTCCGGTGGTCTTCACTTTGTTCTCTGTCCATGCGCAGGATCCTCTAGTATTTAAATAATCTTATTTAAATATTTACATAGCCTGCATTCTCATAAAGTAATTTCTTGATGGTACTGGGCGAAGGAAATATACCAGTTTGGTTAACTGTAAAACCATCTACATCAGTATAATATGTGTAAGATATAACAGTGAAACCTGTTGTCCTGCATTAGTAGTCCTACAAATTATTAATCTCATTGTATTATGTTAACACAATAAATATTATATAACAATGAATATATACGCCTCATATATTTGAAGTTTATGCTTTTCCAGAGTGTAATTCTGCAAAAATGTACCACCCAAACTCCACATTTATAATAAGAACGCATCTTGTTTCTTTTGTGTGTTTTGGATTTCGGTCACCGACCTTGAGAACTTCGTAAGTGACAGGTAGAGATCTGGCCCAGTGAGCAGACACAGGGAGTCTCCACTGTCTGGAGCCGGCCGCACATGCCTGTGTTGGCACAGTTTCCTGAGCATGCGCCGTTCGGTAGCTGTACCTCAGGAAGTTCTTGTGTGGTACACCAGCTTTTAACCTTGCATTGCCTATAAAAAATAGTCATAGAAGACTGTTGGTAAAAACTAAGAATCTTAATAGCAACATTTTAAAATGCTAGTTTAAAAAGTGACCTTTTAACTGAAACTGATTTGTTTATATTCGACAGATTGTACATTTCGTTGATCTCATAGAAACCAAGGTTTTTGAAGACACAGACTGCAGACTGATGGTTTGAAATGTATGCTGTTGGTGGTGGGGATGGAATGGCCGGCTGCTAGGGCAGCAGAAAAATTTTCTTCGAGGGTGTAGTCAGTGTTGCGGGTTGCTCCAGTAAATAACCTCATCTGTGCTCATGAAAGCATCTCTAATTAAACTCAGTGGATCACAAACCAGCAGAACAAACAGATAAACACACATGAAAATTGGAGGGGAATTTGTCATGGAGAAAGATGGATGAGAAGGGCCTGGGAGGTGAAATGACTGACTGGCGGCGTTATATACACATGTGTGATTTTCAAAGAATAAATTAGTTTTTAAAATAATGACAGCAGATCCCTGAGATACTCTTTTCTCTTTTAAGGGATGCCCTTCCCACCCTTCTAGGAACTCCTACATCCTGCTCTTTCTCCTTTCTCTTCCCCCTTCCCACAGGACATGGCTTTCCTCGCTTCTCCTCCTCCCCTTCCTCCTGGCCACAGTTCTCTGCACCATGGCTTCGCTCACTCCCTTAAATGACCGGCCTGCTCTCTCTCTCGCTTTCATTTGCTTATATGAAAATGCCTCTTGGCAAAGTCTCTCCTCCAGATACCCGCGGCCCTCGCGCAAAATGCCTGGAAAATTAATTCCATGTACATTTTAGGAAATATCGCTCACAGCTGCATTTTTCCATTAGAAATGGTTTCAAAGGCTACAGAAAGAAACCACAGCCAAATGAGGCAAAGTTTAAGTGAGAAAACATGCGCAGACCATTAAAGCCGAGTGACAGGAAAGAGGTTACATTTCAGAGCTACGGAGAAGCACTGCACATGCCCTTCAAGCAAATAAGAGCTTTTTTTTAAATTTCTTTTTAAACTTAAAAAAGAACCAGACTGCCAAGGCAGAATTTACAAAAATAAAATTCACATTTAGACTTGAAGGATAATTAAAGCTCAACTTCATAAGCGACTCGTAATCAGGAGCCACGTATGTGAAAGTAACTTGAAGTGTGTGCTAATGATGAAAGAGTGTACGCCTATGGTTCACCTCATTAATTACGATGTCCCTTATGACTGATACAGATGCCCCTCCCCATTTTGGCAATAAACATTTTCTACTGAATTTTTTTAAGATGGCGTCTATATAAATTTGACACAAGTAATACAAGATTAATAGCAGTGAACCATCAAAGTATCACCTAATCTTCTGTGTTTGAGAAGAAATAATAGAAATAGTGGCTATTTTTACAACACTCCCAATTTCAGAAGAATCTGTATACATAGCCTTGTTCCAAAGGGGGCTAGCACTATATTTCTTTGAGAGAAATAAAACAGCATGCTCTGTTGCTTAAATACCTTGAAAAGAAAGTGGGACGTAGACAGGATTTGGCTATGATACTAAGCGGCCATTTTGGCTTTGTGAGGCTGAATGCCTATTGTAACCATGGGGTTTCTAAGTCAAGCATGAAGGGACTGGTGTGAAATATTAACTTGATATCCAAGGATATCAACTAAGACCCTCAAGAGGAGGGGGTAGCATGCAAAGCTAAAAACATAATTTACCCCAAGGCCAGACATCTTGCTTCTCTGCCCACCCTACAAAGGTCAGCTATAAAACACAGCTTGGCTTAGAGGAGCCACGGCAACATCTGCCTACCACCCAGTCAGCTTGACTTGGAAAGAGAGCTCAGGGGAGCGCCTCCTCAGCTGTGACTTCTGCTGAGAGTTCCTTTACAACTGTGTTCTGAAATGCCACAGGGGCTGGGGATGTTAAGACTGGTTCCAGTAGCAATATATACATACATGCATACATACATACATACACATATAATTTATCTTTAAAATGTTTCTAGAGTGAGCTAAAATTCTTTGCAGAAGTCAGAACACTTTTTTTGGAGACAAGGTTTCTCTATGTAGCTCTAGTTGTCCTGGAACTCACAGAGATTCGCCTGCCTCTGCCTCCTGAGTGCTGGGATTAAAGGTGTGCCCACCAAGCTAGAACACTCTTTAAGAGTGCACAGGCTGTGTAGGGACAAAGAGTTCAAGCCTGAGCTTCCTTTCAGGCTAAGAATGAGCACATTATCCCCAGTCATGAAAAGACCCACCACCAGATAGCAGTGCCACACACAAACCTATGTGGAATAAGTACCATTGGCCCCGGCTCGGTTCTCATAAGGTATCCAATACTCATGCCTAGTTTTCTGTTCTTTTACTTCTTTTATTTTAAATTATTGTTTTCAAAGGATTAAGTACTTAAAAATGAAATCATATTATAAAGCCCCAAACCTAAAACAAGCAAACACTCGATTCTGAGTTTTTCTTGTCTTATCCAGTCACCAGGGACAATACTTTTAAACTTGTTTAATGGGTAGGGTTTTCTCCATGCAAATAATACTAGTGTCTTAAGCTTGACTTTGTTTGTCATTTTTATTCAGAGCATCTGAAAATCTGTGGTCATTTCCCATACCTCCTCTATTCGCCAGGTGTGGCTTTATTTTAGTTTTTTTGACTAAGTTAAATATTCTAGTCTCTCATACTGTGCACCTAAACTTATGTATAATGGGAATTTAAGACTCACTCATATTTTGGTTTGACTTTTTTGAAATCATAGTGACTGTGGGTAATGTATGTCCCTCTGGCTTGATATTACCATCCACTGATGATCAACAATATACCTATTCACAAGACTTGGCCAAGTAGTGACATAATTCTATAATTTTTTTATCTCAAATATATTTGTAAAGATAAGCATATCCCCATCAATTGCCATTTCTCTATAGCCTAGTTTAAATATGAAACTCATAATTTCTTATTTATATAATTAAGCAACACTTAATTGCACTTTGTTGTATAATTATTCTAAGACATTTACTTGGCTCTCTTGTTATAGTTGCTAATTAATTCAGGGTGTTTACAACTTTTAATTTAATGTGTCAGGTTTTTTCCCCATATAATCAATAAAATACCCTTGGTATCTTTACCAGCACAGAATTAAATATATCTAGTGAGTTGGAGCTATGTTCCATAATGCCATGGGGTACAAGAACAAAATTCAAACTTGGAAGTTTGACAGGAAAAAAACAATCTACCTTCTATAAAAACATGTTCATATAAATAAAAAGAGCACAAAAGAAATTAAGGGTAAACCCTCGGAATTAAGAAAAACATAGATAAATGGCCACATTGAGATGAATGGTTACTTTTGAAAATATAAAAAGCAATGGAGAAACATACGTAACAGATGAGTGACTCATGAGTCAGGAAATCACTGTCAAGGCTGAGGGTGTGGGGAGTACTTGCCTAGTGTACCCAAGGCCCTAGGTGCAAATTCAGCCCCACCTAGGAGAAAAGAGGGAGGGGGAGAGAGAGGGGGATGGAAAAAGGGGAAGTGGATGGGGGAGGGGAGGAGAAGGGAAGGGAAAAGAGAGAAAGTTTGTGAACTTGGAGACCAGGATGATAAAAATGCGTCCCACCTCCAAGGAATGATATTTTTTTTTTT
>CM052707.1:59299254-59337324 GCA_028551405.1 Uromys caudimaculatus | reverse complement strand
CTTCTATAATTTTGTTGAAGATATTTATTGGTCCTTTAAATTGGGAATCTTCACTCTCTTCTATACCTATTATCCTTAGGTTCTGTCTTCTCATTGTGTCTTAGATTTCATGGATGTTTTGGGTTAGAAGCTCTTTGCATTTTGCATTTTCTTTTACTGCTGTGTCGATGTTATCTATGGTATCTTCTGCTCCTGAGATTCTCTCTTCTATCTCTTGTATTTTGTTGGTGATGCTTACATCAATGACTCCTGATCTCTTTCCTAGGTTTTCTAACTCCAGGGTTATCTCCCTTTGTGATCTCTTTATTGTTTCTATTTCTATTTTTAGCTCCTGGATAGTTTTGTGCATTTCCTTTGTCTGTTTGATTGTGTTTTCCTGTAATTCTTTAATGGATTTTTGTGTTTCCTCTTTAAGGGCTTCTAGTTGTTTATCTCTGTTCTCTTGTATTTCTTTAAGGGTGTTATTCATTTATTTCTTAAAGTCTTCTATCATCAACATGAGAAATGATTTTAAATCTGAGTCTTGCTTTTCTGCTGTGTTGGGATATCCAGGGCTTGCTGTGGTGGGAGAGCTGGGTTCTGATGATGCCAACCCTTGCCTTTTGCCATCTTGTTGATTCTGATGTTTGCTGGTCTTCCTCTGTCTGGCTGTGGCTTGCCCCTCCTGCAGGCCTCTGTGTCAATACTCCTTGAAGCCCAGCTCTCTCTGAGAGGTGTTTGGGTTTGGAGAGCTGTGGCACAGGGTCCACTCTGGGGTGCAGACAGAAACCAGAAGAATCTTGTCCTCAGCTATCCCTTGGTTCCTATGTCCTCATGGCTCTGCAAGGGTCCCTCTTGATCCAGTAAGTTTGAACAGAAGTGGTGGTTTTGCCTGTGCTCAAAGGTGTGTCAGCACTCCTGGGATACCAGCTCTTCCCTGGAGCCCTGTGGCCCAGGCTGAGGTCCCCAGGCACACTTGGAAACCGGAAAGTTCCTGTCCCTGACTTTACCTCAGTCCCTGTGTCCTGAGGTTCTGGGCGGGTCCCGGTGAGCAGTGGTGCTCACCTTAACCTCACTCAAAGCTTTTCCATGCTCCTGGGAGGGTAGCTTTCTCCTGGCGCTCATTGGCTATGGACCCCTGGTGACCCAGGCAGAGGTCTCCACCCACCTCCAGCAATCTTAAGGGGAACAATTATCTCTACTGTCTTCTACCTTGAGAAACAACCATAAAAAGAACATTTTGTGTCATCCCAGAACTTCCAGCTGAAGGACAATTCAAGCAAGGTGAGCAGGTGACTCACCCGTCAATGGAACAAAAGCACAATCATGGCGGTGATGGGAAGATGCCCCATGGCCTCAGCAACAGCAAAAGCTCTCCGAGGCAGACGGCACTGGCCTAAAGCCCGAGGAGGGTGCACTGGGAGCAAGGTATCAGGTGTGGATACCTGAAGAGGAAGGTGCTTAGGTAACTAGTGAGCTCTATGCACAT
Organism: Uromys caudimaculatus; assembly: GCA_028551405.1. Classification (NCBI taxonomy): domain Eukaryota; kingdom Metazoa; phylum Chordata; class Mammalia; order Rodentia; family Muridae; genus Uromys; species Uromys caudimaculatus. The sequence continues at coordinate 59,335,856 of CM052707.1, read as the reverse complement.
AGGACAGAGCTAGACATGGAGAACTGGAAGTAGCAAGAAATGAGACTGAAGAGACAGACAACAGATCATGAAAAGGCTTTCCTCTGCAGCTCAAACTCCCTGCCAGCAGGAAATGGGAACGGATGTTTGGAAGACTCTCAAAGGGAAGCAATACAAGGCAAGATACCAGAGCACACACAAGTTCCCAACAAGAGATGGAGGCTGACACATAGTCCTTAATGAGACCACAGATGAGATCCTAAAAGAAATAGTACACACTAAGTCACCTGGATTCCCTTCTATAGGCAACCAGGAGATGTGAAGGATGTCATGATGCTCATATTTGCATTAAAGATGGAGGTGTTTTGGGGATGCAGGGCAGCTAAGGATGGAGGGGGGGAGATTGGCCCTGTCTCCATGACAATATGGAGAAGACAATAGCAAAGGGACAGAGCTGGGAGGAAGGATTACTCTGGGAGCCAGGTTTCCCAACAATGATGGCAGAGGCCAGGTCTCTCCTGACCTCTGAAGCTGCTGACCTAGTTTCTGGACTCACTGAAAACCCATGGCATCCATGGCTGGGATTCAGGAAAGGAGACAGTCCCAGATGTTGGTCCATTTGGAGAACTGGAGATTAGCTACTACCTCCTGCATAGTTCTGTGTGGTCCCAGAACCCACAAAACAGAACTGCTAACCAACGCACATTTCCAGCAACAGGAATGTTGTCTGTTTCATTCCCAAAAAACTTCCCATTTGGCCAGGAATGTGACCTTGACTGTCCCCATAATCGGATGTAAATTTATTAACACCTTTGAGTCGGTTGCCTGCAACTATACGTCTTGGCTGCCCCCCAAGCCTTTCATTCCTGTCTGTTAATCTCATGCTGTTTGTTGCTATTCTTTAAAAGCTTTGTGCAGCTCTTGAGTTTTTGGACTGCTATCTGTTTCTCTCTCATGTGTTCTTTCATTAAAATTGATTTCTGAATGAGGGAAAGACTTTTAGAGACATACCAGAACCTAAGCACCAGAGGTAGGGATAGGGGTAGCCGAGATCTGAGGAACATTACTTTAATTGCAATTTAAAGCCAAAAGGCAAAGACGGAGCGAAGAGCTGGTTTCATTACAGTTGTTCCATGCATGAAATGAACCATTACACACTGGAAAAGGGAAAACCATTCCAGAATGGCTTAGTTATCACAAACACAATGAGTTCCAACAAGCTGTTTTTAGTCCCATGGCCAAAAAAAAATGCATTCTGTTGACATTTAGGGTTTTTTTTTTTTTTCCTTGATGTGGTATTATATTGTGAAATGTTATTTCATGTTATGCTCTCTTTCTAGAATATCTTTGCATTGAATAATGAGAGAAATGACCAGCTGGTCTCTAGTAGTTACAAAGCCCTTTATAGGAGGCATCAGGATGCTGGCAGATGGTAATTTTAGGTGGAGGTCTCTCTAAGAATAGGTTTGTGGTACCTTGTTTGTATAGAATATACAGCCTTGCATTTCTGAGAGTCAGGACATGGTAGTTTATTGATATAGCTATTTGTGTTTTGATCTCAATGGGGTCTTGTATTCCTTCATTAAAGTGAGAAAATATTTCGGCCTCAGTTGATTTAAGGTATAAGGCCAAAGAGAAAGGTGCTCAATAAAAGCCTTCCTTCCTAACTGTTGATTTTGAAATTCTGAATTGAGAATATTCTAGGACCAGGAAAGGAGGGGAAGAGAAAGTAAGGTCTTTGGGACCAGGAAAGCAGAAAGAATAGTTCTACATCTTTAAAGAAATTGAATTACATTAACTTTGTGTGCCTGTGGCTGTGTGTGTGTGTGTGTGTGTGCCTGTCTGTGTGTGTGTCTATCTGTCTGTCTCTCTATACACATGCATATCACAGAGCATGTATGGAGGTCAGAGGTCAGGTTGTAGGAATTGTTTCACTCCTTCCACCATGAGGGTCCTGGGAATTGAACTCAGGTCAGCAGGCTTAGAGACAAGTGCCTTTAGCCACAGAGTCATCTTACCAGCCCCGAATCTTTATTAAAAGCAGGGGCTCTACAATCTGGAAGGGAAGATGGTATGTGGTAGAGCAGCAGAACCGACCCTGACTCCTTTGTAAGCCCTGCCATGAAGCTTTGGACTGTGCAGCAGATGCCAAGGCCCTACTTCTGCTCCTCGGCACAGGTGGATCCAAGGCTTTAAGAGGACATTAGGAGGGAGTCTTCTGTTTGGGCATGTGGTCATGCATATTGAATTTTTTCCTGTACTTATCCCATTGAAGATAAGAAATTCTAAAATTTATAGAAAAGAATAGACCTCTATTTGCACACGGGCCTTGGAAGTTCTAGACAACTTCGAACCAGTCTCACAATGCTGCAAATTAGCTATTTGAAATCTGGTTCAGAATGATTTGAAATGGGTTGGGCTGTTTGTTGCACTGAAGGGTAACGGAGTCAAATCCAAACCGCTCACACCTTTTGTTTAAAGCAGGAAAGCATAAAAGGGCAGGTTTAGAAGATACAATGCCAGGCAGACCTGCCCCGCTTGTCCTAACAATGAGAAGTGGACAAGATGGTGGTGGGCTGGGAGAAGCAGATTCACATCCTTACAGATCATCACTCTGTCACAATGCTCTCAGGAACCTTTTCTTCTGCCCTAAGTCCTTCATGTGGAGACAGATGTGAGCTTCCACTGTCCATAATCCAGCACACCACTGTCTCACAAACCGGACTTGAACCTTACTAAAGGATGCCTCTTCTGTTAGCTCTCAGGGTCTCATTTGAACGGTGTTGCCCTTATTTTTGCCCTTCTTCTTTAAAAGAATGTTTTCATATTCCATCAGTCCCACGGTCTGAGATCATGGTGGCTTCAGGGTCTTAGTTAGAGGGCTAGAGCCAAGGTCTTTTCAGGAGCTTCAAACTGACTGGAGGTGGCTTATGTTCACCTCGTGCCCACCAAGGCCTATCCCTTAGCCACTACATGCCCCAGTTCCCCTGTTTGTATTGACATGATCTCTATTTTCTGTGTCTTCTGATGTTTTGAATTCTTGAAGGCTTTTTGTCTTAGCTTGGGTTTTACTGCTGTGAACAGACACCATGACACTGGGGCTGACTTACGGGGTCAGAGGTTAAGTCTATTACCATCAAGATGGAAACATGGCACTGAGTAGGCACGGTGCCGGAAGAGCTGAGAGTTCTACATCTTCATCTGAAGGCTGCTAGAAAAGACTGGCTTCCAGGCAGCTAGGATGAGAGAGAGTCTTAAAGCACATGCCCACAGTGACACACCCAATCCAACAAGACCACACCCACCCCAACAAGGCCACACCTCCTAATAGTGCCACTCCCTGGGCCCAGTATATTCAAACCATCACAGCCCCAAGAGGCTTGTGTATTGGTCAAAACCCTGACAAGCTCTGGCTGGGGCTCTTCTCTCACCACACTTCTACTAGCTCCTATCCAGTTGGCATGGTAACATGTGTCCACTTCCTGCTCTTGACATTGATCCCGTAGGTCCACCCATCTGTCCATCCATCCCATAAATTCTGGGCATATGAATAAGACAGCATTGAAAATCCAAGATGATAGCAATGGTGAGTTCCCAGAGGACTTAAATACCCAAAGATGTGTCTGCATGCATGATGCTCTGTGAATTGCATTGTGGATACAGTAAGGGCTTAATTACTGCTGTTATTTTATAAAACATTATAATAACTGTTGAGCACCAGGTATCTTCTCCTCCTTTCTCTGGCATCATTGGTTAAACACACTGGGTTCATGTTCACAGCTTCCTGCTAATGAATGCTGAGTTTTAAGATAAAATAATTATAAATGGGCCACACTCATAACCGGTCCTGCTTCCAAAAATTCTAACAATTGAGCTGGGCAGTGGTGGCACACACCTTTAATCCCAGCACTTGGGAGACAGAGGGAGGTGGATTTCTGAGTTTGAGGCCAGCCTGGTCTACAGAGTGAGTTCCAGGACAGCCAGGGCTACACAGAGAAACCCTGTCTTGAAAAAACAAAAAAAATTTTAAAAAAATTAAAAAAAATTTTAAAAAAATTAACAATTGTATAAGAACCTGAGTATTGTTTTTTATGTTAAGGTAAGCTTTTTGATCTAATGGGCATGGCCATAGAAAGGTTATGAAATGACTATACTCATTTTCACTTCTGTAATGCCCAAGCTGTGTGATATCTCTGGGGGACTCTCCTGCTAGCAAACCCCAATCTGTTGTTTCTGCAAAGGAAAGTATCAAAAAGAAAACCCATGGGGGTGGGGAAGTCTGAAAAACAAGACCTTGTTCTTTTGGCTATTTTCTCAAGTCCAGTGTGAACCCTGAACTCTGGCCAATGGCACTCCTTGTGCCCTCGTGCAGACACACTAGCCCTGTTAGCCTTCTGTAAGGATCATGAAACCTTGAAAGTGACATATGATGTGAGCCTGGTGGTGGACCATAAAAGGGTTCTTGAAGGGTCCTAGCTCTGTCCTGGCTTCTCTGCTAAAGTAGCAGCAGTGACCACACTTCTCAACTTTTCATCAAGCAAGGAATTCAAGACCTGAAGAATGATATACAAGAGTAAGTCCCTGCTTACTCTCATTGTTTTGGTTCTTTTGAACCTCATCAAATGTTTGAGAACTAGAATGGATGTAAAGAGTAACCACGAGATGCTAATGGTCTCAGACAGACAATTCCAACACAATGCCCCAGCAAAAGGAGCAAGACATGGCAGTCAAACTATATAGAAAAATGTTGGAAAAGAACTGCACTCTAGCCAAACATAATGCAAACCTTAAGTGGCCAAGGAAGGCCCATCGATGAGATGCTCCTGCATCATAGCTTAAATACTCCTAGAAAACCAGATGGAGAACTAGCCTTTTTTCTCCAATAAGAAGGAGCCATTACTCCACCTCTGTGGTGAAGCCAAGGGCATCCTGGCATCTCACAATGATGCAGTCCACGGGCTCCCCTTCTGCTGCTCCTGATTGTTTAAGTATCAGAAGAGTCTTAGAGAAAGGAGATTTCACCTGTTGTCCAGCAGTAATGAGGTGGATGGGGTCATCCTCATCAGTTGGTCAGTGGGATCCAGGTAGTGGCAACCAAGATATCAAAGGGGACTGACCTCATCCAGGAGTCACAAGGTAACATGACAGCTCCTTTTTCTACTCTTGTAGGGCTACAACAGGCAGACAACTACCCAAACACTTGTTATATGAAGGGTTGCCATTTATCTCAGTGACTAAGTTTACACAGAAAATCTACTCTATGGAAAGTTGGAGGAGAGCTTCCAAGCAAATGGAAGAAAAGAGAGACACTTGGTAGATGTCAGCACTGAGATGGTGCACATGTTTATAAATGTTGAACAAGGGTATTACAGCTTTTACCATATCGTTTGTCATAAATGCATAAGTGAATAATTAATAATCAGCCCAAAACATTCACCTGTGAGAAATACAGAAAGCCTCACCAATCCATTAATCAGTAGAAGATGCAAGAGGAGCCTCATGCAAACCTAAAAAATTAGAACCAATAAGGAGACACAATGGATGGGATCAATAGTTAAGTGATAAGAATATAAGGGTGGAAAATGAATGAACTGGAAGACAGAATAACAGAAATAAGTCAGTCTGAATAGACAGAAATCTTAAAAGGGAAACCAGTCAATCAACAGAGATCCCAGAATACCAGGAACTGTGGAACAGAAGCAAAAGATCTCTGGTTCCTGTTACTGGAGTCTTGGGGGAGAAGAGAATACCACTTGAAGAAATAACCAGATACGTCCCCAATTCGAGAAGAATTTCAAATAAGACAAAACCAAAAGAATCCATGCAGAGCCATACCATAGGCTTCTAAAACAAAAGACAGATTCTATATAGCAGCCAGGGGGGGATGGCATCTCCTATGGGGAGAAGCAATTCAAAGGTCTGCAGGTTTCTCATCATAAACCATGAAGTCCAGGAGGAAGTAGCTTTTCTTTTTTCTTTTCTTTTTCTTTTATTAGTCAATGTAGAATCCTATTCCCAGAAGGGAAAGAAACAGTTTCCTTTCAAGAAAATTCAGGAATGGAGAAACGAAGACATCTCAGATGAAGGAAACTTAAAAGAATTTGTTTCCAGCTTGCCTGCAAAGAACAGCTAAATGGTGACCTCTAAGAAAGAAAGAAAACATCAACTAAAAAGGCATTTGATATAACAGGAAAAGGTAACTGAAAATAGAAGCAAGCATATAGCCTTTCTTTTCATCTACAATTTAGATGTGAAAATTCATCTAAAATTTAGATTCTAAATCCTATCGGATGCTTGAAGCAAAAATTATAACACTGCAGTACAGATGTGATTGTGAGCATAAGACATAAAGACATAAACAGGGAAGGAGAAAGGATGTGAGGGGAGTAAGTTTTCTATTCTTCACTTAAAATGATAAAACGGCGCTGGTAGCCTTTGATAAGTTATGCAAATACGAATGGAACGGAATGGAAAACGCCACACGCTGAGAAAGAGTTTGGAAAGTCCTTGAAAGACTGGAACCACAGCTGTAGCAACCTCGCAATCACTCCGTGAGTATTCATCTCAGAAATGGAGACTCAGGCTGGTGTGGTGGGAACAACAGTAATATCAGCACTGAAGATGCTGAGAGAACGGTCGCACTGAGTTAGCGGCAAGCCTGGACTCTCCGGCAAAACCCCACAGTTGGAGAGAGAGGAGAAAGGGGTTGTTGGCTATGACAGAGACGTGGCACGCATGAACTCACAGTGGCTGTGGCTATGTCCCCAAGATGGGCAAAATCGAACCACCAAAATCTCAGAGTGGATGGGGGAGGGACTGGTGAAGTCTCGCCCCTGGCTGAGGAGCTATTGGCCATCGAGTCAGCCTCCGAGAAGGAGGGCTCTGAGGGGCTACCCATGCTCCAGCAGATGCTCTTACATCCAGACACATCCCTGGCAGCACGAAGTGGATTCATAACAAAAGATGTTGAGAGGGATTGGTAGGTGGAGGGGGGGGGGAGAGAGGATGAACAGGGGAGGAAGGAATTCTGGGTGAATTTGATCAAACTACCTTATATGCATGTATAAAGCTCTTAAACAGTGACCAATTAAAATTACAGGATGGGGGTGGGGCAAGGGAATGGGCTGCGAAGACTTCGAAGGGGTAGTGTGTGCCTGTCACCGAACTTCCTAGGTTAGGTATAGGCAGCTGGAGATGTCTTGTGTTGGGGAACACTGATATGGTTAAGTGTGGGTAACTCGGGATAGAAACAAGGAAAGATGGTAGCAGGAAGCATTGGGTGCCAGGGGCTCCAGACAGAAGGACTTCCCGTCAGCACCTTTCCTAGATCCTTCCTATGGCCTCCTCAAACTCGGTGGTAGCTCTAGATCTGAGCAGGTGGTGTGTCTAAATCCTTATATTCCTCACCACAGGCACGCTTGTGTCATGTCTGAGGAGCCCAGAGCTTGGAGAGGTTATCTGTAAATGTCACCCACCTTGTAAGCAAACAGGACTTCTATTCTGAGTCTTTCATCTGGCTAACCTCAACTTTCAAACTCACTTAAGAATCACAGTGTACTGCTTGAATTCCGAGGTACAGTACATGAGGACAGGAACAGTACAAGCAAAATCAGGGGAAAGGTGAGTTAGAGCCAGCAGCAGATTCACAGGAAGGACAGAGGGAGTGACGTATGGCTTTGGTGTAGGCAATGAGGACTGATTCTTAAAAAGTAGGCAGGGTGGGAGGGTGGTGCAGGGGCGGGCAGGGAGAGGGTGTCAGCCGACAGTGTTCCACTTACCGCCAACATTATGAAAATGACTTGCTTTAAATCAAGATGGAAATTTCTACTTGTAAAGTAAAATAGAGCTGCATTAAAAATCTGTTTAGGAAGCCACTCATGCTTGCATAGACAAGACAACTTGTTTCCTAGCAGATAGAAATGACCAGAACCGTGTAAAACCACAGGATTTCAAAGAAGCAAATGCTCAGATTTGCTCATTTCCAGTTTAGACATTTGCTTCCCTAGAGCATATGTCCTATAAATAATGTAACACCCCATATAAAACCTGGCGGGAAATACAGCCTATTAAACTTCTCCCATTGTGCTTTCTTTATCTGTCATATGTTTAAATGCGGTTTTATTAACTGTGATAATTGCTCCTTTAACTGCTAATGATAGCACGATACTGGTAAAAACCAGCGTGGAAGGTCGTTTCCCACCTCCCCTACCAATCCTACGAGACTGTGTATAGGATTCTTGAATTCAGGAAGATTTGGGTTTCTTGTACTTGGCTTAGTTTGGTCTCTTACCTAGATAGTAAACGAAGGGCTTTACTGACACATGTCTACTTTCTTATATTAATCCCCACAGTTGCTGTGTGGATCAACTCTAATAAATAATAGATGGTCCAAGTCAACTCTTCTGTCTGCAGCTCTGAGACTAACCAGTAGGGGGCAGTACTGGTGCTCTCTGGAGGGCATGAGCAGTTGCTTTCCCGTGATTAAAGTGAGTTAAAGTATTTCCGATATTTCTGACAGCTTCTCTTGCCTTGCTCAGAGGGGAAAAACGCTGATGTTGGTTCCAAGAGACGGGAAGGTTGTTGTTTACTGATCCTAGATCCTTCACCTCCCTGCTCATTTATCTTTCTGATTTATCATGCCCAGCAAGCAGCCCTCTGATTGGGCGCTTCCTCCCCTCCCAGGAAAGAATGAATTGGCTACCTTCCGCAGCAAGTACTTCATGGTCTTTTCACAAAAATGGGGGGTGGATGGGTCTTCCTTCCTTCCTTCCTTCCTTCCTTCCTTCCTTCCTTCCTTCCTTCCTTCCTTCCTTCCTTCCCAGGTTCTTCATCATACAGGAGAAAGGTAGGCATTAAGGGAATTTCTCCAAAAAGCAACCATCAACATAATATTAAATAGGCAAACCCAGCATTCAAGAAAGACTAAAGCAGAATTATGAGTTTGAATTCATCCTGTTCTACATAATGAGTTCAAGGCCAGTCAGAGATGTATAGCTATACCTTGTCACATCAAACTAACCAAAAAGGTAAAACTAAATGTACATTTTGTGTTTCATTCTCATGAAAGAACCTTTTAAAATCATCTCAAGAAATTAAGGAAGATGACAGATTCTAAGGTGCCTGTGTGTTGCATGACTATGAAAAGCCAGGAGAATAGAAACAGTCCACAGTAGACACGTGGAAGAAAGAAGGTCGTTGGAGGTGGACAGAGTAGATGGCAGGACAGATGAAGAGTGGAAGAGAGCAGATGTGTGTGAAGAAGGAAATGAGCTGGAAGCATAAAGCACCCTGGGAAACAGAAGCCTCATCTAAGAGCTTGTCAGACAGCCCTGGTCAGAAGAGTCCAGCAATGCCACCCACAGAACAAGCCCACAGTTCTCACTTGCCTCAAATCCACCCTGAGTCTCTATTGAAACAGTGACTTATCTGGCACATTGTGTCCTAACTCACTCCAGAAGGTCCAGGATGCAGGAGACCGTGCCCACCACTAGGAGGTTGGGAGTTGGATTTATCACCTGAGGTACTTTGGCAGCCTTAAGTCTGAGATCAGCACATGACTGTGGCAGCTGGACTGAGGACACAACCTGACAGAGCACTTAACACCCAGACTCGTCTCTCTAGCAGATATCGAATGCTGATTGACTTATTGGATTCTGAACACGAACACACACACACACACACACACACACACACACACACGCGCGCGCGCGCGTGCATGCACATGCACACAGTACAAAGAGTCTTCTATAGACTAGATCAAACAGAAGAACAACAACTAGGAAAGAAAGAAAAGTCCAAGAAACACCGTATTTAGACATACTATAAAGGAAAAGATAAACAAATCTGGCCAAATATCCCAGAATTCTGGGAGATGATCAAGTGAACAAACCTGAGGATTCATGGGTAGAAGGAGCTGATTTAAAAACAAAAGGCACGGAGAACATATTAAATAAAATTGTATCGGAGAGCCAGTGAGATGGCTCACCAGAAACAGCTACATCATTCTCGAGCGCTATGTACCCAAATTAACCCATTACTATTCTGTAAAGAGCCTGGTACAATTTGGTACACAAACCCCCAAATATTTTCTAACAAATCTGTAAGAAAAGCACTAGCCTGTGACCAACAAAATAGACAGAAGAATTCCAATGCTGTTCCTCTCATCTTCCTGCTCAGCTCTTTGAAGCTCCAGCTCCGCCCACTTTTGTTTTCCACCCTCCCCGACCTCTGGCTTTTTTAGTTTGGACAGTAAGTTACAGAATTCAAACTCTGACTGTGGCAGCGCAAATTCTCCTTGTCCCGCAACCTTAATTTGTTTACTAAGACCCCATGAGTTCTGTAACTGACACTCCCTTTACTGCAATCATTTGCTCCTCTCCACTTTCAACTTCGCTTCATCACAAAGATTATCCAGAGCCAGCCATGTCTGTGAGGTTCCGGAGGGGAACTGCTGCTAGGCTCCTCAGCTTCTATACCAAGTCAGAAACTGCAGCCTCACGTTAAGTTTCCCATCTCAGGGTCTTTCAGGGGGAAGCATTTCCCAGCCACTGAGGTCTTCTGTGGATAATTTATCTGAGCAGGGTTGATGAAGTAATTTGTCTTTCTTTTTCCCCAAAGAGTTCCGTGGTAACTACACCACTGGCTTTCTTCAACCAAGGTATCCCCAGTCTACATCTCTGCTATTTTTTGCTCACATATTATATCCAAAATCAAATTTAGGATGAGGATTTCAGATGCCCGTGGACATCCCAAAGAAAATATCAAACGGTAAGATGAACTCTCTGGGTGAAGTTACAAGAATCTTAGTTCTGCTTTATCCAAAATTACATTGTGACCTATACCTGTGCCTTTAACCTTTCTAGGAAAGGTTTCTCTTTCCTTGCCCTAAAGATCAGTCATTCTAGATGACATCTTTCTCACAATGGGGTTTGTACGAAGCTGCATAATCTTGGACCCGCTGTAAGTCATGTTCAAGAAGAATCCACCCAAGCAGGCTCAACATTAGCCTGAATTAAAGTCATCAGATATTCTGGACTATCCAACCCATGGCTTTTGTTTTATAAAGTGGGTTATGAGCCATCTCCTTTGAGAGTCCTTCACATTAAGCAGGTTAAAAAAATCACAGAGAAGGAAAGAAAACAGCTTGTGTAGTTTTCTTATATCTGGGTCAACTATTTCTTGCAAAGAAAAAGAATCAACATCTCTTGGCAACAATTCCTGTGCTTCAAGCCGTATTTTAACATAAGACGCTCAGTACCTGGTGGAGGAAATATTAGGACAGTAGCCTGGAGGGTTTTTAATCTCACATTTACCCACTATCTCCTAAGAAATGTCTTTGATACAAGAAATAAGACATCCACAGACTAAATTTGGGGGCAGAGGTTAAAGACTGTTCATTCATGAGAAATGGGCAAAAGAAATCATGGTGATTTGAGACCAAAAATAAGGAAAATGTGAGTGTTTGAATTTCAAGGATGTAGAATATGGGGTTCAAATTACCCCCAAAAAGCTTTTATTTTTAATACTATTTCACATAAGTAAGATTAAAAATATTGGATTTTGATGAGTTAGAAAGTGTTCCTCTAGTGCCATTCCTGAATAAGGAGGGGTCCGGCTAAGCACGGTGCTGTGAAGAGTCCTTGATGATACTCCCATGGACAGCCCTGATGGGTGACACTGAAGCTGGGACCCATGGACATGGAGAGGAAGATTAGCAATTTTTGCTTTTATAATTTACATAGTCTAATAAATATCCTTTAAAATCATCTTAAATCCATCACAGACAAAGGCATAGATTGTTGGGAGCCATTTTGCCTGTTTCTCTGAAAGTCTGCAGGCAGAATCAAGACAGATCAGGGTCTTGTTGTCAGACTTCCTGGTCTTTGGAGGCTTGGGACAATAAGAGGAGATACACCTGAGGCTCAAATCAAGGGGCTGAACATTCTCTTGACTTTGGTGGAAGAAACAGGGAGGCCTCTGGTTAAGAATAGATGCCTTCCGTGTGTATTTCAGCAGTTGTCTCCGTTAGCTTGTGGCTTTGCTTCCCACAGCACTGTAGGGTATGAAAAATAAATTCAGGGCCGCTGCAGTGTTGACTGTCAGTCCTCCCAAATCTATCTCTTGTATTCTGCCTCTCCTATCTTTAATCCTTGATTCCCCCCTCAGAGGCTGTTCAGCATCGTGTCAGCTGGCCCAGCACAATAGATATTCTTTCATTTGGAGTATGCATGCTAAGTGTGTGTGTGTGTGTGTGTGTGTGTGTGTGTGTGTGTGTGTGTGTGTGTGTGTGCATTTGTTTTCAAACACATGATAGAAGCATCAAGAGAAGAGATGAAAAATGGCAGAAAATATCTTACTGGAAAGGAAGACATGGTTCAGCAGTATGCTTTCCATGCAGACTCTATGATAGGTATGGTGGTGCTCACGATGAAGGATGATGTACCCAAAAGTTTAAAGGCTACAGAGAGCATCACTACCCAGCTTCTACTGCCTTCAGTGTATGCGTTTCATTGCATATTCTCAACTCTGAAATGTCTAAAAATGCATTTTAAAGGACTAAAAAAAATCACAGCTCAAGATGGTATCAAAACTTCCCAAACAACACCAAATTAAATTTGGTGGCATAACAATTACATCTTCTATGAAGAAACCTCAAGCTACCAAGCTGCTGGCTCAGCAACCGTCTGGTACAAGCAAAACCATTGCTTTGATCTTGCTTGTGTACGCTTTGGAGGCTGAGTTCCCTACACATGTTCTAATAATTCAGCCCTTTATGTTTGGACCTCGGCAGCACACAGCTGTGTCACTTCTCCCTTGAAGCCCACTATTGTGTCCTCCTCAATATCTCCACACACCTGGCAATCTTACACCATCAACACCATCCCTCTGCCAATGTGTGTACACTCTTGTAGCAAAAGCAAATTTAGACCCTGATCAAAATTAATTAGTAGAAAGAATTCTCAGCAAACCAAAGTGCCAATAAATCTATTCTGATAGGTAACCACTAGATAGTTTTTGTTTGTTTTGTTTTGTTCTTAAATCTATATATTGTGGAGACTTGGGGGAAGGACAGCTGGGTATTCTATTCTCCAGGTCTGGTTTTCATAACATTTTTTAAAATGCAACATGCACAGATCCTTTTTCTAGACTCCTTAAGATTCAAGTCCTATGTTAAAGGAGAGCGTTACAATGTTTATTTTCTATGTTCACAGTCCATGCATCCTGGTTTAGCTACATTGTGCTATTGTATTCTCTGTCATTGCTTACCCTTTCACAGGCTTTACAGTAATTTTGTATTCATCTTTAATAGTCTAGATTTTGCTTTCTTTTGGTTTGGGAAATGTACTGGCTGGTTTTGTGTGTCAACTTGACAAAAACTTTCACAGAGAAAGGAGTTTCAGTTGAGAAAATGCCTCCATGAGATCCAGCGGTAAGGCATTTTCTCAATTAGTGATCAAGGGGGGAAGGCCCCTTGTGGGTGGTACCATCCCTGGGCTGGTAGTCCTGGGTTCTATAAGAGAGCAAGCTGAGCAAGCCAGGAGAAGCAAGCAAGCCAATAAGTAACATCCCTCCATGGCCTCTGCATCAGCTCCTGCTTCCTGACCTGCTTGAGTTCCAGTCCTGGCTTCCTTTGGTGATAAACAGCAGCATGAAAGTGTAAGCCAAATAAACTCTTTCCTCCCCGACTTGCTTCTTGGCCATGATGTTTGTGTAGGAATAGAAACCCTGACTAAGACAGTAAATGACTTGGACACTAGAGTCTATTGAATATTGAAATACATCCTTTTATATGTATCAGGGTGTAGAGGTGGAGGATGACAGGGAAGACTGTCAATGAATTAAGTTATATGGTAAGACAATTGCAGTATTCATTCATGTCCATCCAGCTGAAGCTTAAATATCACCCAAATGTATCCAAATGTGGGCTGTCAACACTGTGGGCCAGTATCAGAGTGACAGTATGCTATTCCTAGAAGTGTGTGTGCCTGCCAAACACATCAGGGGACTCGGGTTTGACATTATTTCCTGCAGTCCCTCTGGCAGCCGGAGCTTGGCAAAGAAGGCAGAACGTCCAGCTGGCAGTCAGCGATCTCTGGCTACCAGAGATAATGGATGCATTTGACATTTAGAGTTTGGTCCATATGCACAACTGTAGCAAATGCCAGGCACAGGACTCAGGAAGGGCCAGAATGCAGAGATGCAGAACATCTCCACAGAGACCTGTCTGGAGCCCTGAAGCCAACAAAGACCACAAAACACAACAGGAAGCTAAGAATGGTGTATGGATTGTGAGCGCTAACCGTGCACACTCCTCAGGAGGTAGAGTAGTGCCAGGGAGCTGAGGCAGAGCCGAGAGTGCCTGTGTGTCAGGAGACAGAGCTTTTATCCCTGACAGTCACAAACAGCTTAAGATGGAACCTGCCTAGATGTGCCAAACTCACCTCTGGGCTCTCACAGTTGTCTGTAGAGCCAAATATTTCTTCATTTGACTGGCGACTGAGTAAGTATGGCAGGATGTGCCAATCAGTATTCTATAGCTATAAATGTAATTTCTGCATGTCTTTTCTACCTAAAAGAAAAGGCTAAAATTGTTCTTTTAAAGCTTTTCATTATTATAAATGAGGTTCTTGTTTTGTGTTGCTAAAGCATGCATTTTGTAAAAAAAAAAAAAAAAAAAAAAAAAAAAAAAACCATAGAAATGGAAAAAGATTAATATGAGCAACCCTGCCGTGCCCACCATTGAGGTAAACCCATCAGTATTTGGGTTAATACCTTTCCAGTCTCATTTCAATACAGGTGTGTGTGATCAACTCAGAAATATGTAACAAAGTATGAAGAATAAAAATTCTCTGTGTAGCCCAATTTTACTCTGCTCACCCAAATACTGTGACCACCATCCTGTCAGGTTTCTTCCTGGGTGCCGGTCGGCACAGAGCCTGGCATCCTAATGCAGCTCATTGAGATTCTCCCCGACAGCCTCTATTGTTGAAGCACGTATATTCTGGCGCTAGAAATAGAGGTATAATGATTGGTGAGACCAGGCAGTTTCGGAAATCTGTTCTGACTAATATGTCCCAGTCTCCTGTCATTTCTTTCATTAGAAATTAACCTTGCATCTATTTGCTTGGGGGCATCTAGCTTTTATCTTTTTCTAGAACTCTGAGGTGTCCCAGTCTGGAAGTGTCCACTTAACCATTGATATCTGGAAGCAATGAAGTCAGCTGCTATGGGGAGACAGGAGTCTCTGCCCTTAGTATTCCACCTAGAGCTGGAGGGACGGCCCATGGAAGCTCTTAGAAGAAGGAGTGGTATTTGGCAGGAAATAAATTAGCCTAGTTCTTATCAAACTACAAACTCCTGTGTGCTTTAGGTTTTATTTTTCTTCTATGAATTTGTGGACCCATATATAAAACACAGTAGCATCGGTGAGATTTAACACACTCACATTTTGGTACCGTTTGGAAAAAATGGTGTTCGCAGTTTTCAAATGTTCAAAAATTACGGATCTAATTGTACTTGTGGACAGTTGTATTTTTAAGGACTGTAAATGTCTGGGGATTTTTGAAAGGATTGTGTAAGCAGGCTTGATGACATGTTGCTGCATTTGCTGTACTGATGCACAGGGTGACGGGGTGGGTGGGAGTTGATTGGAGAGTCTATGTTAGCAGTTCTCACCCAGTGGATCACGACCTGTTGGGGGATAGAAAAACTCCTTCATGGGGGTCATCTAAGACCATAAGAAAACATAGATATTTACATTATGATTCATAACAGTAGCAAAATTACAGTTACGAAGTAACAACAAAGTAATTTTAAGGCTGGGGGTCAGTACAACATGAGGAATTGTATTAAAGGGTCGCAGGGTCAGGAAGGGTGAGAACCCATGATCTATGTGGAGCTCTGTCTATCATATTGAGACAGTGAAGTCAAAATGAAGGAAGCCTGGCCTGGTGCTGGTTCTTAAATAATGAGTAACAGGTAACACAGGGACAAAGAGGGGTGGGCGAGGTCAGAGCAGGGATCAGCAGTCACTGAAATTCAGTTCATAGGTACTTATGACAAGGAAGGCTGTGGCAAGGATGGTAGCTGGTTATATGGGCAGTTTGTTTAAAATGGGAAATTTCTACCATAGTCCCCAAAGGAGAGAGATGTGAGGGCAAAGTTGCAGATAAGTAAAATGCACTGGTTTTAGTGTTTTGATGGTGTGAATTAGCACAAAGATAAAGAAGAAAGCTCATGATGAGCACTCATAGCCATGATTAGCACTTGTAGTTGTGAGTAGGCAGCTTTGTAAACTACTAGTTATGCTTACAAACAGCCCTGGTTTGCCTAAAAATTCTTTCAGAGATTTTTGTAGGCTGTGAGCACATGGTCTCTCTGGGTGAGAGACTTCACTGTGATAAGCAGGAACTTGGGGATTAGCTTCCTTCAGGTTTAGCTCGGAATAGGTGAACTGAGCTCAATCTATGATGCAACACAGAGCAGATGCTAGTGTTTGTGTAACAAGGACAAGATGATGGCGAAGGCTAAGCTGTCTTTGAGGATGTGGGTGGGTATCAACAGGTCACATACTCATCTTCAGAAACAACACCCATAGAAGCCACTTCAGGTGAGCTCCCTGTCATAATGTATGTATACACTGAGTGCTCATAAATCATTACATTATCCTTTGATGTTCGAAGGAAATGAGTCTGTTCACCTAGTGGACCATTTATCAGTCAGCGATTTGTGGACCTCCACTGGACTAAACACCGTGAAGCACATGACTAGAAGATTCATATGACAGGCAGAGCTACAGTACCACTCAGAAACACACAACGTATACTTTGAAGATGCAGTTGCCTGCTATGCATTTTGCCGGTTGCCTCTCTTAAATGTTATCTCACTGATTCAGCAGCGTCTCAGAAACTGACTTCTGAAATAGATTCAGATATACCAGCAGGTGCACAAGTGACCTGGATAAGATCCACAGAGACTGGAACCTGTTTGGACAATCAGCATCAACCCAAATCTCCTCCCTCCAGAGCAACGCTCCTTTGATGGGCCTCGTGTGTTCTTCCAGTGAAAACAGCTGTATCCCTAACCCCTCTTCCTTCCGATATGTGTTGTATCTCTTCATTGCCCAGTTCAATTCTTAAGTCCTTTATTCATTCATTCTCTCTGGCATGTTGGAGGGGAGCTACAGGGTTAAGAAATGAGCCAGTATGTCTCTGTGCTTATGGGGCTTATGTCTACTCTGAGCTCAATTCCCAGTCCCAGATTTCATTTTTTCAAATTGCTTAAACTTCTTCAAATAGTTGAGGTTTTCATGATATAAATCACGCTTACAGAGAACAATTGTTTTTAACGTTACAAAGCTGTGCATATTTTACAGGAGGCTAGAACCTAGTTCTGCTTTGCTGATAATTCAGAATTTCATTTCGCAATTGTTATTTTGATATCTCATTTTGGCTTCCAAACAGCTTCTTCTAAAAGTAATTGCCCTTGTTTATTAAAATGAAATAAATTTACCCCTAAAATCATCATGTGCCTCAAAACCCAATGTTTATAATATTTATTAAAATGTAATGAAATTGGTCATTTTTATCTAAAGCAAACTTGTTCTCCATTTAAATTTCTTATTTTCTTAGTGATTGGCTAAGTTGTTTTATTTCATATTTTCCAAGAACTCAGAATGGTATACCATAGATGTTAAAATTTCTTTTGTTGACAAAAAGAAGGGAAAAAATTACTTTTTTCTCAAAAATAATAACAAGGCTTTAAATGAATACTTCTTTTCAGCATTCAGGCACGGCTTGACTTGGCATTAAAATTGTCCTTAATTCAACCTGTCTGTTCAGGGTCCATGACTTTATTTTTAATGCCACCATTTAAGATGGCCTGAAATATTTAATAGTCAGATTTATCAAAGAACACAATATTCTCAATATAAAAATCATGGGTATATTCACCACCAAGGCATCTTTTCTGAAGTGGTCATATTTAACTCGTTTCTTTAACACACCAGTTGAAAGAAATTCTGAGAGTTTTACGTGGGGAAAGTTTAACCACCAATTCTGTGGTTTATTCTGTGTGACATTTGAGTTGAAATCTGTATACTGACAGTACAAATTGAATACAGAATCAAGGATGAATAGTGGGTTTGAAAACTTACTAGTAGCAAAGTACTAGAGGCATGAACCCTTGGTGACAATCTAAAGTTGTTGAAGGGAACAAAGAACAAAGCCACCTCCACGTACTATCTGCCATGCCTGGGCAAGGCTACCACAGTGGAAAACGCTTTGTTTAGCTTTTGCTACTGCCACAGATATCTGTAGTCCTGGAGTGATAGTCCCACAGTGACTACAGGGCCACACTCAGGGGACAGTGAAAGGACCTCAACCGCCCATGCTTGCCTGCCTGGGATGCGCCTAAGCTCTCCCTGTGTATGTTCGCAAAGCAGCCTGGGAGTTTCTCAGAAAGACCTGATTGCGCTATCTTGGCTAATAATTTCAGTCTTTATAGTTTGGAACCAGACTTTCCTGTTACTTTGGGAATCCTGGGTATTTATTTTTAAAGCCCCAAATCAGAGGTCTTCTGTACTCTAAACCTTTTATTTTACATGAGCTTTACATCAAAGATACATGACTAGGTAATCTTCAGCTTGTGAGAATGCTGTAACAGCCTCTGGGATAAACATGTTTTATGCAGTTTTTTTAAAAGTCTTTTTTATCACTAATAAGAACCTGAAGATACTGGCTAGGATGCAAAGAGCAAAAACTTCCTCAAACAGGTGCACACTCGGCTTCTTCTAGTTTACACCATCGTTTTGAAGCAGAGAAGAAAGGTAGTTCCCTTCAGAGCCGTGAGCATCCTCAGTGGGCTTCTGCCTGCATCCCTCATGTGCAGAGGCAGCCTTGACCTACTAGTCAGGCTACTAAATGCATGCGCATTGCCCTCCAACTTGTGTCCAGGGAACCATGGGATGTGGACTTACCCTTCCTCCATCAGTGTGACCTTAAGCCTCAGTTTCCCCATTTGAAAAATGAGTAGGATTGCTAAGTTCTCTTCTTATAAGAAATTAAAAATAAAAAGACACCTTGAGAAAATGGAAAATTGTGTTTTATCTTCGAATCCTTTCTGAGTGATCAGAGTAATTAGGCGATTTGATTATCAGTAGATAAGATAGTGTATATAAAACACACAAAGGGTGTGGCTCGGTGAATGGAACATCTGGATGCCCTTGTTTTGATTGAGAAAGCTGGCATAGCTCATTACAAACATGAGGATCAAAAGATTGTTGCCTCAGGACAGGGTTGAGAGATGAGTGAAAGGTAGTGGAAGGCAGGAGGGTCTTGCAGGAAGGAGGTGGAGCTACAGAGGGAGGCAGTGGGGAGACATTCTGGGATGTTCTTCCTACAAAAGTATTTGCGTATACAGAAATCGCAGAATAAATGCCGGATTAGGGAGAAAATGGCTAAAAGGGGACTTTTAAATAATTTACTGACTTAGAATAAAGTGCCCAAATTAATTCCTGAGGATGTCTTGTTGACTGCAAATCACCCAGAGTATAGCAAATATTAACTGTAAATAATTTTATTATTAAATAATATTCAATTAGTATTACCCATGAACACCAAAGAGCATAGCTGGCCACAACGCTAAGGGTTCATTAAGCATCACTGGGCCATACTCCAGGCCTTGGGGCAGCTGAACATCCCACCCAGCCTACTTCATGGCTTATCTCCTATTTTCCTATGTGCTGCTTTCTGCAGCTCACCACAGAGTGAGCCTTGCAAATTCCTAGTTGTTTTCTCTCGATTTGAAAGCTGAAACTTTATGTGCCTTATATACCAATTTGTTCAATGAGTCACCCCAAACTTTCCCAAGAAGCTGAGTCCAAAATGAGCATCTCCTCTAAAGCCCACTTTGAGATAAGCACATCATGCCACAAGCTATGACCAGTTGACAAATGCCACGAAAGAGGAGAATAGGAAATGTCTACTTCTCAGTAAAGCTTATCCATGGCCAAGATTCCAGCCATGAGGGCCTCTCTGAGGTGTCAGAAGCATAATTCTGATGAATAGTGCCTTAGCCTCCCCAAGGAATGATTTGCCTGCAAAGAGAGGTTCACTTATACCTGCGGGAACAGGTCACTCTTGTACAGGTTCCAGTTCCAAGGTTAATGTATGATCTTGGGTGCCAAGGACCAGCCTCAGCTTGGAGAGGGGTTCTGAGGAAAGAGTATCTGGGAGCAGTGAAACAAACAACCAAAGTTAAATGCTGGGTTCAAGCTAACAGCCTATATTCTGCTCAAGACAGCTTTTCAGACTGTTCATTCTCTCTCTCTCTCTCTCTCTCTCTCTCTCTCTCTCTCTCTCTCTCTCTCTCTCTCTCCTGCTACAGACAGCCTTTTCTTGCTGTTCTAAAAACTCTCTGGATTGCTCATCTCTTGCAGATCAAAAGCCCAGTCTTTTATTTACATATCAATTCAGTCTTTACCCCAGGTTTGCTTTTGAATATCCCATGAATCCCAAGACCCCAGCCCCCCTTGATTCTTAAAAAGAAACAGCAAGCACAAGCACAGATAGTAAGATTGCTGAGCGAGATCTTGTCATGAAATTATCATTCTTACCATGTCTGGGCCTGGACCTAATCTCTCTATTCTAGGCTGACTTTGAACTGAGGAATTTGTCTGCCTTTGTAAGCATAAACAAAAAACTTAGCTGGGTGGGATCTTGCCCTGTGATCACCACCCCCTAAATCTCTTGATCTCTTTCCTTTATATCTTTCTGACAAGCTGGCTCATAGTGCAGCTGCCTCGGTTTTTCTAGGTCCATAAAAGTCCCTCATATAATTCATATTCCATCTTTACATTTTGCATAGTTGAGAAACTATATATTTTTGAACTCATGTTTTCAGAGTTCTTTCCCACAGCCTTAAGGGCTGTCCTGAATGTCACAGCTTTCTACTATTTTGCTGAGACATTAGATACACCCTCGCCTCCCAGACTCATGCTGTCTCTCATTATCATGGAGTCATTAACCTTGGCAGAGAGGACAATCCTTAAAGGAGGAATGAGAAAATATGTAAATTATTATACAGACAAGACTTATGCCTAAAGCAACCATCAACATTTGTGGAAGCCCACTCTCTGATGGCTCCATTCCAGGATCCAGAACTATGTCATTCCATCCCTTACATGGCCAAGCAGGACTCAGCACTAAGGGATCCATCAAATCAATTCTGTACCCCACAGGGAAAAGGAGAAGAGAGAGCCCAATTTTGGTGACCACATTTGCTTTCTCTTATGGTGATTCTGAGCCCTGTCCTATCCAGGACTTTGAGGTTAGTTTTCTCCTTGAGGAAATTTTGACTAATGGTCTGTGGAGTGACCTTCCGGGGCTTACTCTTGAGCCCAGCATTGACTGGCAAACCCATCTGCAGCAAGCTACACCTTTACATCTTCCATTTTCTTATCTGTGAAATGGCGATAATTATATTTGTTTCTTCACCTCAAAATGGACTTGGAGGTTAATTAAATAATGTACATGAAGTTCACTGAAGCAGAAAGAACTACATAAGGCCAAGAAGTATTATTATCACACATCCCAGTTGCTTTGTCTGGTTAATTTGCTGGCATGGCAGACAAAAGAGACACTGCATTATGTTTGCAAGGTGGGTATGACTGCTGTGTTGGGGTTCTGTTGTGCCATGATTACTTAACACTGTTTACACAAGTATGAGATTTTGCTCACAGACAGGAATAATTTCCACTAAGTAACATTCTTCATCCCACGGTCATGGGAAAGCATTGTTAGTGTTTTTAAATCCCATATAGACCAGCATCCTTCTTTGCATAGACCGTGAGAATGTTCCTAGTGTAGGTACACTGAAGAAAACAAAACTATTTGTGTTCAATACATTACTGGAATGTCCCACATCCTCAGATGGGCACCAAGTCCGGACAGAAGCAGCCTGCTTTGTAGGAATTCATAGTACAGTTCAGGAAATAAATCTAACATGGACAGCAAGATTCAAAGCTCTGCTTGCATGCAATCACCAAAGTACAGAGGTCCCTTAGCAGTGAGCTTATAAAAACAAATGTGCTTCCCACTAAAAGCACAGACTCCAGGAAGAAGTAAAACACCTTAATAATATACCTTAAGTGGAGATATGATTTTTTTCAATTGGATTTTTTGATCTGGTCATTGATTAGCTTCTAACAACATCTTCCCCCTCTTTCCTCACACTCTGTAGTCTGGTGTCTACATCTGGTTCAGCCTCACAGTTCCATGCAGCACCCATAATCTCCAGGGCTTCACACATGCTAGTCTGTTGACAAGGGAAGTGTTTTGTCCAGGGCCACACTGGCATTCCCTTCTCTCTGTTCATTCTTTCGCTCAATCTCAGTGTTCAGCCTTCCCTATAGATGGCCCATCCTCCTGGAAGCTCTACAGATGACTTGGGTCCCTTCTATATGCCCCTTTGTCACCTTGTATGCCTATATCCTCACTATTCTGCTCAGGGTTATAACTGCCTGGTCCCTGGCATCTTGCTGGAGGCTGCCAGGCCAGAGGCAGAAGAAGCACATAGCACAGTTACAACATAAGCATAGCAGATTTGTAACAGTGAGAGAATGGATGGATGTGTGTGCTCCATAGCTGATAAAGGGCACAGCTTAGTTAGATTCAGGAGTATGGAACCTAGGCTGGGGCAATGGCTCAGCAGTTAGCAGCACTTACTTCTCTAGACCAGTGTAATGGTTTGTATATGCTCGGCCCAGGGAGTGGCACTATTAGAAGATGTGGACCTGTTGGAGTGGGTGTGGCCTTGTTGGAGTAGGTGTGTCACTGTGGGTATGGGCTTTAAGACCCTCATCCTAGCTGCCTGGAAGTCAGTCTTCCACTAGCCGCCTTCAGATGAAGATGTAGAACTCTCAGCTCTTCCTGCTCCTGCTCCATGCCTGCCTGGATGCTGCCATGTTCCCGCCTTGATGATAATGGACTGAACCTCTGAACCTGTAAGCCAGCCCCAATTAAATGTTGTCCTTATAAGAGTTGCCTTGGTTATGGTGTCTGTTCACAGCAGTAAAACCCTAAGTATGACAACCAGGTTCTGTGTTCTAATCCCAGCACCCACACTGGACAATTCACAATCTGAAAGTCTAGTTCCAGGGCCTCTCTCTGACTCCCTCTTCTGGCCTCTGGGGGCACTGCATGTACATGGTACATAAACTCACATAAACACACATACACACACACATACACACACATATAAAAATAAATAAATCTTTTTACAGAAAACTAAATTATGCCTATATTTAGTGTATACAATAAAGATCACTTTTTTTTACACTATACCTCTTCAACAGGTACATACTATTTTTTCTATAATGGGTTTCTATATTTTATACAATACTGTGGTAACAAAATTATCAATCTTTAGTGACATAAAACTTTTAGGGTATTCTTTTTTTAGGGTATTCTTAAGTATAATTTTTACATTAAATTCTCTAATCTATTTCATTCACAAAGTGAGGAAATAGAGACTCATTGGCATGTTTGATCACAACATCCGAATAAAATATGCGTTTTTCAAAATATTTAACATATGTTGTCAGTTTTTCATTTTCCATGAAAAATCCATTTTGACACTGATTCAAAGCCACTCTGTAAGAATGCTATTTTACTGCCTGTAATTATGTACTTCCTGCTGCTCCACAGCTGCTCACTAGACAGCGAAGCAATCTATTAACTGCATTTTTTAGCACCTTCTAGCAAAGGGCAGGGGAACTGGAGTGACAGACACTGGGGAAAAGTCTGACTAGTGTTATGTGTGGCCTCGGGCAGTGTGCAGTCTGGTCTGATGTGCACAACAACCAAAATGATAGCACTGTAGTGGGATAAATCCCTATACACGATCCCAAAAGTATGGAATGTGGTTTTCTTTGTTTACTTACTATGCGAAGTGTGTCCTGGGGGTCGGCAGAACCAGTCACAACAGAACACTTACTAAAATGCAGATGCTTAGGCCTGGTCTTGACACAAATGAGCCAGACTCACTATTTAGCAGGGCCTCCAAGTCAAATATCCAAGCTGGAGTTGAGGAACACTGCCCTAGTAGAATATTTTTCAAAGTAGCTGTGGGACACGTGGGCCATGACACTTGAGGAATGGGTGTGGGATTGGTGAGGTGGAGCATGCTGGAACTCTGGAAATCTCGGAATTTGAGATGGGCAGGAGTAGACCTAAGTCCCTCCCTGTCTCAATGCTTGCCTTGGGGCACATAACCAGGACTCCCTACCAGGAGAGATCACAAGCAGTCAGTCACATATCCTGCACCTGGACTGCCTCTCCTTTCTAATGAGGGATTTCAGTAGTCTTAGCCTTCAGCTGATGGCCTTCCTTGCCTTTCTGGATATTCTCACGCCCTTCCCTAAAATTATACAATCCTTGGTTCACCACGAATAAAGTGTATTCAAATCCACCTCCCAGTAAAGAAATACGAACAAGCTAAGATTCTTCTGAGAGCTGATTGATTAAAGATTGCTACGGGGAAGGCCTTCACCTAAAGGAACCATAGCACTAAGAAGGCCTCCCCAAATCTCATCCCCCCCACTCCCTCACCCTCTCACCCTCTCATCCCCTTTTCCCCTCACCCTCCACCCCCAGCCCCATTCTCTCCAAACCAGACCAGGAATTTCAGTTCCGAAAGGGAAACACAAGACTGCAGACCCAATCCCCAGACTTTGCCTTGTTCTCCCCGAGCGGGTATAGCAACAGCACCCAGACACCACCAGAGGAGAGGCAGAACCCGGGACCATAGCAGCTTACAGAGGACCTATGCTGGTCACCTGAAGACACTGATAAGTGATAAAAAGCAAATGAGACTGAGAGCTACAAAATCACTTCTGAGGACCAAACCCCAGAGCACATAGTGTGCAGCTTTCACCTCAACAAGTGAAGCAGCAGATGATCCCTATACACGATGAACCTTTTTCTACACCATAAGCTAGGTTCGGATAGCTATGCAATGACATACAGTTCACAGTAAGCAGCACTAAGACAGATATAAACACCGGATAATGCATCCTAACATTGAAGAGGAAAAAAAACAATAGGTCCTAAACTGCACTGATTATAGAAGTTTCACAAAGATTTTAGAATTATAACTTAGTGCAGTCCAATTAAATTCAGCCGATATTTATTTGACACTTTCTCTGTATAATGAATGGTACTTTTGCTACGATAATTCATTAACTGAAATGACATACATTAATTTTCTGTCGCATCAGAGACTTCATTGAGCCCACAAGCACATGATCTGGCATATCATAAGTGCCATTTAAACTATCATTATAATAGTTATTATTTTAAATATAGAAATTATGTAAATAAGAATACTGGAGTAGTAGAGTCAAATAAATTAAAACACACCAGAATAATTTTTTTAAAAAAAAGATGAAAACTTGTTTTCAAAGGAGAGGTGGTTAAGGGAGATTTTAAAGTTTGTTTTTCAGAGATTTGCCTCTAAGTTTACCTCAAAAGGGTGAAGAATGGATAACTACTTCATGAGAGTGGAACACCTGGATGGATACCATTTAACATGTTACTCTAGAGCAGTGGACCTCAGCCTTCCTAATGGTGAAACCTTTAACAGTTCCTCCCGTTGTGCTGACCCCCCAACCATAAAATTACTTTGTTGCTACTTCATAACTGTGATCTTGATACTGTTATGAATCATAATGTAAATGTCTGAGCTTTCTGATGGTCTCAGGCAATCCCTGTGAAAAGGTCATCAACTCCCTAAGGGTTGTGACCCATAGGTTGAAACCCACAGCATTAGATGAAATAAATATATTGAGTTTTTACATTTCATGTGTACTGTTCTGAGCATAATAATAGGATATAATTCTATATTCATAGCTAAGACTAAAATTAAAACATTTGGGTCTTTTATTGGTGGCCTTTACCTTACAATTGTAACAAGCAGAATATACTGTTATTTTTAAAGTAATAATCTCTCCCATTATAGACTTTTAAATACCTTTAAAATTATTGTCATAGATTCATGAACAAATACCCACAAATCTTCATAGATTGAAAACAAAAAAGATTTGAGTTTGTGTGTGTCATACTGGACCTAATTTCCTTGCTCCTAGTATTCATTGGAGATTCAGTTTTTGTCACAGGCTCTCATGATCGGAGAATCATGGGGAAAAGAACTCAGCGCTACCCTCTAGCTATGAAGCCCCTTCTTGGAACTGACATATGTCTCAATAGTACTCATAATTTATTGAGAAATACAAGTCATATGGTTGCCAAAACTAAAAGGAATTAGAATGATAAGCCTTCCTCATGGAAAGGCACCAACTAAATAGTCAACTGTAAGAAGCACATAAGGTAGCTGGTTAATAAATAAGTCAATGCCACTTAATCCCCAGGAGAGGAGAGGGCTAAGCCACAGATGAGCAATACAGTCACACTAAACTCAGACAGTAAATTCTTGGAGGCTCAAAATTTAATTCTTCTGACTTTCTGATTCAAACAAGTATCTGAAGAACCATACCCAGTCATATTCAAATCACCATCCAGAGGTCTCATCAGCTATTTTTTTCCATATGTCTTTTTCAAATGAAAATGTCTTAACCTTCAAAATATCGTTATTAGTCAGCTATGCACCAACATAACACAGTTCATTACGGCTCATAGTTCTGAAGGTTTGCCTCAATGAACGGAAGGGCACATTGGCTAGACCCATGTTGAGCAATGTGGTGCGTGAACGCAGTAGAGGAAAAGCTCACATCACAAGCCAGAAGGGGCTGAGAATGGGAAGAGAAAAGGGTAAGGAAGGAAGGAAAGAATGTGGCTTACTTCATCCATCACACTCCATGACCACCCAATAAACTCCACGCCTTAAACATCCACAATGTCTCCCAACAGCAACACCCTGGGGATCAGGTCACTACCACATGAGCCTTTGGGCTCTGTCTGACAACCAAACAATAGGGGATTCCAGCTTGGCAGCAGTGGCAGGAGATACATGCCACTGAAAGACAGGCATGGTTCTCTTCTCCTTTGTACACTGAGCTGAAGGAAAGAAATCCTCTCTTCTGCGCTTAAATGCTTACTGTTCTAATACCTGAAGGCAACAAAGACAGCTCAGTGGGTAAGAGTGCATGCTGCTCCTGCAAAACAAAATTCAGTGCCAAGCACTTGTGCTGTGAAGCTCACAACCCCATGAAACTCCAGCTACAGGCGGAGGATCCAACTCTCATATGGCCTCCACAGGGACCACATACACGAACAATAAGATACATTTTAAAAAAGAATAGAAAACTTGAACTCACCACTTCAAACAGGTTAGGAGGATTCCCCACAAGCCTAGTTCTTTGTCCTAATAAAAGGAGAAGTTTTATGTACTGCAAACAAGAATTGGAATGCATTTGGCAAAAGTGCTTTTAGAAATGTAAGTGAGCAAGTGAGTGAGAGAGACAGACAGACAGACAGACAGACCTTGGTACACATAGCACTAAATGAAATGTCTCCATCAAATTCCTCTTCTCAGAGCTCAGAGGACCCATGGAAGAGGAGGCAAAAAGAGTATAAAAGCCAGAAAGAATGAAAGACACCAGGAGAACAAGACCCTCTGAATCAACTGAGCACGACTCCTATGAACTCACAGAGATCAAAGCAACAGGCACGTGGCTTACACAAATCTGGGCCAGGTCACCTGCATATATATATCATGGCTTCCAGATTAGTGTTTTCATGTGGTTCCTGGGTGTTTAAATGAGTGGGTCTCTGATTTTTGTGCCTTCTCTTGGGCTCCTTTCCTCTTGTTGGTTTGCCATGTCCAATTTCAATATGATGTGTTTTGCTTTAACTTAGTATATTTTATTTTGTCAGGTTTGGTTGTTATACCTTAAAGTCCTGTTCTTTTCTAATGAGAGACAGAAAGGAAGTGGATGAGGATAGAAGGGGAGGTGAGGAAGAATTGGGAGAAGAAGAGAGAGGGGGACTGTAATCATGATATAGTATGTGAGAAAAGAATATTTTCAATAAATGAAAAAATAGGTGAGCATAATGCTGGAAAACCATATGAAAGCTGTTTCTTATTTTTAATTATCTTAGTCTCCTGTTGTGTAAATATATGCAAAATTAGAATAGTCTCACTTTTTTCAGGAAGTAGCCACGAATACTAAAATAGTAGAAGCGAAAACAATATATGTAGGAAGAAGCCAAAGTGCCAGAAAACCCTATCTGTGGCACATAATAGGCAGATGGGTGTGTCCCACCAGTGGAAGAATTCCAGCTGACGATAGTTTTCATACTCCATAGAGTGGAAGAATTTAGGTCAAATACATGGACTGAGACAGGAAGACAGCACATTAGGTTGAACCCAAAGAGACAGTAGATATAGAACTTAAAAGATTTGCTGGCTTTATAGGTGGTAGAAAATCTCAGAAGGATCAAAGAACTACTGGCTACCAACATTAATATTAATCTCTCTCTAAGAGGTCCTCACCTGCTCAGAAACTTCTTGTTGATAATCAGTAAATGCTAAAACTGAAGGAAACCACCTCAATTTGAAGCTACAAACTAAACAAGACTCGAGTGATTTTTCTTCAAAACTTGTTTTAACAAGAATAATTATAATGAGGTTTTATGGACACCAGTCACTGTGGGTAGAGGTTACAGGTTAGAGGACGTTCTCAGGACTCCTGGTAATTTTTACATGTTTTGTGACTCTCATTTGGAATGTACTTGACCTGTAAAAATACATCCTCCTTTGGGGTCACCCCCACTGGTGTTATTTCCCTGTCAATGGAAATCTCATTCTTGTTTATGCAATGGTACCCTTCTTGGCCTTGTCAGCGTTGAATGGGACTTTGCTTCTGAAATCACTTATGTAAAGGAAAGTCTAGTGTTATGATTTGAATCTGAAATGTCCCCCACAGATTCATGTCCCCACTTCTGGGTCCCTAGTCTTTGCTATTTTGAAGGCTGTGGAGCCTGTAGGAGGTGAAGCATGACTGATGGTGTCAGGTTACTAGGGATGGGCCTTTGAGAGTTATACTCTCCAGCAACTGGCCTGTTCTGTTTCCTTCTTCACCTATTATCTCCATAGCTGCAGCCTCTCTACCCTGCCTCCCCTGCCATGAGGGACTGAATCCCTTCTGAAACCAAGAGCTAAATAAACCTTTTCCACCTTAAGACATTTCTGTTGTTTCTGGTCACAGAGATGTAAAGTAACTGATACACAGTGTAGACTTGGATGAATTAAGAGGCCTTCTGAGAGCAGAAAGTCCAAGGCTGGAACTATACTGTCCATCTTGTTCTGCATTGTCAGTGTCATGAAGGAAGTGGAATGAACCATTTAAAGGCACGAATGTACATGTGGTCCTTCTCCAAAATCTTCCTAATTATGTGACGCTCATACTGTTCTTTCTCCTTGGGGGGATATATCTCACTAAAAACAGAGGGAGGATAACACTGGCTTAGAAATAATACAAGAAGAGGAGGAGGGATTCTGGCTTTACCAAAATGGTGCTTGCATTTTCTGAGGGTAGTGAAGTGTGTGATGGTCACCCAGCTCCGAGGAGAGTTGATGTGACAGAGGAAGAATCTGTGGTGGATTTGTCAGAAATTAATGCCCCGGTGCTTCTAATTTCACCTGAACACCAATCTAGAGAGAGATGGAAAAAGTCAGTGTGAGGTGTCCTGTGATGTCAGTGTGAGATGTCCTGTGATGTCACTGAGTTGCTGACAGAAGGGGATGTGACTTGATGTTAGTTATGTGAAGGAACTGATGAGATTACCCATGGCCAAGTTCATCTGCTCATGGAAGGGTGTGAAGCAAGTGTGACCTCCAACCTTGCTGTTCCTCTAGGAAGGTCCCACTCCTTCAAGGATTTCCCACTGATTGGCGTCCAATGCATGAGCTCAACTTCAGCGTGAGATCTCCCAGCCCATCTATATAGGGGACCATCTCTCTTAGCATAATTTGTATTTCACCTTTTAAGCTCGTATTCTGCTCTTTTAGCCCTCAGTTGGGGACAGCAAAGGAGTCTAAAATGAATCAGCTTGTAGAGTTCTGTATGCCACTCAAAGAAGATAAAAGCTGATAAACTGGAGAGGTGGCTCTGAAGAGAGCTTGCTGTTCTTCCAGAGACCTGGGTTCTATTCCCAGTATCCGCATCAGGTGGTTCGCAACCATCAGATTAACTCCAGTACCAAGGGATCTGATGCCCTCTTCTGGCTTCTCCTGGCAGTGAACACATATGGTGCACCTATGCTCAAGAGCACACATGCATAATAAACAAATATATCTCTAATGATAATAAATTATCATTTCTTTCAGTACTGCTTACAATTCTATTAGAGATCTCCACAGTTCCATGTTAAGAGGGGACGGGGAAAAAGAGAGATTATAACGAAACTTTTTGTTTGAAATTTTAACTCAGGGTCAACAGTTGCCTCTCTCCACCCCCACATTCACCCTTTAAATTATGTGTCTTCCAAGAGAAAACTAATTCTTTGATTTATACTGAATTCCTCACTCACTTAATTGATCAAAGCCTATTTTATGATAATCCTCAGATAATAAACTAGAGGCTTCTTTGTTGTCCCACCTTAAGCAATAATCTTTAGAATATGAATAAACCATACTTCACCCAAACACACCAGTATTTATTATTTTGTTTAATCTGTTCCTTAGAAGTTGTAGGTCTCCAAACATGAAGTAAACTGTTCCCCAGACTAATGTTCAAGCTAAGCCGTCACCTATGAGGTATATTCTATTTATTAGACATTTATAACATTAAAGGTTTTAACCGCCTCTCTATTGGGCAAGAATTGGCAAGTTTCCAGCTTATACTATACATCTGATCGCTCACAGAGATGGGCTGGTAATTGCCCAACTCATCTAAACGGACACAAATTAAACAGATTGGCCTTTCTATAACAAATGGACTTACAATTAGGTCATTAAGAAGCTGGTCTCCTGCTGTCTCCTTTCTCCCATCTCTGTCAGAAATGAGGCCACATACTACTTGCCATGTCCCATTGTCTCACTCCTGACCCAGTAGGTATCTCGTGAGAGAAAAAGTCCATAAACGGCCCCCAGCATGTTTTATCTTTGCTGCTGTTCTCCTCTGCCCTGCACAGGTCATTTACAAAAATATTTTTGACTTGCCCTCATTTGTCCTGGTGGCAGTGACAAATGCACCTGTTTGGCTGGATTTTGCGTGCATTCTGTATCCCCTATTGTGGGTTTCAGTCTTATCAAACAAATCCTCAGTATTTGCATACAGTCAGTCAGCACTATTTTTATAATGCAAAATTCTAATTACATTATTTTAAATTTCATTTTTCTCTAAAAGTATGAAGCTCCAGGGCTGGAGAGATGACTTGGTGGTTAACAGCAACTGTTGCTCTGGCAGGGGATCCAGGTTCAGGTCCAAGCATCCACCTTGTAGTTTATAACCATCCTAAATCCCAGTTCTAGGGGACCTGACACCCTCTTCTGACCATCTCGGGCACCAGTCATCCATGTGGTACATAAAATACATGTAAGCAGACAAAACACTCATAAAGTAAAAATAAATAAACCTAAAAGGTTTTTTTTTTTGTTGTTGTTTTTTGTTTTTTTTTTTTTTAAGTAAAATATAGGGCTGGAGAGATGGCTCAGTGGTTAAGAGCACTAACTACTCTTCTAGAGGTCCTGAGTTCAAATCCCAGCAACCACGTTGGATCTGACATTATCATGAATGCAGAGACCACCATAGATAGACCAAGTTGTTACATCATATTCTCAACATTTCTGTTTTCTTTCCTTTATATATTACACTTAATATTTGCTTCTAAGTAGTCATTCCTGCAGTTTGAACCTGGTGTCATTAAAGTAGCCTGTGAAGGACACAAACACCCACACATACACACATACATATACATGCACACACATACACACATAGACACACATGCACATACACACACACACACACACACACACACACACACACACACGTTTGCTTGCTTTATATCAACTTGACACAAGCTGGATTCATTGGAGAGGAAGGATCCCCAATTGATAAAGTGCAATTGGGCAAGCCTGTAGGATATGTTCTTAATTAGTGATTGATGGGAGAGGGCCCTGCCCACTGTGGGCGGTGCCATCCCTGGCTGCTGGTCCTAGGTTCTATAAGAAAGCAGGCTGAGCAAGCCATGCAGAGCAAGCCAGTCAGCAACATCCCTCCATGGCCTCTGCATCGGCTCTGCCTCCAGGTTCCCGCCTGGTTTGGGTTTCTGTCTTTGCCTCCCTCCTTCCACGGATTGTGACTCAGGATATACAAGCCAGATAAACCCTTCCCTCTCCAACACTTTTTTATTTTTTATTTTTTGGTCCTGGTGTTTCTGCACAGCAGTAGTAACTCTAACAAAGATACTTACATGCACAGCTAAAAAATAAAGATACTTGATTGAATGATACATTTTTCAAAACCAATTTGTTCAAGCACTGTCTTTTAAAATCATCAAATTACTTAATGATTCTGCAAAATCCCACAAACTTTTTTCTCAAATGATAGGGCATACTTTAAAATAATTATAAAATTATAATTAAAAAAAGCCACAAGCCTGCTTAAATTAGCTTCAGTACCACATCAACACCATTGGCCAGTTAGAGAAGACTGACACCACTGGGCTAACTTGCTTTTGTTCTTCTGTCAAACCTGTGAGCACTTCACTTCCTCCAAACATAACTTTTATCTTGTGACTCTGAGTGTTTGCTTGTTTGACTTTAAAATCTAAATTAACTATACATACACAGACTCAACATATGAGAGGGGCCGTTTGGTTTCATATTTCTTTCCATATACTACTTCATATATATCTCACCTCTATATTGTAAATTATTTTAAATTTCATTTTCTCTGAAAATATAAAGCTCCAGAGCTAAAGAGATGACTCAGTGGTTAAGGGCAACTGTTGCTCCTCAGTACTCTTGGCTTTTGATACTTTTTGCCTTTTTTATAATAATTATTTTAGTTAGAATAGTAATACCTAATTTCCTTGAATTTTTAGATGATTAATACTTTTGAGCATTTTTACACATTCCCCTGGGCTATTCATGTGCCTTTATTTATTTATTTATTTATTTATTTATTTATTTATTTATATTTGGAAAGGATCTGGCTGCGTATCTCAGTCAGCCCTCCAGTTCTCTGTGGAGTCCAGACTGACCTCAAACTCAGAATCCTCTTGCCTCGGCCTCCTAGCTGCTGGGATTATGGGCACATAGCACCACATCTGGTTTGTATGTCATCATTTGAGATGTATCTATCCATATCATTTGCACATTTTAAAATCAGGTTATTTACTTTTTGTTATGCTGTTTGACTTTCACCTGCCAAGCGCGTAGCCTGCCCCCCCCCCACCCCACCCCCCGTTAATGACCTCTTCTTTGCTCCCTGGGTGATTCCTTTGGATCTGTGGGAGCTTTTTAGTTTAATATAGCCCCATTTGGCTATTTTTGCTATTTCTGTCTATGCTTTGGGGTCTTATTTGGAAATACTTTGGCCAGACCAAAGTCATAAAGTATATTCCCCTTATGTTTTCTTCTAATATTTTAAAAATCATTTGTGGTCTCAAATTTAATCATTTAATCCATTTTGAGCTGGCTTTTAAAGTATGATATGAGCTGACTTTCCAATCCCATTCTTTTGCCTGTGGGTACATAGTTTCCCCAATATCGTTTATTAAAGAGACAGCCCTTCCTCTTTCTCCACTGGGCATTCCGGGAAATTTTCACAAAACTCAATTGACCGTGGAGATGTGAGTTTATTTTGAGATCTGTCCTGATCTATGCTCTATGCTCAGTATATTTCTCTCTCTCTCTCTCTCTCTCTCTCTCTCTCTCTCTCTCTATATATATATATATATATATATATATATATATATATATATATATATATATATAATTGTTATGATTGTACTCTAGGCATTGAAAAGACTTATTGAGACACTTCTGAAAGCTTTATTCTCTTTTGCTTCAGATCATCTTAGCTAATTAAATTCTTGTGTAGCTCCATATAAATTTTAAAAATCTACCTGTGGGAAAGATAGCTGTAGGATGTGTTCCGGTTAATTTTACATCAACGTGACATCAGCTAGCATCATTTTGGAAAAGGGAGACTCCATTTTTAAAAAATGCTCCCATAAGATTAGCCTGTGTGCAAGCCTGTGGTTCATTTTCCTGATTGGTGGTGTAGGAGTGCCCATCCCACTGTGGGATATGCTATCGCTGAGTGGGTAGTCCTGGATACCATAAGAAAACAAATGAGCAAATCATGAGGAACGACCTCATGTGTCATTTCCCAGGAGCCGTTTGTTTTGAGTGAGTCTGTTACTGGGACCTGGGTTTAGCAAGTAGGCTTAGATGGACAGGTCGGTGACCCCCGGGGATCCACCAATTGTCACCCTCCCCAGTGCTGGAACTACAACAGGCAACATCACAGGTAGCTCTTCATACGGGCACTGACATTCAAACATGGGTCTTCACGCTGGTGCAGCAAGTGCTTTCCCAACTGAGCCATCCCGGCAAACATACTCCCTGACAGAACCAAGTTTTGACATCAATAACACTCTATCTGTAGATTGCTTTGAGTAGCTCGCCCATTTTAGCAATGTCAGTTCACCGTATATATGAACACAATATAGTTTTCCATTTCTGCCCTCTTCAATTTCTTTATCGTTGCTCTATAGTTTTCGGTCTATGGGACGTATCTTTCACGTCTTTTATTAAATTTAGCCCTAGGAATTTTTCTGACGCTATTGGGAATATTGTTGATTTCTTTCCGCCCTTTCTCTATAGATTGTTGGTGTGAAGAAGCATTACTAAGAGTTGGGTATGAATATGCCTCTAACCCTGAGACAGAAGTGTCATAGCTGGAGATCAGCCTGGGCTGAATAAAAGGACCCCAAATCAAAGAGAGAGTGAGTGAGAAGAAAGTGTGAAGAGGAGACTAGAGAGAGAAAGGAGGGAGGCAGGAGCGCGTTACTGATTTTTGTGTGTTGATCTCATATTCTGAAGTTGCACTGTATCTTTATTTGTTCCTCAAGCTTTTATATGGCATCACTACAGTTTCCCATATATAATAAGGCCATCATGTCAGCAAACTGACGATTCCATCTCTTTCTTTCTTTTCTGGAGTCCTTTACATTTTTTTCTCTCAGTTAATTACTCTGTGTTGGTTGATTTTAACTCTCTGCTTGATACAACCTAAAATTACTCAGAATGGAAGTTTTACGTGAGGAATTGTCTCCACGGGTTGGCCTGTGGAGAATGTGCCGATCATTGACTGAAGACCCAGCTCATGGCACCATTCCCTAGGCAGGGACGTTCAGTGTAAAGGGGAGGAGCTAGCTGAGGGTAAGCGAACCAGCAAGGGTCTCTGTGTTCATTTGCTCTCTGATTTTAACTGTGCGTCTGGTGCTGTACACGCCTACGCGGCTTCCCTGCAGCGACGGACTATAGTCTAGAACTGTAAGCCCTTTCTACTCAAGGCTGCTTTTGTCAGTATATTTTATCAGAGCGACAAATATGAAACTAGGACATCTATGTTGAAAAGAAGCGGTAACCATAGAATCGCGAGTCTCTAGACTTCGCGAGAGACGTTTCTTATCTCCATTGAATATGTCGGGTATGGGTTTATTGTGCATATCCTTTATTGTGTTAAAGTTTACTCTTCTAAACCAAATCGGTTGAGGATTTAAAATGTATTTTTAATTATTTATGAAATCTAACAGGATACACATATTTTCTTCATCCTGTTAATATGGTGCATAGTTGTTAACACACAGGAAAGTATCTTTGAATCTAAGGAGGAAATGTGCTTACTTATCACGAATGATCTCCTGCTGCATTTCCTTTCTTCTATATTTATTGTAAATATTTTTTCATGCCCTTTATTCTATCATGCCCCCCCCCCCGTTTTCTTCCAGATCCTCTCCTCACCTCCCCATGCCTCCACTACAACTTCTTTTGGTTTTGGTTTATTTTCTTTTTCTTTTCTCTATGTGTGTGTGGGGAATTTATTTATTTATGTATTTATTTATGTATTTATTTATTTAATTCTGTTTGGTTTATTTGCCCTTTTGTTTTCTAAAGAAAGGGAGAATTAATGGTCTTTTTCATGTGTTGTTAGATGTATTTTGACACTATGTTGGGGATTTTAAAATCTACTTTTACCAGATTTATTGATCAATGTTTTTTTCTCATTGCTCCTTAGCCTTGTTTTAGCATAAGGCCAATGCCAACCTGGTACACTGAACCTATAGTGTTCTTTTTCTGTTTGTTTTTAAAGAAGAATATGAGAAGTACCATGGCTTCTATAAATGTTTACTAAATTTTTTAAACAGTGGGATCCTCTGTTTCTGGGATTTTCATTGATTAAAAAAAGTTCTATAATTGATCCAACTCCCTTGCTCATAATTGACTTACATAGATTTCTATTCTTGGTTTGGTCTTGATGGATCATGTTTCCAAGAGTTTATCTACTGCCTCTAGGTTGGCCTGTTCCAGCCACACAATCTTTTGTTAAGTAGTCTCTGTGGCCCTTTAAATTTCCATAATATAATTGT
>CM052707.1:59291806-59299154 GCA_028551405.1 Uromys caudimaculatus | reverse complement strand
TTGATTTCTATGTCGGTCTTTCTTAGTTCCTCCTTTTAATAGTCTACCATTTTGTTTCAGATTCCTTCTATAGTGTTGTTTATTTAAGAGATTCCTTCCTTTAAGGTATAAGAAGGTATGTGTTGCTATAAACTTCCCTCTCAAAACCAACTTTCCTGCAGCTCATTAGCTGTGTTTCTAGCTTCACTTATCTTGAAATGTTTTTTTAAAAAATTTCTTTGCAAATTTCCTATTTGATGCATTAATCATTCAATAAAATATTCTTTAATTTCCAATTATCTGTGACTTTTCCAAATATCTCCTTACTGATTTCTAATTTTACCCCAATATATTTGTTCTATAATCTATATTGCTTTTTATATTATTATTCCCCATATATAGTAATCTACATGTAGCATATATTAATATTTTCTGTATATGTATTTTTTTCACTGTTGCACTCATATATGTTTTAAATTGTGTGATCCTAGTAAATTCACGTCTTTGTCATAAGGTGATATTTTCTATGTTTGTATAACCATCTCACAGGCATCTCTGTAGTATGGTGATTTAACCATCAAGTATAGACCAGGACTGGCAAGGCTGTGTCTTAAGGTGGTTTTAGGTTTTTGCGGCATCTCCACACTGACTTCTATAGTGGCTCCAGCTGTGAACATCCCCCCAGCAGTGTACAGAGATGTTTTTTCTCATATCATCTCTACTGTTGGTGGTCATTTGTTTTCCCCGTGATAGCCGTTCTGAGTGGGATGACGATGGCATCTCAAAGGCTTCTCATTTACATCTCCCTGATAGTTAAGCATGTTGAGATTTGAGCTGCCTATTCCAACTCCAGTCTTTATGTTTGTATGACAAGCACTTTACCAGCTGAGCCCTCTCTCTCTCTCTCTCTCTCTCTCTCTCTCTCTCTCTCTCTCTCTCTCTCTCCAGCCTCACCTATTTGTACAGTTTTAAGCAATAGTTTCCTGCACATGATGAGACTAAGTGAACCCAAATGGACTAAGCCTTCAGGGATGCTGAGGGACACCTTTATCTCTAACTGGGCAGAGGGACTACTCTTAGCCAGCAGACAAGAAGGTCTCCAGGCTGGAGAGTGGTG
Source organism: Uromys caudimaculatus (assembly GCA_028551405.1). NCBI lineage: Eukaryota > Metazoa > Chordata > Mammalia > Rodentia > Muridae > Uromys > Uromys caudimaculatus. The sequence continues at coordinate 59,298,058 of CM052707.1, read as the reverse complement.
GGCTAATCTGCCTCAGCCTCAAATGGACCCACAGCTCATGTCCCAATGAGCCCCCTCATAGGCAGAATCCTCCCAGACCAGAGGAGGCAAATAAACTTTGAAAACCAAGTTTCATGTTTATTTCAGAATCTCTGGTGAGACTTATATAGAAAACCTGATATACTGATATCACCAAACACGACTCCTAGAAGTTCACTCTGCAGGTGGGTTAGAGCTCATACCGCAGCTGAGAGGGTTGTGTGCTGAGATTTGAGGTCTGAGGAATCCTCTGCGGGGCAGAGGCTAAAGCCTCTGAGTGTGGTTCCCATCACTGCCCTGGACAGATGTGATGACTCCAGGACTTCTGGAGAGAGGTAATTAGGCCCATAAGTGAAATTAATAGCTTTGCCCCAGGGGCAGGTTTGGTCCTAAGTCAGCAGACTATAAAAAAGCAATGCAAGGCCTGTGTCTTACCTCTTTTAACTGTCTCTGCTTGCTTTGTCACTGGATGCTGTTTCTGTGCCCTTGGACTTTCTAGCCTCCAGAACCACGGGCCAAATGAGCCTCTTTAAAGTATATGTTAAATGTTGTCAGATCATATATTTGGACAATGCAAATGGACAAAGATAATGGGAATCTTCAAGTAAACAACCCAATGTGCTTAGAGTTCAGATTTCAGGGATCAAGAAAGGAGTGGTATAGAAAGACAACCACGGAGAAGGAGGGATAACACCAGGGACAGCATCCTATGTAAGTCCCTTGGGTGTTGCTGTGAAAGAAATGGGGGTCCTTGCAAGTCTTCATCAAAGAAATAGCCAAAAAACTGAAGCATGGGTGAAGAAAACTATAGGAGTGCAGAGATGCCAGCCCTAGCTCTAGGTGCCGTCCTGACAGGAAGGAGGAAGCCTGGAGGGCAGAGATGCCAATTCCAGTAGGAGCAGGATAGGCTTGCTTAGGAGGAAGTCTCTTGTGGAGGAAACTTCCGGTTTCTGGTTGTGGAGGACTAGTTAGGATTGACATCCATTTACCAGAGAAGATTCCAGTCTATGCCAGATGATAATGATACCAGCATTTACAAATCCATAGAAATGAGAAAATGAACGTAATTCTGTCCAAATGTTATTAGCAAATTTTCCTTTACGTGACCAAACAAACCTTTCGGATGTTTGTTATTTTGGTTTACAATCAAGTATCTATGACTAATACAAACTGGGAAAAACTGCAGCTCCTACCTCACACCGAGGATTGTCATAAAGTTTGGTCCCATGGAAACCTCACCATATTCACTCCTTAGGTTTTTTTCTCTAACACATACTTGGTGACCTTCTGTGGTTAATATATCAGATAGTCAAAGGGGGGGTTCACCACAGAGAACACCCCCAGTAATTTTGACTGCCCTCTCTTCTATATGCCATCACACCCTGTTCCTTTGGTTTTTAGGGTATAGTCTATTTAACGATTGTTTATTGATTGTTTACTATTTGGCACAGGGGCTAGTATAATAAAAAAAGATTGCAATTCTCATGGACCTTCTATGACACAGTGGAGTTACATAATGCAACCAGAAAGATGAAAGGGGGTAACCAGAACCCCCCTGTGTTTTTTCAACTTTACTATAACAAATTTTCTTTACTGTAACAACAGCTGAAATAACCAGCTTTCATAAGAACGGTATATTGGGGTGCATAGTTTTAAATTATTTCCTCCATGGTTGCTTGACCCTGTTTCCTTTGGGCCTGTGATATACAGAACAGAGAGAGAAACCTCTCTCTGAGGTAGTGGAAGGAGAGCTAAGAAGCAAGAACAGCACACAGAAGGTCCAGACCACAGTATCTCCTTCAAGGGAGCACTCCAGTGACCCTGCTCCCTTTCCTGTCTCTATTAATCCTAGTAAGGACCTTTAGAAGACATTTGAGATCCAATACTGGGACTCATGAGATGGCTCGGCAGCTAACAGCACTTGCTGCACAAGCTTGTTAACCTGAGTTCAATCCCTGGAGCCAATGAAGTAGACAGAAAGAATCAACTCCTCAAATTTCTCTCTTTCTCTCTCTCTCTGTGTCTCTGTGTCTGTCTGTGTCTGTCTGTCTCTCTCTCTCTCTCTCTCTCTGTGTCTCTGTGTGTCTGTGTATCTCTGTCTCTGTCCCTCTCTCTGTCTCTCTCTCTCTCTGTGTCTCTGTGTCTGTGTATCTCTGTCTCTCTCTGTCTCTCTCTCTCCATAATAATAAAGTTATAAAATGGCCTCACCCCCACCCCCCGTGACAGCACTTGATTTTGATTGACATATTCGCAAGTTCCTTCTTTAAGTTTCTCTTAAAGTGTTCCCTCGAAACACTATTCAATCTTGGCGTGGGTCTTTTTTTCTTTAGCCAAAAATTCCTCCTGGTTTTTGACTCTATCCCCTCTTTTTTCTTAAGACTATGCAGTCTGGAAGTTGAGCCCACTACTCACTCATTTGGGAAGCCATGCTTTGCATGAATATTGAATAAAAAACGATTCTTGTTGTGCTGATACAGTGAGGGCAACAGCTAGACTGTGAATGATGAGGATAGGAGGGACTTATGGGACAATGGCTGCGGCTGGCATTGGAAGTCACTGATGCTCTTGGATCGTATTACTGTCCCATGTATATTTTTTTTCCTGTACAGGGACATAGAGTAAACTTTTTTGCAGACAGTATGAAATCTGAACCTTTATGTACTATTCAATTGTGTTATAGTTTGAAAGCAGTGAATGGCATAGCTTCATTTCAATAAAGTTTTATTCTTAAAAGCTATTCGTAGGTCAGATTTGTCCTGTAGGCTCCAGTGTGTCAATCTCTTGACTGAGTCATAAAATTCCCAGATGCAACATTTTGCCTAAAAATTCAGTCAGCTCAAATGATCAAATACCCTTTGATCAAAAGCTTTTAGCTGACTTTCAAAAGAAGCTATTTTACTTCAGGGAATGTTAATTCAAATAAAGACAAACATGAGGACATGAGTTAAACTGAGAAGGCAATGCAGAATAAGCCCTTGTATGCTTTACATATGGCTTGAGGGCTGAAGATATGTCTCAGGGCCAAGCGACTGTCTAGTCCTAGTGTGTGTGAGGCTACTAGTTCAGTCTGTGTTATCTCACACAAGACAGGACAGGACTGAGGGAGAGAGGAGGAGGAGATGAGGGAGGGAGGAAGGAAAGGAGGGAGGAAGGAAGGGAGGGAGGGAAGGAAAGAGGAAGAGCAGGAAGAAGGAAGGGAAAAAGGAAGGCAGGGAGGGAGGGAGGGGAGTAGGTAGAAAAAGCATAAGAGGAAGGAAGAAAGGGCTTGAAATTGTTACATGAATCCTAAAAGTACTACAGAGGTGAAACTCAAGAGGACAGGTAATTAAAAAGTTGTACTCCATGAAGCCGTCTCAACCGACAACGGTAAACGCAATTTAGATAAAAATCCTTGATTATGAACATGAACATTATGATTCAGACCTTTTGATATTTGGAACGAAAGCAAGATATCCACGTATGAGTAGGCATTCAAGGTGGATTTTGATGGACAAACGTATTAAATCATTTATATTTTCTGCTGAAACAATTCTGTAATCTGTAGTGCCCCTTTGCTAGAGGTGGCTGATAAGAATTGAATATGCAGCACTCCATTTAAAGGCAGCTTGAAATGATTCTTTTGTAAAATTAGAGTTCAGCCTAGGACTACTCAACATATATTCAAAGCCTTTTAAGACGTCGAAGCTTATTTCGCAAGCAGACTTCAGTAACTCCAGCTTTTGATAGAGTATTTCCTAAGGGTAGCAAATATATTGTCAGATTTGTTATTCATCAAGCCACACATAGAATATACTCATGATTTTCCAGGTATTGAGATAACTAAAACATCGTTCTCCCATGATTAATTCCCAAATCTTCAACAGAATGCTTATTAGGGGTAAACTCTGGATCTAGGCTCATAACAAGGTCATGAAACCTGATGAAGCAAATCACGGTTCAATATGAAAACCAGGAAAAAGGAACTCAACCCAAGTTTATAGGGCTAGCAAGTGATAGAGCTGAATTTTGGTCTTGGATTGACTGATAACTGTTCATGTTGTGATATTACCCACCTCCCATCCGAGTGACCAGGAAGACTGAAACATAAAAACTCATAATGGCCGTTCTGGATAGCAGTCTTAGCTGTCTTCACTTGGCTTCCTATGAATTAATTTCTAAGCTTATAAATCCTGAGCTCACAATAAACTCCGGGTATCCCAATCAAACATTCCACAAAGATGTGTAACTATGAACTTAACTGCACTGTTAGAAGGGCTAATTTTGATAAAGTTCTTAAAGGGAACACAAAATTGTACTGAGTACAAATCCTAGAACAAAGTACACAGGATTAGCCCGTTATATCCCCCACATACCATCCTTGTGACCTCAAAGAAGTTACTTAGCTTGAATTTACTCATCTACAAATCAACTAACTAGTCCAGCTTCTGTCCAATAAGCAGGAGCCAGAGTAAACAGGGGGCAGGGTGAACAGGAGGCAGAGGTTCACTTCAGAGTCACTAAGAAGCTTCTAGGGACTATTCAAATGTGGTAGGTACTCTCTATCAGGATGAAGACAGAAACTGACTCACTGAGCCCAAGTCACAAGGACGCTATGCAATTACATTTAACTCAGGGATGTGTGGTCCTCTGAGACTTCCAGCAGCACCATTTGTTGTGCCTTCATCTAGTCAGATGGGTGTGTCCCAAAGCCAAACACATGACATCAGTGTCATCGTCACAACTGAAATGAACTTGAAAACCTTCATATGATAGCCTCTGTGAAATCTAATAGCCATGAGATTTGAAAGCCAATCTTGTAGATAAATAAGAGATTAGCTAAGAAGTATCAATTACTCTTCTGAGCCCAGGCTATATATCCAACTTTCAGTCTTTCCCCCACACTCTTCCCAGTGTGTAGTTAGATCTACAGTAAACAGTTCTCGATATGAGTTAAGTTCCCTTCTTCTATTTCTAGAAGGTATGGCATAATTCTGAGTTTTAGGAAGGGGAGTTTACAAAGGTATTTAGGACATGACTTAACTTGAAGAGAGGAGACTCATAGGTCTCCTTCAAAGGTGGCAGATGTTCTAGATTCTGATCATGTGGCTTAAAATTATTCCCCAAGAAGAACGCGATACAAACATCTTCACATTCAATCATTAGATGATCACTTAACTGCTTTGCCTAAAAATAAGAACTTAAACCACTAAGGATTTCATTTCCTATTGAAAACATTGATTAGAATCTAACAATACGCAAGGGATGCCAATTAGCTTTAACAGAAGGCTGTGGGCGTTAGGGAGAGAGGTGAATGAGAGGAGTGTGGGAGCAGAGAGAAGGGAGAAATACATCAAATCATAATCTCAAAACCATAGAAAGGCTTCTAGATAAATTTATCTTTTCCTTTTTTCCATTATAATTCATTTTCACAGCATTTTAGGTTCCCCCCTTTTCTTTCTTTTTATTCATTTTAAGTATTTTCTGGCATGTCAATTAGAAGAAGTTCAATGTTCATTATGTATCATACTCAGTATTAACAAGTTATTTGCTGCTTACAGCACTTTCTCGTCTCCCGAGAACACTTTTATGAATGGTGTTATTGATCGGTGGACTAGTAAAACCTTCCTCATCCTTTGAGGATTAATTTAAACCCACCTTCGTACCTTATCTCTCAGTTTCAAAGGCAGCTCTTTATCCACTGCCTTAGCATCTAGACATTCTGCTCACGCACTTATTTTTATCTTTGTTTTCCGACTCCACTAGTAACTTAATTATCTGATAATTTCTGTTTATTCACACATTCCCCACTCATCCTTTAATAAATATTATCCATGTATGTTCAAAACTAGAGATATATAAAACAATAAATCATGTTATAGTTTCAAAGGTCATAAATTTTAGTAGGTTAAAAACTTGATTAATATTTAATTATATATATATGTACACTACACATATATATATAAATTGCTTTAAAATCAGATGTTAGATACAGTATGAGGACACGAGATCAGAAGAGCTAGTGTTGACAAAGGGATCGTGGAAAGCCTCTGACAAGAAAAGGCAGCTGCTCTAGGTCCTAAAGGAAGAGTAGGCCAGTGTTTAGTAGATGAAGAGAGAAGTATGTTCTACAGAAAGCCACAGGCAGTCACAGTGTGGAATGCAAGTTTCACTCTTGTTGTCACCTCATCTACCTGGTTTGTCTGCTTATTACACAACTTTTCTTATTAATGTATTAACCACGGCATCCAGGGAGGG
>CM052707.1:59194306-59286806 GCA_028551405.1 Uromys caudimaculatus | reverse complement strand
TTGTTAATGGTAGAATCAAAGTGGAGAACAATCTTGGAGCACCAATCTGATGCTAATTCCAGGTAATTAGTGTCAGAAGTGAGCCAAGTGACATCCAGCCATCTTCCAATAAAGAAACTTCTGAAGAATTGCTTGGTTCATAGGAGAAGAATAAGAACATCAGACATGGGGCTTGAGAGATGGCTCAGTGGTTAAAGAGCATTAACTGTTCTTCCAGAGGTCCTGAGTTCAATTCCCAGCAACCACATGGTGGCTCACAACCATCTGTAATAGGATCTGATGCCCTCTTCTGGTGTGTCTGAGAACAGCAACAGTGTACTCACATACATTAAATCAATCAATCAATCAATCAATCAATCTTAAAAAAAAAATCTGGTACTAAGTATTAGAAGGAACTGTGAGACAATCTATGAACCAAAGTTAGACAACATTTTTTTTCTTTCTTTCTTTTTTTTTCAAGACAGGGTTTCTCTGTGTAGCCCTGGCTGTCCTGGAACTCACTCTAGACCAGGCTGGCCTCAAACTCAGAAATCCACCTGCCTCTGCCTCCCAAGTGCTAGGATTAAAGGTGTGCGCCACCAGTGCCCAGCGTTAGATAACATTTTTGTGTATCATTTCACAAGGCAATTTGCACAGTTCTACACTACTGACTTCAACACCAATGAAAAGTTCAGCCAGGATTAAGAATGGTAAACCTTGGTGCTAATCTGTTGGGCACACCATTTGTTGTCTTGTCAACTAGACTAGAAGGCAAATTTGAATTTGAATACTTTCAAATATTGATTTGTAGTTATGAGTATTTGTGTGCATCTCTGCCTGTGAGTATGTGGCCATAGAATTTAGAAGAGTAAGTAGATCAATACCCTGGAGCTAGAGTTACAGGCAGTTCTAAACCACCCACTTAGGTGCTGGGGAGCAAACTCAGGTCTTCTGCATGAGATTACACAGGATTTAATGGCTGCCTCGTCACCTTGGTCTGCAAAATCTGTGGGATCCAGTTCCAATGCCAGTTTTTCTGTTTCTTTTTTTTTTTTTTTTTTTTTTTTACATGAGTAAGAGTTGAATTTTATTGAATTATTCTTATGGTCTATTAAGATGACTATCTAATATATATATGCTAATATAAATGAGGAGCTGTTACCTAAGCATATACAATTTTAAAGTTAGATGTTATATTTCTTAACTGTGTGATTTGGGAAACATTAAGCCAGATTCCTGTGTCTCACTGATTTCATCTATAAATGGTAAATAATATAAAATAATGGAATAAAGTCACAGTACTGACTCCTAGTCCAAGTATTCAGGTTCAAATAGTGATTAATCTTTTAGAGCAAATAACTCAACTAGTCACCAATTTGCATTTAGATTCAAGTGTGTCACTACAGGTCACTCAGGACTTGTTCCAGTGTGTGATTGCTCTCTATTGTCCCTGTACCACAGTGACCCCCTGTAAAATGGAGTTAGTTGCGCAAGAAATTAAGTATATAATGCATTTAGCCAAGTAGCTGGAATGTAACACATTTAACCAAATAGCTGGTATGTAATGCATTTAACAAGGTAGCTGGTATGTAATGCCTTTAACAAAGTAGCTGGTATATAATGCATTTAGCAAAGTAGCTGGTATCTAATGCATTTAACAAGGTAGCTGGTATACAATGCATTTAACAAAGTAGCTGGTATGTAATGCATTTAGCAAAGTAGCTGGTAACTAATGCATTTAACAAGGTAGCTGGTATCTAATGCATTTAACAAAGTAGCTGGTATATAATGCATTTAGCAAAGTAGCTGGTATGTAATGCATTTAACAAGGTAGCTGGTATATAATGCATTTAACAAAGTAGCTGGTAAATAATATGTTTAACAAAGTAGCTGGTACTCAGGAGTCACCACAGGACATCACTGTGATTTTTGCCACTGTTGTTCATAACATCATTCAGCTCTCCCCATGCCTGTGCACTATTCCTTCTAATATTTTTTATTGTTCAGGCTTCTATTTTTTTTTTCAAAACTAACCTCCTTGGACAATAGTGCCAAAATTAATCCTTGTTCCTTTAAAGGAAATGCAAAAAAATTTAAAATCTCAAGTATGACCCTCCACCAACTTAAATGGCTTCCCCTCTGGTAGACTTTCAATCATACTGCTTAGACTAGAATTCAAATAGTTAGTAAATCTTGGAAGCCTTCAATTTTTCTAGCCATATTTCATGTTCTTTTATTATGTGTAGAAAATTATGCTGTGATTTCAGAATAGCAGTGCTGTGAATTCTGCAGTTCTTAAATTGCCCTGGAGATAAGGCTAAGTCATTTTTGTATTGTGCTTATTTTAGACTTCTCCTGTTAGAAAAGAATCAGTAGATACAAAACCCTCATCACCACCTCCCAGATGCTTTGTCAGAGTACATGTGAATTGTCACACAAAATCTCCACTCAAACTTGAGGCTCCAGGGAGTGGGGAGGCCTGGTTGCAGGGGTGGGGGGGCATTCTCTTGGAGACAGGAGGAGGAGGAATGGGATGAGGAAATGTGGGTGGGTGAACTGGGAGGGGAGCAACAAATGGCTTGTAAAAAAATGAAAGTAATAAAAAAAAAATCTCCACTCAAGTGTCATGTACAAGCGAATAATTTAAAAGAGCAAACTAATGACTGATGTGTTCAATCCTTGCCACAAAGCTAGAGTTATCAGAGAGAAAGGAGCCTCAATGGAGAAAATGCCTCCATAGAATCCAGCTGTAAGGTAAATTAGTGATTGATGAGGGAGGCCCCGGGCCCTTGTGGGTGGTGCCATCCACGGGCTGGTGATCCTGGGTTCTATAAGAAAGCAGTCTGAGTAAGCCATGGGGAGCAAGCCAGTAAGCAGCACCCCTCTATGGCCTCTGCATCAGCTCCTGCCTCCAGGTTGCTGCCCTGTGTGAGTTCCTGTGCTGACTTCCTATGATGATGAACAGCAATATGGAAGCATAAGCCAAAGAAACCCTTTCCTCCCCAATTTGCTTTTGGGTCATGGTGTTTCCTTGCAGCAAATAGACACGCTGACTAAGACACATTTGCACACTTTCTACTTGTTTGAGTAGAAAGTCCTATTCCCCCAATAGTTTTCTCTACACTGCTCCTCCCCAAACACTGAGCCTGGAATTTTATAAACTGTGAATTGGCCATTACCTCAAACATTTGCTATAAATACAGATAATAGATGTTTGGATTCTTTAGACGTTGGGTAGAATATAGAAATCTTGGCATGCAATTACGTGTCGAAGCTACATTTAACATAAAGTTACCAAATCAGTTTTCCTAAGTCGTGGTTCATAAAGTATCAATATATGTCTTACAAGTTTAATAACCAATATCTTCTTGGAGAAACATTGGTTACTAGTGTGGGCTACTTTGTTCAAATTTCTTAATAAATTGCATTTTTGATTAGTTTACATACTAGTGAAGTTTCATAGGTCTTCATGTACTCTCAGTTTTGGCTAATCCATCTACACTCTTCCTTTCTTAGAGTCCTGACCCTGTCTCCACTTGAAAATTTAGATCCCAGTATTCTATCCCAGTTACTTCATATCACAGATGTCCTATCCTATATGTATTTTGTTTATTTATTTGGATTGCTATCATAAGCCCCAAATAGCTTCTTCATATACACTTCATTTTGTTTAAGCTTTTCCCTGTTCCCTTTTATTCCCCCAACCCCATGACTCCACTTTCTGCTTGAACCCTTCTGGCACCAGGATCCACCCCACTGCACATCCCACCCCACCCATCCCTGTCTACTTTCCTTTCACCTATACTCCATCATCTTCTCTCCCTAAATGTATCCTCCTCCTGCCAGTAGCCCACCTCCAAGATTCCATATGTGGTCCATGTTAAACACACAAGGCAAAACCTAGGATCTCTCATATGAGAGGGAATGTGACCACTGTGGTTTGAGTCTGAATGGCCTCATTCAGTATTTTTGTTCAAATTTCAACCCATTTATCTACAAAATAGATATGAGTTATTAAATAAGAATTTCAGTGCCAGTCGTGGCTTACCTCTCTACAAATGATTGGAGTCACAGCTCACCCCCTTACGAATTATTGGTCAGAGTCACAGCTTACCTCCCTATGAATGGTTGGTCGGAGGCATCAGATACCTTAATGCTTTTGACTTCCCATCATTGCTAGATGGTAAAATACAGTTGCTAAAGATGCCATACACATTGTACACATTTGTTGTGGATGACCCTGGTGCTTCCTGTATTTTGATGTTAATTCTGCTTTTCCAGGAGAGGCTGTCTGGAACGGGGAATGGGTCACATACTCATTTTTTGTGACTTTTTGTGAACCTTCCCCCAAATGAATAAAAGGACCAATCACTGGGCGAGTAGGCAGGACTTCTGGGTTGGACAGAGGAAGAGAAGAAGCAGGAGAGAGATAGGGTATTTGGATGAAGATAGCGAAAGGACAAGATGTAGCTGCTAGAGTCTCTCAGTTTCTATGGCGGATCTGCCTGGATTCCTCGCCAGAGGATTTAGATTTATATGGCTTACAAGATTAGGATTCTAGTTGTTGTGCCCAGAGATTGAGTTACCATTGTTTCTGAACTAAGTTTGTGTGGTGTTTTCCTTCTTGAGGTGACTCGACTGGGTTCCAGAGAGAAAAGTACGGTGGCAAAGCATGGGTTTATCAGATGTACACCACAAAAGGACGTGGGGGTTTTGAAGCTTGGGGCTGGTGTGGTAGCAACCTGCCAGTGGGAACTTAGCAAGCTGGGTGGAGAGATTTTGGAGCTCTGAGTCAGAGATTCTCCACGAGATAAGAACTGGCCAGCAAGACCACCAGGGCGGAGAGTAGCTAGGTGTAGCATGGAAACTTAATGTTCCTTTTATTATTTCCTGCAACACACATTGGTCACAGGACACAGAGAAATCACTCTTGAACTGATCAGGGAACTCTCTCAGGTGTCCATCTTTCATCATGCTGGAAGTAGAAAAAATATCAGCATCAAAAGTTCTCTTACCCAGCTCTGGGCCATTCATGTTTATTAACACTGACCTGTTGGCAAGATGTGCCCACTGGTACAATAGTGGCAAGACTCTTGATGGAGGTAACCAATGACTCGCTTAATTAGATTTGAAGCCCGTTCCTCAGGAGGGAATTATGTCTGGTGCTGTAAACATGCTCAAAACTCCATGTGTAGAGAACTCATAGTCCCTAAGAGAGAACCTACTCACCTTTTGTTTCTTTTCCTAAATGGTCATGGTCTTTTATTGCATAGTTCTCAACCTTACTAATGCTGTGACCCTCTAACACAGTTCCTCATGTCGTGGTGACCCCCCAACCATAAAACTATTTTATAACTGTAATTTTGCTACTACTATGGATTGTAATATAAATACTTGTGTTTTCCAATGGTCTTAAGTGACCTCTGTGAAAGGGTTATTTGACTTTCCCCCCAAAGGGGTCATGACCCACAGGTTGAGAACCTCTTACTATCTTATAAAAATTTGTGTTTCTATCTAATTTGTGCTTCTCCAAATCTTGTTTAGAGAAGTTTCTTATGACCATGGATGGTGGTTAATGCAGAGAAGTATTACTGTTTGAAGTGTTGAAAGTAAGAGACTGAGCCCTCGCCACAGGTAGATCATTTACACCGACTATGGCACCAGCATACAGGCTCAAGGAACACTGTGGAGGGAGTGCAGAAAAATGAGAGATGGGGAGAGATGGTGTGATGTTTTCTGGAACTCTGTCCCTAGAGAGTCGCTTTTCTTTAGGAGTGTGGTAGCCTTACTTTCAAGTTGCCCCTGTGGTTGATCCCACATGCATGTGTGTATGAGCAGCACTAATTTGAACCAGTAAGTTAAAATAAATACAACAATGAAAATTATATAATAAGGGCATGAAGCTGGGAAAGAGATGTGAGAGGGGTCCTGGGGGAACTGGGGGAGACAAGGAGGGAGTATGATTAGGATACATTGTATACATGTATGAAAATTCCAAAGATTAAATAAAGACTAAAATTATAAAAAGGAGACAGAAAAATAATACTCCATTGTTTCTCTAATGACTAACATAAATTCAACTTGCTGTGCAGAGTCACCATAATTTGCTCCCAACAAGTATTACTGGCTTTTCTTTTCATGACTCCCACGCACGTGTGTACCACACGCTCATCAACTGCTGCCAAGGACATTTCAATTCCACTGCCTTTTGGGTTCCCATCACCAAATGCTTTGTCTACCTCCCTCCTACTACCTATACCAGCTCTTGATAAAACCTACTCATCCTTTAAGAGTCAACTCAAAGCGTATGTCAGAGCCTTGTCTAACGTTGGTCTTTCACCTTTACCCCCAAATGAAATGGTCATACACTCAGTCAAGAAGTACATACTGAGAATCCGTAAACCCTGGTAGTGAGGAAGACACTTAGTGATGCGGTTCATTTAAAAGGAGGCCTTGCAATCTAGCAGACTTATGTCTTTATAACCTTAAAGAACTTGGTTAACTCCTTTCTCATGACCCTGACTTTGTACAGTAGTTATTTCATGCAAGTCCTCAGTCCGCTTGTGGGCAGTAAGTTCATCCATACATGCCCTGAAGCAACTGCCTGGGGGTGGTTCACATGACTGGTGCTCATCAAAGTGTATTGGACTGAACTCAGTTCCTCCACAGTAGAAGTAGATGCTCAACACTGATTGAGTTTAGGCCCTCAACAAGAGCAGATCGTTCTCTGTAATGGAAAAATCTGCCTTATGGAAACCGAAGCAGGACAAAGCAAGCAGGACAAAGCCAGCAGAAGGCGGTTGGATTTCTCAGGATAGATTGTGTTTTCTTCAGAGTGCTCTCTATATTAGGGTCTGAAAGTAGAGTTTTTTGAATTGCTCTTCTAAGGAGGCTCATAAAAGAATAGCAAATCTGTATCTGACTCGTCAGCCATGGTGGTGAGCTGAGCTAAGAGGATACAGGTGAGGCATATGGTGTCAGGTGAATTTTCAGAAATAGAGCTTAACAGTCTCCTTTCTTGAAATCCTCAGGTAGGCAGGCCCAAGAAGAAATAATAGTAATAAAAAAAAAAAAGCCTTGGGGGTGTGTGACTAGCCTCTAAATTCTGCAACAAATGTGCTTTGTGGGACATTAGTGTCAGCATGTCATAGAACCCGCTCATTTGATGTGACAGAACTCCAGTAAGTCTTCCTAAAATGTCAAAATATGGGCTAGAGTTCTTTTTTTTTTTTTTCCTGTAGAGGAAACAGGAAACAGTAATAAATTTCTCTACTGTACACAGGCTGCTGGACAGGTCTGTTTCTCAGCTCCCAGGCTGGTTGCCAAGCAGTTATATCTCAAGGAATTGGGTATGTGGTGATTGGTCTCCTGGGTTTACTAAAGACAGGGCTATAGGCAACAAGTAGGGAATACAGGCCAGGTAAATCCCGAGGGACTCCGACTGACAAGGTCCACAGTGCTCAGTGGACTGACTGGTACATAGTGAATATCACCTTACTGTCCAAATGGACACGGGCTGCATCAGATGCTGAGCAATGCCAAGAAACTCAGAGCTTCTCCATGGGGTATCCAAGTGATAGGCCTTGAAATAAACACATCCTGAAGGGCCAGATGTGGTGATACATGCCTATAATCTCAGCACCCAGGAGGCTGAGGCAGGAGGAGTGCACGTTTGCTAAGTTTGTAACTGTTTGGAAAAATCACATTTCATGAGCAATTGTGAGCTTCCTGAAGGGCAAGGCATACTATTCAAACACTATGAATTATCCCCAAATCCTTCCTTGGGGCAAGGTTCAAACACAGGTGAATTTGCCCCAAATCCTAGGACCTTCTGAGCATGCTCAGTGTATGACTGCTAACTAGGAATAGGAAACAGAGTAGAGAAGAACCCATTGTAAGTACACACAACAAATGCACAAGCCACAGGAGAAAATATATTACATGCCTCCACTGGGGACCAACACAAGGCTTTTGGGGTCTCCTATTCCTCCTTTGTCCAGCTCCTTCTGACAGATGTATTTCTAACACTTTACCACTGAGAGAAGGCAGGCAGGTACCCACTGGATAACGGAAACTACAGGTCAGCATCCTTTCTCCTCACAGTGGGCTGACTTTGTCCTTCTTGCCCAGTTCCCCCTATAGTATAAGACTGACTTTGCAGTTTATATCATGAGCTGGACTTCACCATCGCTCCTCAGAAGTTTCCTAAAAGGAATTTTAAAAAATCATCACTTTATCTCCAATACCTTTTAGAGTAACAGTGAACTTTTTAGTTCTTCTCAACTACTACTGGGTGGGGTACAAGGAGAACTTACTTAAAGAATGTGACAGGCTTTCATGAAAAGGACCTTATGTAACCACGTGTAATAAATATTACAAGGTATTATCAAGTAAAGAGAAATATAAAACTGAAAGAATTGGAATGATTCCCTGAGGGTTGATATGCTTAACGATATTCAGTCACATAGATTTCTGAGAGCAGCCATGTCTAACGGCCCCCAATACTCACCCTCCAGCACTGTCAGCAAAAATGGAAGCCTACACTCAATGCTGAGGAACACTCTGCTTGACACTTGTCCCAGACCAGATCCTCAAAGTCCGCTACCGTTGTGAACCCATATGTCAATTCATCTACTAACAAGCTGACAGGTACACAAAAGCCATCACTCTGAGGTCTGTCAGAACTTATAGTAAATAGCAAGCCATATTTTCAAGCCCAGTAATGCATTGCACTTAACAATACAATCTGGTCCCGCAGGTCTCCTGAGAGCTTTATAGATTGAAGTACATGAAAATGCCCTGAAATGCCACAAACATAAGGCAAGATCAACTCCAAATCAGAGAAATTGCTGAATTACGTTCATTTGCTCATTCAGCAAACACATGTTGACAACTAAAGTGAAGGTTCCCTTTTGTGTTCCTAGTCTCATTAATAAAAGAATTTCAAAATGGCCTCAAAAGGAAGCTCGGGCCAGCTTTGTTAGAGCCTAAGGGAAAACATAATACAGGCTAAGTAAAAACCCCAAAAGCCCCCAAGAAAAGACGAGAAAATGTTATACTTCTTAAGTTAGGTGTGGAAGAGAAATAGACATCGCATTAAGAAAGGGAGCAGCATCTCAAGGATAGAAGTGGTTAGGGGGGCAATAAAAGATTCCCAGGAGAGTGTCTGCCCAACAGCCGCTGTAACTGGGAGAATTTGGAGGCCATGGCCCACAGTCAACACAATACAATCCAAAGGTGAACTCTTTCTAAGCCAGTCTGATCAACAGATATAAGTTCAGATTATACTCCATCATTAGTGTGACTCTGGCCAAACTCCGTATGAGCTTTGAATCTGGCTCCCTCTTCTTTAGAGTGTAATACTCTAGGAAATCAGGTTGTTATTGAAGATGCCAGGGCAATGATATATTGAAGCAGCTCTCAGTGCCTCTCATTGCTCTTGCTGTAACTTGTTTTTCAAGGTCTTGATATCTTCCAACTTCACACCCTAAACCCACGCTCACCCTTCAGTAGATTCTGCCCACAGAGAGGTCCCTGCCACCAACCTCTCAATGGGAAATACATTCATCTCACTCCCTAAAGCAATCAAATACCCAGACAAAATCAACCAAGGGAGAGACGGTTTATTTCCAGAGGGTATCCATGGTGGAGGAGACACAGGCAGAAAGAGTTCCAGCCTCACCTATCACATTGCATTGGCAACCTAGAGGCAGGATGAACAGGAAATGGGGCGAGGCCATGAAACCTCAGAGCAAAACCCTCCTCCTAAAGGTCCCATAACCTCTCAAACCGTGCCACCAACTCTGGACCAGGTGTTCAAATACGAGTCCCTGAGGGACATTTCATGCTCAAACCATAGTAGGACCATTTTTAGATTCATTACATTCCCTGAAAGTCTGGTACTGTGTTGGATGGTACCGAGGGTGGTAAGCCTATTTGTTGATTGCTCTGTGTGTGCATGGAGTATTTGCCAATTAGCATACAGGTGTGACGGGACATCCTGCTGAAGGACAGGCAGCAATGGGTGGAATGTTGAATTCCAAAGGCAGCCTACAGATCCTCTATTAGTTTAGAAGACCCGTCATAACAGAATAGCAAAAACTAAGTGCCTGAAACAACAGAAATCTAGCGTCTCAAAGTTCTAGAAGCTAGGGAAAAAAAAAAAAGTCTAGATCAGTGCTTGCTGACAGGAGCCTGATATGGCTGCTCCCTGAGAGGTTCTACCAGCAGCTGACCAATACAGATGCAAATGCTCACAGCCTAACATCGGACTGAGTGTGGGGACCCCAATGGAAGAGCTAGGGGAAGGACTGAAGGAGCTGAAGGAGATTGTGACCCCATAAGAAGAACAATATCAACTAACGGGGCCACCCAGAGCTCCCAGGGACTAAACCACCAACCAAAGAGTACACATGGAGGGAGCCAGGACTCCAGATACAAAAGTAGCAGAGGAGGGCTTTATCTGACATCAGTGGGAGGGCAGGCCTTTGGTCCTGTGGAGTCTTGATGCCCCAGTATATGGGGATGTTAGAGTGGTGAGGCAGAAGTGGGTGAGTGGGTGGAGGAGCACCCACTCAGAGAGGCAAAGGGGAGGAGGGAGAGGGGGGATAGAGGAGAGATGGGATGGGGGTTTGTGGAGGGGTAACTAGGAAGAGGGAAATCATTTGAAATGTAAACAAATAAAATGATGAAGAAGAAGAAGAAGAGGAGGAGGAGGAGGAGGAGGAGGAGGAGGAGGAGGACGAGGAGGAGGAGGTGGAGGAAGTAGTAGTAGTAGTAGTGAAAAACCTCTGAGCTGGGGAGACCCTCACTCAAGTCTCGGGATGGCTCGATCCCCCAAGAACTCACGAAAGACCGTCCTTGCTGCAATCACACGAGGTTTATTGGGGGGGACGACCAGTGCACTGGGGCCGAGCTCATATCCTACACAGAGGCAGAGGAGTTCGACCTGGAGCAGCTGAAGTATCGGGTATTTAAAGAAAAAGCCATGAAGCAAGGAAATTCTATGTGTCATGGGAAGGTATAGAATGTCCTAAGTTCATCACTCCCGCAGTTAGCTGTTCCCTGAGACAAAAGGTGTAGATTAGCCATTTCCTGAGACAAAAAGTGTAGGTTAGCCATTCATTCCTGCGGTTAGCTATTTCCCGAGACAAAGATATGGGTTGTTGTGATATCAACCCTGCTGTTAACTATTTTCCCGGGACAAAAGGATGTATGTTAGCCATTAGGCGGTGGAATAAGGCTATGTTATCTCTGGCTTTAATTTGCTAAGGGGGGGTCTAACTTCCCTATAATGGGCTCGGGTCTTTCAGTAGTAGTAGTAGTAGTAGTCGTCGTGGTCCTCTAGGATCAAGGTGTCAACATGGCCCCTTCTGAGGTCTGTGGGAAGAATCTATTCCATGTTTCTCTTTTAGTTTCCAGTGCCTTCCTTGGAATAATTGGCATTCCCTGGCTTGGCTTATAAAAACATCAGCCAGTCTCTCTCCTTTTGTATAAGGACACAGCCACACTGGACCACAGATCAAGGGCCAGCCACACCATATTCCAGGATGACCTCATCTTATCTAATGACTAATTAGGACTGAGACACCATTCGCTCCTTACAAGGACACATTTAGAGATGCAGGGGACAAGGATGTTCTAAGCTCAGGGTAACCAATTAGACCTTTACTACAGCCACTTGTGTCACTCGGAATGTGTTTCCGAGTCTGAGACCCTGACTTTATCACCCTTGACATCAGTTTTCCTGCCAGTATTTACTGAGCACACACCCACGGGTCACCACCACAGCCTCTGTATTCTGGTCATTGTTGATGTCACTTTACAATTCAGGCCTTGAGCCCTGCAAAGAGGCAGGTAAGAACAGCCTAGATGCCTCAAAAAGAGCAATTTGTTTGAGGAATCTTTGATAACCCACTCCTCTTTTCCCCTGGCTCCCTGCCTTCAGACAAAGCCCTTTCCTCCTGCCTGAAGCTCAGCCCACCTACAGCTGAAGGTCTGGCAAACAGGACTTGCATCTCAATGATGGGCACAGATAGCACAGGGCAAGGTTAAGGAAGACGATGTTTATTCTACAGCCCTCTCTCCACACTTGCCCCTCCTCCCACCTCTCCTTACAACATATGGTTGGCTCTTTAATGTCAAGTAATGTTTTCACATGTATTTAATTATTTAAAGATTTAATAACAAACCACCGGAGAATCAATTGCACTCCAGGGAGACATTTCTTTGAATTCTTACCACCCCCCTTCACCCTGCCTTTGTGTAAGAGTGCATGTAAGCCTCTGCAAACTGAAGCACAAAGCTAAAAGGGAAAGAAGAAAACATCCTACAGGCATGCAGAGAGGATATCTGTAGGTGAAATCAAAGCCTTACAAGGCCTGATACTATCTCTTATATCAGCAGTAGGCAGGGCGGATACCAAGAACACAAAATGAGAAAACTTTAATTCTATTTTATATCTAAACACATAAGGCCAACAGCTTACATAACCAAAAAAAAAATTTTTTTTTTTTTTTACAATAAATTCCCTTAGGAATTGGTTCTGCGTGTTAAAGGGCACGGAAAGGGAAACATATTATTCTGATCCCTGTAGCAGAAAAAGGCTGTTTTTCAAAATTTCACTTTTAAATTTTTAAACAGTTTGTTACTTAATATTTTAGGGTATCCTTTTCTTTATTCTTGTGGTCCTGATAAGCGCCACCCCCCAACCTCCCAGTCACAACCACCATAGGGAGGCATCAATTAATTAGCATATTTAATTACTCCAGGGTTGTTTTGTTTGGTTTGTTGTTGTTTTTGTTTGGTTTGTTCTTGATCATGAACTGAGGTAGACTGTGTGCCAGACACCCGTATCCATCCAGAAACAATACCAACTGACTTTGTCTTCTTAGTCATTTACATCATGGGGAGAGAGTTAGAAAGACTGACAACAGCTTATGTGCTCTGAGGTGGGGCGTGTGGGGGAGCCCAGAGGAAGAGTTCCTAGCCAGATCTGCTGGAAGCAGGGAAACGCTAGAGCTGAGACTAGAACATGTCTAGTTCATGGATGGCATGAACTAGATGGGAAACTAACTGATGGCAGGAAGCAAGCCTGGTGACTAACAGACATGGCGAGGCTCCACTGCAGTAGGGCTTTTGTTGGAAGGCATCGTTGGAAGTAGCCTACATGGCGACATTGCCAGTGACAACCTTACTTCATAGCGTCAAAAGGTCAGACATACTTGGCTCTTAGCAACCATAGGTTTTCTTTCTAAATTAATTCAAGTCAGTTAACTTTCTGGCTCTATATGGGCACAAGTGTGTGTCAGATTTCTCGGAAGACACTAAGAAAATTAAACCCTATTTTTAAATAGTCAATGTTATCCCTTTGGGTCTTCATTAACGTGAATGTAAGCCACTAATTAGAATCCCGAGCAGCAAGACAAATGTCACCATCTAATTATATAATGTATGCATTTTTTTCTGCCAAATGAGAGAAAAGAAACAATACTGTTGATTTTGAAAATATCATTTACTTCAGTTGGGGATGTGTGCTTTTCATAAATATTTAGTCTTAAAGGACTTTTTGTGCGCTCATTTACTACATGCTAGGAACTCCTTTAAGGATGTGTAGCTATAAACAACTCAGACCAAAAAGAAGCTTATATTTCTAGGAGGAATGAAAGGTAAATAAAATAAATTATGTCCTGTACTAGAAAGAGACAATGACCCTGAGAGAATGGACAGAAATGAATTCTGGGCAGGGCTGGAACTTTCAAACAGGAAAAAGGGAGGGAGGGATGGAAGGAGGCGGAGGCGGGGGCGGGGGCGGAGGCGGGGGCGGAAGAGAGAGAGGAAGAGGGAGAGGAGAGAGGGGTTGCCGGCCAGCTGCTGGAGCATTGTTCCGAGATACTTCACAGAAAGGCCTGTAGCTAATGGGGAAGATACAAAGAGCCTAGAGAACTTGGAGAAGCAGACACACACTGATGTGAAGCCTGCCGTGTACCCACCATAGCACGGGAGCAGGCACACAGACACAGGCTAGGAGGCTCCAAGGTCAGGCTACAAGTGGCTTAGCCGGTGTGACGTCAGCTGAAGTTGCTCCCAGATTCGGGATAGATGTTGAAAAGAGGATCCAGTAGATCCCATTCATGGTCTGACTGCAGAGTGTTAAAGAAAAGCGGAAGTCGGGGGGCGGGGAAGCCCAGCTTTGCTGTAGACACTTCTAGCTATAGATGAGGTACAACTGTCTTCCCCAACTTGTTGGTTTCCCACATAACAAAATGTCAGTTTGCTAAGGGATCTAATCTGTACTGGGTGTGTAACTGGACCTGAAGTACACACAGAAATACCACAGGCTATATCTTGTAAATTGATCTCAATTTTACCATTTTCTGATCCCGCTAATGCCTGGGTCGCCTTGAAAAAAAATGAATGGAAATGACTCGAACTCACTCACAACCTTGTCCTATTTCTTTCCTGGGTAACTTACTCCAGGCTTATTAGTCTCTTTATTTCTGTCTTTACTCCCTGCCTGTGGACTGTTCCGTCTCCATTCGTCACTTGCATTCACTTTCTGAGACCCAAGAATGTTGTCTTTTTCAAGTCTGAGTATCTCATCAGTCGCCACCAGTTGAGAGTAAGCATCAATATCATCTTCATCACCAGGAAGCAGCAAGCACAGAGTATTCTGTGATGCAGTGGAGGACAACTTCCCAAGCACACACAGCACATAAGAAAGGCCATTCCAAAGGTCTACTTACAGAAGCGAGGAGCTGCCTAGTGAAGCCTTGTGCTGCCATTCCCTAAGAGACTGGAGCATCGAGATGATTATTCTAGAAAAGGTCTCAAAGTGGAAAAGGGGGCTAAATTAAAACATGTGGTTTCTTCATGGTAAATTATACGTCTGGCTCCACAGGGCCTTTATATAAAAATTTATTGGCATCTTCTGCACTGAGACTTCCTGTATCCGTATCCTAAAACTCTTTCGTTTATTTTGGTTTTATTCGCTTCGTGCATTTCTGAGACAGACACGGGCGAAGTCTACCAGCTTCTGTTATTCCCCTTTTATTTCTGAAAGGCTTTGCTTTTCAAGTTTCATTGCTGTTTCTTATAAGTGGAAAAGCTCCGAGTTGTAGCTGCTGCATGGATCCGGATTTCTTGTCATTAAAAGTAGAACACTTGGCTCGCTTAATACGCTCTGCCTGGCAGTCTATGTCATGTGACGATAACACTGCATTTGCCGCATCTCCTATTTTCACTTTCTCTATCAGTTTGAGTCTTGCATTTTTAAGCACCATCTGTTAGCATTCATTTTCATTATTAGGATATATCCACGCTATAATCGGTGGCTTTTATCATGACATTGTCTTATGTGTGTATCATATATTTTGCTCACTCATTACCTCTCCTGTTATCCTCTCCCCTATGCTCCCTGGTTCTCTTCCTCAAGTTAAATAGTCTCATTTCTATTTGAATTATGAATATATAGTTATATATATTTGAATTATATAAAAATATGTTTTTAAAATTATAAACATACAATAATAATGCATATGTATATATTCTCCATGTATTTGTTTCCTTCCTATTGCTGTAATGAAGTACTCTAACCAAAGGCATCTGAGGAAAAGATTGGGTTTATCTCAGCTGACAACAGGTCAGAGGCCAACAATCAGGGGAGTCAGGGCAGAAACTCATGTAGAACTCAAGCAGAAACCATAGGGAACACCGCTTGCTGGCTTACCTGCCCACTCATGCTTAGCTGGCTTTCTTGTATAGCTCAGGCTAGCTTATGGATGCTGCCCACAGTGTACTGGGTCAACCTATATCAATCGGCTATCAAGACACCGCCCACAGGTCAATCTGATTGCGGCAATCCCTCACTGAGGAGTCCCTTCTGAGCTAACACTAGGCTGAGTCAAGTTAACAGTTAAAGTTAGATTGTTTGAATGATGTGTGTACACAAGTACATGCATACATGTGTGTGTGTATGTGTGTGTGTGTGAATATGGATCTGGGTAGATATGAAAATCTTTAAAAACCACATTAAAAAACAAACTAGATCTGGAGATGATCCTCTAATGCAGTGGTTTTCCATCTGTGCGTTGTGACACCTTTATTTACTAGGGAAATCTGCATTGAACGGTACCCACTTTCACATATACAAGTTGTAGAATCACACTGTCTACCTGAGACCATCTTCTCTGTGTCTCCCCAAAAGTCCTCACTGTATCTGTTCTTTCAATGGTGGCCTCTAATAGAGCCAGTAGGACGAAGCTGTTAAGATGCAGAGAGATTTTGCTTGTTTGTTTTCTTACATGCTATGCCATGGTCCTACACTTCTTGAATGTCAAATCTTACCAAGGGCTTATTCTCATTTTGATATATCTTTGTTGTATCAGTGGGATCATGGAAGGATAAGAAACAAATGGATTTTTTTAGTCACATGACTTGAGTCTCAAAAGAGTTGAATTATGCCTGCTTGTACGCTTGCCCCTTTGTTCTCATCAGATTATAAAACCCTCAATGACAAGATTTTTGTATTCCTTCATTTTTATATACCAGGGCCTGACACCAAGAAGATGCAAAACAGAGGTTTACACAATGAATAATTGATGAAATTAGGCAGCTTGGCTATAAACAAATATTTTATTACATTAACTGAGTGTTACTGAGTAACAGTAAATAATCTTCTCTTGAACTCTCCAGAAAGTGACAAGGAATTAAATCTCTACCCCTTCCCCTTCATGGCTTCTACATAGAGGACAG
Organism: Uromys caudimaculatus; assembly: GCA_028551405.1. NCBI lineage: Eukaryota > Metazoa > Chordata > Mammalia > Rodentia > Muridae > Uromys > Uromys caudimaculatus. The sequence continues at coordinate 59,270,075 of CM052707.1, read as the reverse complement.
CATCACAGAGAAGGTTATATTTCATGTGCTTTGAACAGCTCCAAAGAAAGAATTGAAGAAGGATTGATTCCTTCTTCGATTCGTACTAATTGCTCTTGTTTCTCCTCTCACTGTTCCTTTCTCTCTCTCTCTCTCTCTCTCTCTCTCTCTCTCACACACACACACACACACACACACACACACACAGAGTAATCTAGGTTCCACATATGAAAGAAAACCAATGATATTCATATTTGAGTCAAGCTTCTTAGAGCATCCATCTTTCTTCAAGCGATATAATTTCATTCTTTTATAAGTCGATGGGCATGGCTGTTTTGCCTGCATATATACCTGCTTCCCTGATATCCATAAAGCCAGAACTGGGGATTGGATTCTTTGGAATTGGAGTTACTGATGGTTGTGAGCCACCATGTGGGTGCTGGGAACTGAACCAGATCCTCTGAAGAGCAGCCAGTGCTCACCACTGAGCCACCTCTCCAGAGCCTCTGAAGAGCAGCCAGTGCTCTTAACCACTGAGCCACCTCGCCATTCCCAAAGCTTGCTGTTTTTACACTTAACCAGATCTCCATGTCCTATATGTACCCCCCATCTTCTTTATTTACCCATTGACAGGCACCTAGACTGATTCCATACCTGGCTGTTGAGAACGGCACTATAGCAAACAAGATATCCAAGTATTTCTGTAGAAAGCTAACTTAGTTTCTTTTGGGTATACTCCAAAGAGTGGAACCCCTGGGTCCTATGGTTATTCTATTTTTAGTTATTTGGGAGAACTTCACACAAAGTTACACTATTACCAAGAGTTTGTAACTTCTTTTCCCTGCATAACTAGCTAGCATTTATTGTCTTTCTTTTGAGAATTTCATGTGTGAGTAGTGTATTTACTTTCACCTTTCTACCCTCTGCCACTCTCCCAAGTCTCCCTACTTTCTCTCAAACTCATAGCCTCCTCTTCTTTGTCGTTACATGCACACACATTTATAGACATAATTATGTGTATATAAATATAACCTGCCGATCCCTGTATGTGTTTAGGGCTGACCACTTGGACTGGACAACCGAAAAAGGAGATCAACCCGGAGAAGACCCTTTTCCCCTCTCTCTCAGTAGCCACCAGTTGCCTATAGCTCTTTCTCTAGGTGTGAGGTCTTGTGATGTTTTCCCCATCCATGTTAGGATGTCATTTTTGTCACCATGCAGGTCTTGTTTAGACAACCATTTGTTATAATTTCATGGGTGTAACTTCTCTGTCACGTATAGAAGACACAATCTCTCAGAAGATATATCCACCCTCTGGATTTTACATTCTTTCCGCCTGCTCCTGGACAATCTCCCCAGAGCCTTTTGTTGTGCTATCGATGGATTAGTGAAGTGTGAGAAGCCCACCCACAGTTGGTGACCTGTATTTTGGCCATCCGTGGGATTCTCTAATGACCCCCATCTGGTACAAAAAGAAATGTCTTTGATGAAAGGTTAGAGTTACATTTATCTGTGAGTCTAAGGATAAGTACTTAGAAATACGTAGCTAGAAATTACACTGGTTTGGGAACATGATGATAATAGGTTCTCCTCTAGGGTCTGTGAGCTCACCAGCCATGGGTGACTGACCAGGTTTACAGTACCTGGAATGAATTTCCTTCTATCCAGTGGGTCTTGAGTCCATTTAAACAGAGATCGGTCACTGCCAAGGTATAACTGGCACCATTGTGCCCTCAAGATTCTTCCCATGCTTTGCTGTGACTCACAAACTTTAGAGCCGGGAAGGAGCTTTGATGGTTCTTTTCTCAGGCACTGTACTGTTTGTTTTCCCAATGATACCCATTCAGGTTCTGTGCCGAGATATACTCTCAGTGTATTTTTGATTTGTATTTCCCTGACAGCTAAAAATGTTGAACATTTTCTTCGTTTATTTATTGGCCATTTATGCATCATCTTTTGAAAATTGTCCATTTCATTTCTGAGCCGTTTAATTGATTATTTATATTTTTATTTTATATTATATTATTTATTTATTTTAAACTCCAGATTTTATTCCCCTCCCGGTCCACCCTCTGACTGTTCCACATCCCATATCTCCTCTCTGCCCCCCTCCCTGTCTCCATGAGGATGTTCCCACCCTCTACCCCCACCCCATCAGACCTCTAAACTCCCTGGGGCCTCCAGTCTCTTGAGGGTTAGGTGCATCCTCTCAGACTGAACCCAGCCTCGGCAGTTCTCTGCTGCATATGTGCCAGGGGCCCCATATCAGCTGGTGTATGCTGCCTGGTTGGTGGTCCAGCACCTGAGAGATATCGAGGATCCAGGTTAATTGAGATTTCTGGTCCTCCTATGGGGCCACCCTCCTCCCCAGCCTCTTCTAGCTTTCCCCTAATTCAACCACAGGGGTCAGCAGCTTCTGTCCATTGATTGGGTACAAAATTTGCATCTGACTGTTTCAGCTGCTTGTTGGGTCTTTCAGAGGACAGTCATGATAGGTCCCTTTTTGTGAGCACTCCATAGACTCCATAATAGTGTCAGGCCTTGGGGCCTCCCCTTGAGCTAGATCCCTTGGGCCTGTCCCTGGACCTTCTTTTCCTCAGGCTCCTCTCCATTTCCATCCCTGCAGTTCTTTCAACAGGAACAATTCTGGGTCAGAGTTTTGACTGTGGGATGGCAACCCCATCCCTCACTTGATGCCCTGACTTTCTGCTGGAGGTGGGCTCTACAAGTTCCCTCTCCCCCCTGTAGGGCATTTCATCTGAGGTCCCTCTCTTTGAGTCTCTCACCTCCTAGGTCTCTGGTGCATTCTGGAGGGTCTCCCCAACCTCCCACCTCCCGAGGTTGCCGGTTTCCCTTCTTTCTGCGGGCCCTCAGGGATTTCACTCCTTTCCTCCACCCAACACCCGATCATGTTGCCCTCTCTATCCCCCATCCCCTTTCCCTCCCAGGTCCTCCCCACTGTGGTTGGTTTCTTCTCCCTCCCATGTGGGCCTGAGGTATCCTTACTTGGGCCCTTCAGCTTGTTGAACTTTTTGAGTTCTGTGGGCTGTATCTTGGGTATTTGGCACTTTTTTTCCCTAATATCCACTTATTAGTGAGTACATACCATGGATGTCCTTTTGGGTTTGAGTTACCTCACTCAGGATGATATTCTCTAGTTCTATCCATATGCCTGCAAAACTCAGGATGTCCTCAATGGAATACTACTCAGATATTTATATTATATTTTAATTCTTGAGTTTTTATGCATTCTAAGTAGTAATCAACTGTCAGAATAATTCCTTCTTTTAGCCCATTTGTTTGTATGTGTCTTGTGTGTATTGGTTGTATAGTCTCATGCAGAGGCCAGAAGACGACGCTAGATCTCTTGGATCTAGAATGACAGGCAGTTATGAGCTGCTTAACATGGGCGGTGAGCACTGAGCTCAGATCTTCAGGGGAGCAGCACATAGTCTGAAACACTAAGCATCTCTGCAGCCCCTAGAATGATCAATTTGTAATTACCATGATCAGGTTAAATTAGAAGCCATGCCAGCTTGTTTTACGACTTCTGTGCTTGACCATTTCTCCTCATCTCTCTACCCCATGCTCAGCTTCGTTTATTTGTTCATCTGCTTTCTTTCCCCAGCAAACCTGATGTAGGGTTCCTCAGTCACATACATCCTGCCTCAGTGCTCTCCTCCGAGTTCAGTCACTGTCACTCCCATTTCTAACCCATGTCACAACCACACTCACACCAGCCAAGTAAAAGAGAGCCACGGAATTTTGTGCATATTTTTGCCTAAACTGTCTTTGTTTCCCATTCAACCCCAGATACAAATAGCTTTCTGTAACTCATTTCAGGGATGATAGTAAGCTTATAGTGTCTTACTGTATTTCAGAGCCTTCATGAAATGTAAGCAGTGCCTAGTCCACAAGAGTCATGGCAACTGAGAGCAAAGAAGGCAGAACAAACACAAGTCAAAGCACTGAGGTTTCTCCAGCTACCAGTCACTCGTCTCATGCATCCCCCAATTAAAGAAAGCAGCGAGCAAAGGATTATGTGTGTTGCCATGCCGAAGGAACTGAGTCTGGTTTTGAAAATTACATATAACAATAGAGCAATGAATATTATCATATCACCGCCGTAAGGCAAAGAATTCATGACTGAATACATTTACACATCTTGCTGTCCGTCACTCTAACAGCGAGTGTAGCCAACCATTTCCTTATCTGAAGGAAAGGTGGTGCTGCGGGTTATTTTGAGGCATTGAGTTTAATGAACTGGAAAGTATAGCTGTGAATTTCTACTCTCTGCAGAAGTTTTGCACGGAAGTCCTGCATTTGTAATTCAGCACAGGATCTTGATCTATTCTTTGTATTTGTGGAAATGAGCCAGTGCGTGGGGACAAGGAGAATGTGTGAAATTAACTGTAGGAAAGTCAAATAAGGGAGAGGAAATAGGAGCCATAGCGGAACCCGCTCAAAGGCAGGTTCCATCAGTCGCGCATTTTCCCAGCTCTGTGGTGGTCAACAACTGGTGTTTTTTTTTCAGATATAAGAAAAAGCCATTCTGGAGAAAAGGACTCTGGAAGAATCAGCCAGGATTTCAGGAAAACTTCTCATCGTGTTTCAGGACCATAGTAAGATGGCGTGTCCTAGCCACCTTTTCAGTGAGATACAGCTTCTTGATTCTGCTACGTGTATATCATCTCTCTCATTTCAAGACCACTAGTTGCCTACGTGGAACCCTCCCCTTTCTTTCCCTATGCTCTGGGCCTGGAAAAAGATTTAAGAAAGACACCTAATGTTGACTTCGACCTCTACCTGCATGCACACACATGTACACACACACACACAAATACATACACATATACAATACACACATGAATATGCACACACATACTTACATACATGCATACAGAGAGAGAGAGAGAGAGAGAGAGAGAGAGAGAGAGAGAGAGAGAGAGAGATATCTAACATCAAACACCTGTAATGAGTTGCTATGTATACAAGAAATACATGTGTAATATGTCAAGTCCGTGATCATTAGTTGTCAGTTGATTTTGTCCATGCATAGTAGTCTAACTGATGTTAGACTGCCTTATACATTCTTGGCTAGCCTTTCAAAAATGAGTTATCATCTCTAGGAAGAAATAGTTTCAAACACTCTTCATAACTATAGTGCTGAGCACAGAGCTTCATAAATGTAGGATAGTAGCTGAGTAGTGTACCTAGAAAGGGAAGGGTCCACAATGTGTCTCTAGAGGATCGGCTTAAGCATCCTGAGTCTTCTGTCTCACAGGATAGAGAGCATTAGCACCCTTCCCTAATGGTGCCCTGGCCTCAAGTCTACCCAGTCTACTTCTCTGCTTTCTCCACAGGCTTATTACTTATCGCTTTAAATTACCTTAATCCATCATTTGTTTGTTTTTTGCCATCCCCTCTCTTGAATGTCAGCTTAATAAAAATGACGTTTACTGGCCCTGTCATTTTTGGATATTTAGCCTCTTGAACTCCTGTCTAGTGTTGGGTAATTCTTGTTGAGTTAATGAATGAACTGTGATGTACATGATTAGCAGAGATTCTCAAAATGTATTAGATTCCTCCTCCAGGTAACCAATATGGCTGTGGCTAAAACAAATATAAGACATTAGCCAACTCCCTGAAGGAGACTGTGAACAAGGTGGAGAAATACAGGATATGATGAAGTACTACATGAGGCAAATGTTGTATGCTAAATCTATGTCTGGCAGTAGAATCCAAGTGATTAAAAGATATCAGAGCCAAAGAAGATTCAGGAGAACTTGATTGGTAAAGTCTCATGACTTTACCCTTAAAGATTAAGTAGAAACTGACAGCCTAGGGATATATTCACCAAGTGCTTATGGTGACAGCAGTGGAAGGCACATAACATCCACTGAAGTGGCAGAAGAAATGATTAGAACTTACATTTTAAGTCTTGAATAATCATTACTAAACATATTATTGAATTAATATTTGTACATATAATTTATAAAATAAATATATTATAGAAGCATGACCCTCCCAATTAAAAAAAAATCTTTGCTGATTACTTATATAGGAGAGCACCTTCAGATCTTTGCTGGACTTGACTCATTCATAAACGAGCACTACTAATGTCATTCTCCCCATAGTGCAATGAGATATGCACAGTGAAAAAGTGTTAAACCTAAAATACGTGTAGAGTTGTTGTATTGTTAAAGTATGTGTTAGCATTCTGTCTAAACTCCACCCCACAGTTGCCTGGCAACATCCAGGTGGGCCTGGCCCACTATAAAAGGGGCTGCTTGCTCCTGCTTTCTCTCTTATCTCTTTCTCTTGCCTCTCTCTTACATCTCTTATCTCTTACCTCTCCCCATTCCCTTCCCCCCTCTCTCCACGTGGTCATGGCCGGCCTCCACCTCTCTACTTCTCTACCCTCTTCCTCTCTCTGCCTTTCTCTGCCTCTACTACCCTCTTAACTCCCCTCCCCATGCCCTAAATAAACTCTATTTCTATACTCTACCTTTGCATGTGGCTGATCCCTCTAGGGGAAGGGATGTCTCGGCATGGGCCTCCTGAGTCACACCCTTCCCCCACACCTACCTCCCCATAACCCCATATAACATAAACACATCAGTATGTATGTATGCAGATATATATGTATTAACCATTTTACAAAGTATTTTAAGGTGAGTCCATTTGATCCTCACCCCATCTTGTCAAGTGGGAGACTTGTCAGTCAGAAATGAGATTTGAAAGATTTTAAAATTATTTCAATGACATCACACACAGATTTTAGGGCTGGGTCAAGTGTTTCAAACATCATCTGGCTTTAAACTGTTGCATTCACTGGACTTCACATCCCAGAGAGGCTAAGACAGGAAGTGAAGGTGAGAGGGTAGCATCTGTCAGGCAGGCATGGGTTGGCAAGTCATGGGTGGTTCGTGATAAGATAATGAGTCAGCAATACAACTGCTGGATGAAAACCCTCCGTAAACCCTGACTGTGGGCAAAGCACCAGCCCAGACTATAAGTAACTTAAAGAGAACCTCTCAGTTATAAGACAGAATCTGCAAAGCACAATGGCAGAAGTGAAATTTAAGGAAAGCAAGATGTAAGTCTTCCCAAGGTAGAGAAGGACACATACTCTTGTCTAAGACTCAGGCTGTGGAGGGAAGAGACAGCCTCATAGTTAAAGGAAACAAGGGAGGGTCAGGTAAAGGTTGTTTCAAAACTCAAGTCAACAAGCCCTTAGGTAGATCTCAGCTTATATAAATAAATTTGCATTTTCTCCTTGAACTCTGGGTACCAACATCTCTGTGGTGTCATCAAACTGACTTTTCCCTCAAAGTCTCCAGGAAGGCATCATGATGACTCAGAGAAAATGGAGGATGTCCTTTCCTTGCAGCAAGTTTGCAGAGAAACACATTGATCCAGAGGCTCCCACACCCTAACTGATGCCTGGCTATAAAACCCCTCACTAATAACCTCTAGGGATCAGGGTATTTGATAGATATTTACCGATATTTCTAATTTAAGGTAGGGGGAACAAGTTTTGAAAGTCTACTGACTTGCTTTGAGTGGAGACAGACTCTTGAATTCGTTTCATAAGAGTTTTTCATTCATGTTGTCTGAAGTTGCTGACATCAACCTAATTGCTGAGGTCTGCCTTTGAGGGATGTAGTAGTTACTCTTGCTTTTGCAAAGTCCTGACATGACACAGCTTGACAGAGAAAAGAGTTCTCTTGCGTGTTATTTTAGAGGATTGGGGTTCTGGTCCCATGCCTCCCAGCACTGAAGACAAAACATTGTGGAGGCAGGAACAGTAGTAAAGATTCTTCTTGACTTCTCCAGGGTGGGAGGTGAAGAAAAGAGGAAACAGGAAGCACCAATGACAACATATAGACCTCAAGGAGAAGCCCTCAATAATCTACTCTCTCCAACTAACCCACATCCTACCTCCCACCAGCTCCCAATAATGCTGCCATATCAAGAGATTAATTCTAGTCAGAGATCATCTACTCATCTCCGGAGATGCCCTTATATGTATATAAGAGGTGCCTCCACTAATCACCTAGGGATATCTTAATCTAATGAAGCTGACAATCAGGTTAGCAATCTCAAGGGCCACTCCTGAACATTTCAATATACGAGACCGACTGAAGCATAATGCCGATGGATGTAGTTAAGTTATTTTCTGGAACATTCCCAGAAAGGATGAAAATACAGCAAGGAAGGTTTATCATTCAGTTTTTCCATTGCTATGATGAATACTCAAGGCAATTAGCTTATAATGGGAAAAAAAAAACTGGTTTACTACTCATGGTTCCAGGTTTTGGTCCAAAATCTGTTTCTTCAGGCTTCTCACAAAAACAGCACACCATGCTGAGGGTCAGTGATAAGCAAGCTGCTGATCTCATCAGCCAAGAAGCAGAGCAAGAGGGGCAAGCTGGCCTCCCATAATGCCCCTTGCAGGTCTGCTCCCAGTGGCCTAGAGATCACCCACTAGGCCTCATCTATCCAAGAATCCACCACCTCCCATTAGCATCACGTTGTGGACCAACCTCTGAGCACATGGACCCTTCTTTGCACGTCACTCAACAGGAAAACTGGCTCAATGGATGCTGCACAGTCAAATGAGGGAGGTGGTCAGTGGTTAGAGCAAATGGCAGAAACCAGAAGTGCAGTGGCCGATGGAAACTACTTTCACTGTGTTCATTAAGAGAACTGGCAATCACTTTCTGTGTACTAGACACAACCATGGTATTCCCCGGGAAGCTCAGCCCTTAGCAAGCATTTCATTCAGTGAGTCTTGTTCTGAGAGCCTTGGTAATAGCTGCTGTTTCTTGGTTCTGGTCCAAAGATTTCCTGCTACCCAGCTTGTTTGAAATTCCTCTAAAATAGATTTCAGATCTTTCATTGACTTGACAAGGAAGTTGGGTCTTGAATGTGCCGTAATCGTTATGTTCAGGTAGCTTTAAAAGGTCTTCCATCTCAGAGGAAAGTGGGCTTATGATGCACAGATGCTTCTCCATTCATGATGTGATTACAGAGCAATAAATCCACTCTAAGCTGGAAATATCCTAAGCTGAAAGAGCATCTAATAGACTGAACCCACTGAACACCACAGCTTAGCAACACAGCTCACTGGGCTGCTGGCTGTTTACTTCAAGATCCCATGAGTGACAGGAAGCAGTCATTTACCACCTTTGCCCAGTAAGGAGAGTGCGCCAGAATGCAGATTGCTAACCCGAGAAAGGATCACAATTCAGAACCGAAAATGTGGTTTCTCCGGACTGTGTGTCTCTGTACACCAGAATGTTAGGAAAAGCATAATAAAATCAGTTAGATTTTCTTTTCAGGTGTAGTTTGTCCACCATGACCGCTTCTCACAACTACCAATTCTCCCTGATACTGTACCTTCTACAGATCTTTTTACCTGTCTCATAGGTATAGGACATCACCCCCCCCAACACATACATAGTCTGTTCCTTTAAGAGAATTATGCAATAAATCTGGCAGTGGTAAGCCTGACACCCAAGCCCTGCTCCAGTCGACATGGGACTTCACAGCTCTCTCGGTTGGCATGACCACTGAAAACCAACCACATTTTCCAAAGACGTAAACTGTTGTTCTTTGATGTTAACTTGAGAGAATTTTTCTTTCTCCAACAGACTCTATATACATCAGTGAGATGAACACTTCACTGCACCAGATCCAGAAATGGACACATCAGGATAATGCCCGGAGAAGTGGGCCTCCACGTTTCACATCATGAACGCTGTGTGCCTTGGGAAACAACACAAGTAACTAGTACCGCCCTCCACACAAACAAAATCATAATATCTGGAGCAAAGATCACGTTTTCTTACCTAAAGTTACTAGGCTGTGCTTCTGTGTGGCAGGTTAAAAACAGCTGACCCACACTTTGAAGTACAAACCCACATGCTGGTTTCTATTTCTTGCCCCAGGTTACCTCACCCCTTGTGCCTTAGTTTGCTCAACAAAGATCCCTTCAGCCCACTGGCTGTGCGTATCTGAGAACAGGGACCACTGCTGCCCAGTACTGAATCAAAAATGCACATAAATCACTCTGAGATATTTTTGCAATTTTGAAAATGTTTGTATCTTGACTCTGAGGTTCTCAAGTGCAACCTTCACAAATGATATTATAGTATCTTCTGAGGGTTGGAACCTCATGATCTTTAACAGTAGCAAAGGATTTAAGAGAGAATATTGTGCGACCTTAGCTCCTAGAAATAGCTCAGGACTCTTAGTGACTCCTTGACTCTATCAAGGGTAATGGAGAGATTATCTTTGGAAAAACACAACACAGGAAAGAGCTGGTGGACAGTGGGGGACTTAACCTGAGCCACAGGCCTGAAAGAACCAAGCTCTTGAAATGTCAACCCTCTGTGGACTTACAAAGAAAAATAGCAAGAAAACTCTACCTGGTTTGTTGATAAAGGATTACGTTCTGGTAGTTTTGATGGGGCCATATTAATACTGCTGAGTCCTTTGTTAAACTCCAAATAAGAAAAGTCCAGCCTGTTCTTCACCCATGGACACACCTATAGCTAATGCAGATTTGTACATACCTTCTAAAATGCACAGAGTGTGTGTGTGTGTGTGTGTGTGTGTGTGTGTGTGTGTGTGTGTGTGTGTGTGTAACTTAGATATATGAACATTAGATGTTGGATACAGGTTTTACGCTGGGGATGTGGTATATACATAATGACAAAAGTGTTTCCTTTATGAAACTCACATGTTTGTGGGAGAATCAGACCATTAACATGTAAAGCGTGTGTTCGTAGACAGTGCAAAAAATATTTTAGAAAACTCAAATTAGAAGATATGGGGGAAAGGGGATATGATTTAAATATGAAGCCAAGGAGAAATGATCTCCTATATCTTATTGTGATTTAAATCCAATTAAACATATTTGAAGCCAAGTTTATTGTGAGAGATAAGGCAATACCTATACAACCTTTTAAAAATATGTTTTATGTGTATTGGTACTTGGCCTTCTGTACATCTGTGTACCACTTGATCTGATGCCCATCTGATGCCCACAGAGGCCCAAAGAGAGCCTCAGATCCACTGGCACTGCAGTTAAAAGATGGCTGAGAGCTGCCACGTGGGTGCTGGAAATCAAACTTGGTTCTCTGCAAGAGCAGCCTGTGTCCTTCACCACAGAGCCATCTCTCCAGCCACTGTATAAATTCTTGATAGGGTGACTGGCGAGTACAAAGCCTCAATTAGCCAGAAAGTAAGATACAGTTGGAATTGGTGCATTAACCTGTAGTTGGCAGCAGGAGCTACATTTTTAGACATAGAACTTGAACTTGGAACTTCAGACATTGTAGTGAATGCTTGCTCTGTCACATCACAATTCTGTTCGTCTATGTCTGAAACCACCAAGCTCAGCTAGTCTCCGGGATTGCGTCCTGAGGCGCAGCTCCCTTCCAAAAGCAGCCATGTTAATAGTTCTCCCTGATTGATAATAATGCTCCCTTCAGAGTGAGATATTTCATTTTCTGCATCATTCTTTTCTCTTCAATTAAGGTTACTAATCAATTCTTTGTAATCATCGCCTTTCCCATCAACCTTGGAGATCCAGCCATCCTCCAGTTCCTTGGGCTAAGATCCTGAGAGCAGGGTCACATGGCAAAGCCAGGGCACCTCTCTTAGGAATCTCTTCATTTTGCAGTGAAAACCATCTGCCTCAGCCCTGCCTGATACCTTGGCTTCAGGGTGGAGAACTGAAGCTAATTCCTGTGCCAGAGAACATTATGTGCTTACATAGCAGCAAGGGGAACGTTTTCTAAATAATTAATCGGGAGCTCGGGATCTTCCTAGACTCTGCCCGTTCCAGGAATCCACCCTGAAGGATGTTTTGTGTACCCATCTGTAATTGCCACTGGAGACCAGAGCTGTATCTCTGCCCCTTGTGTTCTTGATTTTACTTTATTTTTCTCTAAGCTAAAAAAAAAAAAAAAAAATTACAGACACGATGTAATTTCTGGAGGTTTATTTTTGATTGGATAAAAAATGAAAAGACTTTGCTCTGGCGCACCAACTCCCCAGATCAGATGTTGCCACCGAAACCTGTCCTTGGCACACTGTGGCTTATGCCCCTGCTGGTGCAACCTCCAGCTCTTTGTCTGAGCATGCTTTGCCTTCTTCCTTTTGTTTGGGGGCTTAGCATATCAGACTATAAGCGGTGCACATTTTGAACATAGCAGACCTGAGTTCATGGGAGACTGTTGGACCGCATCAAAGCGTACCTGAGCAAACAGTGAGAAAAATTATTTTCCCACAGCCTTCTAAATCCTGTTTGGTCAGGTCAAGCGTCCAGACCTACACCAGGCAAGAGCCCGGGATTAGTCTTGTGATCAATCGATGCTCTGCATCAGCTGTGAAGGGTCTGAGCTCTACTTGCAGTTTGGTGTTGTGGCAATAAAAGATGTTGTTGAGACTTGTAAGGAATGACCACACGTAAACAACGGCTCACAGTTAAATAAAGCGCAGAGGAGAACAGGCAGTACTTAGCCACCCAGAAATAGACAGCATCCACTTCTAGAGCAGGGGGCGCCCTGGCCAAACTTTTAAGAGGCTGGGGAACTTTCTGAGCCAAGGTCTCCCTGGAGTTGGATAAAAGACTAGGGAAGGCTTCAAGTTACAACACTGTCAAACCACATCAAGTATTGTACAAAAGAGGGGTCCTGCTGAAGTCTATTCAATGTATGAGAAAATATGGGTTTTAAGGAAAAAAAAATCAAAAGAAATAATATTAGCTTTGAATTAAATATCTTATTTAGAGGAAAGCTGTGCTGAGAAAGATATAAAATCAAATTTAAATGATTTCAAACTTGTAATCATGAATAGAAATCAACGAGAAATAGATAAACTATTGAATAGTCTTTCTTCTTCACCCTTAAATGATTCTTTTATTTCCCTTTTCTTCTATCCATTTCCCTTTCCTGTCTACTTTTCTTTCCTCCATAAAGCACCTAACCAAAATGAACCAGTTGTTTAGAATCAAACGGTACAGTTAGAGGAAAATCTCTGCCTTTAATTAATCAAATGGCAAATACAAAGACTGGGTTGGCATTATCCTCTGGGACATTTGTGGGAAACGGACTCTCAGGGTTCAAAAGATTTCAGCACAGATAGAGACCTTCGTCTCTAAAGACTCACTGATCGCACAAGAATAAAGTCTGATTAGGGTAACTTAGCTTTTGTAGTTGCCGTCAACGACGGAATTGTCCAAGTCCACTGCCTAAGGATCACAGAATCAGACCTCCACAAAGACCTAGGAGCTGTGGAAAGTGCGAGTCCATCAAACTACTCCCCTCGTCCTCCTCATTATCCTGTGAGCAGTCCAGCATGGTCTTTATCCACCAAGGTTTATCCATCTGTGTTCCCATGCACTATATAGAGACAAAAAAAAAAAAAAAAAAAAAAAGACTCTTGTGAAATGTCATTAGTTTATATTTTGTGTTCTATTTTTATTTAAGAAGAGTAACTTTTGAATTCTACCCCAGACTGAGATCTGTGTGAAGACATTTTCTCTTGTCATTTCCTTGATGGGACCCAGATTCTAGTTTTGTTTTTTTATTTTAGTTAATATTATATCTCCAAGATACAAATACCAAAGCCAAACAATTGGAAATGAGGAAGAATATGTTTCGGCTCCTGGTGGCCAAGCTGTCAGTCTTCTGTTGCTTTGGGCCTGTGGTGAGTGAACATCATGGCATATATGGCAGAGAAAGCTGCCCCTGTTATGGTGGCTAGGGGAGATACAGGTTTCCCTAACAACTGACTTTCTCCAATCAAGACCCACCTTCAAAAGTTCTGATCACTTCTCAATGGTCCATTCAATCATAAATCCATCAGTGGCTTACTCTCTTGATTAGGTCATTACTCTCTTCAATCTCTTCCTCAAAGCCCCACTTCTAAATACAGCTTTTTCGTCAGACACCTTCTATCTAGACCACGATGGTTTTCCATTTTACTCCTCTTATCTGCTCCAACTGGATGCTCTCCAGTCTTCAAGAGGTGTGCCTTAATGACTTTATAAACTCTGTGAGAGTTCAGTGTCTGGTCAGTAAGAGTGCTCAGCACGTGTGGAGAGAAAAGACTAACAAGGACTCAGGTTGCCACCATTTCCTTGAGGCGGTATCCCTTTATTTCTGTCTTGCTGGTGGCTTGGGACAGTGACATTTACCTCTGATCATTTTTGGAGATGTTTTCACGAAATTTTACATTCATCTACTGGCTGCATATTCTGTTGTCACGCTGAATCTGGAGATTGGGTTTTTCTGGTTGCATCTTCTGGTTTCTAAGGTAACTGGGGGGCATGTCTGATGAGTGTACTATTGACTTGACTTCTCAGTGGGCTAACCAAGCTGTCACAGACACTTTAGTACTGCCAAGTAAAGCTCTCCAACCCTGCTGGGTACCCAACCCTCTTTATTACATAGTTAGATGCTTCACTGTGCACTTGCAACAGTTCGAGCTAAGAACCGAAAGCAGCAAGTCGATGCCGGATTAATGGACTCTCTTCACAGAATGCAGAAGGCAATGCAGAAGTAGGTTTCTGGAGCATGAGAGGCTTTCAAATTCTTTATTGCTTATAGAGCAATGTGATTTTCTATGTGTGCAGCAGCTTGGGACCATTAGGAGGAGAACTAAAGACTCGATTTTAGTTCCTTATCTTTCTTTCTGGTGTCGGATAATGTTCCCTTCTGTGCCTGGAAGCTCCCTGCCCTTGAAGAATTGCTCTGTATATACCAACAGTTTAGCATATTTGGCTTCCAACTTTGAGCCAAAGCAAGAAAGACTGTTTTCATTCTAGGAACATCCAGCAATAATCAAGAGGTAGAAACTTTTATGATGATTTTAAGCCATTTTTACCAGGATTATCCTATAGCCGAGTGATTTGCTGCTGGATTTTTATCATGCCCCAGAGTCTGGACATTAGTAGAAGTTGAGATCATGACATGCTTCCTTATGAGCCAGGGGCTAAGCTATTCGATAATCTATACATTTAATCAGGTAACCCTCTGGAGCGTAAGTTCTCTTGATCTAGGTATCTGTAAAACTCAAAAACCAAGTAGTCTATTAGAACAATAAGGTAGGAGATGACCATTAAGAGCCAGAGAACTCCACAGAAAAGTGGACGAGAAGAGTGTAAAGTACATTATAGAGCTATGAAAACTGTCTTGGTGAGATGCAGCAGCTCTGGGCCTGCACAGGATGGGGCCTTCCAATAACAACAGAAATGTGCTTTCCTCCTGCCCCAAGCTCCCAGAATACTGACTCAGACTCAAAATGTATATTTATAAATACCTAGGCCATACAGCTAGACTCATTCCCTGACTAGTGAATAATTTAAAATAGCTCATTTATACTAATCTACATTCTGCTATGTGGCTGTTTGCCTCTGCTCTGATACCAAGCCTCTGTCCTCCGCAGATCTTCCCTGGTGACTCTGTGCCAGAATTCTTTCTGACCCCCGGATGTCCCACCTTCTATTCTGTCCTTGCCTATCGGTTTTCAACATGGTGATTAATGGGTGATGCTTTCATACAATATCCAAGGTATTCTCTCTACACAGATGGCGGCAGATCCCTTCCTGGATCTATGAGGAACTGATGGATTTGGATTTGGGGAGGGGCAGTGGTGTCTTCAGTTGTGTGCCCTGTTGACAAGCTCACCTTGCTCCATGGAAAAGAGGCAAATCCAAGGATGCAAAGGAAGCCCTGGTCAAACTTGGTTACAATATAAAACAAAAGAATCTGAATATGAGAAAGGGGCATGGGGGTGGTGTCAGGAGTAGAAAGGAACCAAGAGAGGGTGAAGGTAACCAGAATCTGCTCTGCGTATGTGTGAAACAGTCAAAGGAGCAAAACATAATACTATTGAACACGAGCTGAGACATAGAATGCCAGGTACAGACTCTGTTCTGAAGGGAGATGTCACTGAAGGCAAGAGGCACCAGTCCTGAGCAATTATGAGAGCCAGGCAAACTCCGTTTGGTTTGAAATATTTGAGTAACACGTGACTTCAGGCTCTTCACCCTGGGGTCACAAGGCTCTGCATTAGACTCAGCCTCTTATATGTAGAATATGGCTTCTCAGTTTACAGCTGAGTAGTTTATAAGCATCTCACTTAATTATAGGACATTAGAGGACCAACAACCTTTCATTTTATATACTCCATCCCCTCCAGAAAAAATATTGGACTATAATTATAAACAAACTTCTCCAGAACCGTGTGTGCCACAGGAAAGCCATCCTGTCACCCAAAAGGCTGCTCCATAGACCTCCTGAATAATCTTTTCCCCTTGTTTTACCTTTCCTGTGAGTTTCCTTGTGAATTATCCATCTAATTTAAGTTTCAGATACCCTGATCTTTTGAACACATTAGCAGAAGGTGGTCCTGGTTCATCCTGGGCTTTGGCTGAGCGCATCCTTTTCCTGAGAGTGAGTCTTCTAATTTTAGCATCGTTTGTGGTATGGACAGACCAAGAACTACCCCCTCATCAGTTTCTGCTAGCTGGTTGCAGTGGGTAGGAATTGCTTCTTCAGTTCCTTCCTTCTCCCTCAAATTCTTCCATTTGTTATAAGCAACAATCAGAAAAAGTTCACCTGTTGTTACCAGCAGCATCAGGTTGTGCCTTCAACACCTCAGCAAAGTGTTGAAACAATGTATCAAGTTATTTTTTTTCCCCCGAGCTTTTATTTACACATAACAAGACACAATTCAGGTTAATTCTCTGCCAAGATATAACAGGATCTGACTCCTTGGGTTTGTTTCCATATGAGCCCTCTCTGGACAGTCTTTCAAACCCATGCTTCCTTAGCAACTGTAGGTGACAGTTAAGATTCTCAGTGGTGACTGGGCAGTGGTGGTGCACGCCTTTAATCCGCCTTTAATCCCAGCACTTGGGAGGCAGAGGCAGGTAGATTTCTGAGTTCCCGGCCAGCCTGGTCTACAGAGTGAGTTCCAGGACAGCCAGGGCTACACAGAGAAATCCTGTCTCAGGAAAAAAAAAAAAAAAAGATTCTCAGTGGTGGTTTAGGATTCTCCCCTATGCTGTGTTCTTTCTGAGTCTTCACTTGAGTTCTTAACTTCTGCATTTCTACTAGCATTCAACTGGAATCATTTTATGCTTCTAGTATGTTCCACAACACTCTCCTCTTTCATTTCCCAACTTCAAAGCTAGTGCCACTGTCTCAGGAGCACTACAGGTTTGGGTACTAAAGCAAGTGTTCTTCCCATCCACCACTGCAAGAGTTACAGCAAAATTTGGTAGCTTTAAGCATGAAATTATTATCTTGTAGTTTTAGAGGACAGAGCCTGAAATGGATTTCCCTGGGCTCAAAACAAGGTGTGGGGAAAGTTATATTCTTTCTGGAAAGTTCTGAGGGCAAATCTATTTTCTTTCACCTTCTGCCATGTATTCATCTTCTTCCATTTTTGCAGCGGGCAAAAGTCTCTTGTGGTTATACAGGGTCCACACAGATCACCTAGGACAACTTTATCTCAAAGTCAGATGCCAATTAACTTCAGCTCCCTCTTGCCACGTGACAAAACATGCTTACAGGTCCCAGGAATGTAGAGATCTTTGAGAGCCATTATTTTGCCCAAGTCATTATCTGATCTCAGTCTATCCTCACAGCTCTGTGAGGATGATTTACCTTCAGCTGCTGGTTGGAAAGCCTGGGAGAAATTGGGTTACCTACCCAGTGCTAGGAATGGAATCCATCCATCTCTACAGTTTCAATGTTCATAATGTCTCTCTTATATAAACCCAATGGACACACTGTGTTTCAGACATTCCAAAAACACTTTTACTTAATTAGGTCAACCATGGACTTTATCAATGTTTCTGCTTGTGTTTCATGGGGAAAATGTAAGCTGTGTGCATCCACATCTATGGGTTTATCTAGGGTCAACCAGTGCTGAGCAGATGGCATGCTGCTTGGCCACAGGGAGACTCTACCATCAGAGGATGAGAGATGCATAGACATCCTGAATGCACACATCAGTCAAAAGATGCATTGGCCAAAGCAACCACTGGGTTGAAAGCGAACGCTCTGAGTCACCATTTTAATTGCTACTCTGGGTACACTGTAAAATAGTCACGGAAACCTTTTGTGTGTTATGTAAGAAATGGCCCAGATTTTCATTATTTCCTTTGTAAAATGTTTTTCATATACTTGGTATACTTTCTGAACTATTTATAATAAAAACAAATAAATAATGTTGGAAGCAAACGGATTGCCTGTCACCAGAAAAATCAATTTTCAGGCTTCATCATACCATTTACCCAGTGCAGGCATATTATAAAATATCAAGTAAAGTTAGGAAATTCTTCACAACCAATTTTCAAAGTTTGAAAACACTGGCAATTAACTGAAATAGGTAAATCTTTAGAAAAAAGCAAATTTAAAGAAAAAGAATTTTGAAGTTTATTTTCCCCTCAATTGTTTGAAAAATGTGTTTTTCTTGGCTTGTTATATGAAAACAGTTATTACTTATAAAAATGTACTAAATAGTAAAGTCATAAAGGAAGCTTGATGTCTTGGAAAGGGAAGTGCTTTATTTTTGTGCATTTTTATTAATATTGTGATATTCGCACACTTTGTGGGTTATATTATTTTATATCTTCTGTCATAAATATCATGTGTTAAATTAATATGGGAAAATGTGGATAGTGGCTATAATTCCTACCCAGTTTTTATGTGAATTCAAAACTGACCTAAAAATAAAACATGTTTTAAAAAATCAGAAACAGAAGCAGAAGGACATATGCATCCATAATGCTGAAGGCCCTGTATTATCTACTTAGAAAGCATTTACAGATCCTCCCTGCCCTGGATATACATACCACTTGTGCATTGTGTTCTTCTTGGTAGAATTGTATCTTATTATACAATGTAACTTGTTTGCTAAGCCTGACAACATATCATAATTGTATATTGTTTCCTAATCACGTTTCTTAACAGACAAATAATATTCCATTACATAGACAAATATCATTTTCTTTAGCCATTTGCCTTGCTTGTATAAGTAGGTCATAGTCACCTTTGTGGAAAATACTATAGAATGGTATGATGGGTAGAAAATGAACTGGCAGAAAGATTTCAGACTGCCAAAGATATTTTTTAATCTATAAGAACAGGCTAAGGAGATGGTTTAGTGTGCAAAGCACTTACCATTTAAACATGAAGAGCAGAGCTTGAATCTCCAGAACTCATGAAAATGCCAGTCATGGTGTCATACATCAGTTATCCAGTTTTGCCATGGCAAGATGGGAGGCAGAGACAGGAAATCTCCTAAAATTACGGAGATTACCCTGGAGTAGCATTATGTAATAGTTCCCTCCTAAGACTGAAACATCCCATCCTGCAAAGATGCTACTAAAGCAGGAAGGTAAACAACTCAAAAATAACTTCAGGAAGTCCCTGAAACTGATCAGACTCAGTAAGTCCCTCCCTCCCAAGAGTATAAAAGCTAGAGCTACAAAGAAGATTCTGGGATCAGACCAGCTGCCTGAAAGAATCAGAGACCAGCTGAGCTGCCTGGAGGAGATTTAGACCTATTAAGTCAATTACAAAGGACACTCTTAAAACTGTGAGCTGCTTATAGGCTGTGCAATGTGCTCAAGGTCCCCAGGTTTGTAAGCTGTAACATATCCTGGGGTGGGCTTTGGTGAAGCAGCTGTCTTTAAGTCATTTCTGCTTCTGTAAGTAACCCCTCACCCATAATACTATAAGTAACCCCAATAAACTCATTTGTTAACCAAGTTGTACTTTGGCGGTATCTGTACTTTGGTCTATCATGGGCCTCCTATTTGGCATGAGTAATGTGTGCGTTGCATCTTCTCAGGAAAGGTCTTGTCACATAATAGGTAGGCAGTAATGAAAAGTAGAAAAGAACTCATCTCAAAAAAAAAAAAAAGTCATAAACAAGAAGTCATTGTCAGGTTGCTGTCTGACTGCTACACACTCACCATGACACAGGAGTATCATGGCATGGGCAACGCCCCCCCAACACACACACACACACACACACACACACACACACACACACACACACACACAGAGCATAACACGCACATGAAATATCCTTTTAAAAAAATACGAAACCTCTTAGGGAATCTCAAAACATCACAAAACTCTCAAATATAAGTTACATTGTTTTTCTGTGGAGGGAAAATTCTGCTGGCTTGAATGAGAATGGCCATCGTAAGCTGATAGATTGGAATCATTGGTTTCCAGTTGATGGAACTTTTTGGGAAGGATTAGAAGATGTAGATCATCAGGAGGCGTGTCAGTCAGGATAGGTGTTTAATTAGAGCCCTCTGCTCACCCTTGCACACGCTGGGAAACTCCCTCTGCCCTCTTCCCAAACCCTGCCTGCACTGAAAAACTCTGACAAAGGAGGTGCTCTAAAACTTCAATTCCACATTTCTAGCAGCCAGTGCATCTCAACATTCTGATATGACCAGCCCCACTCAAGTGCCCACGCAGATACCCAGATTCTGACTATATTTAGATACAGTTCCAGCTCCTGGCTGACATGTCATCACACCTTGCCTAAGAATTGTGCCAATTAAACCTGTATTTATTATTTACTTTTAATCTGGTCTGATCTGGCCTATATTGCATCGGCAGAGGAAACCTACTAATTGGGCTTTGAGGTTTCAAAAGGCTTCCACCATTTCTAGTGTGTCCCTTTGATGGATTTCTGCCTATGCAAAAGGCCAGATCAGACTAGATTAAAATCAGATAAACACAGGATTATTTGGCCTTGCTCACTAGCCAGTTCACCGGTCCCAAAGAATGGGGCCAGGGAAGTCCAGGGCCCAGGCTAAGGCAGGGAGGTTTTATAAACCTCAGGCAAGGATATGATGACTTATCAGCCAAGATCTGGCACTGTGCCCAAATAGAGGCAAAAGCTAAGTTCCTGGGTGGACACTTGTTGGGTTGCATGAGCTGTCAGAAATGCAGACCTGGGCTTTTGGCACCATTCCTTTGTTCAGTTTTCTCAGTTGTGGGTGAGGTTTGGGGAAGGACAAACAGGGTTTCCCAGCTTGTGCAGGAGCAATCAGGGATTCCAGTTGAATGTCTTTTGCTGTGCTTCATGGTCTCAATATGTGAGCACTCAGCTACTGCTCCAGCATCATGCCTCGTTACCTGTTGTCATGCTTTCTACCTTGATAGTCATTGACTCCACTCTCTGAATCTGTCAGCCCAAATAAACCCATCTGTTAGTTGCCTTGTGCACATGGCCTCTCATCTCAGCAAAGGAAAAGAAACTGCCTCAAAATACAAGCTAAAAGTATTTACTTTTGGCCCGTTGTTATCTAGATAATTTTCTACTACTTAACTGTTTCTTTTTAAGATTTATTTATTTTATTTGAGTACACAGTTGCTCTCTTCAGACACACCAGGAAAGGGCATCAGATCCCATTACAGATGGTTGTAAGCCACCATCTGGTTACTGGGAATTGAACTCAGGATCTTTGGAGGAGCAGTCAGTGCTCTTAACCACAGAGCCATCTCTCCAGCCCCAACTTAATTGTTTTAACTAAATAATTTAAATAAGTCTATGTGAGTGATAAAGCTCATTGGTTATTCATCTTATTACATGGTTTTTCTTTTATAGGGTTGTTTGGTCCTGTGTGTGTGTGTGCATACCTGCACTTGGAAACTGAAGAAGGATAGCAGGCAACCAACTCTATCACTCTCTTACTTCCTTGAGACAGGACATAGGCTAATGGGGTTGCAGGCTAACCCTTGACCATATCTGGCCTTTTACAAGAGTTCTCCAGATTTGAACTCGAGGTCCTCAAGTGTACACACCCAATGCTTTTACCTGCATTGCTTCAGTACAACAAAATTAAAATTAGTCTGTGGATATGTGTCTATGGAGAACAGGAGAACTCCCTGCTACAGGGGAAGCTGCAGGAGAATAGTGTGATCAGCTAACTGTCAAATGCCGTTTTTATTCTGAAAATGCCCAGGACTTCTTAATTTGAAATGTAAAACTCATGCTGGCTGTCACTGGGACTTGCAGTGTGTATTCAAGCAGGACATTTCTATACCAAACTGTCCATTTGCTGGCTGCAAATGCTGGTGATGATAATACTGCCTAAAACTCAAATTACCAACTGATCTGCATTAACCATCTGTCCCAAAGCTTCAAGCAGACACCATAGCATCTCTGTAAAAAGCCTTTAAACCACGCAGTTATAGAGGAAAATGCAATAGTAGCATGAGCTACTATTGTAGATTGAAATGAGGTCAAAGTTGTCCACCAACTGCTTTTGTCTCAACCATTACTTTGGTCAAAATATACCCAGTAAGTTAATTTCACTTTAGCTCTGTTGGGAACACAGAAACTCTACCAAGATGGGACTCTGCATTTGGCAAGCAGTTTGAAAATTAAATCAGTTCCTCTACATGTAATTATAAAATTCCCTCAGACCGGCACATATGATGTTTTTCTTTGTGGTCTAAATAGAAGTTACCTACAAAAATTTAATTTAATCCTATTCAGTGTCCAGTGGAATGTGACTTGACCTGGACACGTTTCATTGGTTAGTTGCAATGAAACTTTTTCCTGACAGACTCTCTCACCCTTTACATGCATTCCACTCATTTTTGACAGGTAGTTATCAAGTGCTAAGCACAGGGGCTGTGAAAGTCGGGAGAAAGAAAACCTTGTATGCAAGACAGTGTGTGTGGGATATAGGTGAATGCCGGCACAGAAAGTCCGATTGATTATGAATAAGTAGACTGCAGAGAAGCAAGGGGGAGAGGGCAGAGATGGAGTGAGGGGTAAGGTTTCTTGACTTAATAAGTCAAATCTTTCCAAGCAGATGTAGAGGCAGGGCCCGCATGTCTGTCCCATCTGCCTAGAATCTGGGACTAGCTCTCCAGTTCCTCCAAGCACTCACTATTGGAAAGATGAGTCCTTCCTGTGGATGCCGCCTGCTTGTCCCAGCTGTTCTTTGAGTCCTCAAATAAAATGGTGCTTTCTTGGTTGCCCCATGTCCTGACCTTTCTCTTCCTTCTTTGATGAAAGTTAGGGTGGGCAGGTCAGCTGGGCCAAGATAAAGAACACAGCTAGTGCAGCTCTAAGCTGGGGGCTGGGTAGAGATGTGGGAACCTCACAGGAAGACGAGCATCCCAAACTTCCTCAGCAGCTCCAGGGGCACAGGGACCTATTCCTGGTGTCCTCACCTCAAAATTGTAAGTGGGTCTAAGGAACTGAATTTGGACCTGAGGATACAGCCAAAGAAAACACAAGACTCTGGTTTACCTTGCTGGGTGGCAGGGACTGAGATGGCTACGTGACATACTGTCTGTGATATAATGCAGTCTTCTGGACTACCATCAAAAAAGCCTTCAGAAACAATTATAGGCAAATACAGATTGCTGAAAGAAGAGATGGCCTTCCCCAGAGAAAGGCCCACCAATGGGTGATCCAATACCAAATGATCAGCCCTGAAAATATGCATATGAGTTAACATTATAAAGAGCGATCAGGTTATATTTAGCAATGTGTGTGTGTGTGTGTGTGTGTGTGTGTGTGTGTGTGTGTATTATAACAATTAATGAAAAAAGAGGCCATGAGTTTAAGAGAGCAAGGAGGGATATATGGGTGGCTTAGAGAAGAAAGGGAAGGGAGAGATAGTAAAGATGGCCTGGCTTTTGGAGGAAGATGTATGGGGGATCCAGAATGTTGGAGGGGAGATGGGTAGGTATGTTTTAAAAACATATGTACATGTATGAAATTTCAAAGAGTAAAAACAGATAAAACCTTCATCTATGACACTTGTTACCCTTTGCCTTTTCTAACATCCCAAGAATCCATTTAGACAACACATCACCTCTTGCAAGGTTGCAACTTCTCTTTTAAAGTTGTGTTAACTGTTCAGATGTTGATTTATAAGTTTGACAACAAAACCATTTTCCTCTTGTCTGTATTTAGACCTTTGTATATTGTTTCAAATAAGCTAAACCAGCTCTTCCCAGTGGACACTATGTAACATCCCCAGGGTCTAAATGAGGTTCCTTTGTTTCTATTCAGTGTTTTGTGTGCTCTAACCCTAGGCCTTGGCTCCCTACTCCTCAGTGTACTCGTCGAGGGTGTGACCCACCTCACCCTGCACATCAGCTGGGAGTCTAACAATGTCTCCCAGCTGGGGGTGGACAGTATTTCAAAATGAGGCACACAAGCTAAGCCCTCAACTGGCCTAGTTCACTAAGGGCTCACAACTCCTCTGTAATGTGCGGAAATCATGAAAAGCATCTAAAATCTCTCTCATTCTCTGATCATCAGGAGACAGTAGTTGGTATCAGGACATGGGACTCCTGATTTCTAAAACTGGACTGCTCATCTGATAATTGTTCAGCTCTTTACAGTGGACAGCTTGAGCTTAAATAGTACTTTTAGGGTAGTCGTAGGTGGATCACGGGACTCACCTAACCAACTCCCAGTTCCCTAGCTCAGTGGTTCTCGGCTGTGACCCTTTAATACAGGTCCTCATGTTGTGCTGACCCCCAACCATAAAATTATTTTGTTCTGACTCTTCATAACTTCAATTTTGCTACTGTTATGAATCATAATGTAACTATCTGATATACAGGATATCTGATATGTAACCTCCAAAGAATCATGACCTACAAGTTGAGAACACTACCAATTTATACACATGTGCATAAGTGTGCGTAGTCTTAAATACTGTAAATGGGAGCTACATCAGCTTTAAGAATCATTTACCCTGCTCACTACAGGTGACTGTGATCATGGGCTAGTGACACCAGAGAGAAGGCTTGTGTGTCATGTGAGTGTCTGTGACACTATTTCTGACTGTATTTCCCTGTCAGAGCTTCTAGTTGAGAAAAGCACAGGGCTTGGCCTTACTTACAAGCCTAACTCTCCCCCCCCACACAAAGTTGCTGAGGGTACAGAAACACATGAACAAGCTGAACAAGATGTCCTGGTCCCTTCACAGAGCTGGACCCCATGACATCTGGACATCTGCTTCTGGCATCCTAACCATCCTAACCTTTAACTATGATATTTTGCTACTTTTGTTGGTTGTCAGTTAGAGACCTTTCAAACTAAACTAGTTAATTTAAAATAATTCTAACATTTTGGCTACTTAGAAAAGGATCTATATTTCAAAACACACTCCTTACGCTGTTGTTGTTGTTGTTCTTCTTCCTCTTCCTTTTCCTCCCCTCCCTCTTCCTCCTCCTCCTCCTCCTCCTCCTCCTCCTCCTCCTCCTCCTCCTCCTCCTCCTGTCCCTCCTGTTCCTCCTCCTCCTCCTGTTCCTCCTCTTCTTCTTTGAGACAGGATCTCACCACATAGCTCTGCATGTCCTCGAACTTCTTGTGTAGATCAGGGTCATCTCAAACTGGCAGCAATCCCCCTGCCTCTGCATCCCAAATGCTAGGATTGCAGGTGCGCACCATCATTTCAGACTATAATCTAGGTCTTTTTCATGTTAAATATTCCATTAATTTTTCTGCACCCATCACTTTATGGAAAGTCACTACAAAGCCTCACAGGAACGTGAACTGCTATTGGCACCAAAGAGAACTCAGGGTGGCACTGAGAGCTACTCCATAATGTGGTTGCATAGGAGCCTGGGGACCTGAGTGTGAGCTGCAGAGCCCATGTCAACAAAGCTGGGCATGGAGCTGACCCCAGCACTGGCAAAGCTGAAACAAGTGGATCCCTGGGATTTGTTAAGCCAACTTCACCCATTTACCCCCATACATCTCTCTGCCCTTCACACACATGTGCACACATTCCACAGTACACACATGCACCCCTACACACACTCAAACATGCACATATATGCACACAAGAATAAAAGTTCCAGAAAGCTACTGAGGTTTTCCCAAGCACGTGCTGCATTTCCTACTTCACTATTGAAAACACTGCTGTGGCAGCAGGGGGGCATCAGGACTGGGGGGAGCCCAGGGTTCTACATTCCAAAGAGCGGAGGAACCCAACTGAAAGCCACACTCCTGGTTCTGCAGGTGAAGCTGAGTCTGAGTGATGTCAAGGCACGGAGGAGTCTGCACATGATCTGCTCTGTGAGCCATGCATTCTCTAACATAAATTACTAAGACGCTGAGACTGAGTGGGCAGCAACAGAACTGTGGTGAACCACAAACAACTGCTGTGGCATCGGGGGTCAAGTTTCCTCTTTCTTATCACCCTGGTGACCGTCTGGGTGGAACAGGAGGTGTACCTGTGTCATGCTCTGAGAACCTCCCTATCTGTGAGAGTGACAGCGGTCGCATTGTGAGATTAGTGTGACTGTTCATAAAATAGCAGGTAACATGATAACCGATAGAGGCTGTAATAGAGGCATTACTGAGGGAGATCACAAACATTTTTGTCACTTAGCATGGAGCTGTTACACCTCAGCTACAGTCCATTTGGGGAGGAGAGAAATGAAATCAACACGTTTTGCCAGTGTGATGTATTCACTGAAGGAAACTATCTTAGGCACTTCTTGAAGATTTTATCTTTAACTCTGTGTGTGTGTCCATAGAGGACAGAAAATGGTGTCGGATCCCCTGAAGTTCAGGCTATGGGTGATTATGAGCCACCTACCTCTAGGTGCTAGGAAACAAACGTGGGTCCCCTGCAAGAACAGGATGCTCTCTAAACTGCAGAGCCACATCTCCAGCTCTTCTTTGAACTCTTAAATATTAAAGCTTTGAGTTTTCATTAATTGCTCCTTTAGGATAGTGAAGAAAATCATTTTTTGCACTTAGCAAAAGACATCTTTGCCATTATCATTTTTGTGCGAGTGCTAGCTTTGGGTCTATGTTATGCAAACTCCATTTTTGTGTGAGTGCTAACTTTGGGTCTATGTTATGCAAGCTTTAAATTCCCAGGATTCCGTGGATCCTGCAGGAAGGACCTTATGTGTTCTGCCATTAACTTGTATTTAATAATGCATATACAAGGCTCTGAACAGGTATTGCATATATATCATTCATTTATTAATTGATTGAGCAATAGTCCAATGTATCTGTAAGGCCAGGCCTGTTATCCCAGCATGTGGGAGACAGAGGCAGGAGGATAACAAGTTGTATGATAGATTGGATACAATCTATGATAGCAAAAACCTGTCTCAAAAATAAATAAATAAATAATATCATTTCTCATAGGCCAGGGCTCTGAACTCTTGTGTGATAACACATGTTTTAAAAAGCTATGACTTCTGATTTTATGTCTCCTATTCCTCATGACAGTAGTAAGCCCTGTTTTTCTTGCCAGAGTTGCTACAGATTTCCAAAGGTGCAATACACATGAGACCCTGTGGATGATTACACATTTTCTGAAATGTGTGCATCAAGGCTATTGAAGTGCTTTAGGTTTTGGGGTTTTTTGTTATTTTAATCTTCATTCTGAATCTCCATTTATACCAGCTAGGATGTCATTGGTTTCATACCACAGAAAGTCTAATCTAAGAGGACTCAACTGGAAAAGTACTTATTTTTGTCAAAGAAAAAAATGAAGGCAGGGAGACAGACAGGTCAGCTGTGAAACTTTCCTGTTTTTCCAGAGTACCTCAGTTCAGTTCCCGGGACCCATGTCAGTGCCTTACAATTGCCTGGAGCGCCAGCTCTGTATGACCTGATGGCCTCCTCTGGCACCTGCACATACATAGCACACATGCAGACATAAAGCATACATGCATATGCATAGCACACATGCACACACATAACATATATGCAGACACATGCTATATATATATGCAGACACATAGTATATATGCAGACACATAGCATACATGCACACACATACATGTACACACACATACATACATGCACACATATAACAAACACACACACACATACATGCACACACATAACATGCATGCATATACATAGCACACATGCACACATACATACATGCACACACATATACACACAGGCATACCATACATGCATGCACACAATACATATATGTACACACATATTGTACACACATAGCATACATGCAGACACACACAAATAAAATATCTTGAAAACAAAAACAAAAGGAGCTGGACAGCCCCGTCTCAGCAGCACTATTAGACTGAGCCCATTCTCAGTCTTGCTCGTTGTTGAAACAAACAAGTCTGTAACAAGCAGACAGAGAATAGCATCTCTCATTCTAAAGAGAATAAGCCATCTCTTGTCGTTGTAATAAGGAAAGAAACAGCCTGGATAACATTGGAAGACCTACAGGTCAAAAAGCAAATTAAGTGAGCATGGGTCTAGAAAGGGTCTTTTACTGATGCATTCTGCCCAGAAATGAACAGAGGACCGGGGAGACTGTGCCTGGCTCTGACCAGACAGGAGCAGGAGAGGAATAAAAATAGAAGTTATAAGTGGGAAGATGCAGCTTCCTTAAGGGAACTTACCTATTAGCTGAGGTGTTCTAGAAAAACAGAGGTAGTAGACAGGGAATGTAGGGGGAAGAAAAGACATATACATTTATATATAAATATGATGTATACATATATACATACATATATATGCATAATAGAAAGAATGGTGCATGTGCGTGCATGGAGAGAGAGAGAGAGAGAGAGAGAGAGAGAGAGAGAGAGAGAGAGAGAGAGAGAGAGAGTTAAATAAATGGGCATATATAATTGTAGAAGCTACCAAGCCTCTAATCAACTGACCAGGATATTAACAACCCAGGAAAAAGCTGATGCTGTAATTCATTTGTGTTTGTTTTTCTTGTTGTTATTTTGTTTTGTTTTATACTACTGTCTAATTTCACAATGTCTGAAAAATCTATTCCTTTCTTCGTGTATATTTGAGATGTTTCCCATCCATTGCTGTTAAGAAAAATATTACTTATCAATGCATGCATACATGTATTCTAATTTCACTATTTTGAACGAAAATTTTGTAACAAAATCCTATCTAATTCCAGTAATTTCTCTGTTAAATATACTTTGGAGTAGAATTGCTACTATATGTATGCAGGTTTTCAACTTGACTATCAAAACAGTTACCCAGCTGCTCCCTAGAGCACAGTGAGGCAGAGGCTAGACAGATAACTCATAAGGTAAGAGGTCAGTGTGTTAGATGACTTCTTCTCCTCCTCCTCCTCCTCCTCCTCCTCCTCCTCCTCCTCCTCCTCCTCCTCCTCCTCCTCCTCCTCCTCCCCTTCTTCTTCTTCTTCTTCCTCCTCCTCCCCTTCCTCTTCCTCTTCCTTCTCCCCCTCCCCTCCTTTCTTCTCCTCCTCTTCACTGTTGTTGTCATTGTCGTTGCCTTTGGTAATTATGTGCACGTGTGTGCCTATAGGTAGGTGTGTAAACATAAGTCTGATGAGGCCAGAGGTATCAAATCACCTTGGATCTGGAATTACAATGAGTTGCCTGATATGGATCTGAACTCGGCCTTCTACAAGAGGCCGAGTTCATGCTCTTGACCATCCAGCCATCTCTCCCAGACCCTTTATTTACACTCTTTAATCACTGTGACAGACTCCCAGGAATAAACAATTCAAGAAAGGATTCCTTTTGGCTCATAGTTTCTGTCCCTAATGCTCATTCTGAACCTGTTGGGGGCAGAGGAGACATGGAAGCCTGAAGCAGAAGTTACTTACATGGTAAAAGCAGAAAGAAGAAATACAGGAAGGAATCCACCTAGCTCCACATTCTATGCTTCAGCACTTCCCAATAAATCTGTCATATAATGAATTCATCCATGGATTAAAGCAGAGCCATCAGGATCCAATCACTTCTCCAGCATCCACCAACCCAGCCACCAACATGTGGGCATGGGAAAACCATTTTGTATTCAATCCATAACATTTGATACATGCACTAATTTAAAATCTTCTGGTGCTGGAGAGATGGTTCAGATGCCAAGACCCAGAGATGGTGGCTGTTGATAAGAATGAGTTAATGCCAAGGCTCAAAGGTCACCCTGGCGATTTACACAAAATTTTAAAATGCATGCACTATTTCAGCCTTAAGGCTCTCATGCCTTGCTCATCCTTGTGGTTCAGACACTAGAGCTGATTGTTTCCCTCCATTGGAAGCTTGCACAGTACCTTCTGCTTCTAGGAAAGCTAGTCCTCAGGGAGGAAGTTTCCAGGTCAAAAGAAAATTGAGATTTCATATTACCCCAGTCAGAGTAGATCAATAAAATGACAGAAAACAAATGATATTGGATCGGGGAAAGGGAGACCCACAGTGGGACAGCAAACTGGTCCAGCCACCCTGGAAATCACTGTCGAGAATCTTCAAAAACTGAAAAATATACTATATGGCCCAGCTATACTAGTCTTTCACATATGCCCATAGGACTCGATCATACTCCATACATATACTCAGTCAAGCTCATTGTTTCTCTATTCACAATAGTTAAGGAATGGAAACAACCTAAAACTCTTTCAACTGACAAATGGATACTGAAAACCTGGAGCATACATGCTCTAGGGTGATATTCGGTTGTAAAGAAAATTGAAATCAGACTTTGCAGGTGTGATTTGAATGAGATTGGCCCTCATAAGTTCACGTTTGAATGTTTGGTCTACAGTCAGTGGAACTATTTGGGAAGGATTAGGGGGTATGGCCTTGCTGGGATAGGTGTGGCCTTGCTGGAGGAGGTGTGCCTCTCCAGACCTGGGAGTAGGTTTTGAGGTTTCAGAAGTCCATGCCAGGCCCAGCCTTACTGTCTCTGCCTGCATCTTGAAGAGTAGATGTGAGCTCCCAGCTGCTGCTCCAGCTACCTGCTCCCATGCTTTCTGCCATGACAGTCATGGACGAAACAAGGCCTCAGTAATGGTGTTTCTTCATAACCCTAGCTAAGAGAGAAGAGGAGTGGATAGAGATAGAAAAGATCGTATTGGTAGAGGTAACTCAGACCCAGGAACACTGCTGAGGTTCCTAGCTCCACATCTTCACATGTGGATATATAACCTGGAGTAACTTCAGAAGTCAGGAAAGTCAAAAGGATCATTAAAGAGGTAAGGAGCAGTAGAAATGGGGATACCAGTATACAAGTTGATAGGAAGGGTAAAGTGGGGGAAGTTGGAGGGCATTAATTAGAGAGTGGGAAGGAGATAAATATAGAAGGGGGAAGAGGGTAAAAACCATAAGGATGCCCTGAAGAGGTCACTAGGAATGATCAGTATTTGACAACTTAAAGTTATAGACTCGTTTACAACTTTACATGAACAGAGTTTAAATGAAAACTTCCTACTGCGCTGACAATGCTTCTTCCTAGTGCCACAGACAATCTAACAACACCCCCCCCCCCAAACACACACATACACCACAAACACAACCCCTTCTGAGTTGTTTGGGGGAGTGGGGGTTGAGACTCCCAAGACACAGGCTGTTGCTGTTATCCTTGGTGGCCCCAGAGGTGGAAGGTCACCCCCCATCCCACCTACTCCCCATTGTTGAAGACAACACTCGCTTTGGACACAGGTCATAGGGGACCCAAGCTGGACATACGTATCTGCTTCTGTGTCCTCTTAATACCTGAAAACAGATCAAATACGGAGAAAAGAAGAACTGAACAGTGTGCAGAGAAAAAGAACCTGATGTAGGTGTTCTCAGACACCAAGAGATGTCCAGCCATTTCTAGGTCATGTGACAGTGAAAACACATGACTTAATACTGCAGGTTCTCCCCTGGGAGACCAAGGCGAGTCCCTGTTTCATTTGTTTCTTTGAGAAATCTTCAGGTAGCTGCTCAACCTTAAACTCCTGATCTTTCTGCTTCCACCTCCAAGGGCTTGAATTGCAGGTGTGGACCAGTTCATCCAGCTATGAGTCCCTCTTCCTTTAAACCAAAAGTATCCTCATTGGAATAAATCCAGAATGAAGTAACATCTAATGTTGGAAAATGGATGTTTGGGTGCATAGATTAAAAGCACAACTCATGGTAAACTTGGTTATTTTATTTTATTCTATTCTGTTTTCCTTCTTGTGTGTGATATGTGGTCTTTATCCTGGGGATAACTTATTTCCAGCTAACAATATTGGTAGGATACCTCTCAGAATAAGATCAAGCCATGTGTCCCCATATAACCCAATCTGTAATAATAATAATAATAATAATAATAATAATAATAATAATAATAGTAATAATAAAACAGTTGTAGTCTCCTCACAAATTAAGGTAGTAGTATTTTGCCACATGGAAATCCATATCTGAGTCTTTGCCTTACTTTCCTGGTATTTACATCAGTAATTTTGGAATGAACACAGGGTTGTAGATAGGTCTGAAATCACGTGCACCAAAATAACTGTCGCTATGTTTGAGCAATGATATTATTGATTATTGCTCCCTCGTGTCCTTAATAGGCAGGGAAGTAAAGGGCCTTTAAGTGAGCATTTCTGTGAATACTGAAACCACTGGATGTCACCTGCATGCATTCAACAACCACTTCCCTGGGAATGGTTTTTGGAGGCTGAGACATGGTCAAGTGTCTCACACTTAACCATGTAAATGTGTGTCCCTAGACCAAAACATAGAATAGGGGTCAGCCATGTTGCTGGGAGACAAGATGCTGATAGCTTCTTGAGCTCTGCCTGGCTGTGCATCTTTTGTGCCCCCAAAAGCCCCTTGTTTTCATAGGTACTTTGCCTTGTACTTGAGGTTGGGGAGAAAGCCCCACTGGCATATGGCATGATTTCTTGTTGAAAAGTTTTTTGATTGAGAATATAAAAAAAAATTGGAAGTTTCTCTGAAAATTGGGAATAGTTCTATCCCAAGACCCAGCTGTACCATTCCTGGGCATATACACAAAAGATGCCCCAGTATACCACAAGGATACTTGCTCTACTATGTTCATTGCAGCTTTATTCTTAAAAGTCAGACACTAGAGACAACTTAGATGTCCTACTGAAGAATAGATAAAGAAAATGTGGTATATCTATACAATGGTATACTATTCAGCTATTAAAAACAACGTCATGAAATTTGCAGGCAAATAGATGGAACTTGAAAATATTATCCTGAGTGAGGTCATGCAGACCTAGAAAGACATGTATGATATGTACTCACTTATAAGAGGACATTAGCCATAAAGTGCAGGATAACCATGCTACAATCGTCAGACCCAAAGACACTGGGTAATAAGGAGGGCCCAAGAGAAGGATGTGAATCTCACTCTGAAGGAAAAACAAAATAGTCATCAGAGGTGGATGGAGAGAGGGAACTGGGTGGGTGGGAGAGGGGGTGAGGGGCAGTGTGAGGATGGAGATCAGGTGTGGGTAAGGGGGGGAGATGGCTGGGAGTGAGAATGGAAATCAGTGGGAGGCATCTCCAGGACCAGCTGGAGTCCCAGGATGGCGGAGGCTCCAGGGATTCTGTGAGGGTAACCCTAGCTGAGACTGCTAGCTGCTGGGGATATAGAGACTGAAGTGGCCACCTCCTGTAGTCAAGCAGACTCCTAGTGGAGGAAGAGGGATATTAACCAACCAGCCACCCAAAATTTGTCCTGCCTGCAAGATGTGCAGGGATAGAAATGGAGCAGAGATTGAAAGAATGGTCAATCCCTGACACTATTAATGATACTGGGCTATGCTTGCAGATAGGAACCTAACAGAACTGTCATCTGAGAGGCTTCATCTCACAGAAGATGGAAACGGATGCAAAGACTCACAGACAGACATCAGGGGGAGCTTCGGGAGTCTTGTGGAAGAATTGGGGATAAGACTGAGTGAGCTGGGGGGGGGGGTTGTCAAGGACACCACAAGAAGACCTACGGAGTCAACTAAACTGAGCCCAAGGGGGCTCACAGAGACTAAACCACCGACCAAAGAGCACGCAGGGGCTGGGCCTAGGCCCCCTACACATCTGTAGCAGATGTGCGGCTTGGTCTTTAAGTTGATCCCCTAACAATTGGAGCAGAGGCTGTCTCTGAATCTGCTGCTCATCTTTGAATCCCCGTCCCCTAGCTGGACTGCCTGGTTGGGCTTCAGTAGGAGAGGATATGCTTAGTCTTGCTGCAACTTGATGTCCCAGGGCAGGCTAGTACCCAGGCAGGTCTTCTTCTCCGAGGAGAAGGGGAGGAATTTGTGAGTGTGGGACTGGGGGAGGGGCGCCTGGCGACAGAGATGTAAATCAAATAAATAAGTTAATGAGAAGAAAACAGTATCTAAGTTTGTTTTTGTTTTACTATTTTGAACTAAAATTACTTTATAAACTTCTGGGCAAGGTTTTGTAAGATGACTATTGAAGTTAGTTTGCTTTGTTATTAAGAAGTATTTATTTAATAATGGCTTTGAGATAGACTCTATTTGTGAGTGGTAGAAAATAGACTTTTAATAATCAAGAAATTGTTACTTTTATGCTATGTTAGTCATCAAATTGGGCCAGGGAGTAACAGAATCAGTACAGATAAAAATATTAAATTTTTAACAGGAGACTGGTTAGAACAGCGTGAACATTTGATAACGGTAAAGCCTAAGAGTTAATTCATTGTGAAAGCTAACAGACTTATCAGCCGTCTTTTAGAATCCAATTAAATGTTTAGTCTCTGTAACCATGAACCCGCCATTACTCCGTGCTCGGTATTACCCTTATCACATATTAACACAACCGGAGAATAAACTACCATCTAAGGAGGGTGAGAGCATGGATTTTATATTATAGACACCATGACATAGCTATTTCTTAATTTCACCTGCTTCATCTCATTTCTCTGACCTTGATGCAATGACACAGAGCAAGAGATTCCCTGAGCTCCTGGACTGACTTCAGCTCCACCCTTAGTGCTCCTCTGGTCCCCAAGGGCTCTCCCTATGTGCAACCATGACTATGTTGCCATGAGATACATACAAATTGACTTCCTCACAAAATGAGTTGTTTAAGATCAAGGACAATATCTATTTCATTATGTAGCCATGAAACAGAAACATTATTTAAAGACAAAGCTGACTGTATCATCTTTTACCTAGTTAGAAAAATAATTCCAGAAGTGAGATTTCAATGTCCTCCCTTCTTTCCACTATGACGACACAGGGAGAGAAAAGACCAGAATTGCAAGACCTCCTCCAATGTTTCCATGCAGCTGTGCAGTAGAACCCAGAACATACATCTGTTTAGCAGAATACCTAAGCGTGTTGTAGGTCATTTCCACTCCAAGCCAACTCACAGAAGAACCACAGAGAGCAATTTGCTCTGTGCATGCCCTGACATGCCAGAGACAGATTTTATCAGCCAGCATGTGAGGTAGATGTCTGTAGTAGTTTAAATATGTTTGGCCCAGGGAGTGGTGCCATTTGGAGGTGTGGCCTTTTGCAGTAGATGTGGCCTTGTTGGAGGAAGTGTGTCGCTATGGGGGTGGGCAATGAGACCCTCTTCCTAACCACTCTTCTCCTGTCTGCCTTCAGATGAAGATGTAGAACTCTCAACTCCTCCTTCACCATGCCTGCCTGGACACTGCCATGCTCATGCCTTGATGATAATGGACAGAACTTGTAAGCTAGCCTCAATTAAATGTTGTCCTTTGAATAGTTGCCTTGGTCATGGTGTCCCTAACTAAGACAGTGTCCAGGGAAACTGAAAACCTAGAAGTCTCCCAATGATGCCCCAAATACATATGGGCAAGGGTCCTACTTCATTGTTTGGAGTTTTGTTTGGGGAGGGGTTGTTTGACTTCTAACCATCAGTGTGGTCAATTATAAATGTCTGCTCTCCATTTCTGTGCTTGCCTCATAGTAGACTCAAAACAGGCTATACATTGTGAGAAGCCCTGGTCTAGATAGCATCAGCCAAATAGCTGGGTCCTCTCCTCTACCAGACAGAAAATAAAAGTAGGCAAAGAAACATTCTCCCAGTTCTACAGGCTTCAGCCCTTTGGGCCCTTGGGTGCCTAAGCCCTGGGTGCTGGACAAGAAGACCCAAGGGCTTATACTCCCAAGGCTGCAGAGCTCAGGGCCTATTACTCAAGTTGAAGACAGATATTATAGCTGTCTATGATTGGGAATACTGAGCAGCTATTGTAATTCTCCCAGACTTCAGCTTTCAGCAATGTTGAGTGGTGACAGCAGATAGCAGAGCAGCAGCAGACATGCCTTCCATGTTACAGCTCTGTTTACAGGTTTCATAGGCTGGGACCATGAGCCCCACAGTAACAAGGGTGAACATTCTCATGCTAAGGTGCCAAGATCCTTAGCTGTCATAGCAGATACTGCTCTTGCCCCAAAGCATCAGAGACTCAAGGCTCTTACAGCTTCACTACCTCTGTTTCTTGTCATTTATACACTGGCTTCTTTCAGCAACTCTTCAGTAGCTCTCTTGCCACTAACGACATTGATGATAATGTCTTTATCGCTAACCTGCTCCTCTGACACATCCACCACTCTGTCCCCCTCTCTTTGTGTTACCAGTTCAGCCTGCTGGGCTAATGAGAAAGGTCTGAAATATGTGATAAAAGACCAGGTCAGAGAAAACTTTTATCAGGTCTAATATTACATCCCAACATAAGACAGGAAATTGTCTCCTTACAGGAGAATGAATCCAACCAAAGTAAGCCAAACACCCACCTGTTTACCAGAAAAGGATGTGGCAAGGGTGTCTGCATCAGTCCCAGCAGCCTGCCATGTAAATGAAGAAGTCATCAGACTTTTGCTGGACTGCAGAGGAGACATCCCTGTCTGATTTGGGTGCAGGGTAAGCCAGGTCAGCTAGAGTTTTTATGGAGCCTTGTGATGGTTCCAAGCAGCTGTGGCAGAGTGTCAGGAGAGTCTAAAGCTAGCAGGTGACTTTCCTGGAGGTGGCCCACCATTTTTGCATGGCCTACAATGGGTGAGCTCTGAGAGTCAAGGTCCCAAGAAACTTGGGATTGCTTCTTGCAGCTGATATGCCTTTACCTATCATTATAACATAGTCTAATGATTCCTGGGCATTAGCCCAACCTATTAGGCAGATTTTCTGCAGATCAAGAAAGATGTACCATCATGTAGTAGTAATTCTGTAGACAAAATGATGACTTCATAATTCCTGATAATGACTTTATACAATTCCTGATTTGATTCAAATAATTTTAAGAAATGGTTTAGTTGCTTTGCCAGAAAGACATAATAAAGTTAGAATCAAGAATAGAATGTACCCACTGCTCATAATAGTAAGTAAAGGCTGCATAATAAGGAATCCAATGAGCTTTCACAATAACACCAAAAAAAGAAATCGGTTTGGTACAAATTTGTGATCAAAGAAAGACATCATTCTAGGTCAGGTCCAAGGATGAGGCCACAGGTGTGCACTGTGATAAAGCAAGGCCATGTGAAACTGTTGCTGTGAACTTATAATGAGCTTACAGAATGAAACGCTGCTTTGAACTTACTATCAACATCCTTCTGTGACTCCCCTTTTGTATAACATCTTATCTATGAGATAATTTTATAAAGAACTTTTCTCTAAGAAGGTATAAGAAGGCCAGAGAAAAGGAATAAAGTGTGATATCGGGGGCTCTACTTGATTCACCATGTGTATATATGTATATGTATATATGTCTATACATACATGTGTAGGTATATGTGTATGTTATGTATACATGAACACTTGTGGACTTGAGACAAGTGGTCAGTCACAACAAGAATGTGTGTGTGTGTGTGTGTGTGTGTGTGTGTGTGTGTGTGTGAATATATGTGTGTCTATGTGTACTGCCTATGTAGAAGATTTTCTTTTCTTTCTTTTCTTCCTAGCTCATGAGTCCAAGCCTCTCGCCTAACTAGCAAGTGGTCCTTGAGCAAAAGAGAAGGGAAACCAATACTTATTAAATCACAAATAGTAAGAAACCAGCACTTATTAAAGCACAGATAATAAGATCATAGGGCCAGGGATCAGAGTCTTTAGCCTTTGTCTGACTCTGTGCCCTGCCCAGTACCACTCTCCTAAAGGCTGGGCAGCAGAAGCAGTGCTTTCTGAAGTTATGCTTCAGCAGTAGGCAGCTCTGCTGACAATGTAGCCCCCTCACAACATCAGGAACATCTGCCAAGCAGCCCAGCAGACACCTCCCCACAGTCCTTTATCACAGCAGCCAGGCTTAGGAAGCAGCCGGCCCAGGCCCCTGCATCTTCACTTTAAAAGGAAAGCAAACATTAAAAGGGTCACTCATAGCAAAGGCTTAGTGTTATCAATAATGCTTTGACAGTTTACAGTACTCTCACAATGCTTTATTCATGCCCTAGTCCCAAGGAAGAGGCATCCATCTTACCTGCCTTGTATAGGTAGGGAAATTAAACTTGTGTTATTGCACAAACCCCTACACCCTTGTACTAACACAACTTTGAACTGTGGTTGGAACGTAAATACTTTGTGAGAACAGACTTCGTATTGGTCACTGCTGAGGTTTGGAGAGTCAAGAAGTCAGAGACGAGAAAGGTTAGTATCTTGATCAATGTAGAACAGGAGCAAGAAAACACAAGATGGTTTGCAAAGTTCAGCGAGATCAAGAGCTTGAGGCCAGAATGCGCCAGAGAATATAATTTCTTTTGGCGCTGATTCCTCAGAGGCGTGAACGGAGTCAAGCCAGGCTGATGGCTCTCTGCAGTCAGGGACACGACCGACCGCCTTGGCAAGAGTCCTGGGAGACTCTCAGAAGAGAGTACAAAAGAAAGACAAAGATCTGGATTAAAGTGAGGCTCTCCGTGTGGGAAGCTGTTTACAACTGGGCACAGTGTGTCTTTCAGTAGTTCAGACTCAGCTGACGGAGTGGGGAAAGGGTTTTGAAGACAGCTTTGGAAAGTCCTTTAAAAAACTCCGTTCAATAGTTTATTGTTCTGGAAAAGGAGCCATTTTACCTTGATGTGGTCTGGTTGAACACTCTACTGTCAGAATAAGTAAATCCCAGAAAGTTCACGGCACAAGTGACCTTCACGTTAAGAATGCTCTGAAAAACAAGTCAGGCCAATGCAGGTTTGAGCAAGAAGTGCATGCTGACAGACAGTGCTATAAGCTTCGGGTTCGCATCGCTGATAGAAGGCGCAAGATTCCTCAGAAGTTAAAGCAAAGGAGTTTAATCTCCTGTGATGTCCCGGTTACATCTGTTATCCTGAACACTCAGTCATGTTGGATGTACGGCAGCATTATCATAAACGCTTCTGAAAGGGGGATGGGTAAAGTAAGTGCGGTGAGAGCTGACACCCAGCACTGTCTGCCTGAGACCCAAGAGACCTGGTATGTCAATGTCAGTATCAGAATAACTTCTTATCTCAGCATAATACATTTTATTGAATAAATGAAAAATAGTCAGGGAGAAAGAAAAATTGGGAGCAAAGAAGGAAGAGGAGAAGAAAAGCAACCCACTACACTTCAAACAGGAGTGCAGGAGCCTGCCTTCGACCCCAGGCCCTGGAATCTTACATTACTAACGTGGATGCATCAGTCCTGTTAACCCAGAAGCAAGCAGTCATCTGTGGGACTGCATTTCTGCCAGGTACAGCAAGCAAAGCCCTGATCCTAGATTCTCGTTTGTCCAAAGTGTGTCTTCCTCCCATTCCCTCTACTGTGTTTGGAAGGGCCCACTGGCTTCCCGGCTGACTGGCAGGCTTTCGTTCACCAGTCATGCAATAAACACAGCTTGGTTTTTACCTTGGTTTGGCAGTATTTGTTTCTTAATGACTTGGCCATTTTCAATAAATTAAAAATCTGAAGAAATAACAGATAAGCAAACCCCAAGTCCATTGCAAACGAGATTCAGAAACTTGAAGTTGTTGCAGTTTTATTGTGTGTGTTTGTATGCTTTCTTTTTGTTTGAAACCAGGGTTCTTGGGGCCCAGGCTGGCCTTGAACTTGCTACATAGCCAATCATACTTGATTTGCCTGCCTTTACTTCTCTAGGGCTAGGACTGTAGATGTGCACCGTCATGCCTGTTTACATGGTGCTAGGACTGAACTCACAGCTTTCTGCGTGCTCTAAGCTCTCTACCAACTGAGCTACATCCCCGATTCATATTAATTTTAGACTACATTTAAAA
Source organism: Uromys caudimaculatus (assembly GCA_028551405.1). Classification (NCBI taxonomy): domain Eukaryota; kingdom Metazoa; phylum Chordata; class Mammalia; order Rodentia; family Muridae; genus Uromys; species Uromys caudimaculatus. Next base: position 59,230,105 of record CM052707.1, on the reverse strand, counting down.
AGTTATGCTATATAGGGCTTTGGAAAACCGTTGCACAGTCTGTGGACATAGGCATGACCTATTTGAAACCATTATTGCCCTCTGGGAAAGCTAGGCTTTCTGGTCATAATTCTAGAAATACTTGTATTCACTGCGCTCACGTTTTACACTTTGCCTCCTAACAGCTCCAGATATTCCCTTAGATGTGTTTCTGAAACCACAGCGTTCTTCAAACTCCCCTAGGAGGTGTGAGCCATGTCTCACGGTAACTGAACTCAGTCAGACAGGGTCATGTGATCTGAGCAGTCCATGGGTACCAAAGAAAGCATGTGTCTGAGTCTGCTGCTTCACAGCACTGTTTAGAAGGCAGAGAACATCCTATGAGCCATCAACCCCAGAGAGTGACCACCGGAGAGACACAGGAGGCCCTGTGCACTGAAGGAGTATGTCACCCAAAGTGAACCACCAGGAGGTCTGTATCTTTCTGCCTGAGAGTTGAGAACAGCTTTCTCATTTTTAAATGGAATTGAAATGTGACTCTTCCAAGCAGAAGGCTGTGTTAGTTTTGTTAGCAATTCCTGCTAAACTTGGCTAGCCTGGTAGTCTGCACTGAAAATATTCTGCTGGTGTATTCAGTTCATTTATTTCTAATTAAGTTTTTATTAAGATTATAAAACTCATGTAAAGATTAAGAGCAGATAGTTCAAATTACATATATGATGTGGTGACATTAAATACTCGCCCACTCAGATCATTTGGGTAACTTCTGAGTGAACAGCAAAAAAAAAAAAAAAAAAAAAAATAGCTGTGACTTCAAACTTTGCTTCAACTTCATTCTCCCACTAACTGCCACTAGCGCTTCTCTCTAAGGTGCATGTTTCTTTTCTGGGCTGCTAGACTGTTCATAAATGTCCCATAAATAAACTATGTTTTAGCAGTCCATCATGTGGAACAGTAAGGATAGAAAGCAATCAGTTACCACTGATAATTTCAAATGGGGAAAGCAGTGCCGTGACCAACAGAAAGTTGGGAAGTCATGAAATAACCATCCCTCACACCAATAAAGAACACGGTGCCTAGTAAGATGCCCACCACAGTGGTTTCAGGTCCTACAAGAAGGCAACTCTGCCCACAAGGGTCATGGCGCACTCCGTGTTTGACATGGCTGGTGGTGTTGGGTAGCAATTTCTTCGTACTGAAGCATTCTATCCTGGAAGGTGGTTCACTAATACTCAGAAAGTAAATGAAATTTACAAGAATCAGGAAAGAAACAACTCTCAAGTTTCAGGAAATCCTCTAACCTTCCTAAAGCCCCTCCCCAAGGTTGTGTGAGCAGTAACGACAGCTGTGCACATACTCTTAGCGCCTACCCAAGGCTGTGTGAGCAGTAACGACAGCTGTGCACATACCCTTAGCCCCTCCCCAAGGTTGTGTGAACAGTAACGACAGCTGTGCACATACTCTTAGCCCCTCCCCAAGCTGCCTGCTGCCTGCAAGTCATGCAGAGAGTTCCTGGGATGCAGCCTATATTTTATAGACTGCTGGGGGTGTTCACATTTTGGTGATGCTGCTGCCTCAACTGCACCCCTGTAAGTAACCATCATAGAGTCACTAAAAATAGATTTAGGATAATAGTGTCTGTCATCTGTCATTGAGACCCTGTCTGAGGTAAATAAATGCTTGTTTGTGTCTCACCAGGAAAAGTCACATAGCAGGCCACGCTGTGGAGAACTACCAGGAGTCCATAGTGTAACAAAGAAGGTTAACAACCACTTTTAATGGACTGTGACATAGTGTAGAGATAAAGAGCTTGCCTGGCATACATCAGATTCTGGGTTCCATCACAGGCACCATAAAAAAAAACAAAACAAAACACATTCTAAACTTATGACCTAACTCACCTTTCAATAATCCATTGAGCTCACAACACAAGCATAGGTACACAAGGGGGCAATAACCCACCCAAGGCCACTTCAGAGGAGCAGGTGATAGAGTAAGCTTCAGAGCCTACAATTTTTCTACAGATTCACCATTTTAGACAATTATTTACATATGCACGTGCACAGGCATGGTGAGGGGGTGTCGGGGTACTCTCACAGTCACATACAAAGTTGTGCCTTCTGTTCTGTTGAGAATTATTACAGTTGTATTACTTGATACCCCATCTATGTATGTTTTTAAATGTAACACCACACATATCCTGGAGCGGTAGACTTGTTAATCTGATCATTAACAACTACATTGGGTTACTTCTAGGAGCTTCTTAAAATCAAAACCTTTGCCCGAAGATTCTGTCCAGAAAAATGAATCCAGAAGAAAACCCACACACTCTTTCTTCCTAAATGTCACACAAAAGCAGGCAGTCTGAAAAAAAAGGGGCAGACTCTTCAAAACCAGAGCTGGTTATGAATGCAAAAGTCTACAAATGTTTGTGAAAAACAATTGAAGCTACTGAAAAGAGTTCTCTAAAATATTTTTTCTTACCAATTAAAAAGTAATTAATTTTACTTCCGAATTTGTTTAAACTAGCAGAAGTATTCTTCAAAAGTGTGAATATCTTTATTCATCAGAATCAATGTCTTTGGTCACTTGTAAGGACAAACTTACATATTACATCTCAAGTCTTAGCACAGAATCTTAGTGTAGACTCCGGGTCCCGGGTGCCCTGAGATCCCTGTCCCACTAGAATGGCCAGCACAATCACTGGCATGCAATCTGAGTGCTCAGCCTCTCCGTCTGGACTTTCTGTTGGCTCTCTGGGATTTACTACTACATTCCTCTTCTGCATAAAATTTTCTAGGTGGCCTTATTATTCTTTGAATATCTGCAGAGAAAAATCACCTGGACAAGCAGTCATTCTTCAGTGTCAGGGTCCTGAGAGAGAGGACCTGGAGGTGAGGAGGGGAAAGTGGGACAGAGAAAATAAAACCTGGGATCGGCAGTTCTTGCATGGGCTATGTCTTACGCTAAGCAACGTTATTAAGAAGTACAGCATCTTATATCTATGAGAGGAGATATAGGACCATGTCAGAAAGAAAAGGCTGTCACATAATGTGACAAAGTTAATTTGGTGGGTGAATCAAATAGTGTTGCACAAAGGGAACATGGGATACCTCAAGGATGCCAGAGATGGAGCACACAGTGGTCTTGGGACTGAGAGTGATTGCCCTTTGGGGTGGAGAAAGTTGGGTTCTCAGAAACCAAAGATACACTCACTCCAGGCCCTGGCCCCAGGCCATTACTGGCTCTGAAAAGCACTTTCCCAGCTTTAGAGAAGGAACTATGCCTTCTTCTATACATCAGGACCGCAGGGCGAACCTCAGTCAACAGAGTCCTCCACAGAGAGAGACACAAAGAGCACTCTGTACATGGCAGCCAGAGCGAGCTGCTAACACAAACATCTTGAGATGGTAACCCCTCCATCAGGGTCCTCCAGAACACTTCTCACTGCATCCCACACCTTGACAGGAGAGAGCCCTTGGTGCCCCACAGAGCTAGCCTGTGTGTCTCCCTCCTCTCTGCTTGTCAGTCATGCCTCTCCAGCCTACTGGCCTCTTTCCCTCAGACAGGGACATGCCCCATCCTTCCTGTCTCGGGATCTTTGTGTTTGCTCTTCATTCTGTTTCCCCACAACTTCACACTGATACCTGTCTCTGCACATTGAGAGCTCAATGGGATATCACCGTCTGTCTCATAGAGTGTTTCCTTGACCACCCCGGGTCCTCCGTTTCACACAGGCTCATTCGTCTTTCCCTTAGTTCTCACATGTCCTGGAAATTATTCATGTCTCTGCTCATATGCATGTCGCCTGTTCCCCCACATGTGACAGCAAACTGCTTTAGTGCAGGAAGTCTATTTCCTGCAGTTACAAGAGCACCACAAATAGGGAAGACAGTCCATGACCACTCACTAGGTGACTCACTTCCAAATATCTTTGATGCTTTTATCAAGTTTTACAGATTGAATTCTTAACTAGGCAACTTGGAAAATGTAAGATTATGAGAAGGAAAGCAAAAGTTATCTCTGTCCCCATATCCTAGGATAAATACTATTAACATTATTATCAATTTTCTTCATACTTTTTTCTGTATAACGTAAAGCCTTCATGCATAATTGATATTGTTTCCCACTGTATATCTTTCGACTGAAGTTACTACAAACTCAAGGACTCTAACTAATAGAAGCTCTCAACCTAAGGAATAGAGAAAATATTTGCAAACCCTACATATTTTAAAAGATCAGTGTTTAAAACAGGGAGGAAATTCTTATAACTCAAAAGCAACCAAGCCCCAATAGCCCAGTGAAATGGGCAATGTTTTGACTCCTTTTCTTCAATGATGACATACAAACAGTCAATGCAAAGATATTCAATGCTACTAGTCATCAGAAAAAATAAAATGAAACCCACTGTGAGGTTTCTGCTATAATGTTGTGATGTTTAGCAATAGAGATGTCAACCTGACATAGCCTCGACTCACCTGGGAATGAGGAATTATCTTGATTCGGTTGGCCTCTGGGCATGCCTCTGAAAGCTTATTTGCCATTGGCCTAATTGAACTGAGAAGGCCCACCCTGAATGTGAGTAGCATCAGTTCATGGACCAGACTCTGTACCATGGAAGTGTAGGGAGTGGGCTGAGCAGGGGCAAGCATACTCACATTCATTTCTCTTTGCTCTTGAGTGTGGACAGACCTAGTTGTTTCAAGTTTCTACCTTAACTTCCCCTCAATGATCGACTGTGGCCTGGGACATAAGCCAAATAATCCCTTTCTCTCTTAAATCTGTTTTTTCCCCTGAATGTCTTATCACAGAAATAAAAATGAGACAAGTAGAAATGCCATGATCAAAACCAGAAAATAAGTGTTAGCCAGGGTACAAAGAATGAGAGAATGTAGCCACTGGAAAACAGTATAGAGTTTTCTTAAAAAGAAATAAATAACAGAAATGCCATATAATTTATGAATATCACCTTCAGGGTACTGATCTAAAAGAATTGATATTAAATCTGAAAGGGGTTTGCACTTATTCAATTCAAAATGAAAGCGAGGTTAGGATCATAATTTCTGAAGGCTCCATGGAGAATCCTTGCTGGCATCTATTTAGCTTCAGGTGTGTGTGTGTGTGTGTGTGTGTGTGTGAGTGTGTGTGTGTGTATTGTGTGTACACATATATATGTATATGTGTGTACATGTACTTTTACATAGACATATATGCATATACATACACAAAAATTATATATATGTATATATACATACACACACACACACACACACACACACACACACACACATATATATATATATATATATATAATTTGCCATGTATATACATGACCTAAGGGTGCAGTAGTGGCATGCACACCTTATACCTTGGCATTAACCAACATCTCTCTAATTAGACTTAAGACCCACTTAACAAGAGGGATACCATGCCTGATCGAGAAAATGTAGCCAACTATTCAGGGCCAGTGAAGCCATAAGTCTTGAAAGAGAACCTCCAACTCCCCTTTACTAAGCCAGCGTAATTCCCAATGACACTAAATATTTGTCCTTATAGTCACAAATAAGTGTAGTCCTCACCCCTCGGGAAGCTTCTCGTTGCAACAGACAGGCACTATTATAGAAAACCACAATGAATCAAATTGCAAGGTTGAGAAGTCCCGTCCCAACAGATATATGTACAAAAGCTGCACCTAAGGCTTAGAGATCATTTCAGAAGAGGGGCAGAAAGATCGTAAGAGCCAGAGGATTGAGTGAGATTGTGTCTCCTAATAATGCCAGAGAAACTTCAACCATAAAGTCTCACTAACACAGCTGCCTAAACATGAGCTGAGCAAGAATAGACACGTGCCAACATGTGACACCACAGGCCTCAACCCTACACAAAGAACTACAGGCTACTAAGGAAAGTTGGGGGAGGGGGTGACATCATTTCCCCCAGGGCAGAGCACAGTAAATGATTATTCAACACCAAATGGCCAGCCCTAAAGACGGAATACAAATAATGCTATTAAGACTGAGCAGGTTCTATTTAGAAATATATTATATATAATGTATATGTACATTTAGTAACAATTAATGAAAAAAAGGCCATGAATGTAAAAGAGAGCAGGCAACCAAAATCCACTCTACCCTTCACAAAAGGCTCAGCTGACCAAAGACAGCACACGGGCCTGACTTTCTACGGTGCCGCCCACTGCAGGCATTCACCAACTAGATTATCAAATACCGGTGTTTTAAAAATGTATGAAATATTGTACATGCCCTTGAATTTCTGAGATTCTACCTCATTAGAAGAATAGAAAAAATTGGCTGGAACATGCCAAGTTGACATCCAGGTTGACATCTGTTAAGACAGCATCCTCGGCATACTTGCATTGTCCCAATTAGCCTTCTCCTGGGAAACACCAGGCAGATGATGGTGTCAAAATGCAGTTTAAAACACAGCAGTGGAAAGCCATTTTTTTTTAGAGGCATTGAAGATTTGAGGTTAGACTTGCATTTCAGAAAGCTGGATCTTACAGTAGCAAATACAGAGAATAAAGGGTGGAGGCAAGAGAAGAGACTGGTCCCAGAGCCATTTCAGGGTTAGAAGAAATTCTATGAACAGGGGGAGGATTAGAGGTGCCAGTCACTGGGACTTTGAAGGGGGCAGTTCTGATGCTAAGATCCTGTTCATCAATTGGTTCTTTATCTTTCCGTAAAGAAAGCTGGGGGCCAATTGCTGGGCGGAAGGTGAAGGCGGGACTTCCGGGTCCCAATACAGAGGCAAGGAAGGAGAGGAAGGCTTTCTGCTGTGCTTTGGAGAGAGAAAAAGCCATCAACCATGTGAGGTGTCAGGAGGAGCTGGGGCCTGTGGCCATTACTACAGGTGGGTGGCCTGGAATGTTTGACAGGGGCTAAGTGGGACTAGCCACTGAAGTTTAGGGCAGGTGGGGGGAGCAGAGAAAAAAATATTAGGGGTACGCTTTTCCAGGTGGAAGATAATAGCATGTAGGGAGCGGTTAGAGTATTCGCCATTACAAGATGGCGCTGACTTCCGCTGTCGCTCTGAGGAAACTTGTGGATAGCGCGGGGTGGCTCGCCCGAAGCGCCTGCGCATTAAGGGTGTACATGACTAATCACCGCCCACTCCTGGGGCGCGCCAATCAATGGAGGACACGCTGCCTCAGGGCTATATAAGCAGCGCCATTCTGGGGCCCCGGGTTCCTCCTCCATCAACGGCTGAATAAAGCTGAACTGCAGACGAGGCCTGCGTGTCACGTGTCTTCTTGCTGGCGAGAGGTGCGCGGGACAGTAGCACCCAGCAATTGGGTCTTAAGGCAAGTTGAAAAGGAACAAACTGTATGTGTGTGTCTTTTGTCCGAGGATCCAAGGGAAGCCGGGTGGGGGCCGGTAGTGCAGACGATCTGGGAACAAAGGCAGGTAGAGTGTAAAACTACTCACAACAGGGTTTCTATTCAGTTTGCTGCTCCACCTTGGGCAGCTTGCCTACATACAAAGGAAATGAACCAGTGAACTGGTGTAGACAAGTACAGATCGCTAGAAAAGTAGTATCTGTCAGAAAAGAATGGAACAGAGTATCGTTGTGGGGATATAAAAACACAAAACTTTGATGTTAACACATTAGCTAAGCATCATTTGAAATATCAAATCTCTAGGCGGCTCACAACAGTAGGATGGCATTCTCTAAAGCAGGCTTTTACACATCCCCATGGAATGAACACGTGAGTAAAGAAGGAAACATACTTTGCTTAGCAATATCAAACATTTGCACAAAATGTTTCAGATCCTAAGTAAACACTGATGCTACACAAGATATTGGTGTCGTGATGCTCACATCAACTCACAGAAGTTATGACAGCATGCACAAGACCTGTGCAAGATCAAGCCACGTAAAGTACCATATGAACTGGGCATGATGTCCCATGCCTTTATTTATTTATTTATTTATTTATTTATTTATTTATTTATTTATTTATTTTTGGGTTTTCGAGACAGGGTTTCTCTGTGTAGCCCTGGCTGTTCTGGAACTCACTCTGTAGACCAGGCTGGCCTCGAACTCAGAAATCCACCTGCCTCTGCCTCCCAAGTGCTGGGATTAAAGGCGTGTGCCACCACTGTCCCATGCCTTTAATCCTAGCACCTGGGAGGCAGAATCTGGTGGATTATTGTGAGTTCAAGGCCAGCCCGATCTACATAGAGAGATCCAGATCAGCCATAACTGCACAGAGAGACCCTGTCTAGAAACAAAACAACAACAAAACAGGCAAAAAGAAAAAAAAAAAAACCCAGCATGGAAAAGCGAGGTGAGCCTGAAGTCCCACCCCCCTGCTGAGGAGCTGTTGGCAATGGTCTGTTGCTGGGGGGGGGGGGCAGGGGGAAAGGAGGTCAGCAGTCTTCAGGGGTGCCAGTCCTGAGAGGCGGCATGTACTCCAGTTGATGTCTCTTCACTCGTGCACAAATGGGTTCTGTGGGTTTGAAAGAATATGAAATTGGGAGGGAAAGGTGAGGGAGAATTAGAAGGGGTAAATGGGGTAATTTGATCAAAACACATTATATGCATATATTAAATTCTCAAACAATAAAAATTAGTCAAACGAATCACAGAGTCCATATAAGAAAGTCAAGATTTATTTTACTAGTCGTGGGTTATTTTTTAATATCTGTACTCTGATCCTGTCATTTTCGCTATTGAAAATCATACAATACAGATCCAAGACTTTTATTACACACACACTCACACACTCACTCTTACACACACATACATACTCACAGACACTCTCACACTCACAATCACCTACACTCACACTCACACATACATCCACATATAGACACATACATGCACACACACAACACTACACACACACATACATACACACATACATACACACACACTCATATACATACACACACTCTCACATATATACATACACTCACACATATACATACACACACTCACATGTACACACACTCACACATACATACACACACATACTCATACACACATACACATACTCTCACATACATACACACTCACACATATACATACATATACCTACATATACACATACTCACATACACACACTCATACACACTCACATACACACTCTCACATATACATACACTTACATACACACACGCACTCATACATACACACACATGCACACTCACATATACACACACACACATACATACACTCACATACACACACGTACATTTACACACATACATATACATATATACACACACACTCATACACACGCTCATTCACACACACACACACACTTTTAAGTCATAGCATTCTAAAAAGAAGGGGATGCTGAACAAGTATCTGTGTCTGTCCTCAGGCACAACAGATAGAACATGCTCCTTTTGTCATCATTGTGTGCCCATGGAAACGTGACTCAGTTTACAAACCTCTAACTTTCCTTCATGTGCTGCTGTGCTGTTTGTCATCGGGACATTGCTGATTAAAAGTTTATTGACTATAGATACTCTGTTTTACATCACTGTTTTTAAAAGAGCAGGGCCAACTCATTAGTTAGAAACCAGAAAGGCATGCAAGTGCTTTGTTCAGCTGACAGGGAGAAAGAACCAGTGGGAAATCACTGCTGTGAAGCATTATCATCCAGGGATAGTCCCCGAGCTGACAATTTTTGACATTTCCCATGTTCTTTCGGAAAACATTTATATGAGAATCAGACCTTTTGACGTACCGTACAACCTTGGATTGCTTTCTGTGTGAGTCTCCAAACTCTGGAAACCGAACTGCAAGTGAAATGAGCCAAGTGTCTGTGAATGATCACAGCCCAAATCCAAAGTCCTGCCCTCTCTGCATCCCTACCCCTACCTCCCTCCACTACCAAGACTGTGCTTGGTGCAATAAACCTTATGTGACCCATATTTCCAAAGCCATGAGGGGAATACCCAAGGCCAAAAAAAAAAAAAAAAAAAAATCAAGGATATGACTAACACCTATAAAACACACTACCAGAAATAGGCTTTCTCTGGCTGGAGGGCCTAGCTAGCTCCTCCCTCTTTTCAAGGCAGATGGGACACTCAAATTCCTCCCCTTGCTTAGCGTTCTTTGGAGTCCATCACTCAGACTTGCTACCACAGTCTGCCATTGAACTGCCCAAGGGATAGCATCCAAGGTGCTCCATGTTAGCTGCAGCTACTCCAGACTCTACCCCAGGACTTACCAGTGCTGTGGCTCACAGTCAGCTTGTCATCATATCATCTCCCCTTCCCCTCAGGTTTACTCCCTCACTGAGTGAGGAAGACACTTCCTTGGCATCCTGCATCCAGTGCCTTGCTTCAGACCATAGGCTTGCCTTTTCTGACCATGACCACAGTATCACTGAGCACAGCTGAGGGCTGTTAACTGTTTATCCTGTTGCTACAGGATACTGCAAACATGGTTTCAATCTGAGGGACCTACTTCACGGCAGTTACAGATCTGAAGGAGAAGAGGTATGGCTTCCTGAAGGCACTGCTTAGACACGACCTTGGGCATGATACTCTGTGAGAAGGGGGTGCTTCCAAGATGCAGCTTATGCCTCCATGTGATAACCATCGCAGGGCACTGTGTTCTAACAGGTAGAACATGTTGGTCCAGGAAGCAAAGAGGGAAAGGCTCTCTCGATGTCATTCTCAAAGACTCAGTTCGCCTGTGCTTCCATACCCTACATTTTTAGGCTCTCATCTGGAGGTTCTGTTTCCCAGAAAGAGGATGCTTCTGTCTCCAGATATTTTGTCAAGAGACCATCAGAAAAGAAAAGGGTCCAGGATCTGCCAATCTTGCATGTAAAGGGTGCCCTTGTACATTGAGGGGAGGGAAGAATATGGCTGACACCCAGATCAGCCACTAAGCATCTCTTGCTACATCCAGCACACTTTGGATGGAAAATGGAGAATGGTAGCATATCTTGAGAAAGGTCTGGTTGCCAGGGGTTCACAGAACTCTCAGGGATGAAGAACTGGATCGCCTTGCCAGGTAAGCCTCATGACCTATCAGAAGCTTAAGCTAAGGGTGCAGCAAACCTAGAGTGAGGAGCACACGGAGAAGGTAAAGATCAGAGGTGTTCCAGAAGGCTTCTTTTGAAATGGGTGCTAATGGTTTGTTTGTCTAGGAGATTGCCAAGATCATTTCCTGGGTTCCCTGGGCTCCCTGGGATGGATAAAGAATGAATGCCTGAAGAAGTCAGAAGAGTGAGCTGCAGAGAAAGAGATGGGATGGGAATGGCCCCAAGCTAGAGGTGACTGAATGGACTCTGTCTTGGGTATTGTAGGGCATCTGGGCCCTCCCCTTTCCCTCAGTGGTCCTGTTTGGGTATACACTCCCATGCCTTTCTGCAGGTTCTTCTCACAATGTCTTCTCAGACCAAGAGCTACCATCTCAGGGAGCTCATGTTCACTTCCCTTGCCCCCCAACCCCCTGCAGCTCACCTTCATTGGAAATGGGAACTTGAAAATCTGCTCTTGACCTTGAGAAAATAAAGGCCCAGTTCCAAGCATTCGGTTTCTGATCTTGAAGCCTTGAATATGACTTTGGGAAAAATGAAGTAGGAAGTTTCTCAGTTCCTTCTTATTGTGCCTCAGAGATGTGGACAGAACAGCCTATCCCTCTAGCAGCTACTCTCTTAGTAGCCATCTTTCCTCTCCATGAAGGACAGGATGACTGGGTAAGATGACCTGGCTGCTTAGGGACAAGGGGAGCCGACTACTCAACAGAAATGCTCCTGGCTTTCCAGTAGAATTACTCTCAACACCTTCCACATCACTGTCTGCCAGCCTAGTCTCCAGAGGGCACTGTGCTCCTCCAACATTTAACCACAGCGTGCCTTCCTTTCTCAGGGTTTCCTTCCTTAAACAGTGTCCCTTACAAGGCAACTAGAAGCTTGTGCATCAACTGCTGAAATAGATTTATTCTATAGTTCTTTCTGATTTTCAGATTTATTTACCAGTCTTTTAACTATCATCCCCTTCAAGGGAGAAAGTGGGTTCTGAATGAACCTGGAGACTGCAGAGCACTGTCTAGTGGACCCCACTAGGTCTTAACACCCCACGTTCCATAGAGCACAAAGTTAAGTGTGTCTGTTCATCTTCAGCAAACTGAGAGCCCAGAGATTTTTCCCTCTTAATCTCTTCACCAAACGGAAGCATAGCTCCATACACAAAGGGGAACAAAAGATGACAAGCATGACGCAACCAGGACATCTTTGTATTTCAGAAAAATGAAGAAGCACTCAAAGTCAAAAGAACATAAGAAGGCTCTAGTTCACAAATCTACCAATTGAGCATAAAGTCAAGTATAAAACAAGGGAATTCTGAATCATTGGGTAGAAATAAAGATATGTTGATCAGTACCAATCAATACTAATAAATAAATGATCCATCTATCTTTCCTTGTTCTTAAGTGTACAAAGATATTCTCACATCTTTTCTTCTAAAAGCACTAGAGTTGAGAATTTATGTTTTGAGCTACAGTCTACCTCAAATTCATTTTTTTATAATATGTAGTAAGAATCAAGGAGACTTTCCCTATATCTTTATAATGTTTTATGGTACATTTATTAGGAAAAAAATACCTTCTTTTCTCTTCATTAAACTACTTTGTATCTTGTTGAAAACCTCAATTTTATCAACATATATTTGACATGTTATACTTGAATTATATATAACAAAATACACATTCTATATCTAGCATCTTTCAATTCTTCTGTTTTTTTCCTGCATTCTCTCTGTATGTAAATACTGAGTGTCTTAACTGATACAGTTAAGTGGAAAGTTCTAAAGTCAGATAGGTTTTTTAAAGTCATTGCCTTCATCCTTTCAGAGATACTTAGCAAGGAATTTTCAGCTACCCAGCATCCTACACTTTGTCCCCTAAATCTGTGATGAGTTAGGCTAACTTTCCAATGAGCCTCAGGAGGATTTGACATGTGTTCTGGAGGACAGCCTCGTGTGGGTGTCAGCACTGCTTTCTTATAACTTTGACCCACCCCCAATCCATCCCGAGCCCTCGCTAGCTCCTGGTCTCTCTCCATCCTCTATAATGGTTGCCAGCAGGAAGGTTTATTAGGCCATACTGGGAGCCTTTCCATTTCCACATGGTTTTTCCACCATAAATTTCAGATCTCTAGTCATGGCTGTCATGACTCCAACCTGGTGCCTCTGGTTGGAATGATGGAGGTCCCTTCTCTGCATTCCACTGCTTTTTAAATTCTCTCCACTGGTCACAAGGACACCACTGCATTCCCAGATGACAATCTAGTTCCTGCCTGTGGCTACACTGCATATTATTTAGCACAAACAGGAGTGAAGGCTAAAGAGCAGGAAACACCTACAAACTCCCTGAGGAACGACAGGAGACTTGGGTTAGGAAGGGAGGTGAGGACTCCCACTCATAGCCAACGTTACAGAGACTGTGAAAAGGTCCATTAAAGAAAAGCCTTTTCCTTCTGGCCAAGAAAATGAAATCCCAGGCCCGGGTGAAATGTACCATCCCAGTTGGGCAGGTCAATAACCGCCTAAGGACCAAGAGCACCCTAGAGAGGCAGACTTGCCTACCTTAAGACAATGAGAGGGTGTACCTATCCTTCCCAGAATCCCTGCCCTGTTGCTATCTTACAGAGCACAGATACACTCTTCTGCATGTCGGTTGCTCTTCCAAATTATTCCAGTAAGTTTCCCTCTCCATCTCTCCTCCCCCTCTACTTCCCTCCCTCCCCCATTCTAAGCATGCTTTCCCTAATACATTGACCCTCACTTTTTTCTCTTAAGGAGCCCTCCCCACCGTGTGGTTACTATCCACAGTATGGCTGACCTCCACACCAGCTTAACCCAAACCGGCTTTCACCTTCTCTTCTCCAGACTCTCCCTGTAGGAAGTTTCTGAGATTTATAGCTTGCCTACTATGGGATTTTTCCCTTTTATATATTAATAAAATTTTCCTGAAGCTTCCACTGGAGTTCCTCCTTAATTTTCTTTTTATTAATGAGCCTGAGACTCCACCGGAGGACCTGATTTTCCCGGTAACATGTAGTATTTCTGGCACAACTCCTCAGAGTTTCTGGTAAATATGTCAAAAGTTCCTTGGATGAAGGAGACTGAGGTCCTGGGGCAGAGGGGTGCAAGCATTCCAAACAGAATCTCGCGTTTTAGGCAAGAGCTACTGGACGCTACTTGTTGGTATTGACAGCGTGTTATCACTCTATTGGCACTGTCCCTGTCCTCCCTGGGACCGTTCATCTCTCAGCTGTTCTCAGGGGACTCCAAACTGTAATTACCCTGCTATCTACCCTTGACTTGCCGGGCAGCCTGGACATCCCAGACCTGTCAAATCTAGCTTCCCCATCTCAGATTCTCTTCTCCTATCAAAACAGTAACTCATATTTCTGAGTGACCACACAATTCATCATTTTCAATTTCTACAGAGAGCAACTTCCACACATTTTTCTAATGGAGAAGATGTGGATCCTCCAGAAAGCAAGCTTGTCTGTGACACTCTGCAGCTAATTCAATGGGAAGGGCACAGACGGGAACAAATCATTATAATCATCTTCGACACCGTGGCCGCAATTTAGAAAGCCGTGAAGCACCTCAGTTATGAGACTTGGGTCAATGGCCCCATTTATCACAAAAAGATAAGATAAACCCTAAACAAACCCAGCCGCATGCCTCTCCCTGACCTTTCATTGAAGGGTGGCAGTTGTCACATTGGCTAGCAGAGAGACATTCAAAGGGATGAAAATATTGCTTTCTTAGCACTCATTCCTACTGACACAGCTTTTATTCAGGCTATGACATCTTGATGCATTAGCCCAGGAAAACAGCACAGGAAAAGGGCTGCCTTTATTTCTGTTGGCCTTCACCTTTACCGTCGGCAAGGGCAGCCATTGCTGGTTTCTCATTAAGGGGTGGGGCCTCCGTAGATTACTCGATAGTGAACAACCTAAGTGGATTATAAAGCACATGGGTGAGACACTTGTTTCAAACTCCTGCCGCACTTGGCACACTTCTGGGCACACAGACAGACTGGGCAATCCTTTGGTTGTGCAGCATACATTGTTTCAATATCACTGTACTTAAGCTCTGTTTCTCTGAGTATCAAGAATCTGCACTGATTTTGGCCTGGTTCTGTGTGAATAACAATATTTTTCCCGAGAGTTTTGTAAATACAGTGGGAAAACCTTAATAACTCTGGTTAATGGATTATTATCTTGAGCTTTTCCTGTACACGGTAGTCAAACTGAAGGTGAGAAGGCCTTTTAGCACACTCAAGTCCTAGTAGCATTTCTCGTTATAATGCCAGGTTCTGTTTCAGCACATTTAGTGGCAAGACCCAGCGTGGGTGGAGTGTGGTGTGGCTCAGGGTGGTGATTAATGCCTTAAATATGCTTGACCAGCCAGAATTCACTAAATAATTTCAAAGTCGCCTTTGTTTTTCATACTCTGCAAGCTAGAATCATGCATATTACTTGGAGAGGGAAAACCCTCCTAGAGCCTTATTGCTTGTAAGAAGGGAATCATAAGACATCCCCAGCCTTCCTGATTTGTTGTGAGGGTCAAATGAGACAAGGCATAAGAAATGGTTGGTAAACTGCATCGCTTTGCACAAATTCGAGCTATTAGCATGATTTGCATTGTGCATAGGTCAAAGCCTCAGCAGGCAGAGATTCATTCGGTGCCTCCAGCATGAACACTTTAACTATTTATAAATCTGCAGCATGAAACGTGAACTGCTTCTTTTTATGTCCCAGATCAATGATAATACTGCCTTGCCACCTATTCCATGTGACGGGGGCCTAAATAACAATAATTAAAAGCTGGCCTGCCTAGCACATATCCCTCCTTGCTACAGAGTGCCTTACGAGCTAGTCACAGATCAATTAATCAATGTTTTCCTCAATTATGGCCTGTAGCAGCTAAGTCTGCCCGACTTCTCAGGAGCATCGCAGGCCTGCGGTGGAGCAGGCAGCAGTTTTGCAGCCAGCCCCGAGGGTATTTGTCTTGGAAAGGAAGGGTGAGAGATGATTGCATCTTTTCTGCAAGTAGATGGCCTTCTAACTTATGAACGGGTCATGTTGACAGAGTCACAGCAAGTTACTTGAAGTCTGTGCACCGGCTTTTTGGTGGACAGAGCCCAGGCTTGGGGACCCGAGATGGAGAGAGGAGTCTGTGTGGTGTTTCGCCCAACATGAGACGTGGACCCCAGCAGAAGATTGTTCTGTTGGTAAGAATGAGAACAAGGTCTGGTTTCTGAGCCAATCCCAGGGAACTAATGATGTTGCCACTCCTCTAAGGGAAGACTTGAGGATCTCACATGAATATGCGGCAGGGTTGTGTGTTGTTTGTTTCAATACATGGGGCACCACAGCCATTTTCTTTAAGCATGGAAACTTTATTAACCATAAAGGGAAACTTTAGGGGCAGGTAAGATGGCGATCTTTCGTTTGCCTGATGTTTTCCAACACATTCCATTGGCTACTGAACTCCATCCCATTTGGATTTGGATTTTCTTTTCTCCTTCTATGGTAAACTGAGAAGAATGGAGGTCTGGCTGCTCAAATCGACCAGCCCTTCATGGACCTGGGACTCCTAAGTGACTGGGGCTCTTGAGGGCTCCTGAGACTTTCTGGAATATGAAAAGCTTAAGGCACTGTCTGCTTCTTTAAGACTTATTCCAAGTAAGATCTAGTTCATAATTTAGTGAGTGGTGGATAAGGAAGAATGGGCATATATATTGATATATATACACATATTTATATATACTTATATTCACATATATTCATATAGATTCATGGGACCCCAGAAGAGCTGCCATCATGAGTCCCCTACCTGCTTCTTTCTTTCCTTCCTCAGCCCAGACCCTCTAAGAGGTTATTTAATCCATGTCACAATTTAAAACTGCAACAGATTTTGTTTCTATTAATGATTTTTTTACACTCTTCAAAATTATCAGTATTTCATTCATATCCTTAGATATGTAGTTGTTCGAGGTTGAGATGTAAAAAGCAACAGTTTTTGCAGTAAGTCATTAGTGGTTGCAATAAGTGGTCAAGGGTGGGAAATACTTATAAACATGCTCAGCCTGCAGCCCATGGGCCACATGCATGTCAGGACAAACATGAATGAGGAAAGCCCTCCTGATGTGTAATGGATCCTGGATAAATTAGTTCTTCGTGGGAAAATATTACCATTTATGGAATTAAAAATTTTAAACTGTTGCATGGTCACACATCTTTTAAAAATGTTCTCAGGTTCCCCAGCTCCTGCAGGTATGGACCTTGCACAGACAGAATTATGTGCACCCTATTACATTCATGAAACTTTGGAAAATTACAAGAATTGGAGTAACACTGTTCTATCTATGAAGATATTTAGACAGAAGTTCATATGTTCAAGGGATGCTACTGGCAGTGGTGAGACATGCATTAGTGTCAGGTTACTGAAGGAAGCCTGGCTGACTGGAGGAGGAGGGGGAGGAGGAAGAGGAAGAGAACAAGAAGGAGGAAGAGAACAAGAAGGAAGAGAACAAGGAGGAGGAAGAGAACGAGGAGGAGGAAGAGAATGAGGAGGAAGAGAACAAGAAGGAAGAGAACAAGAAAGAAGAGAACAAGGAGGAGGAAGAGAACAAGGAAGAGGAAGAGAACAAGAAGGAGGAAGAGAACAAGAAGGAGGAAGAGAACAAGAAAGAAGAGAACAAGGAGGAGGAAGAGAACAAGGAGGAGGAAGAGAACAAGGAGTAAGAAGGGGAGGAGGAGGAAGAGGTGGAGGAAGAGGAGGAGAAGGACTAGAAGAGGAGGAGGTAGAGGAGGAGGAGGAGGAGGAGGAGGAGGAGGAGGAGGAAGAGGAAATTACTTCCTGTAAACCTCAAGTCACTAGTTTAAGAGAAGAGGAAGGAGATGTGTGGTGGGGCAAAGGTTGATCTCTCCATGAAAACACGATAGGGTTGACGATTCTATATTTGTCCCTGAGGAGCTAGGAATGTACCATATGAAGTCACACTATGATTACATAATGCAGATGGAATCGTGTCCAAGTGTAGATCAAACTGAGGTGTTATTCTGACCTACTTTGGAAGTTTCCGAAGTAAATAGGCAAGTGGCATTTATGAAACCCCTTGGGAATGTGAGTTGCTCCATTCCCTGGCCTAAATGGATACACAGAAGCAACAAAGAACACTGAAATGGTTTTTAAAAGCATATACAAGACAGGTCAACTATGACAATCTCATCCTTTAATGACTTGCATTTTCCTTTAAGCAGCACAGAAAACTCTCCACTGTATCACTGAACTAAATAATGTCTTGTGGAAGGAAATGAAGCTTCAGCTACTACACACAGACTCTAGAGTGTTTAGTGGGAAGTCAAGGACATCCACTTGGGTCATCGTCCTTGAGAATAAAGCGGGTAGTGAAGTGAGCAGGCGTGCATCTGCTTCCCCCTGCCCCCCCCCCATTCACCATTCTCATTCTCTCTCTAGCTCTTGATCTTTCCTTCTGGTTTGTTTCTGTTGGTGTTCTCTCCCTTGTCTCTTGGAGCTGACGGGCTAAGAGCCAGCTGTACAGCTTCTCCAGAAGGAACTGGATTCTCTTTCAATTCCTGAGTCCTTAGAGCTCAAGGGATCTTAGAGGAAGGGGCTTGAGGCTGCTGCTTCACTGCAGGATGTAATGAGAATTCACTTCTCAGACTCACACAGAAGAGGTGGGAACTTGAGTAAATGTGATGGGTTAGGTGTGAGTGCAGGGGTCTATAGACTCCCCACTGTGGTCTGCTTCTGGTTGAGGGTCTTCAGCTAGATGCATTAAGGCAGTCTGAGATGCCTGTTTCATCCAGTCCCCTTCACTGCATTTGAGAACTAGGTCACCATTTGAGGAAATAAGTAACTGGGCAGACTCTAGATCAATCAGTTGTAGGGTCCTTCAGAAAATAGTATCTTCTGCCCTGCTGGAATGCAGACCGGAATCTTGTCCATCTTTCTGTCTCCCCACTGTGGAGTTTTACTTGCAACAAAAAGCAAATGATTTTAGCACCCTCTGCTTTCACCTGCATTTCCACATCTTCCTTCATTGGTCTAGTCTCTTGTCTCTCTTCTCTCTCTCTCTCTCTCTCTCTCTCTCTCTCTCTCTCTCTCTCTCTCTCTCTCTCTCTCTCTCTGTTTTCACAAGACAGGCTCTCGTGATCCTGTATGTAGCATGGCTCATAAGGAAGTAGTTAAGTAGCCCAAGTTTGCTCTTTCCTCCGCCTCCTGAATGCTAGGCTTGAAGATCTGATGTTGGAGTCATCCACTCTTCAAATTTTTCATGCATTGTCTCAGTTACTAAACCCGCCCTGATCACTTGACTATTCTGACCATTTGCCTGAGTATCACATTTTTGCCCAAAATATCTATAGACTGCAATTTTTGTCAACCTGCAAAAGCCTCTGTGTCTTCTTCTGCATTCTACACCAAGACAACCCAAACTGTTGCACAAAATGTCGGCTCACAAAGGAAAACAAAAAAAAGACCAATAGTCTTGGTGAGCTTCAGATGAAGAACGAAAGCCTATAGTCATGGACCACTAGCTTCTAGAATCTGATTGATCCTGATTCTTGATCTCAAAAGGTCGGTTTTATTTCCCTTGGTTGTACATTAGGAATAAGGCAAAAGTAATATGTTGATGCTTTGTTCATGCCTTTGCTTTCACAAAGCCACATTTAACTTAGTCAATTTGTCAGCATCCACCTCTCCAAGTAGAACAAAGGCAAATCTTTCTCATGGGACCACAGATGAAGTTTCAAATGAATGGGACATTAACAAACAAGAACATTGCAGCGATTGCGCTATAATGAGATTCTATTTCTCTCTCCAAATGTTTGCTTTATTAACCCAGCTCATTGGGTAAAGGGCACAGAGGCCATTTCAATGTGTTCAGCTACATAGACCTTCATTTTATATGGGCAAAGATGAAAATACTCAAGACCCCAAGTGACAGACAAATGGACAATGTAGTTCTCAAGCCAGTCCTGGCTGTGTTGGCACAGTGTTCGTAGGTACTGAGGGCAGAGACTGAAGTGTCAGGAACTGTGAGAGCTCACTTTGTGGAAGCATTAGCAAGTGCTGAGTATGCGTAGGCCCATATCACACATGGCTAAGGAATCCTTCCTCTACAAATTGTGATTCTTTTCTAATGCTCTGCTAGCAAACCTACTCTGACTCTGTCCTGAGAAAGACACACTATCACAAACCTGCTCTTTACCCCATAATGGAATATTATCCCTATCTTCCAAAGCCATTCTCTAAAAACAATTCTGGGTAAGTTAATTCAGACAAAAAGGCTGCCAGTGTCTGCACCAACAAGACATCCAGAGATCTCTGTAGACAGTCATCCCCCAGTACGGAGGGTGTTACGCATCATTTCATCAAAGTCTGTTCCAGTTTACATTTACATCTCCCCTAATCACCCAAGCCCTGCCTATAAAGCTAGGAACATCTAGAAGGAAGAGATGATTTGGGTCTTTATCCCCGTGTGCAACCTGTAACTCTGCACCTAGCAAGCAGATAGTAGTTTTCTAATAAATGAGAGATTTGTTGGAGCCACACAGCAAAATTAACTTTATGATCTGTGTACAGATGCAAAACACGTCTCATGAGAGAGAGATTAATTTTAATGTTCACGTATCATTATATTCACAAATAAGTGGATTCTTAATAGATAGGAGAGCCCATGGGTGCTAAAAGCTCTAGCTGAAATTTTTCACTAAAATTTGCTTAAAGGGTATTTTATGGTTACATCTTAGAATAGGGAGTTTTGCCAAGCAAAGTGGCTAATTAGTATGCCGTGAATGTAGCTGAAATAGTTCGTTGGCCTAAGTCTCCTCTCAGTATTTATAGGATCCTCTTAACAGTAGGTAGTTAAATTGAGTAACTTTTATATGGCTTAGAGAAACTACTCAAAGTGATTACTTTGAAAAAGAATTCTGAACCCTTCACCATCCAACCCTCAGATTTGATGCTTGTCTCCCGGTCAGGCCTGAACACCTCAGATTTAGTTTGTTCTCCTAGTGACCGTCTTAAGGACGGATGAATGATGATCATCTTATATTTGTTTATATATCTTTACTACATACATACGAGAACCAAAGTAGCCTGACTGGTCCTCACAGAGTCTTCCAGGATAATAAAGGGAGCTAAGTTATAGGAGACTCAGAAGCAGAAATTGAAAATGGCTTCACATCACTGGTCCAAGGGTAAAAGCCTAGATCATTGAAGACTATTGATGAATGTCTGAGACTATTGATTATTGTAGTTCTCAAAATGACCCTGAATATAAAACAGGAGTAAAGGGGGACCAACTTCAGCACAGTTTTGGAATGTGTTCAACAGACTGGCATGAAATACCAGTGAATCACTCAATACCAGTGAATCACTCAAGCTGGCAGTGGGTAGGACCCGTTTGAGAATACTGAACTATAGACCCGTGGTCAAGGTCCCCACCTAGGTCTGCCTGTGTGAGCTTTGGCTTGTTACACAGCTGTCTGTATCATCCTCACACCATGGCTCCACAAGATTGCTTTTAGATATTAAATGATTAACCTCCTTGAGAGACCTTCCTGTAGGACTATGTGAATGGCAGCTGCATTCATTTCTAGTGGACACACATGATCTGAGAACAGTTCTGTCTGGCTGGTGGGATAAGAAGGAATCGGATAACCCACTTCAGATGCAGCAGTGGCCATGAGATTCTGAGAATTACCTACCATGCTTGAGCTCTGTTCTCTTCAGGTTGCATAGGAACCGGCTTCCAGAGCTGCACCAGGATTAAGTTGTTTTTCACTAACTTGAGCAAATCTGTGCTTCTAACAGGTAAGCCACCAAGTCAAGCGCAGATGCTCCTGGGGAGGGGGGCACTTCTTTTTTACTAGTGACTTTCTATTTCATTGTTTCTCACTGATGTAGAATCCTTGGACACAAAGGAACGGGGAGAGTCTAAGATTGTATAACAATAAATGCAAACATTTGTTCTATTTTTATTATATAAGTCGAAAATTTTATGTGGATCTGTAAAATGATAGTTGCCATCTCTTAAATGCATTGGGGAAAAAACAGTATTTGGTGAGTTAGAAATGAGTTATTTGAACCATCTTTAGAAAATTCTCCACTTTTTGGTATTTCAGAGTCTGTAAATTTTTCTTAGGTGCTTAACAAAAAAACTTAGCACAGAAGGGGATTTAAAAAGTACTTAGCATATAGAGTGGAATTAACAAAGTACTTGGCACAGAGTGGGATTAACAAAGTACTTAGCACATAGAGTAGGACTAACAAAATACTTAGCGCAGAGTGGGACTAACAAAGTACTTAGCACAGAGTGGGATTAACAAAGTACTTAGCACATAGTGGGACTAACAAAGTACTTAGCATAGAGTGGGACTAACAAAGTACTTAGCACAGAGTGGGATTAACAAAGTACTTAGCACATAGTGGGACTAACAAAGTACTTAGCACAAGGTCTGTGGCTAAATAACATTGAACAGAAGGAAGAGCATAGGCACACAGGAAATAACTAAAGGAGGGAGAAAAAGGAAGGGAACCCAAAAGAATGTAGGAAAGAAGGGAGAGAGGGAGGAAGGAAAGGAGGGAAGATAAAGGGGAGGAAGGAGGGAGGGGAAGAAGGGAGGGAGGAAGGGAAAAAGGAAGGGAGGACCAGGAAAGGAGGAAAGGAGGAAGGGGAGGGGAGGAAGGAAAAGGAGACTAAGATGGTAAAAGAAAATTTGTTTTATAAAACAATAAAAGAATTCAACTTGAATGTATTGATCTTGACATTTAAAAGTCAACTATGGCCGGGCAGTGGTGGCGCACACCTTTAATCCCAGCATTTGGGAGGCAGAGACAGGCGGATTTCTGAGTTCGAGGCCAGCCTGGTCTACAGGTGAGTTCCAGGACAGCCAGGGCTACACAGAGAGACCATGTCTCGAAAAACAAAAACAAAAAAACAAAACAACAAAAGTCAACTATGAATGCCCTGATACACACAAATGTGCTCATTGGAGGTAGTCTTGCATTCATCCAGAATCAAAGCAAGATGTCCAGATGTGCTCCTTCCGAGTCATCCAGCTTCCGTATCTCTGTCTGTGATTGTCCAGATGTGCTCCTTCCGAGTCATCCAGCTTCCGTATCTCTGTCTGTGATTGTCCAGATGTGCTCCTTCCGAGTCATTCAGTTTCCGTATCTCTGTCTGTGATTGTCCAGATGTGCTCCTTCCGAGTCATCCAGCTTCCATATCTGTCTATGATTGTCCAGATGTGCTCCTTCCGAGTCATCCAGCTTCTGTATCTCTGTCTGTGATTGTCCAGATGTGCTCCTTCCGAGTCATCCAGCTTCCGTATCTCTATATAGGATGCAGTGAGCATTTCTTGCACCTTCCTCGTCCCTGAGCTTCAGCCAATTCCTTCCTCTCTCTTTTCCTCACACTCTCATTTTCTATCTCTCGCCCCTCCCCCATTGGGTCCCCCTCACCCAATGCTTAAAGCTCTGTCCATTCCTAAGACTCACCTCATACTGTGGGGCTTTGTTAGAGTTAGAATGCCCATCGGTGCCATAGTTTGGAAATTCAAATACTTTAAAGGGGTCTAAAGAAATCTATAAGAAGTTTGCACTGGAATAATCTTTCTTCAAGATGGCAGCATTAGACTGGCCAAGTCCCAGTATCACGCATGTGCGCATGTGCGCATGTGCGCATGTGCGCATGTGCGCATGTGCTGCAGAGGGAGCAGCTTTTGCTGTCCGGTGGTTTGTGCTTCCATCACAAAAAAGAGAACTAACTAGGTCTCCCACTGCAGTTTGAATGAAGCGCTGACATTTTTGGCTAGCTTCCTCTTGGTTAGTAGGAGTTCTAGACTGCTGTTGATTTTATCAGGTCTTTGACTCATAGGGCTCACAGAGCTATCATCTACTCTGGTAAATGTGAGCAACTGAGAGGAGTCTTTGTTGTGGTTTTCCTTATTGTAGAAATTTCTTCACATAGCATTTCCTTCCATGAGCTTACTCCACATAATGCCCCTTTATCTAAAGCCTTGGAGAAAACAAAAGGATTGGCTTTACTGTGGACTGTCTCTAAGATTCCCCTCCCCCTCCTCTCCCCCTCCTTCCTCTTCCCCTCCCCTTCCCCATCTCTCAACCCCTCTCTCTTCTCAGTCCTTTTGTCAACTCTGTAATTGTACCCAGTCGGCCAGCCATCCTTTCCAGATTCCCCAATCTTCCTTTTACCACTCATCTGGCACCAGCCCTCCGCTCTGCTAATCTCCCCTGATGCTTAAGGGCAGACCCATCCTTCATCTTCCCAGAATCTTTGATTTGCTGCTCTTCCAGTTCGGAGAGGCATAAGCCCAGTACCACCAGTAGCCCCCTATCCTACCTATTTCAGCCCCCAGACGTCAGGATTCATTTTTCTGAAACCCTTCTGATGCCTTTGTGGACTGTTAGACCCTTGTCTTTTCTTTCCCCGGTTTCGTCTTTAAACTTCAATTTTATTTCCAGTGTTCCTCTTACTTAGTCCATAAATTGCTTTGACTGTCTAGTTTTTCCTGGGTCTTGCTTATAACATTTTTTGCATAAGCTATGTCAACAGTGAAGTCCCAGGAATCATTTTAGATATATCTGTGCACAGGGTATAAGTTACCAGAGGAAAACTCTTCTTGCATCTACAGTAGGTATTGCGACCCAAGGCAACATAGTCACTGAGACATGTGGGAGACACTGTGCAGTCTGTCTTCTCGCCACTGAAAGAAGGGGAAACTGGAGGCGCGAAGCAGGAAGAGGAATTTTGCCTGAAGTGATGGAGAAACTCACAGTTTCAGAATTCTTGTCACCCTATGCTATCATGTAACCCAGATCTAATGTCAAACAGGAAAACAAGTTAAAATACTACTACTACTATTACTACTAACAACAACAATAATAGCCTTAGGCTATTGTCAAATTGAAAGTTTTAAGTTACCTAGACCATTCATGGTTTGGTTGCTGTGTAAATTCTAGTCATCCTGGCCTTTTGAGCAGAGTAGGGGATTTTTTTTTTTTTTTTTTTTTTTTTTTTTTTTTTTTAATAGCAGGAAGGAAAACAGCAGAATAAAGGAAAACACAGGAAGGAAGATCAGAAACCTAGTCATGCTCTTTCGGGGACATCTTTCCTGGGTAGGGCAGGTTTGTGATCGGCTCAGTTCATAATTTACCTTCTTTCTCTGGCTAGGCTTCTAAGCTAATGGCTTTTGCGATTCAAGAGGAGGGTTTAGCACAGATTCCCCGCCCCCCTCCCTCTACATAATGCCAACACTGAAATTCAAAAAAATAGAAGAAAAAGAAAAACAAAACAGCACCACCAGAAGGACGATTTGGGGTGTATAAAGAAACAGTTTGTACTTCTGCTGAGTTCAGAAAGATTCATTTAGAGGACGGCTATGAAATCAGGTAGCGAGTCAGTAACTTAGTGAAATTGCTGGCTGGAGGGCAGAGCATGCTCCGGGCGGTGCGTGCCCTTCACGCTGCGCATGCGCAGTCTGAACCGCGGCCGGCGGCTTGTGCAGTGCTGCACTGCCACCTACAGGAGCTGTGACCGCCAAGTCCGCGTCCTGGGTCAGGCCCGCCACCCTCTAACAACTTGCTGTGTGTGCTTTCTTACTGGAAGACTGTAGTTAATTTTTCATCAAGAGTAATTACTGTGTGAAAAGTCCAGGTCACTGTTTAATTAACTCCAGCGATAAATGAACTGGATAACCTTAAGGGCTTCGTTTCCTTGCTGCAGGAAATTTGCTTTTAATGCCCCCCCCCAAGGTTCCTTTTTAAAAATGAATTAATAAATGCCCAAATCCTTAAATCATGCACTATACTGTTCTTTGCTTTCCATGCACAATTATACAAGAGAGAACGCTTGTCTGGGAGCAGAAAGTTTTCCTTAATGTTAGTTTATAAAACTGCTTCCAAATAGTTCATTTTCTTCGAAGGACACGTAGAGCTGCATAAATAGAATTTCCTTAACCTGAAGAAGCACGCGTGTGTATCTCGCGGTTGAAATATGATTAGAGGTTCCTATCTCCACAGAAAAAGGTTATTACAAGGTATTTTGCATAGAGCTGATTCCCAAGCGGTGTCTGTATTCATCAGGTGATGTCCCCCAAGCAGGGGACATTTAGAGAAGATGATCTTACAAACGTATTCTCTGTGTACTTTCACTGTTTCTCCCTTAGATACAGCAGGATACGTTCTTTACGTGGGGCCAAAGATATCCAGTGGGCCCCCAAAAGCTCAGTATCAAGCTATTTGATAACCCCCATGCTGTTTTGGTGGCTGTCTCAGCCCTGATAGCAAATCTGCACACACGGGGTTTAATAGATCAGACACAACAGTATATGAAAGCATTTCCCATCCTCTCCTTTTCTTTCTCTCTGCACAAACAAATCCTTCAAAGACAGTGATTCTAGAGCATTTCAAAGGATTCAGAGGGCACAGAAAAGTCGAACTTGCTTTTCTGGGCTTTCCAGTTCAGCAACCGCAGTAATGCTGACTTATTGAAAATTACATGAAAATCAGAGAGATAATCAGAGCTCGTTTCTACTCAGAGCAACAGCCTGAAATTCCCGTCGAACTTACACAAATTAGAGAAAAATCCAGCTTTGGTATTATCTCATTCTGGAAAGCCTTGCTCATACCCAGCCGGGGATGAGAGGCCAGGGCAATGCTCTGTGGGTTTGTTGCTGATGTTGTCTACCAAGATCTTCCCCCCCCCCTTTGTTTCATCTTTCTCATTTCTTAATTTATTTCCCCTTCTTCTACTGTGTGCTTCCAGGGAAGGAACTCTAAATCCTCTTTAGGATGAAGTGAGAATAAAAATAAATAGGTATATAAATTTTGCTCTTGTGCTTTATGGTCCTTCTTTATACTTTTTATTTTTAATCTCTCTCCGGAATCCTACAGGTTTATCTTGAGAGACGAAAGCAAACCCATCAATATGAGTGACTGGCACTCTGGGCTCTGAGGGACAGCCGCCTTGCCTGGGAGAATATTCACACCCACCCGTCACTGGCTTAGCATGGCCTCTCCACAGGAAGCTTCAGCAAGGCTTCCAGAGCAGTTTCTTCAAGTGCACTGCCTTCCCCAGATACCCTACCAGTTAATGCAGAAATCTATCAGTCAAACTTAATTTGCTCTGCCAAGGGTCTAGAGCCAGAAATCAAAATGGAAACTAATACATTCCCAGGGCCATAATGACAAAAGTGTACAGTAAAGGGTCCTTCCTCATCTCTTCAGGCTTCTGCCAGCAACCCTGGACTCTAATTCCTAAACTGGCATCCATATCAGCCCAATCTGTCTCCACCTCTGCCTCTCTCTCTCTCTCTCTCTCTCTCTCTCTCTCTCTCTCTCTCTCTCTCTCTCTCCTCTCTCTCTCGTCCATCACAGCACACTGTGGCCTCATCTTAAACGTGGGCACATCTACACAGATTGTAAGGTCACATTTGAGGTACCACATAGGAATGGATTTCAGGAGGACAGCGCCCACCTCAGAGACCAGTTGTGATGGGCATACAGGACTCACAGTGCCACCTAGAGGGCATGGGTTTAATGACAGTTCTTACTGAAAGGAGCTGGAGAGATAGATGGCTTGAAAGAGCATTCTGTTCTTGCAGGGTCCTCAATTCTGTGCCCAGTATCCACGTTGGGCGGCTCAAAACTGCTAGAAACTACAGCTTCAGGGGATCATAGGGCCTTCCTCTGACCTGTGCATGTGCACACACAAAACATGCACATACTTGAACACATGCACACACACATGAACACAATACATTTTTTTTGCAAACAAAAAGTATGCTTTCATTTTTTAATTCAAATCGTCCCTTTTTTGGTTTGTTTGTATTTGTTTTAATGTATTTCATTTTAGTGAATACTTTCTGGTATATTTTGGATAGTCCCCTCTTTTTTTTTTTTCTTTTCAAAATGTTCTTGTTGTTTTTAAAACAGGATAATATGCATACAAACAACTGATCAGACTACTGCCCAAAGATGCGGATCTTCAATAGACATCTGACATTTGTGAAGGAACCATGGCAGGTTTCCGTCATTCAGCACACAGCAGTGTCTGTGCATTCTCCACGAGCCATTTCAGAGGAGACAGATGACATGTGTGTGCTGGTACACATTGTTAGAGTATCTTGGGTGCACACGCCAGCCATTCAGAGGAATCTGTAAATACAGTCTCTCTCTCCCACATACTTGTTTTCTGAACTGGGAGCACATGTGTCAGGAAAGAACTCAAACAATGTTTTGTAAGAACAAACTTTGGAAGCAAGGCTTTGACATCTGTACAGCAGTGTAAGAGTTGCTCCAAGTGAATCAAAGTTCTTGTAATCGGTGCCTGTATCAGGAAGGAACAGGATGATACTGACATTTAGAACTGGTAGATGGGAGTTCCATTAAGAATAGCCTCTCTTGGGCTGGAGAGATAGCTCAGCGGTTAAGAGCACTGACTGCTCTTCCAGAAGTCCTGAGTTCAATTCCCAGCAACCACATGGTGGCTCACAACCATCTATAATGGGATCTGATGCCCTCTTCTGGTGTGTCCGACAGCTACAGTGTACTTATATACATAAAATAAACAATTCTAGAAAGAAAAATAAAAGAATGGTCTTTCTTTACTGAAGAGATGTCCGCATAGTCTCTACCCAGGAGTAAAGCCCCTTCAGTTGGTAAGTACAGACTTGTAAATTATACACATTGAGCCCATCCCTTGGCACCAGCTAATGAGAGCGCAACTACATTGGAATTCTTGCCCTGAAGTAACACAAACATCTGCCTCTGGTCCCAGCATCTGGCTGGGTTCCAGAAGCACTGGAAGTTCCGGACATACAGAGTATGCTAGGTGGTGAAGAGAGGCCAGGAAGCTGGTAAATAAAGAGTTCTATTAAGTTTCTTATAAAAACAGAACTGGATGCTAGATCCCCAAGATTCGTCATTGTGAATATGTTCTCATTCCATAATTCATCTAATTTTTAATTTAAAACTTTACCTTATTTGTCCAAAAGGAGAAAAGCAAGCTTAAATTTACACATACTGCATGCTGCACCAGTGCTGGGCAAGGCCTCTCTGGCTTTTATTTGCCAGCTGAAAGCCCCAGCCACCTTTGTGGCAGCAGAGCTGAGTTAGAACAACAAGCTACAGCTGGAGGCTGGAGGGTGGCATGGGGCAGGGCTCTTTCCACAGCCTTCAAGTATGGTAGAGTTATGGAGGATGTGGAGTGACCCTACCACAAATGACACAAAGAAATGCTAAGTAGAAAGAATGTCCCAACTGCGGAGAGACAACTGTCCCCCAGCACACTCTTCTTTCAAAGTCTGTACACTATGGTCCTCTCCTTGAATGGAACAAGAGTAAAGTAAGATGTGTTTCCAAGTCTTAGTTTTCTTCATAAAGAATCTGTGAACTTTCCACCACTTACTAGTGGCCCTAGCAGGGGCAGGAACTGCTCCTGAGCTAGTGGGGGACTTCAGGGACTTGGGGCCAGGGAAGCATGAACACATGAATGATGGATCCCAAAAGAGATTTCCCCCTAGATTTTGTTTCGTTTATCATAATGAAAACTGTTCATGGAACCTGTAGCCAAGAAAAACCCCAGGAAAGAAATATTAAAGACTATTTCCTGCTCCCCATCCCGCTAGACACTAACACTAAGCATGCCCTTTGAGAGTTAAGATGGCGGGGTCCAGCTACACCTGAACGGCTCCCTTCTGTGACAGGACTTGTTCTGCTGCTTTCATAACCAGGAAAACATCACAAAACACCTGAATGTAAGTAACCATCCAGGTGGAGGTAGTGAGCATGGAATCTTCTGGAAAATAGAATGTGCAGGCTTTGCTTCTAGGCATGTCTACAGACACTAGAACCGCAATAAGCGTTCATTTCTGCAACGGGCCTTTATAAATGTATATGCAAATCTATGATGGATAGGAACTGAAGGCAGAGGCATAGATTCCATTAAAAGCTCAAATGTTTTCATAAGAAAAACGAGTGCTCTGATGTTTAAAGTCTTCACATTTTTCTGGGTGCAGGATGGCCTGGGATGATACTAACAGTTCATGAAAGAGAGAGAAAGGAAAGACGAGAGACAGCCTTAGAGAGCCCGTGGATAGATGGTGGATAGATGGATTGAAAGCTCCAGTCTATTATTAGACTCTTGATGGCAATAGCCTTGGCTCTTCAAACGTTATACAACGATCCACACAGGGTAGGACTTTAATGGGTGTTTGTTAAATGAATAAATGAGGTATAACAAGTTAGGCTTAATTGTACAATAGCGGGCACCATGGAATTAGGTCAGTGGTTCTTAGAGTCATCTGAAGAACATTCTAAAAATGTGATGACCTAGCACAAACCAATTACATCTTCCATTTTCTAGGGTTAGGATGCGGGTATAACTATTTTCAAAAGTTTTCAAGTGATTCTGAATGCATACCGCAGTGAAAAATGCTAAAATGAGTGGTATGCCTGAGTCCCTTCTGAGACCAAGGAGAAGAGCACAGTGTTTAGGCTTTGAAAGGAGAGTGTTGGATGACAGTCCCTTCTCTGCAGTCACCACCTTCTTTCTACTTAGCATTCACATGGTCTCTAAAATAGACCCAGACTCTAATGAGACATCGGTTTCAAATTAACTAAAAATTCTTTGATCCACTGCATAAAATTTGTGGGGTTGAGAGACATAGAAAAATCACAGGATTTGTTCAAAAGAACTGATTAAAAGTTTCAAGATAGCAACAGCAGCGAGCTGGATTGTGTGTCGTGTCCTTTTAAGCCAAAAGCCTTGCATGGTACTGATGACACACCTAAGCCATGGCTCTGTCTGCTTACCGCTGCCAGGCAATAGCTCCCCTACAATCTCTGTTGCCATAGCTGCTGCTTGTCCTTGAGCTGTCAGGGGATTGACTTGTACATGTTCTCTTGCTCTGTGAAAAGATGCTGGTGGTCCTTCAGCCTTGGTTTTTATCTAAAGAAGGAATCTCTACTAATTGCCTCAAAGACAATAGAAAGCACACTGATCACCCAGGATTAAGACAGAGTGACTCTGATTTCCCATGCTTCATCTTCTCTCCTTAGTACAGAGACGATGTTATCCTGCAGCTTTGGCTACTGACTGAGCTTGCAACATTATCTTTGCTATTTTCTCACGGTTCACCATGGTTTCTCTCAGCTAATTTTAGGTCCACATTCAACACATTCTTGTCTCCAAAACATCAGAACCAAAGCCACAGTTCATCAATAACAATATTTTAAAAATCTGTATTTTTGTGGAAACTGTAGACAGAAATGAAGAGGTGGGTCCCATTGTCAACTCAGCCAGTCTATAGGCAACAGAAAACCAACAAACTCATCCTTAAGCACCTCCATTCTCCCCTCTGAATGTATCTTTCCCCTGACAGCTATGTAATCTCACATGGTTTTCTTCCCTAAGTCATTCTCCCAAAAACCTGTCCCCAAATGTTCTTCATTGTCCTAAAATACCAATCTCTCTCCTTGGTTTGAAAATAGAGTCTAGCAATATAAATGTGCTCTCACCAATTGAACCCTGGCTGCCTGCTGGGCTCCCAGTTTGTCTTGTGAGCTCCTCAGCACCACCTCAACTATTTCTCAAAATAGCTTCTCACCACCTAGAAAGACAGTGAAGTTTTGGAAAACTGTTACCATGAGAACGCCACTTAATTCCATAGGTAAAGTGACTAGTTGAGGATGAGTGTTAATTCCTTCCTTCTTCTCATCCTGTCTAGCTTCTGTCTGAACACAGGGAGTGAAAAGGGTTGACTCCATGACAATGTGAAACCCTTCTGTTCTCAGCATCTCTGTTGATTACAAAGTTTTGCTTCCTGTTGGCAATGAATCAAATTGCCTACTTCTGAGGTTTAGCACCCCCTGCAGGACACATCAGGACAAGCACCATTCTTTTTCCAGGATGGCAGCTTCATCTTTCATGGTTTCTCCCCAGGTCATTCTGGGTTCTTTCCATGACAGACTTTGCAAATTCTGGTCCATGCTGGCTGCCTTCTGCTGAATAGTCTCCAAATCCCCCTTACACCAAGCTTAATGCAATCTCCACAGGTGTTTTTTGATGGCTGTCAACAATACTATTGTTCCAAAATTACTCTCATTGTGGTAGTGCCCACTTGCCTATGAAGAAGCATCTCAAGGCCCCCAGTGAATCTCTGACATCAGAAAGGTAGTGAATACTATGTACAGTTTTCCCTATAATTCTCATACACCACGGCCATAACTTGCAGTTAGAGGTTCTGCAGCAAAACCAGCATCAATTTCTTTTCCTTCCTTTTGTATTGCACAGATAGACAATCCGTTCTTAATACAGATCTTAATCGCCTCAATATGCAATCTGTTTTTTCCTTATTAAATTTAGAACATTCAACCTTTCAGTTGAAGAAAACACTCTGGCTTTCATTCAGCACACCTGAAAACTCAGCAGTGCTACTCTAATGCCCTGAGGCCATTATTAAGCCCCAAAGGGCCATTTGAATGCAAGTATTGTAGTACTAATTTAGTCATAGCAGAGTCTTCTAATAACCAACCAAAGGGTGGGCGATATACATAGCGTAGATATGGTACCCAAGGGAACAAGTCACATCCCAGCAGGATACTAAGGTAAGGTGCCACATGATGTTCCACCCTAAAACTTAGACAGACGACCCAGCAAGATGTTCCCCCCATCACTCACATGGTATGGCATGACGTTTCTCCCTGTCACTTAGAATGATATGCTATTTAAAACCTGTTACTCACTCCTTGGATCCTCCATTTCTGGATACTATTTAATTGTTAGTTACTAAAATGGCAGATACAGGAAGAATACTGTATTTTTAACCCAAGTATCTTCATATTTCTTTATAGTTCTTTGGGCAGCCCTTTCAGACATCCTTCTGGAATAGCATAAAAGTAGAAGACAGAAGATGAGAGGCTGTTCATGTAGGCTGGTGGGATAGAAGATCCCACCATGTTACCTAGAGGAGAAATGAGTCACAACAACACACAATAACAACAACACACAACAACCACACACAACACATCAAAATAGATCCTGTTCCAAAGAAAGAAAGAGAAGAACAGCTTTGGAAATCCATTAATATAATGAAGGGACACCTGAATAGTACAGAGAAAACAAATCAAAAGATGACACAGTGATTAGAAGCAACCCGAGCACAGCTTCAACCACGGAGCTCCCTGATTCAGGAAGAGGAAACAATAAAAATTGGGGAGGAATTAACACAAAAGTGAAGTCTTTGAAAAATTTATAAGTTTGACAAACTCCTAAGCAAACCAATGAAAAGAGAGAAGGCCTTAATATCAGAAGTGAAACAGGGGAGCTTAGTAGAGATCCCAGTGAAATCCAGAGAATCACCAGGCAATACTTTGAAAACTTACATTCCAAAAAATTGGAAGATCTATAACACTGGGTAAATTTCTGTGCACCTATATGACCCGTCAATGCTAAATCAAGAGAGATAAACAACCTAGCAGATTCATGACATCACTGAGCCTGATGCAATAACAACAAATCTCTCAACAAAGAAAAGCCAAGGGCTGTGTGGATTTATTCCTGAATTCTACTAAACATACAAAGAAAGGGTAATGTCAGAGGTCTCCAAACTACTCCATAAAATAGAACAGAAAGACCACTAGCAAGTTCATCCCATGAAGCATGGGTTACCCTGATAACCTAAACTAGAGAAGGACACAACAGTAAACGAAAACGATCAAAGTAGTTCCTCCAGTGAACACAGGTGCAAAGATTCTCAGTAACGTTCTTGCTAGCCGAAGTCAACAATATATGAAGCTCATGTACCCTGAGTGCATTGGTTCCATTCAGAGAATATGCTTATTCAACTTAAATAATTATCAATGGCACACAAGTAGACTACAGGGTGGAAATCATTGAGTCAATCCATTCAATGTATAAAGCCCTTTAGGATAAAATCCCCAAAGAAACTAGGAATAGCAGAAGTGTACTCGAGCATAATAAAGGTGATATATTTTAAACCAACAGCCAATAGTGTCCTAAACTGGAGAAAATGAAAACATTACTCTAAAAGTCAGGGGCTGAGACAAGAACACCCACTCTCTCTGCTCTATGTCTTAGATTCAGCAACGACATAAAAGGAGGATAGCAATAAAAATTGAAGAACCCAAAACATCTCCAATTTGAAGATGATGCGATTCTATAAAAGACTCTTAAAAAAAAATCCACCACAAAACTCTTAGATCTGATAAACACATTCTGCAAGTTGACATCAAAATCCAGTGTACAAAAGTCACTAGCTTTTCTATAATCCAACAACTTGTTAAGAAAGAAATCACAAAAACAACTCTGATTCACAATAACATCATGAAATGAATGAATGAATGAATGAATGAATGAATGAATGAATGAATGAATGAATGAATGAATGAAATACCCAGGAATAAACCAAGACGACAGGCCTCTAGCATGAAACTGTTAAGACACTGAAGAAAGAAATCAAAGAAGATACTGTAAAATGGATTTCCTATGCCCATGGATTAGCAGAATCAATATTCTAAAAATCTATATTACTGTCTTAGTTAGTGTTCTATCGCTGAGAAGGGATACCATGACCATGACAACGCTTAGGAAGAAAACCATTTCATTGGGGGGTGGCTTATAGTTTCAGAGGTTTAGTCCATTATCAGCATGGTAAGAAGCACGGCTGCGCACAGTGGGACTGTTGCAGGAAGGAGCTGAGAGTTCTACATTCAGATCCACAGGCAGTGGGAAGGAAGAGACACTGGGCCTGGCTTGGGCTTTTGAAACTCCAAAGCCCTGCTGCAGTGACACACTTGCTCCAACAAGACCACACCTACTAATCATTAGAAAGTAGTGCCCCCTCATGACCAAGCATTCAAATCTATGAGTCTATGGGGTCCATTCTTATTTAAACTATCACAGCTACCAAACACAAGTTTGGTAGATTTAATGCAAGTCCTGTCAAGATACCAAAAACATTCTTCACAGAAGCAGTAAGAAAAACAATCAAAAATACATAGGGAAGCACAAAAGACCCTGAATAACCAAAGCAACCTGTCTTAGTTGGGGTGTCTAGTGTGGCTACAGAACACCACAACTAAAAGCAAGTTGAAGGGGAAAGGGTTCATTTGGCTTTTATTTCCAGATCCTAGTCCTTCATTGGAGGAAGTCAGGACTAGAACTCAAGCAGCGCAGGAACCTGGAGGCAGGAGCTGATGCAGAGGCCATGGAGGGGTGTTGCTTACTGGCTTGCTCGGCCTGCTTTCTTATTGTACCCAGGACCACCAGGTCAGGAATGGCACCACCCACCATGAGCTAGACTCTCCCCCAACTGATCACTAATTGAGAAAACGCCTTACAACTGGATTGAATGGAGGCATTTTCTCAACTGAGGCTCCTTCCTCTCTGGTGACTCTAGCGTGTGTCAAGTTGGTACAAAACCAGCCAGTGCAACTCACCCCTCGTCAACTTGACACACAAACACATCACTATTAAGCCACAACCCTTCCTTTCTTATTTGTCCCCAAGATCTCACGTTAAAAACATAAATAACTTTAAAAGTCCCACAGTCATTACAAATTCAAGCACATTAAAATTTCAGTTTCTTTAAAATATCCGATCTCTAAAAGTCCTAAACCTCTTCTTTTTTTTTTGTTTTTTTTTTTGTTTTGTTTTGTTTTTTTTCTTTATTTTTGATACTTTATTTACATTTCCGATGATTCCCCTTTTCTTTGGAAACCCCGTGTCCCCTCCCCC